>CP106733.1:102150047-102789886 GCA_025506655.1 Gossypium rotundifolium | reverse complement strand
TTAATGGGCTTTATGGGGATGAAGACAAATATGCTAGGGTTTATGGACTTAGGCCTAGTTTGAACAACTCTTAAATTTCATAAGACTTAATCTAATTAAACATGTCCATGAACAAGTCGTTGGGTTGGAGTATGGCAAAGGGCATACGCATGTCTAGGATTGGATCTAGGGAGAGCTTGGTACTTAAGCGGTCCTAGTGGCCCACCTCCTCTTCTCTGGAATCCTACCTGGTGCGTAGTGTCGGTTCACTTTAGCCGCGAGGATTGGTTGGTGGGCCAAAGTTCATAACAAAAACCCAAAAGGGAGTAAAATACCCCTAAATTTGTAAATTACTAAAATACCCCTAGATTTTTAAATTATTAAAATACCCCTAGATTTGTAAATTAGTAAATTACCCTTAGATTTGTAAAATTAAAAAAAATACCCTATTTTGCAAAAGTACCAAAATACCATTATTTTGTAAAAGTACCAAAATACCCTGCTTTTGTAAAAATACCAAAATACCCCTATTTTGTAAAGTATCAAGATACCACTATTTTTCCAAATTACAAAAATACCCCTGTAAGGTAAAATTACGAAAATACCCCTATTAGTGAAAAGACAAAATACCCCTATGTGATGAATATGAGTTTATGAATGTTACTCGTGTGTTTGATGCATTCATTTGATATTCTGCTTAGGATGCATATGGGTAGGAATTATGGTATGGAGGAAGATTTGAGGATCGCATGGTCGTATGGTATGGATCCACAGGAGGCTTTAAGCTCAATATATGATTAGTGCTTTATCGCAACATTAGAGTATCGCATATACTGGCTACCTTGGTATGTAGTGGAGGGGTGGGTCGAGCTAGAATTCCCCACAGGAGTCATAAGGTTGGAAGGGAAATGGTGCGTGTAGCGAATGGATTGTTGGGGTGGGTTTTGCATTACTTTGTTTGCTTATGATTTGAAATGATATGATTTGAGGTCATTGTGGGCTAAGGCCCAAGACCACTGATTTCGATAGGGCTTAGGCTCAATGAGAATATTTGTATGTTGATTTGATTGACAAGGGTTGTACACACTGAGTTTCAAAACTCACACCCTTTAATTTAATGTTTCAGGTAATCCTGAATAGACGACTAGACGTGGGGGAGGACTCGGAGATAGCCACACTACAAGCTGATCAAATGTTTTAATTTGTTCAAATGAATTTATTTTGAATACTTTATTTTTTTGTTGGATTGTAATAAGGCCATGTAACTCCTAACTGACTTTGGATTTTTGGTTTATTATTATTGTTTTAACTATCCGCTTAATAAATTTCATAAAATTTCTAAAGATAACATGGTTTTCGAAATAACTCAACATATGAACATTTTCCTAAAATGTCGGCTTTTCTTCTTAATTTAACAAGATATCTATGGGATTTTGGGCTTTTGGGCCTTAAATTGTTAAATTGTAAAATCGTTTTGAATTGTGCCTTTAATGTGACATTCTGAATTTGAGCCTAACTTCTAAGTCGGGTTTGGGGTGTTCTGAGCCACTAGCACAACACTTCATCCAAATTAGAATCCCAACCCCAATGTAGAGTGTCGTGTCATAAATATAACATGTGTGTAGTATGTGTTATTTACAACCAAATATATAGATATCATATGCACATCAATTAAACTACCACTAGGGATATAGTGGTCATTTCGCTTGCTAAGGTAAAACAAGAATTTCACCCTTCAAGGGTATTTTGGTCATTTTACTCATTAGGTTCTTGGTACGCTTAACCACCTTTCCAATGGCCTACAATCACCTCGAACAACTCGAATAACCTATATGACCAAAACAGTGCAATTAGGCCCAAGGCCCATTACTCAGCTTAAGTGGGTTGACACACTCGTGTGGCCCATTTAGCCCAATTTCTATCATGGCTATACGCACTTCACAGCCCGATCCATTATTATTTGCTTACTGTGAAATTTACCCACGTAGGGCCCATGAGCGCATTGGGCCCACATGGCCCAACGAGGCCTATTATGACCCAAGCCCACGAGAACACTCGTGGTGGCCTCTACAATCTGTTGCTGACGATTTGTGGGCTCAGTTTTCCATACAATCATTTACATGATCGTGAGCCCTCAAATGTTAAAGTTTCGACTTTTGCCGACTCACAGTAACACAAGGGTGTGAATACACACCATTGTCCATCGTTTTGACAGTAACAATACTAGGTGTATGGTTACACACCTTTTTGCGACCACTTCGTAGATTCCAAAAGCACCAACCTAGATTCAATCCAAAAGATTTCAATCGCACCTCAATTCATTAATAAGATTCACAACCACAATCTCTACATCGTCCTTACCACTAACCTTGGTAAACAGGAGTATAGCCTTTACCCTAAAGTCGCTGGCTAGACTCCCACAATTGTTGATTGACCACTCACCGTATAATAACACATCTCGTTAGAGGGTTGATTAAGGATGCGTTTACACGTCAACATTACCGAGAAAGATAGAGAATAACTTACCGAATCCCTAAGAACTGAATCCTGACTTAAAGGAGCGGCACACATGAGTGGAATATCGCGTTCGATCTAAAAAGGATAAATCAAAAGGAGATCATTGAATGGTAACCACGATAATCCTAACAGGGAAAATCACAAAGTAACAAGAAACAACCTAATTACTTACCCCAATATTCAGCTTTCAGAGTTTTAGAAGATGTCTTGTTAGAGTTTTAGAATATGTCTTGTCAGAGTTTTAGAAGATTAAAGGAGGAGGCAAGGTATTCGACTATTACTCAAGAAGAGAGGAAACAGAATAAGATTAATTTGATTTAGTGAAAGAGAAGAAGAAGAATGCCAAGTCGTCAGAGAGAAAATATGCAGAAGAAAAGAAGGTTTCAAAGGAGAATTCGGCACTTGGTATATGTGTTTGGCAAAAGTGAACTGAAAAGAGAAAGACCCGAATGGTCAAAAACACTGCACAAAACGCCACAAGGAAAGAAAAACCCAAAACAAAAAAAATCCCAAAGCAATGAGGAAGATAATCCGCTAAACTACACTCTCACCAAATGCCAAAAATACACCAAATGAATGCCCATAGACAAATTCCCTACTTTAGCTACCCTATTCGACTATCACCCTACCTCACACCTTAATTCCATGAAAATATCCACTGATTTCTTCTAGATTTACTCCAAACCACCCATTCAAACCCATTGAAATTCTGATGACTAGTTCTCCAACCACCTTTGCAGAGTTTGATTCAAACTCTACCTCTCACACCATAGAGATATAAAATAAAACCCCCTCTTTGCATGCCATGGGATTCGAACCAACTTCCTCTTAAATGCCCCAACACGCCACTTGCCACCACAACACAAGATCTCGTGTCACAAAACAAACACAACTTAATATATGCCCTTTAAGCTAACATCCAGGTTTCAAAAAGAGCAAAAACAAAAATTTTGCCAAAGGCCGTACTTGAACCCAGGCTTCCTAAAATCCCCAAAACATGCCCAAATTACTTAGCCTGTAGCAGTCCGATTTATACCCTAGTCAGAATAGTGGTTTCGGGACCACAAATCCAAGTTAGTAAAATATTTTAATAATATTTTCTGTGCCTATGATATATGAGTAAGTATGTGCTAAATTTCTACGAATTAAATTCGTATGTTTGTGTGCTTAAATTGAGCGAAGGACTAAATTGCGTAAAAGGTAAAAGTAGCATTCTATTTGATTGAATGGTTAAATTATTGTGTCTTCTTATATAGAAGGATTTATGTTGCAATTTTTCCAAAAGAGAGGATAGTGGATGGTTATGGTCCATAATAACCTTAGAAATTATGTTTTGTAAATTTATAATATAAGGTTAAATTTGGAAATGAATTATTAAGTCATATTATGATATAATAAAGCATGAAAATGGATATTATTTCATCCATTATTCCACCGAGAAACACAAAATAAAATAGGAAGAAGGGCTTTTCTATATTCACCATTTGAGAGTTTAATTCAAGGTATGCTCTTGTTCAATTTTGATAATTTCTACCTTTTCGTAATCGTTGCTTCGAAAGTGCTACTAAACCCATGTTTTGATTTTGAGAATTGATGATGATTTTGAAATGTGTTTTGATGAGCATATGAGCCTTGGAACATTTGATGATGAAATATGGAATATATATGTTTGATTAGCATAATTTTGTCTTTGGAGTTTTGTTAATTTTGAGTGATTTGGTTGTAATTGAGAAAATGATAATTTGGAGGACTAATTTGTAAATTTGATGAAAAATATGGACTTGTATGGTCCCTATAGAATTTTGGCTATGCATGTGTGTGAACAAATTTTGTATACTTGATATTTTGAGAAAAATGGATAAAATTGATAAAAGTGAAAATACGAGGGCTAATTTGTAAATTACCCTAAATATGTGTGTTTGGATGGAATTGAATGAATTAGTGAATAAAAGGATTAAATTTGAATATGTTTAGATCAAGAATCAAGAAATCGAGACTTAGATCATGGAAAGCTAAAGTAACTGAGCACCCATTTCGTTTCATTTAAATCGAATCCAGGGTAAGTCATTATGCAAATAAACGTATTTGTAATGAATTTTGTATGTTCATATGACTATTGATAATAATGAATTCTTACGAGATGCTATGTACATGAATTGCGAGATAAGATCGACATAGTGACAATGTCCGAGAAGTCCCAAATGAACCTAGGAATAGATAGGATTAGCTATGTCATGACATAGGTGTCTGTTCTGTTTTATCATGTAAAACCACGTCTGGGACGCTAGCATTGATTTGAGATTTCGTGTAAGACCATGTCTGGGACTTTGGCATCGATAATAGCTTTATGTGTAAGACCATGTGCGGGACATTAGCATCATATTAATTGTAAGACCCTATCGGGACAAGTGGCATCGACATCCATCACATGTAAGACCACTACTGGGATGTTGGCATTGAACAATTAGGTAAATGTATATCTGTTTCAGGTATGTTTGATAAGCACACAAGGTGTGTATAAAAGGTAAGTATCTATATGAACTTACTAAATTGAATATGTGCAATGGAATGATGAGATGATATGTGAAATTATGTTTCGATGAGCTAACTGTACATGTGGTATTGAGTTGAAGTATGTGATAAGTTATGGCTAATCAATTGAGCCAAAATCAATGTGAGATGTATATGCTATGAGAACCATTCTTGTCATTGTATAAATATGTTATGTGCATTCTATGTTAGGTTTATTTGTATATGGCTTACTAAGCTTTTGAAAGCTTAATTTGTGTGTGTTTTCTCTGTTTTATAGATCGTCAAAGCTATCAAGGCTCGGACCGTCAAACATCATCATCACGCTACTTAACTTGTTTTGGTACAATTTGGAAATGTATATAGCTAGATATGGCATGTATAGGCTAGTATATGGTATAAGTTTGTTATATAAACTTAGCCATGTGATGTGGATAATTAGAAGTTGATAATTTGCCTTTATGAAGATGATATATGAAGCATGTTTTGGTATGGTGAGGTGACATTTGAAATGGTCAAGTTTATGGTAAGTTTGGATGAAATATGCTTAGGTATATTTGAGTTTTTGCTATGCAAATTGGTATGAATGGAAATAGATTTGAATGCAAAGATTGAACGGTTATTTCGGTATGTTCATGGTTGTTCAATGTGCATGGATTGTATTGGTATTTTCTTGTAGGTTTGACCCTAAGGCGGGTGGCATTTTTGGCCTTGCAAATGGCCTATTTTGCCATACGGTTGTGGCACATGGGCGTGCCTGGTGATCGTTGGGCTAAGTCAGTAGCTAGTTAAGAGTATACGCCTTGGCAGGGGCGATGCTGGTAGTCGTGTGGTTTATTCAGAATTTACCACGGCTAAGGTACACAGGCGTGCTTGGTGATCGTGGAGTAAAGTCAGGTTCGACCACGGGGAAGACACATGGGGGTGTCCAGCAGTCGTGGGAGGCACACTATGATTGTAATTTTGAAAAGTTTCAATTTTTGAGAATTTCTATATGTGTTTCGATTTAGTCCCGACACTGTTTCTAAGCATGTTTTAGATCTCATTACCTACTAAGGGGACACTATGATTGTAATTGATGATTTACTTTACGAATTGTATGATAAAATTTTTGATCTTTCAAGAAATTCCCTTAACCCTAATTCAATGGCGGATATGGGATTGGGGTGTTACATTTGGTTGGTATCAAAGCTACAGTTTAGTCGATTCTCGAACTAACGTAGTGTGTCAAGTTTAGCTATACATGGCATATATCTGAATTGTGATAGTGTGATGAATCCTGACGTATAAGATGTGATTTTTGTATAGCAATGGATCTTGAAAGAGCCGTAGCTAATGACGTAGAAAGTAATGCGCCTACTCCCACACAAGGGACAGTGCCTTCTAATCTGAGACTGGCTGCTAGCAGTCAAGAGGGAGAAGCTAAACAAGCTTTCTTCCAAATGATGAGTGAATGGTTCACTCAATTCGTAAGAAATAACCCAACTGTTTCATAATCCCTGGTCTTAGTTAATCACCCTCAGACATCAGATATGCCTCCGACTGCAAATCTGAATCTGTGGAGTAAGCCTTCGGTTGACAAGATCTGTAAGTATAGGGCTAAAAAGTTTTGGGCTACTAATGATGATGATGCTGAAAAGGCTGAGTTCTGGTTAGAAAATACTATTCGAGTATTCGATGAAATTTCTCTGACTCTGAAGAATGCATAAAATGTGTTGTATCATTGCTCTGAGATGCAACTTATCAGTGGTGGAAAACCTTAACTTCTATTGTTTTGAAAGAGCGAGTCACGTGGGACTTCTTTCAGAATGAGTTTCGGAAGAAATATATCAGTGAGAGATTTATCGATCAGAAACGAAAGGAATTTTTGGAACTAAGATATAGCCGAATGACTATTTCTGAGTACGAACGAGAGTTCGTGAGATTAAGTCAGTATGCCTGAGAATGTATATCATCTGAAGCAATAATGTGCAAAAGATTCGAAGATGGCCTTAATGAAGATATTCGTTTGTTAGTTGGGATCATAAAAATAAAAGAGTTCGTAGTACTCATTACTCGAGCATGTAAAGCTACGGCACTCAAGAAAGATGAAAGAAAAGCTGTGTCTGAAGCTAAAGATGTGAGAAAGAGATTTCAGAGTAGATCATTTCAGTTTGCTGTAAAGAAATTCAAAGATGGTCAAATTCGTTCAAGAGATATTGTGAGGCATTTGAATAGAAATCGAGCTAGATAAAAAATGAGCTCCAAAACTCCAGAACTTCAGTAGTAAGTATTGGAAATGTTCGATCTTAGAAACCTGAATGTAAGTATTATGGAAAAGGGCATCTGGGAAGTTGTAGATTAAATGACAGAGCTTGTTTCAGATGTGGATCACTTGATCATTTTATCCGTGATTGCCCTGAGTCTATTGAGCAAGAAACTCTTCAGAATCTGAGATTTGATAATGCACTTATGAGAGGTAGACCTTCGAAGAATGTAAGAAATGTTAGTGGTAGTCAAAGAACTACGAGAGATACTATTGCAAGATCCGATGCTAGAGCGTTTGCCAGAGCGTATACTATCCGAGCTCGTGAGGAAGCTTCATCTCCAGATGTTATAACGGGCACTTTTACTCTTTATGATACTTCTGTGATTACATTGATAGACCCTGGTTCAACACATTCGTATATATGCATGAATTTAGTATTCAGTAAGACCTTTCCTGTAGAGTCTACTGAGTTTACGATAAAAGTATCGAACCCCTTAGGTAAAAGTGTCCTTGTTGACAAAGTATGCAAGAACTGTCTGTTAATATTTCGAGACATATGTTTCTCTGCTAATCTAATGCTTTTGCCATTTGATAAGTTCGATATCATTCTGGGTATGGACGAGTTGACATTGCACGATGCTGTTGTAAACGGTAAAAGAAAGACTATTGATTTGAGATGTTCGAATAATGAAATTGTACAGTTGAGTCTAATGATTTAAATGGATTACCTACCATGATATCTGTATTGAAAGCCCAAAGATATGTGAAAAAGGGATATGAGGCATATTTTGCTTATGTGATTGATTTGAAATTGCCTGAAAAGAAAGTTCAATCAGTGCCTATTGTCTATGAGTTTTTTGATGTATTCCCTTAAGAATTGTCGGGTTTGCCTATGATACGTGAAGTTGAAATTGGTATTGATCTATTGCCTGGTACAACACCTATTTTGATAGCTCCTTATAGAATGGCACCAACATAATTGAAAGAGCTAAAGTCACAGTTGCAAGAGTGGACCAATAGAGGGTTCGCTAGACCGAGTTTCTCACCTTGGGGTGCTCCTATTCTGTTTGTGAAAAAGAAAGATGGCACGATGAGAATGTGAATAGATTACCGTCAGTTGAATAAGGTGACAATAAAAGAATAAATATCTGTTGCCCAGAATTGATGACTTATTTGATTAGTTAAAAGAAGCTACTGTATTTTCCAAGATTGATCTGAGATCAGGATACTACCAATCGTGAGTAAAAGGTTTAGACATGCCGAAAACTGCTTTCAGAATGAGGTACGGGTATTTTGAGTTTTTAGTTATGCCTTTTGGACTAACGAATGCTCCTGCCGTTTTTATGGATTTGATGAACAGAATTTTCAGACCATACCTAGATCAATTTGTTGTGGTGTTCATAAATGACATTTTGATGTATTCATGTGATAAAGATGAGCATGCTGAACATTTGAAAATTGTGTTACAAACTTTGAGAGAAAAGCAATTGTATGCAAAATTTAGCAAATGTAAATTGTGGTTATACGATGTTAGTTTTCTGGGACATATTGTGTCAGCTTTTGGAATTCGAGTCAATCCGAGCAAGATTTCTACTATTCTGGATTGGAAACCTCCGAGAACATGTCTGAGATCCGTAGCTTTCTGGGTCTAGCTGATTATTATCATCGATTTGTAAAAGGATTTTTAGTGATAGCTACTCCGTTGACTAGACTACTTCAGAAAGATGTTATATTTGAATGATCTGGTAAATGTCAGAAAAGTGTTGATCAGTTGAAAACTCTATTAACAGAAGCTCCAGTGTTAGTGCAACCAAAATCAGGTAAATAATTTGTTATATACAGTGATGCTTCGTTAAACGGTCTGGGATGTGTTTTGATGTAGGAAGGAAAAGTTGTAGCTTATGCTTCGAGACAATTGAAGCCATATGAAAAAAACTATCCAACTCATGACCTTGAGCTAGCTGCGATTGTGTTTGCATTAAAGATTTAGTGCCATTATTTGTACGGTGAAAAATGTCACGAGTTTTCAGATCATAAAAGTCTGAAATATCTAATGACTCAGAAAGATTTGAACCTGCGTCAAAGAATATGGTTAGAGTTGCTAAAAGATTATGAACTTGTAATAGATTATCACCCGGATAAAGCAAATGTTGTTGCTGATGCACTGAGTCAAAAATCATTATTTGCACTACGTGATTTGAATACTCAGTTAGATTTGTCTGAAGATAGTTCTATGATAGTTGAATTGAAATCAAAACCATTGTTCTTACAACAAATATGTGATGCTCAGAAGGTTGATAATAAATTGTTATCGAAACAAGCTCAGTGTGATTCAAATTCTGAACCTGAATTTGAAGTTGTTGATGATTGTTTGAGATTCTGAGTTCCTATATGTGTTCCGAGAACTCCGGAGTTGATTCAGTTGGTAGTGAAGCACATAACAGTCGTCTATCTTTTCATCTAGGAAGTACAAAGATGTATCATGATCTAAAGCAACATTGTTGGTGGTCTGGTATGGAACGAGACATTTCAGACTTTGTTTAGAAATGTTTAGTCTGTCAACAAGTGAAAGCTGAACATCAAGTTCCATCTGGTTTGCTACAATCGATTCAGATTCCTGACTGGAAATGGGATAGAGTAACGATGGACTTTGTTTCTAGTTTGCCCCTAACCCCGAGAAAGAAAGATACAATTTGGGTCGTAGTTGATCGATTAACGAAATCTACCTATTTTTTTAGGTAAAATCTAATTATTCACTTGATAGATTAGCCAAGCTTTATATTTTTAAGATTGTGCGATTACACGAGGTGCCACTATCCACTGTGTCTGATAGAGATTCGAGGTTTACATCAAGATTCTGGAAGAAAATTACAAGAAGAATTAGGCACGAAATTATGTTTCAGTATAACTTTTCATCCGCAAACAGATGGTCAATCCGAGCGGATCATTCAGATTCTTGAAGATATGTTAAGATATTGTATGTTAAGATATTGCATTCTTGAATTCGACGGTACGTGGGATCCGTACCTCCCATTAATTGAATTTGCATACAATAATAGTTTTTAGTCAAGCATCAAAATGGCATCTTATGAAGCTTTGTACGGATGTAAATGTCATACACCTCTGTATTGGACTGAGATCAGTGAAAATAAATGACACAGGGTTGATTTGATAAAAGACACTAAACAAAAAGTGAAAGTAATCCGTGATAGTCTGAAATCAGCATCTGACCGTCAGAAGTCTTATGCGGACTTGAAACGAAAAGATATAGAATTTGAAATTGGTGACAAAGTATTTTGGAAAGTGCCTCCGTGGAAGAAAGTACTTTGTTTCGGACGTAAAGTCAAGTTGAGTACGAGGTTCATCGGGCCGTATGAAATTATTGAACGTGTTGGGCCTGTTGCATATAGATTAAGGTTGCCCTCTGAGCTAGAAAAGATACACAATGTATTTCATGTCTCGATGCTTCAGAGATATCAATCGACCCATCACATGTGATTGCCCCATCCAAATTGAAATCGATCCGATATGACATATGAAGAGGAACCGATTCATATCTTAGCTCGTGAAGTGAAAGAGTTGAGAAACAAGAAAATACCATTAGTGAAAGTATTGCGAAATCGACACGAAATAGAAGAGTCTTTATGGGAGCCCGAGGACTCAATGAGATAGCAATATCGACTCTGTTAATCTCAGAAGATTTTGGGACGAAAATCCTTAGGGGAGAATTGTAATTTTCGATTTATACCCTAGTCGTAACAATGGTTTCGGACCACAAATTCGAGTCAAGAAATATTTTAATATTATTTTTCGTGCCTATGATATATGAGTAAGCATGTGCTAAATTTCTATGAATTAAATTCGTATGTTTGCGTGCTTAAATTGAGTGAAGGACTAAATCGCATAAAAGGTAAAACTAGCTTTCTATTTGATTGAATGGCTAAATTTTGTGTCTTCTTATATAGAAGGATTTATGTTGCAATTTGGCCAAAAGAGAGGGTAGTGGACAATTATGGTCCATAATAACATTAGAAATTATGTTTTGTAAATTTATAATATAAGGTTAAATTTGGAAATGAATTATTAAGTCATATTATGATATAATAAATCATGAAAATGGATATTATTTCATCCATTCTTCACCGAAAAACAAAAAGAAAATAGGAAGAATGGCTTTGTTATATTCGGCCATTTGAAAGTTTAATTCAAGGTATGTTCTTGATCGATTTTGATAATTTCTATGTTTTCGTAATCGTTGATTCGAGTGCTACTAAACTCATGTTTTGATTTTGGGAATTGATGATTATTTTGAAATGTATTTTGGATGAGCATATATGAGCTTTGGAACATTTGATGAAGAAATATGGAATATATGTGTTTGATTAGCATACTTTTCTTTGGAGTTTTGTTGATTTTGAGTAATTTGGTTGTAATTGAGAAAATGATAATTTAAAGGACTAAATTGTGAATTTGATGAAAAATATGGACTTGTATGGTCCCTAGAGAATTTTCGCTATGCATGTGTATGAACAAATTTTGTATATTTCATGTTTTGAGAAAATAGACTAAATTGGTAAAAGGTGAAAATGTGGGGCTAATTTGTAAATTACCTTAAATATGTGTGTTTAGATTGAATTGAATGAATTAGTGAATAAAAGGGTTAAATTTGAATATGTTCAGGTTCAATAACCAAAAAATCGACTTAGATCATGGAAAGCTAAAGTAACCCAATAGCCATTTCCGCTTTGCTTAAATTGAATTCGAGGTAAGTTATTATGCAAATTAACGTATTTGTAATGAATTATGTATGTTCATATGACTATTGATAATAATGAATGCTTATGAGATGCTATGTGCATGAATTTCGAGATAAGATCGACATAATGACAATGTCCGAGAAGTCCCAAATGAACCTAGGAATAGATAGGAATAGCTATGTCATGACATAGGTGTCTGTTCTATTTTATCATGTAAGACCACGTCTTGGACGTTGGCATTGATTCGAGATTTCATGTAAGACCACGTCTAGGATGTTGGCATCGATAAGAGCTTTACGTGTAAGACCATGTCTGGGACATTGGCATCGTATTAATTCGTGTAAGAACTTGTCAGGGACAGTGGCAACGACATCTGATCACATGTAAGACCACGTCTAGGACGTTGGCATTGTATGACTATTCTGAGTATTCTGTATATCCTATTAGATTCTTAACCGTTCAACCGGCAATTTCGAGCTATGAAAAATTACGTAAATGTATATTCGTTTCAGGTATGTTTGATAAGTACACAAGGTGTGTATTGTAACACCCCAGACCCGGCCTAGAAGTTAGGCCCGAATCTGGCGTGTCACATTGGGGTGCTTTTCGAGAAACCATGGTTCCATTTGAAAAACTTTCTTGATATTAAAAATTAAAGTACCGGTTATGCTTGTTCATTATTAATCGACATTTATTAAAAAGTTTTTGCCAAAAAAACTTTGTCGGTTGCAAAAACTTAATTAAAATGACTGACTTATGAAAACATCATGTTTACGACCTATTCGCGAAAGTGTAGTATTTTGAAAGCAGATATTATTTTGGAAAACCGTGATACAAAGTTTAGTAGATTTAAAACATAATAAACTAAAAATCCAAAACTAAAACCAGAATTTAAGAGAGGCCTTATTACAAAAATATTAACCCAAGTAAAAAATAAGTAAAATACTAGAGTCCAAAACTACTCGTAGTGTGGCCACCTCCGAGTCCTCTAGCACATCGAACCGCTTACTAAGGATTACCTGAGGAAAAAAATATTAAAAAGAGGGTGTGAGTTTACAAAAACTCAGTGTGCATAACCCTCATCAATAAGACATGAATCACAACAGTTTGGGCGTAAGCCCATTTCAAGAATGCTGGTGGAAATTGGGCCTTAGCCCATAAAGCCTCGATTGGGTATTAACCCATAAATGTCACAAATCATATTTATCCGGCCTCGAGCCCATTTCAAATAAAACCACATATGCAATGCATTAATGCCCATACCAACCCCGCACTCTGCCTCCGTCCAACCTCGCACTCTGTGGGATTTAATCGACCCACCCATCCATACACTCCTTATGTAGCACCGCTTATGCACTAACTTATCGGTGCAAAGATAATTACTCGATGGCTAAAGCCTTCGTGGATCCACAATCACAGCGACCATGCGATCCTATCCGCACTTCCCTTCGAATAATCCCATCCCCATGCAACATAATAGCACATGAATGCAACATGCAATAATAATCATACGATAACAATCATAAATCACATACAAGAATAATCATATAACATGTAGGGTGTTTTCTTCATTTTTGCCATCCGAGGGCATATCGGTCATTTTACCCATCGAGGGTATTTCCGTCATTTACCAACCAAGGTTATTTTCATAATTAACCTACCAAAGGTATTTTTGTAATTTACCTACCAATGGTATTTTCCTAATTTACCCACCAAGGGTATTTTCGTAATTTACCCACCAAGGGTATTTTCGTAATTTACCCACCAAAGGTATTTTTGTAATTTACCCACCAAGGGTATTTTCGTAATTTACCTACCAAGGGTATTTTCATAATTTACCTACCAAGGGTATGTTTGTAATTTACCTACCAAGGGTATTTTTGTAATTTACCTACCAAGGGTATTTTCGTAATTTTACACCTGCAATGGCCTTTTTGAAGGTGCAAAGTTGTCCCGAGCGACTCGGCTACCATTTTCGGTCTTTACCGGACAATTGGCGCTAAACTCGATTTCGGCCCATTCGGGCCCACGCGCTTGTGTAGCCCACCTAGCACAAATCTAGCCACGTATATAAAATTCACCTAGTCTAGTTTACTACATATTACACCATCATACATTTTATTCAATTGGGCCCACGAGCCCATTAGGTCCACTTCGGCCCATCGTGGCCCAACAGCCTCAACCCACAAGAACACTACTGATGGCCTCAACTATCGCGTCGAAGCCCCCACACGTGCTCTCACACGCCCATGTGGCTACTATTGTCGTGACCGGCACTTCGGCATTTGCCGCTCTACAACTAGAGTAGAGAGAGTTGCACGCCTGATAGGAATTCTGAAGCTACTAAACCGTGCTCCCAAAGCTCCTATGCCCAACGCCCACCAAGGTATCTTTTCTCTCCTCCTAGAATGCTCTTTATATAGCTAGCTTCTCACCTTCCTTCTTTATATCTTTCCGATGTGGGATCCTTCCGCTAGTAGAGTTTAAATCCAACTCAAACTCTTGCCACCCCATCTTAGCAAAATAAATACTCCCTTGCGTCTCATGAGATTCGAACTCAGGCTCCCTTGTAACATAACCCACACTGCTAGCCACTTTACTAACTAGCTCCTTGTTTCTAAAATCATGCGCAACTAAATATAAGTCCTATGGCCAAATTCAAAAATCCATTTAAAAAGAAAACTAAAATGCAAGCACCCAGACTTGAACCTTGGACCTCCTTCCTTCCTCTTATGGCGTCATCCTCCTTACTCATTAAGTGGCGTCACTTTGCCACTACACCACACACTCCATTTGTCATTTTTCCACACATTTTATTCTTAAAGCCTACCTACCAACTCCCACGGTCTTTTTCACCTAAAACCAAAATTTTTACTATGGCCTAACTTTAACCCGGGACTTTATAAAAGCCCCCTAACCTTCCAAAATCACTCACCTAATAGGTCCAACTTACCTTAGTACCATTCTTTTGTTCTCAAAAAATTTTAAACGCTACTACCCCCAAGGCCCATTGAGCCCAATCCTACTAGGCCCAACTTTGGGATGTTACAAATCTACCCTCCTTAAAGAAATTTCCTCCTCGAAATTTTCAGCTATAGAAATAGTCGCACATCCAAACCTACAACACTACACTCGCGCTGCGCACAACAAGACTGATTCTAAAATAGTAATACATTTTTTAACTTAAGCTTGGAACTTCTTCATACAACCAAATATCTAATACAGAAGTAAACAAATATTTAACACTCATACATAAAAATTTTCCATTCAAACATCACATCCAAAACATACACAAAATAATTACAGTCAGTATAGGATATAATAATAAGCAAGGGGACTTACGGATTTGGTGCTAGAGACTCGGGTGCCATACTTCCAATAAAGATAATTTCAAAAAAAAAAAAACAAATTTCAAATAACTTTGAAAAATATTTTCGAACCCACTCTACAGCCGAGTTTTGTAACCTGGGCTCTAATACCAAAATTGTAACGCCCCAGGCCCAGCCTAGAAGTTAGGCCCGAATCTGGCGTGTCATATTGGGGTGCTTTTCGAGAAACCATGGTTCCTTTTGAAAACCTTTCTTGATATTAAAAACTAAAGTCCCAGTTTGTGTTTGTTCATTATTAATCGACATTTATTAAAAAGTTATTACCAAAAAGACTTTGTTGGTTGCGGAAACTTAATTAAAATGACTGACTTATGAAAACATGATGTTTACGACCTATTCGCGAAAGCGTAGTATTTTGAAAGCAAATATTATTTTGGAAAACCGTGATACAAATTTTAGCAGATTTAAAACATAATAAACTAAAAATCCAAAACTAAAACCAGAATTCAAGAGAGGCCTTATTACAAAATATTAACCCAAGTTAAAAATAAGTAAAATACAAGAGTCCAAAACTACTCGTAGTGTGGCCACCTCCGAGGCCTCCAACACGTTGAACCGCTTACTGAGGATTACCTGAGAAAAAAATATTAAAAAGAGGGTGTGAGTTTACGAAAACTCGTGTGCATAACCCTCATCATTAAGACATGAATCACAGATTTGGTGAAGCCCATTTCGAAGAACGGTGGCAATTGGGACTTAGCCCATAAAAGCCTTAGTTGGGCCTTAACCCATAAATGTCACAAATCATATTTATTTGGGCCTGAGCCCATTTCAAATAAACCCACATATTCAATGCATTAATGTCCATACCAATCCTGCACTCCATCTCCACCCTGCACTCCTGTGGGCATTTAATCGACCCACCCATCCCTACACTCCTTATGCAGCACTGATTGCAGGACTAACTTATTGGTGCATCATAGCTGCTCGGTGACTAAAAGCCTTCGGTTGATCCACAGTCGTCAAGCGACCATGCGATCCTATCTGCACTTGCCCTTTCGAATAATCCCATCCCCATGCAACATAATAACACATGAATGCAACATATAATAATAATCATATGATAACAATCATAAATCACATACAAGAATAATCATATAACATGTAGGGGCATTTTCGTCATTTTTTCCCTCTAGGGGCATATCGATCATTTTACCCATCGAGGGTATTTCCGTAATTTACCAACAAAAGGTATTTTTGTAATTTACCAACCAAGGGTATTTTCGTAATTTACCTACCAAGGGTATTTTTGTAATTTACCTACCAAGGGTATTTTCGTAATTTACCTACCAAGAGTATTTTCGTAATTTACCCACCAAAGGTATTTTCGTAATTTACCCACCAAGGGTATTTTCATAATTTACCCACCAAGGGTATTTTTGTAATTTACCTACCAAGGGTATTTTTGTAATTTACATACCAAGGGTATTTTCATAATTTTGCACCTGCAATGGCCTTTTTGAAGGCCCAAAGTTGCCCCGAGTGACTCGGCTACCATTTCCAGACTTTACCGAACTATTGGGCCTAAACTCGATTTCGGCCCATTCGTGCCCACGCGCTTGTGTGGCCCACCTAGCACAAATCTAGCCACGAATATAAAATTCACCTAGTCTAGTTCACTATATACTACACCATCATACATTTTATTCAATTGGGCCCACGGGCCCATTGGTCCTACTTCGGCCCATCATGGCACAAAACCTCAACCCACAAGAACACTCTCGATGGCCTCAACTATCGCCTCAAAGCCCCCTTGACGACGCTTGTTTCGGCCATGTGGCTACTTATTGCCGTGATGCACTTTGGCATTTGCGCTCTACAACTAGAGTAGAGAGAGTTGCACACCGATAGAATTTCGACGCCGCTAAACCGCTGGCCCCAAAGCTCCTATGCCCAATGCCCACCAAGGTATATTTTCTCTCCTCCTAGAATGCTCTTTATATAGTTAGCTTCTCACCTTCCTTCTTTATATCTTTCCGATGTGGGATCCTTCCGCTAGGAGAGTTTAAATCCAACTCAAACTCTTGCCGCCCCATCTTAGCAAAATAAATACTCCCTTACTTCTCATGAGATTTGAACTCAGGCTCTCTTGTAACATAACCCACGCTGCTAGCCACTTTACCAACTAGCTCCTTGTTTCTAAAATCATGCGCAACTAAATATAAGTCCCATGGCCAAATTAAAAAATCCATTTAAAAAGAAAACTAAAATACAAGCACCCAGACTTGAACCTTGGACCTCCTTCCTTCCTCTTATGGTGTCACCCCCTTGCTCCTTAAGTGGCGTTACTTTGCCACTACACCACACACTCCACTTGTCATTTTTCCCCACATTTAATTCTTAAAGCCTACCTACCAACTCCCAGGGTTTTTTTCACCTAAAACTAAAATTTTTCCTATGGCCTAACTTTAACCCGGGACTTCATAAAAGCCCCCTAACCTTCCAAAATCACTCACCTAATAGGTCTAACTTGCCTTAGTACCATTCTCTTGTTTTCAAAAATTTTAAACGCTACTACCCCCAAGGCCTATTGGGCCCAATCCTACTAGGCCCAACTTTGGGATGTTACATGTATGAAAGGTAAGTATCTATATGAACTTACTAAATTGAATATGTGCAATGGAATGATGATATGATATGTGAAATTATGCTTAGATGAGCCAAGTGTACATGTGGTATTATGTTGAAGTATGTGATAAGTTATGGCTAATCAATTGAGCCAAAATCTATGTGAGATGTATATGCTATGAGAACCGTTATTGTCATTGTATAAATATGTTATGTTCATTTTATGTTAGGTTTATTTGTATATGGCTTACTAAGCTTTTGAAAGCTTACATTGTGTGTGTGTTTTCTCTGTTTTATAGATCGTCAAAGCTACTAAAGGCTCGGGACTATCGAGGATCATCATCACGCTACTCAACTTGTTTTGGTACAATTTGGAAATGTATATAGCTAGATATGGCATGTATAGGCTAGTATATGGTATAACTTTGTTATATGAACTTAGCCATGTGATGTGGCTAACTATAAGTTGATATTTTACCTTTATGAAGATGATATATGAAGTATGATTTGGTATGGTTAGATGACATTTCAAATGGTCAAGTTTATGGTAAGTTTGGTTGAAATATGCTTAGGTATATTTGAGTTTTTGCTATGTAAATTGGTATGAATGGAAATAGATTTGAATGTAAAGATTGCATGGTTATTTCGGCATGTTCATGGTTGTTAAATGTGCATGGATTGTATTTGTATTTGCTTGTAAGTTTGACCCTAAGGCAGGTGGCATTTTTGGCCTTGCAAATGGCCTATTTTGCCACATGGTTGTGGCACACGGGCGTGCCTAGTGACCGTGGGGCTAAGTCAGTAGCTAGTTAAGAGTTTTTTGTTTTCCCCGATCGAGATCACTATAGTTTCCAGTCTTCTACGGTCTTAATTTACCCTAACAAAAGAGTTTTTTGTATAGTACTACTATCTATAGTAATTTCTCTGTATAACTTTTCAATCTATAACGGTAAACAGTGTCAGAGAACTTACAGATTTGGTGTCGGAGACTTGATGTGCCACACTTTTAGTAACAATCTTTCAACTTTCTTTCCAAAACCAAAATTGAGACAATTTTAAAAAATTTTTCAAGAACCCATTCCACAGTCGAGTTTTGTAACTTGGCTCTGATACCATTAAATGTAACACCACAAATCCAGCCTAGACGTTATGACCAAATCTGACGTGTTACATCGAAATGTTCATTTGAAAACAGTAACACCCCTTACCCATATTCTACACCGAAATTGGGCACAAGGCGTTACCGTACTTAATTACATGGTCATACAACTTTGGGTTAACAAATTTCATTCCCAATTAAAACTTTTCCATTCTCATATCTAACATCCTTAAAATGGGCCTACGAGGCCCTAAACATACTTCTGGAAGGTTTCAAAAATAAATCGAACACTTTTACGCACTTAGAAAAAGTTTACCTAAATAGGGGCTACACACCCGTGTTGTTCAAGAGACATGCCCGTGCTCGACACTGACATAGTTCACACGACCGGACACACGCTCGTGTCCCTTACACGGCCACTATACGCCAGTATCTTAGCCCGTGTGTCAAAACCTTGGCATTTTGTTTATGACGTCATCATCTCGCTAAAGTCACACGGCCAAGGCACATGCCCGCATCTTTAGACCGTGTGTCGAATTAAATTCCAATTTCAAGGTGCAGACTTCACATTGCCTGGGTACACACCCATGTCTTTTGCCGTGCCTCCCACACGGCTGAGACACACGGCCGTGTCTTTGCCCGTGTGTTTACTACTGAGTTTATTGACTTGCAATTCTAACCTGCAAGGGGACACAAGGCCTGATCATACACGCATGCAATTGACCATGTGTCACACAGACCTAGACACACACCCATGTGCCTACCCGTGTGGACAAGAACAAGGCTATTTTTCAAGCTCTTTCATCACCTTAACTCACTCGAGCATAATTCACCCACCACCATCAATTCATTCATGGATATTCATAACCAAACAATCTAATCATATACTCTACACAATCATGAATAACCTCTTCTTATCATTGATTAATAGTATTGACCCGTTAACTACGGCCATATACAAAAGAATTCATCTAAAAAGAACCAATACACACTTGGCCAAAATGCTAGTTCTAAATATACCGAGATGAACTGATAGTGTGTGTGATCTTCCGATTATCTTTGTATCCCAATCCGACTCTTTGTCAATATAAAACAAGGGAAAAAAAGAGGGTAAGCTTTAAGCTTAGTAAGTTTACATGTAAACAATAAACATCATGATATATACAAAGTAATTGAATAGCAAAATATATTATGCTAGAACGATCCACATTTCATGATCATGCTTACTCATTTCATCTCTTACCACATTCCATTCCAACCATATCACAAGCCAAATCTCACATTATTTAGCATACAACCCTACACTTATCACCACATGTTCTCATGAGAAAACACTTAACAATTTTACAATAAGCCATACATAGTAATGCCAACACTCGGTGGTTTCGCACTTAGCCCACCATTTATTTTTAACAAGGTGGTATCGTACATAGCCCACCAACAAGAATATTTACGGTGGTATCTCAAATAGCCCACCAAATGATAATACTAACGATGGTATCGCACACAGCCCATCATGAATAAGTGATAAGGTGGTATCGTGCATAGCCCAGCAAAAAAAATAGTTAAGGTGGTATCGTACACAGCTCGCCAATAATTATTACGGATAATATTCCACACCTACATATCTATTTCAACATTCATACGGAATTTATTCATTTTCTACCAAATTTCATCTATTTAAATCGTAAGTGTTCTCAATTATAAAATATGCCAATAAGCAATTACATGTGTATTCAAGGTGCATCGTTTACACATAAACTTACCTCAGTGCAAAACGCGTTAATCAATGGTCTATTCTGTAAACTTGCCTTTTCCTCAGTCAAGGTTGATTCCATGCTCTTCTTGGTCTATAACAACAAAATTCACTCATTCAATCATTTTCTAATCATAATACACCATAATCTGTACTTAGGCAAAAATGACCGTTTTGCCTTTGTACTATGGCAAAATTATGATTTTGCCCCTAGGCTCGTAAGTCATTTTTCATCAAATTTTCTCATTAAACAAGGCTAGATGAACATTTATTACTCTTACAACTACTCAAAATTCCAATTATGTCATGCACTTATTACACAATTTCAATCTTTGCATTCAAGTCCTATTTAGGTGTTTTCATGCTAACACCTTTCACAAAAGTTGTTCCTTAACTCACTATCATTCATTTTCCTCCATAAAAACTCAGCAAACAACATGAACACTCTCGTGGAAAGTCCCTAAACTTTCAACCATTTAGCAAATTAGTCCCCTCATTAGCTAGCTTAAGCTTTGGGGACTCCAAAAGTACAAAAATTAACAAATAAAACCACCAAAATCACTTACTTGGATGAGGATTGAATGGTTGAAAGTTTGAGCTTCAAAAACCGTATTCTTGCTTGAAAATTTCGGTGGAGGAAGAAATGGGAAAAAGATGATATCTTTCTTTCTTTATTTTTCCTCTTATTTTATTCACTAATCACCTAACTCTACCAACTTTGACTAATTTAAGCTCCTTGTCCCCCTGTGGACGGGCATTGCCTTTAAAAAGGCCTAATTGCACATTTATAACCTCCAATTAAACTTCTATTGCTATTTGACACTTTTAGCTTATAAAATAGAACTTTCGCACTATATGCGATTTAGTCCTTTTTCCCAATTAAGCACACAATTTCTAAAATTAAAGCACCAAAATTTTCATATAACCATATATTAAAGCCATAACATATAAAATAATACTAAAATAATTTTTCTCAACCTCGAATTAGTGGTTTCGAGACAACTGCTCTGACTAGCCCCAAAATCGGGCTGTTACAACTCTCCCTTCCTTTAGAGATTTTCGTCCCTGAAAATCTTCTAGGTAAAAAGGTTTGGATATTGTTCTCTCATGGCTTCTTCCGACTCCCACACAGCTTCTTACATACCGTGTTTTTGTCATAACACTTTTACTAAATCTATGCTCTTATTCCTCAACTGTTTAACCTCCCGAGCCAATATCTTAATCGGCTCCTCTTCATAAGTCATGTCCGATCATATCTCAATTTTCGATGGAGGGATCACATGCGAAGGATCGGAATAACATTGCCGCAACATCGATACATGGAACACATTGTGTATTTTCTCCAACTCTATCGGCGAAGCCAACCGGTATGCCACTAGCCCAATCCTTTCGGTGATCTTATACGGTCCTATGAATCACGGACTCAATTTGTCCTTACAACCAAATCTCAATATTTTCTTCCATGGGGATACCTTTAGAAATACCTTGTCGCCAACTTGAAACTCAATTTCTTTCCTTTTTAAATTTGCGTATGACTTTTGTTGATCCGAAGCAACTTCCAGACTATCTCGGATCACTTTCACTTTCTCCTCGGTCTCTTTAAATAGATCAACCCCATGAATTTGTTTCTCACTAAGCTAGGTCCAATACAAGGGAGTTCGACGCTTGCGACCATATAAAGCCTCGTACGGTGCCATCTATATACTCAACTGATAGCTGTTGTTGTAAGCAAACTCAACCAAAGGTAGATATCTTTTCCAACTACCTCCAAACTCTAACACACAACATTGGAGCATATCCTCAAGGACTTGAATTACTCTTTCAGACTAGCCGTCAGTTTACGGATGGAACACTGTACTAAAATTCAACCTTGTACCCAAGGCTTCCTGTAACTTCTTCCAAAATCTCAAAGTAAATCTAGGATCTCTATCCGAGATAATCGATACAGGCACTCCATGTAATCTCACCACTTCAGTAATATATAGCTCGACCAACTTATCGAGGGCAAAATCAACATGCACCGGTATAAAGTGAGCCGACTTCGTTAGTCTATTGACAATAACCCACACATCATCTTTCTTTTTTGGAGTCATAGGCAAGCCCGTTACAAAATCCATGGTGATCCGATCCCACTTCCACACGGGAACCATTACCGGGTGAAGTAATCCCGAAGGTACTTGATGCTCGGCTTTCATTTGTTGACAGATCAACCATCTTGTCACAAACTCAGAGATGTCTCTTTTCATACCTAACCACCAATAAAATTTCTTCAGGTCATTGTACATTTTCGTACTACCGGGATGTACTGACAAGTGACCACTGTGTGCTTCATGTAAAATTTTTCGGATCAACTCATTATCTTTTGGTACACATAACCAGTAATGAAATGTCAAAAAATTATCTGAACTCACCAGAAAGTTAGAACCATTTCCCGATTCACACTTAACTCTCTTAGCTTGTATCTTATTATCATTCTCTTGAGCTTCACATATCTGCTTAATAAATAACAATTTAGCCCTCATCTCGGCCAATATAACTCCATCACCAGACAATGCTAAGTTAGTACTCATAGCTCTCAAAACATACAAAGATTTTCTACTCAAGGCATCCGTAGCTACATTCACTTTCCCCGGATGGTAATCAATTATTAGATCATAATCCTTCAATAAATGGAGCCACCGTCGTTGTTGTAAATTCAAGTCCTTTTGACCCATCAAGTACTTAAAAATCTTATGATCCGTGAAGATTCGGTACTTCTCACAATATAAATAATGGCGCCAAATCTTCAAAGTGAAAATGATTGCAGCCAACTCCAAATCATGAGTCGAATAGTTCTTCTCATGCGGTTTTAGCTGTCTCAAGGCATAAGCTACCACCTTACCCTCTTGCATCAACACACAACCGAGACTGTTTAATGACACATCACTGTAGACTACAAACTCTTTCCCCAACCAGGTTGTACCAAAATCGTTGCCTCAGTCAACAAGGTTTTCAATCTCTCGAAGCTCTGTTGGCATTTCTCAACCCATTCAAACTTGACATCTTTATGTAACAGTTTCATCATCTGGATAGCAATCATGGAAAACCCCTTTACAAACCGTCTGTAATACCCTGCTAAACCCAAAAAGCTTCTGACTTCCAACACATTTCTTGGCGGTTTCCACTCACAATAGTCTAGATCTTACTCAGATCAACTCTAATACCATCACCCGACACAATGTCTCCTAGGAATCTGACCTCTCAGAGCCAAAACTCACTCTTGCTAAATTTAGCATACAACTGCTTGTCTCTTAAGGTTTGCAAAACAATTCTAAGGTGCTCTGCATGATCACTCTCATCCTGAGAATAAATCAATATGTCATCTATAAAGACAACTACAAACTTGTCCAAATACAGTCGGAAGACATGGTTCATTAAATCCATAAAAATCGCAGGGGCATTTGTTAAACCAAATGGCATGACAAGAAACTCATAATGGCCATACCTTATCTGAAATATAGTTTTCGGCACATATTGCTCCTTAACCCTTAACTAATAATAACCAGACCTTAGATCTATCTTGGAGAACACTGTAGCTACCTTCAGTTGGTCAAATAAATCATCTATTCTTGGTAAAGGGTACCTATTCTTCACCGTCACTTTGTTAAGCTGTCTGTAGTCTATGCGCAATCTCATCAACCCATCTCTCTTCTTTACAAAAAGTACAGGGGCACTCCGCGGTGAATAGCTCAGTCTTGCGAAACCCTTTTCCGTTAACTCTTGCAACTGAACTTTCAATTGTTTCAGTTCCAATGGTGCCATCCTATAAGGAGTGGCAGAAATAGGTGCCATCCCTAGAACTAACTCAATCCCAAACTCGACCTCTCTAACTGGAGGTAATCCAGGTAACTCTTCCAGGAACACATCTGGATATTTGCATACCACCGACACTGATTCAATTTTTGCCTCTAACTCTTGAGTATTTAGCACAAAGGCAAGATAGGACTCGTATCCTTTTCTTAAATATTTATCAGCTACCATAGAAGAAATTATCACCAGAAAACTATCTGACTTACCTGATTCAACTCGAATAACATCTCTATTTTCACATTTCAATTCAATAAATTTACTACCACAGTTCACTAAAACACTATGTGAAGTCAACCAATCCACACCAAGAATTAAGTCAAATTCATCAAACGGCAAAAACATAAGATTTGCCTGAAAACAATGACCTGTAATTATCAAAGGACAATCCCTACACACCTTATAACACCCCTAACCCGAAATCGCTGTCGAAATAAGGTTAAGAGGCATTACCGAACAATCAAATTATTTCACATCCAATTTACGACACAAAGTCAATCATTATCAAATTATATCAAAACATTATCAAACAGTCATTTATTAAGACCCACGAGACCCTTAACACATGCTAAAAAGGGGTCAGGACTAAACTGAAACCTTATGAATATTTTCAAAATTTCAAATATTCAACAAGTCTGTTGAGGCCACACGCCTATGCCACCAGGCCGTGTGCCTCACATGGTCACTAGACACCCCCATCTGTCTAGGCCATGCCAAAACAGAACAAGTATTCTGACTTCTCCATACGGCCACTAGGCACGCCCATGTGCTAAGGCCATGTGCTCTTAGGCCATATACTGACTTATTCCCATGGCTACTAGGCACGTCCGTATACCATGGCTGTGTGCTCTTATGCTAGCTACTGACTTTACCCCACGATCACTAGACACGACCGTGTGCCATAACCGTGTAGGCAAAATAGTCCATTTGCAAGGCCAATTTGCCACCCACACAAGGGTCAAACCTACAAGCACATTAGAGCATAATTCCACTCACAAATTGGCAACCAATTTCATGTCAAATGATCATCAAATCATCTCATACAATTTCATTTCTAATCATGTCAACTAATAAACCATTTTGCTCAACTAAATCACATACATAGCCAAGCATGATTCATCCATATTTACATTGGATATAATGACTTAAATTCATCACAAAACTCATCATTCAAAAGACTTTTCATATACTATCAAGCCATACCAAAATATACATCACATACCACAACTATTCAAGCATTTTACAAATATCTTGTCTAGCCATATCACATGGCTATTTACACATCTCAAACATAATTCACATATCTAACCTATACATGCCATATTTCAACTATGTACATCTTTCCAAAAGTACCCAAAATAGATTGCCAATAGTGTGATTGAGATGCTGACGATTCCTGAATCCGAGCTAGATTTACTAACACTGTAAAATAGATAAACAATCACACAGTAAGCTTTCAAAAGCTTAGTTAGTTTGAATTACAATACAATTATCTCATCAAATCAAACCAATGTATAAATTAAACCATCACATAGATCAATTCTCTCATATTCATACCATATCATCCATAGCTAAAATACCCATTAATCCATTCATAACTTTATCTATACATTTATCAACCACAAAGGTTCAATACATACCTTAGCTAACACATAGTTATTCAACTTCCAAGCTACTCAATGCTCAATAATACATTTCGATCATCCTCTGATATTTGTTTAATTTAATCGCACACTCAGTGCCATATACATAACCAAAGCATATTCGTCATCGCACACTTAGTGCCTATTTGTTTAACCAACTTATCTCGGTATCCCACATACAGTGACAAATCAATAAGTAGAAGCATTCATAACATCGCATACACAGTTCTATTCATCTCTGTTTTGATTTCAACTTCACACACTTAGTGCCATCTAATTCAATTTTGCACATAGTATCTCAAATCTCATATTCATATACATATTCATTCAATAATACTAAAACATATCTTAATAACATGTATTATATTCGAACTTAGCTCGGACGTCGAACTATCGAAACGATCGATTAATCGAACACTTTATCTTTTCCTCGATCTTGATCCGAACCTCTCCTCTCTTGGTCTATAGACATTCACATTCAGTCCATTCAATCAAAAAATTATTCATTTTAGTCCAAACACACATATTTATGGCATTTTACAAAATAGCCCTTACAATTTCAAATTTTGACACTTTAGTCCTTTATTCATAAAATCATCAAATACACATAATTAGCTTGCACCCATGCCTACCTGAATTCTCACTATACTCATACAAGTCCACACATTTCATTTATTTCACACTTTAATCCTTCAAAATGCTATTTTCTCCAATTTAGCCCTAATTAGCTAAATTTATAAAAACTCTAAGGACAAAACTTGTTCATTAAACACATATCTTTCATTTAACACCAACACTCATTACAAAGCTCACCATTTCATCAATGTCACATTTCATAACCATCATCAATTCACAAAATTTAAGCATGGGTTTTGTAGAGTACAAAGCAACGATTACAAAAATGTAGAAATTAACAAAAATAAAAAAACATACCTTGAATCAAGCTTAACCTAGCCGAATTTCAAAGCTTTTTCGAAGATGATAACTATTTCATGCTTTGCTTTATTATAATAAACATAATTATTAAATTACAATACTAACCTTTAGCATAAAATGCTTATAACATATGATATAAGGTCATTCTTGACCATTTCCACCTACTTTCTTAATTAATAGATTATTTGCAACATAAGGCCTCCTTTTTATAAAGACAACCACACTTAGGTACTTATAAATCAGCACATAACTTTTACTCTTTACGCGATTAAGTCTTTTCTCTTAATTCGGCACACAATCGATAAAATTATAACACAGAATTTTCACACAGACTATGTCACATAGAATCAACACCAAAGTTAACATTAAAATATTATTTCAACCTCAAATTTTTTTCTCAAAACCACTGTTTCGACTAGGGTCTAAACTGGGCTATTACACACCTTGTCAACTAGCACATGTTTGCCTAACGGGTTTGACACCTTTACTACAAATTACGTAGACTCAACAATCATACTCATACTAGATGCCAATCTCATGCAAATGTAAGAATGGGTAGACCCTAGATCGATCAAAGCAACAACAGAGGTGTCATGAAGAGAAAAAGTACTCGTGATCACATCTGGAGATGATGTCTCCTCGCCAGCACGAATGGCATAGGTCCTTGCAGGTGCTCGACCCTCTAGTCTCACAGAAAAATCTTGAGGCGCACTTCTACTACTAGTCCCACCTTCGGAGTTCTTTTGGGATCTACCCCTTGATGGTACATTGCTTGATCTCACTTCTTGCTTTCTTTCCTTCTCCTTCCTCTCTGGACAATTCTAGATAAAATGGTTGGGTGAACCGCACTTGAAACAATTCTAGTTGTTTCCTCAACACTCTCCAGTGTGCTGCCTACCACAATTTGGACACTCCAGTTTGGACTTTGGATTGCCCACACTTGCCATCGAAGTGGCTTGAACTCTCAAGCCTGAGTATGTGTTACCTCAATCTCGATGTGAATGTCTAACTGACGCTGTCGTTCGAGGGTTCAACTCCTTAGACCTCTTCGATTGAGCTTGGTATGATTTACTTATTTACATTTTTCTTTCATCTCGGCCCTTATTCACTGCTCTCCTCTTTTCCTTATTCAGTTCTTCGGCCTTACATGCCCTATCAACCAACACCACAAATTCTTTTAACTCTAAAATCCCAACTAGAAGTTAGATATCCTCATTCATCCCATCTTCAAACCTCTTGCACAAGGTAGCTTCCGTAGACACACACACTTGCCCATACTTGCTGAGCCTAACAAACTCGAACTCATATTCTGCCACGTCATTTTTCTTGCTTCAATTCATGGAATTCTTTCCGTTCCTGATCCACCAATCTTTAGCTTATATACTTTTTTCAGAACTCTTCCAAAAAGAAGTCCCACACTATCCTCCTTCTTGGAACCACCGAAGTTAACGTCTTCCATCAATGATAGGCTTAGTCCTTTAACAATGACATGGTGCATTTCAAACTCTCCTCAGGTGTATAGGAGAGTTCATCAAATACCCCCACTGAGTTTTCAAGCCAGAACTCCGTCCTCTCTGGGTCATCGTCTATATTGGCTCTGAATTCCTCGGCCCCTTGCTTCCGAATCTTATCCACCGGTGGCTTCGCTATTATCACTAAATCAATACCTTAGGGAGCCAGAAGAACTGGCTGAGGTATAGGAGGGGGTGGAGGAGGTTGAGCATTAGGGTTTGCCCGTACATACTCCGTGTACCAATTACTCATCATTTAGAGAAAGGCTTCCCAGGCCTCTTCTCCTTGACCTATAGTCTCGGGTCTACTCTCTATAGGGGCAGTCTGTTGTGCGGGAGCCGATGCATTACTAGCTGCGTCATCAGCAGCCACTCAATCGGGATCCATTTACTATGTAAAAATAAATTTTAGAATTGTCAGAAGCCACCACACTATCAATATACGCTTATGGCATGTATTGCTAGACTTTAACACATGCTAAGGTAGTCCAAGAACTAACTAAATGATAGCCCTGATAACACTAAATGTAACACCCCTTACCCGTATTCTACGCCAAAATCGGGTACAAGGCGTTACTGTACTTAACTCACATGGTCATACAACTTTGGGTTAATAAATTTCATTCCTAATAAAAACTTTTTGATTCACATTTCTAACATCCTTATAATGGGCCTACAAGGCACTAAACATACTTTTGGAAGGTTTTAAAAATAAATCAGAAACTTTCACGCACTTAGAAAAATTTTGCCTAAACAGGGGCCACACGCCTGTGTGTCCCTAAGACATGCCCGTGCTCCACATCTTTCATCGACACTGGATTAGTTCACGCAGCCGGACACACACCCATGTCCCCGACCCGTGTCCCTCACACGGCCTCGACACGCTCGTGTGTTAGCCTGTGTGCCAAAACCATGGCATTCAGTTTATGGCGTCATCATCTCGCTAAAGTCACATGGCCAAGGCACACGCTAGTGTGCTTAGACCGTGTGTCGAATTAAATTCCAATTTCAAGGTGCAGACTTCACACGGCCTAGGCACACGCGCATGTATTTGGTCGTGCCTCCCACACGACTGAGACACACGATCGTGTCTCTGCCTGTGTGTTTACTACTAAGCTTACTGACTTGCAATTCTAACCTACAAGGGGACACACGGCCTGGTCATACACCATGCAATTGACCGTGTGTCACATACGGCCTAGACACATGCCCGTGTGCCTACCTGTGTGGACAAGAACAAGGCTATTTGCCAAGCTCTTTCATCACCCTAACTCACTCGAGCATAATTCACCCTCTACAATCAATTCATTCATGCATATTCATAACCAAAAAATCCAATCATAAACTCTACACAATCATGAATAACCTCTTCTTATCATTGATTAATACTATTGAGTACTTAACTATGGCCATATATAAAAGAATTCATCTATAAAGAACCAATACACACTTGGCTAAAATAACAAAACAATTCACCTAGTCTAGCCCCTATACATGCCATTTACATACTCAAAATGCTAGTTCTAAATGTACCAAGATGAGCTGATAGCGTGGGTGATCTTTCGATTATCTTTGTATCCCGATTTGACTCTTTATGACTATAAAACAAAGGAAAAGAAAGGGCGTAACTTTTAAGCTTAGTAAGTTTACATGCAAATAATAAATATCATGATCTATACAAAGCAATTGAATAGCAATATATAATATGCTAGAACGATCCACATTCCATGATCATGCTTACTCATTTCATCTCTTACCACATTCCATTCCAACCATATCACAAGCCAAATGCTCACATTATTTAGCATACAACACTGCACTTATCACCAAATGTTCTCATAAGACAACACTTAACAATTTTACAATAAGCCATACATAGTAATGCCAACACTCGGTGGTTTCGCACTTAGCCCACCATTTATTTTTAACAGGGTGGTTTCACACATAGCCCACTAACAAGAATATTTATGGTGGTATCGCACATAGCCCACGAAATGATAATACTAATGATGGTATCGCACACAGCCCATCGTGAATAAGTGATAAGGTGGTATAACACATAGCCCACCAAAAAAAAAAATTAAGGTTGTATCGCACATAGCCCACTAGTATTTATTACGGATAATATTCCACACCTCCATATCTATTTCAACATACATACGAAAGTTATTCATTTTCTACCAAATTCCATCTATTTAAATTTTAAGTGTTCTCAATCATACAATACACCAATAAGTAATTACATGTGTATTTAAGATGCATCGTTTACACATAAGCTTACCTCGGTGCAAAACACATTAATCAACGGTATATTCCGTAACCTTGCCTTTTCCTCGGTCAAGGTTGATTCCATGCTCTTCTTGGTCTATAACAAAAAAATTCACTTATTCAATCATTTTTTAATCATCCCTTGTACTATGGCAAAATTATGATTTTGCCCTTAGGCTCAAAAGTCATTTTTCATCACATTTTCTCATTAAACAAGCCTATCTGATCATTTATTACTCTTACAACTACTCATAATTCCAATTAATTCATGCACTTATTACACAATTTTAATCTTTGCATTCAAGTCCTATTTAGGTGTTTTCATGCAAACACCTTTCACAAAAGTTGTTCATTAACTCACTATCATTCATTTTCCTCCATAAAAACTCAACAAACAACACGAACACTCTCATGGAAAGTCCTTAAACTTTTAACCATTTAGCAAATTAGTCCCCTCATTAGCTAGCTTAAGCTTTAGGGACTCCAAAAGTACAAAAATTATCAAATAAAACTACCAAAATTACTTACTTGGATAAGGATTGAATGGCTGAAAGTTTGAGCTTTAAAAACCCTATTCTTGGTTGAGAATTTTTGTAGAGGAAGTGTAACACCCCAAAAATCTCGAAACTCTCAATTCTGTGCGCTGAAGTTGGTATGTATGAGTAGCACTTAGAATATTAATTTTAAGGTGTTATCGAGATTATTTGAAGTCTTAGAGATAGGGAAGACTAGAGGGGAAAATTTATTTTTCTGCTTTAGTGGACCTCAGTCTCATGTATTGGGCCTCTTAAGCAGATTAAGGGAAATAGGACACAAAGTGGGTCTATGGTCCAGTGGCAATTGGTGTCACTTAGGGACCTATAAGGTGGCGTGATTGTCTATTGAGGAGGTCCAAGGTTCGAGTAGTGGTAAGGGATTTTGGAGTGTTTATTTTGTAAAGTGGACAGCCAAAGTTGTACTGGTTTTGAACTCTTGCCGTGAAGAGTTTGAAATGATCTGGTGTGATGGATGTGAATGAAATTTCAGATGAGATTAAGGGGTTATCAGGGAGAAAAGTAAGGGGATGAGGAGTGTGGATGAGGTGGTACCAAATGGGACTCTAGGGGAAATCATTTTCGGCTTGTGACTATAAGAGGTGAGTGCTGAATCCTTTAAAGGGTTCTTTGAATTGCCTTTATTCTTTTTCTTTCTTTCCCCCCCAATTGGCTCCTCCCAAAGCCAAACTCTCCTATTGTTGAAATCTCCTATAGCCGAATCTTTTCTTGCCGAATTCACCTATAGCCAAATTCTTCATGTCTGAAATTAGCATCATCTTTTCGTGTCGAAATCCCTTTTTGGTGTCGATTCCTTGTTATTTTTCTCCATCACAAATCAGTTGTTATTTACTCTTAGTCATGTTTAAAGCCGAATCTTGTCCAGTAGCTATTTAGGTCGCAGGATCAAAGGAGGGCTTCGGTAAGTGTTCTGTCAACTTCTTGAGTGTGTTTTGTTAAAATCCAAAGGGTTATCTAACCTCTCCTTATCGTTAACCTTGTATTAACAAGGGTAGAATTCAAGGATCGCAAGCATATCATTAGTAAAGAGGTAAGTGCACTCGTCTCGGTTGTGGTTTAGTGGATGGCCGAATGTAAGTATGGCCTATAGGGGTGACTTATGTGGAATATGAGTCACTTATTTTTGATGATATACATTTGGGTGTAGATCTATGGGATATTCGTGAATAATAGCTAAGGAAGGGCTACTAGAACGTGTGGCACACAGTAAGATTACGGTAAGGTTTCAGTTTTTGTTAAAGTGTGTATTAAGCCAAGATTGATCATTAAGTGATGTCTATTGTAGGTCCGTGATTAAGGGGTTTGCAGCACGCATGGTTACCAAGTGTGTACAAATACTATACACACACGATATCGGCAACGCTGAAAAGCCGAAAGTGGCTAAATGGGTCTGTCGAACTTTTGGGCCTAAAACAAAAATGGTTGTTATGTGAGAATGAATAATGAATTGGCATGAACGGTTGTATGATTCAATTGCAATATGGACTAATGGGCCATATGGATATGATTTGGGCATAGTAGGCTGTATTAATGAGATTTGGGCCTAATGGGCCATATAGATGTAATTTGGGCCTAATGGGCCATATGGATGGGATTGCGCTTAGTAGGTTGTTTGCATGTATGTAGGCTTATTTGGGCTTTATATATGGATTTGATCTTTGTATCTGATAACTTCTAAAACCTACATAAAACTTAAACAAAAAATTGCATCCGTGGACAAGTCATTAGGTTGAGAGAGCTTAGTACTTAAGCGGTCTCAATGACCCACCTCCTCTTTTCTGGAATCCTACCTGGTGCATAGCGCCTGTTCACTTTGACCGTTGGGGACTTGTTAACGGGCCCAGGTAGGTACTGAATCCATAAAACTTAAGAATGATCGAAATGCCCCTAAGGGTAAAAATGACTAAAATACCCTTAGTTTGAGAAATTACCAAAGTACCCCCGATTTAAAAATTTACGAGAATACCTCTGTAGGGTAGAATTACGATAATACCCCAATAGGGTAGAATTACGATAATACCCCGGTAGGGTAGAATTACAAAAATACCCTTGACTGTGAAATGACTAAAATACCCCTATGTGATGAGTATGAGTTTTATGGATGTTACTCATGCGCATGCTGCATTCATATGATATCCTATTTAGGATGCATATGGGTGGCAATTATGGTACGGAGGAAGAATTTGAGGATCGCATAGTCACTTGATGACCGTGGATCCACCGGTGGCTTTAAGCCCATTATATACTTAGCAACTTTACTGCAACGTTGAGTAGTGTCATTATTGGTGCTACCTTTGGAGTGTAGGGATGGTTGGGTTGATATTTATATCCCTACAGGAGTGTAAGGTTTGAAGGGAAATGGTATATAGTGGATGGACTTTTGGGGAGGGTTTTGCATAACTTTATTTTCATGTGATATGATATGATATGATATGAGGTCATTGTGGGCTACGGCCCAAGACCATCGATTTTGATAGGGCTTAGGCCCAATGTGATAATTGCATATTGAATTTATTGCCAAGGGTCGTACACACTGAGTTTCGAAAATCACACCCTTTTTTATTAAATGTTTCAGGTGATCCACAGTAGATAGCTCAATGTGGGAGGGGGTTCGGAGATGGCTGCACTACAAGATACTTAAGAATTTTGTTTATTGGTTTCAAAAGACATGATTTTAATCATTTCACTTTCGTTGGTTGTTATAAGGCCTTGTACTACGTTTTAACTTTAGATTTTGTGTTTTGTTATCATTGTTCAATTGTTTACATAATTATTAAACTTAATTAAACTTCTTAAGTTTAAACATGATTTTCAAGATAACTTTAACTTATGGGCTTTTACTTAAAATCATGGGCTTATATCATTACTTAACAAGTTTTAAGGATTTTGGGCTTTTAGGCATTAAATTTTAACTTAGTAAAATCGATTCGAAATTATCCTTGATGTGACATCACCAAATTCGGTCATAACATTTGGGCTGGGTTTGGGGGTATTTCAGGAATAAATGGAAAAAGATGATATCTTTCTTTCTTTATTTTTTCTCTTATTTTATTCATTAATCACCTAACACTACCAACTTTGACTAATTTAAGCTCCTTGTCCCCTCTATGGACAGCTATTGCCTTTAAAAAGGCCTAATTTCACATTAATAACCTCCAATTAAACTTCTATTTAGCTTATAAAATAGAACTTTCACACTTTATGCGATTTAGTCCTTTTTTCCCAATTAAGCACACAATTGCTAAAATGAAAGCACCAAAATTTTCATATAGCCATATATTAATGCCATAACACATAAAATAATACTAAAAAAAATTTCCTCAAGCTCGAATTAGTGGTCCCTAGACCACTATTTCGACTAGCCCTAAAATCGGGCCATTACAAAAACTAGTTTTGTCGATGAAAGTTCATGACTAAAGTTGTAAATCCCTTTTAAAACTAATTTCTATTGAAAACGTTGGTGTTGTAAAATCGAAACTTGTTAACCACTTATTGGTCATATCATTTGCTACAAGTTTATTAATCTGAATTAAAAACCGCGTAAGCTTTTCCAATTGTAAACCTTAAAATTTGAAATGCGTGATTTTCTTTGGACACAATTATTATTTTGAAAACCCCATTTTCCTAATCTAGTAGGTAGAAAAAATAAGTTAAAACCAAATAAAATTTAAACCTCACATGGCCTTATTACATAATCAAACCCAAATACAGATTAAAAATATTGAATTCTTAAACGAAAAATCAGTGTTCACGTAGCCACCTCTGGGTCCCTCGCAGCTCCAAATCGATTAAGGCTGGGGATTACCTGTACAGTTAAAAGAAATGGTGAGTTTTCAAAAACTCAGTGTGTAATCCCCTGTCAGTCAAATAACAATCGGTGCAAGCAGAAATAGAGACTGGGCCTAAGCCTTATCTGATGTAGATCGGTCTCGGCTTTAGCCTTATCTGATGGCGATGTGGGTCTAAGCCCAAAATAATAATAGAACAAAGATGCAACCCAACCCAATCCAACCAACACACCATGTGGGGACTAAGTCAACCCACCCAACCAACACACCAATATCGCAGACATCATGCATCATCCATAATAGTAATGCGACAAAAGCTGCTAACAACAATAATCGTGGCCTAGCCACTAAGATCAGAATACGTGGCGAAGCCACTAGAATAGTAAAAACGTGGCAGAGCCACTAGCACAACACTTCTTCCAAATCAGAATCCCAACCCCAATGTAGAATGTTGTGTCATAAATATTACATGTGTGCAGTATGTCATATGCACAACCTATCATATAGATATCACATGCACATCAACTAAACTACCACTAGGGGTATAATGGTCATTTCGTAGGTTAGGGGTAAAATGGTAATTTCACCCCTCAGGGTATTGTGGTCATTTTACTCATTAGGGTCTTGATATAGTTAATGACCTTTCCAAAGGCTTACAGTCACCTCGAATGACTCGGAAAACCTATATGGCCAAAATAATGTAATTAGGCCCAAGACCCATTACTCAGCTCAAGTGGGCCCACATGCTCGTGTAGCCTGTTTAGCCTAATTTTTGTCACGGCTATACGTACTTCATAGCCCATTCCATTATTATTCGCTTACCATGGAATTTCCCATGTGGGCCCATAAGCCCATTGGGTCCATATGGCCCATCTCTGCCAAACAAGGCCCATTACGACCAAAACCCATTAGAACATTCGTGGTGGCCTCTACAGTCTATTTTCGATGATTTGTGGGCTCAGTTTACCATACGAGTGTTCAGACACTCGTGAGCCCTCATATGCTGAAGTTTTGGCTTTTTGGCTTTTGCCGATTCACAGTAACACAGGGGTGTGAATACACACGATTGTCCATCATTTTGATAGTAATAATACTGGGTGTTTGGTTACACACCTTTTTGCGACCACTTGTGAGATTCCAAAAGAACCAACCTAGATTCAATCCAAAATATTTAAAATTAGTCCTCAAATCGTTAATAAGATTCACAACCCTGAATCTGTACACTATCCTTACCACTAACCTTGGTAAACAGGACTATAGCTTTAACCCTAAAGTCACTTGGCTAGACTTCCACAATTGTTGATTGACCGCTCACTGTATAATAACAGATCTCATTAGAGGGTTTATTAAGGATGTAGTTTACACCCATCAACATTACCTTAGCAAGATAGAGAACAACTTACCAAATCCCTAAGAACTGAATGCTAAATTAAAGGAGCGGCACACGTGAGTGGAATATCGCATTCTATCTAAAAAGGATAAACCGAAAGGAGATCATTAAATGGTAACCATGATGATCCTAATAGGTAAAATCACAAAGTAACAAGAAACAACCCAATTACCTACCCCAATATTCGGCTTGTCAGAGTTTTAGAAGATGTCTTGTTAGGGTTCTAGAAGATGTCTTGTCAGAGTTTTAGAAGATGAGAGGAGGAGGCATGGTATTCAACTATAACTCAAGAAGAGAGAAAATAGAAAAAACTTAATTCGAATTAGCGAAAGAGAAGAAGAACAATGCCAAATCAGTAGAGAGAAAATGTGCAGAAGAAAAGAAGGGTTTTAAGGGAGAATTCGACACTTGGTATATGTGTTTTGGCAAAAGTGAACTAAAAAGAAAAAAACCCAAATGGTAAAAAACACTGCACAGAACACCCTAAATAAAGAAAAACCCAAAACGAAAAAAAGAAAAGAAAATCTCAAAATAGCAGAGAAGATAATCGGCTTCTACACTCTCACCAAATGTCGAAAATGCACCAAATGAATGCCCATAGCTGAATTCCCCTACTCTAGCTACCCCATTCGGCTATCACCCCCTCACACCTCAATTCCTTGAAACTATCCACCGATTTCTCTTAGATTTACTCCAAACCCCCCACTCAAACCCATTCAAATTCTGATGACCAATACTCCAACCACCTCTGCAGAGTTTGATTCAAACTCTACCTCTCACGCCACATAGATATAAAATAAAACCCCCTCTTTGCATGCCATGGGATTTGAACCCACTCACTCTTAAATGCCCCAACATGCACTTGCAACCACAACACAAGATCTCTTGTGTCACAAAACAAACACAACTTAATATGTGCCTTTTAAGCTAACATCAAGGTTTCCAAAAGAGCAAAAATCAAAATTTTTCCAAAAGCCATACTTGAACCCAGGCTTCCTAAAATCCCCAAAACATGCCCAGATTACTTAGATATTAAAGCAAACATACAATATGTCAGAACATGAAAAATTAAAGACCCTAAATTTTTGGGGTGTTACACAAAATCATCATCAAATTCTAAAATTAAAGCATGGGCTAGTTAGAACACTAAGCAATGATCACAAAAATGAAGAAATCATCAAAAACCGAGCTTGAAACACTTACCAAATAAGCTCACAAGTGCCAAAACCTAAAATTTCATCAATGGCTTTCTTCTTCCTTTATATTCGGCCAAAAGAAAGATGATAATATGGTTTTCTTATTTGTTTTATTATATTATAACATTTAATAGCTAAATACCAATTTTAAACTTAATGAATATTAATAATAACACAAAAAGCCATGCCATTATCATCCATGTACTTTCAAATGGTTTAATCACAACATAAGGACTTCCCATTTTAGAAGCCATGCCAAATAAGTACTTTAACAATCAGCACACAACTTTTGCATTTTATGAGATTAAGTCCTTTTTGCAAATTAAGCACACAAACGTTAAAATTTTCACACGAAACTTTTACACATACTCAATCACATATTGTGAACACCAAAAATAATATTAAAATATTTTTTTGACCTCGAATTTGTGGTCTCAAAAATACTATTTTAACTAGGGTCTAATTCGGGTTGTTACATCCCCTCAGAAGGTGAAAGAGGCCTTCCTCTCATCTCTTTCCTTAGATCACCAAACAACCCCACTCACAGTACTGGCTAGGGCCTCCCAAGCTTTAGAAACTAAAAATGGGCTTATGAGTTGGGCCTTTCAGGAGAACTATATGCAAAACAATGCTAAAATGGCAAGCTTGGAAGAAGCTATACACTCCAGCGAGTAGTCCTAAGTGAACTATGCAAGGCTCATGAGGCAGCTCTCAACCAAAACAAAGATCTCAGCTATTACATTTTTCTTAGAAGTTTAAATAGGTTAGTCTAGAAGACCAAAATAGATGGATGAAGGAGGAGATCAACTAGTTAAAGGCCAGAGAGTCCTTCTAGGAAGAGAAGTTCAAATGTCTAGACCAACAATGCTTATCCGAGCTGGAGCGTTTATGCCAATCCAGTGAGGAAGCTCTTAAGAAGTACCAGGAGGACACCAAGAATAACATGACAGAGGCCTTGCCCAAGTTACAATCCAACCTAGTCCTCCACGCCTAAGTTTTTGTGCGTCCTCTTGATCTAAGTAGGGTGGACTTCAACTGCCTAAAAAGGATTTCCACGAAATCCCTCAACTTTAACATTTACAATCCTGAGGGTGAAGACTGGGAAAAGTTCTGGGGGAATGAAAGCAGTCAACAAAATTTTTATTCCCACTGAGCCCAAAGTAGAGGAGGAGGACTTAGAAGGTTTAGTTGATCTGGAAGAGGTATTTGGAGAACACCCCTAGACAGAAAAGTCCCCATCAAACCAACTGAATAGCCAGTTCAGGTAGGAAATTGAAAATTTTTCTTCTTTTCTTGTATTTAAATTTCTTTACTCCTTTTGTACGAACTTCCTTATTTCTTTAATGAAACTATTATTTTCTTTCTCAACTATCTCACTTACAGTGTACCAAAGTGTTCGCCACACACATGTCTTTAACTTACCTGAGGGACTAATCCGGGTTTGATGTATTATGCATAGGGCTGACTCTCACTTAAATTTTAGAGTATTGGCTACACTAAAAGCCACGATACCAATTAACTTGTAACGCCTATACTTGACCCGATTTATCGAATCGAAGACAAGGTGTCACAATACTTATATATATAACTAAGTTTTTAATCTGTGAGAAACCATATTGAATGTCTTTGGGCGACCAATATGTCCATTGTACACAACCTTATCAAGTAATAAAGTGACAAGTATGTTGAGTTATCGTACCCACAAGAACATGCAAGAAAATATTTATGAAATGTAAAATTAAACAAATTGGTAAAGGAAATAATGTTGATTTGAAAGAGGTGATATAAAAACTAAAAATTAACTAAATGATTAACTATGAAAATGAATTCCAAATGCATGATTTACGAAAACAATTTTAATCAATATGACATAAATTTGTTTGATCAATTTTATTCTTTAACTTAGACTTTTTAAAAGTATGTTCATGTTATTCGAATAATTTCATGGCAACTTGATATTTTTTAAACACAAGCTTATTAAATTAATTATTCTTTCAAAACATATTCCTAAGCTAGATTAATCAATCAATTTTCATAAGCAAGTATAAGACATAGTGAATTAAATATATTCCTATATTAAAATCACAACAATCTTATAAGTTACGGAAGGCAATTACATTGTTTAATATATTTGCTAAATTTAACCTCACTACTTTAGAAGATTAAATATCCACCAATTACATCTTGTGTCAATTAATTATAATTTCAATATGATTTATAATTAATTCATTTATTACCTTAAAATTATAATGCAAGTGAAGCATAGACATGATTTTATTGAATTGAACAATCTACTAAGGCCTATAACAACACAAACATGATCTTAAAAATTAAGTGGACAAAATGCAATTAATCTAACACGAATGAGATTTAAGTCATTTTAATTAAATTAGGAACATCAACATAACAAGTATTCATATTTATGATCACAAAATAAATTGAAAAAAGGTAAAGAGAAGAGAACTAGAAACAAATCCTGGTGATTTTTTGAAGCCAAACTAACGTGCTTCTCTTCCTTTCTACGTGTTTTGCCGATCAAAAGCCTTCACAAATGCTTGATTGCTAGTGCTCCAAGGGACGTGCTAGATCTTTTTCAAGAGGGGAAATCGAAAAAGGAGGAAAGACACAAAATGAGAAGACAAGAGAGTGAAAGACGGAAGTGGAGTATAGATGAATGAAAGATGAGAGGTGTGTTGAATGAGGAAGTGAAGGGTGGCTATTTATACTTGAACTTGAAAACTCAAATTAGCTAAAAATAGGATGGAATCCCCTTCACATGGCCAACCATGCTAGGTGGGAGGAGTGTTTGAATGAACTTGATATATTTAGCTTGTGGCTAGAAATTAATTGCATGAACAGAGGAGGGGTTTGAATGACATTTAATGAGAGTTTAAGGGTTGTTTTGTAAGTGTTAAAATCAGCTAAATTTAGCTAATTGGGTCAGCAAGATGAGACGATTTAGGCTACTTTCTTGGGCTTGTCCATCCTCCTTCTTTGTTTGCTTAATTTAGGGCCTTTTCTCTACTTCATCCTGTTCGTTTTTTGTCAATAAAAATTTAATTGGACCAAGCTGATTCACGAGAGCCCAAAAGCGTAAATTCAAATCTTTCATGTCTATTAATTCATCATCTTGAGCTCCTAAGGTGACTGCCAAGCTGATTTTTCACATTTCATGTAAACTGTCTAAAATAACCCAATTTATGCAAAATTATTATAAAAATAACTAAAATTCACAATGTTTCAATAATTGGGCTCAAAATAATTAGTTTATAATAAAAGTATAAAATTCAACATAAATTACTTAGAAACTACATGAATTAATGCTCAAAAGGTCTTTGAAAAAGTCTATATATATATTTGTGTTTCTTTGTACCTCTTATTTTTAAAACCTTTTCTAAGACAATATGTTTGAATAATACATTAATCGTTTGTCACAAACTTTCAAAGGTAAAATAAAACCTTATAATGAATTTTTTGATATAACAAACATATGCGTGGCATGAATTACTATTTTCATTTGAAAAACATGTTTCGATAAATGTCCGTTTGTATGCATCTTATTACCCTCGGTTCGCCACCATGGTGTGTCCCTGGCTTGGTCCCTTCGTGCACATTGGTTTAACTATCATACCTGCATACCAAAAGACACATATAAGTTCAAAAGAACTTAGTGGCCTCACTCATTAATACCTTTTTATAGGGTTGTAGAACCTGTCAACTAAAGGGCTTGGATATCCCTCTTATACTTATTAATAACTTATTTTGATTCCCATTATATGATTTCTTTGTAATTTGTAGTTAGATATGCTTCTCAGAACAATATCCAACAGATACTACTCTTGACGAATTCCTTTACAGGACCTAGTGATTATTAGAATACTAGTTCCATTGTATCTTCAAATTAGTCTAGATAGACATACTTGCTTGGAAGATTACAACATTTTTAATTCAAGCAATTGAATCTTAGATAACATCAATACAAGAAAAAAGATATTCCAAGTTTGGCGGGCACTTATACCACCCCATATTCCAACACATAAGGTTCCCTATCATGGCAGATCATTAAGGCGGTTTCATCAGTTGGTTACTTTATCGAGAATTCTATCAAAATATGCCTCAGAAGGATACCCAAATCTCACGTAAGGTAGACTAACATCTCACCACTTGGTCATTATAGAATTCACTCTATAGAATTTCCAAATAACACGCCACAGAGGCTTTTCACAAGATCAACCAGAAAAAAGCTTTTCTAGATAGCATGCCACAAAGGCTTTTCACAAGATTAGCCACAAAGGCTTTCACAAGATTAGCCACATGGGTTTTTTCACATAACATGCCACAAAGGCTTTCACAAGATTAGCCACATAGGTTGTTCCATATAACATGCCACAAAGGCTTTCACAAGATAACATTCCACAAAGGCTTTTCACAAGATTAGCTACAAAGGCTTTTCCGGGTAAGCTGTCGTGTTTGGCGATATGACATTGGAAACAAGAAAATATACACACTTTTTCATGCCTTTTTTTTTACTCAAATTCATGCAGTTCTGATAAAATTCTTGTCGAAAAATATAAAATTATTATAAAATAATTAAATTGTACTTAAATTATTAACATGTTTAATTTTACTTAATTTTATAATAAATTTCAATTAATTTTTATCATTTTCGGCAGATTCGTACAAATGGCAAAAAACAGATTGGCAGACACTACTAGAAGCGCAAAATCGAGAAGCAATTTTGAAGCATCAAGGCGACTTAATTTTTTAGACTAAGACAGTCCAAATTATGTGTATGAGTTCATAATATAATTAATTTTAATTTTAATCCAATTTAATTTGGGTTAATTAGATTATTATTAATTAATTATGAAAAGGGGCCTAGTTGAGCTGAATCAAAAAAATCGATCCAATCAAGAACTAGGCAGCCCAAAACCATCCCACATGCTAACCCAATCAGCTTCTTTGGCTTGCAAAATGGCCCTTGAAGACTCATTCAATTTGCATTCAAACCCCTCCACTATTCATGCCTTTCAAGATTTGCCCCTACCTAAAAATAACATGTTTGAAATCTTCAAACATGCCACATGTGTGGCCAGTCATGGGGGGAGTCTTTGGCTGATGATTTTGGCTATTTTTAGCAGCCTTCTCAACCTATAAATAGCCCCTATTGGCTGCTCACTTCAAACACATCTTAACCATTCTCATATCTTCACTTCTTTCACTTTTCTCTCTTCATTGTTCTTCATTTTTTTTCCCATTCCCTTGCCAATTACACCTCTTGAAAAAGAGTCAACAACCACCATTTGGAGCAGCATTCAAGTGTTCGTAGAAGCCTCAGTTTGACAAGAACAAGTTGAGAAGAAGGAGTAGAGAAAACTAGTCAAGCCACAGAGAAAACACCGGATTTGATTCTTGTTCCCTATCCTTTTAATTTTGTTGTTATTATGATGAACATGTCTATGAATATTTGTGATGTTGATATGTTTTATTTAATTAATATGACTTAAATTTAATTAGTGTTAGGTTGATTTCATTTCATCTATTTAATTTATTAAAATTGTGTTTGTGTTGTTATAGGCCTCGGTAAGATGTTTGATTAAGTAAAACCATGACTTAGTTTTTCTTGCATTACAATTGTAAGGTAACTAATGAATTAATTATTTAAACAGAATGAAATTGTAATTAATTGACATGATACTTAATCAGTGCATGTTTACTCACGTAAGGTAGCTGAAGGTTAAATTAGCAGCGGTATCTAGCGATACATTAGCCTTGCATAACTTGCAAGATTATTGTCATTAAACTATTTCAAGGTAGAAATACATTGTTACCTTATGTAATCTTTTATATGCTTGTGAGATTGAATTAATTGTTTGAATTGACATAGAGATATATACTAGAGATTATTTTAATTTCATAAGTATGTATGTGCATTAACACATTTGCTTATTATAATTTGTTTAATCGGTTGAATTGACATAGAGATATAGTCAATAGATAAATGGATTTTGGTAGGTATGTTCATAAGTTGGCAAATAATCGAGTTGCTGTGAATTTATTTGTAACAACATGAACATGAGTTTAATAATTCTAAGTTAAGAAATGCAATTAATCCAGCACAATTATTTCATTTTGATTAAAATCGTCTTTTGAAATCGTGCATTGGAACTTTTATTTTATTTTTATTTATTTTATTTAGTTAAAATCTTAATTTTTAATCACCTCCTCAAATCAAAATATTTTCCTTCACCAAAGTGTTTTAAATTAATTTAATAAATAATTCTTTTCACAGTCCCTGTGGGTATGATAACTCGACATTTACTTGTCATTTTATTACTTGTTGTGATTGTGTAAACTTGCACATTTCGCTGTTCAAGTTTTTGGCACCATTATTAGTGACTATTTTAAAAGACATTATTTGTGAAATTGTTAATTTTGCATTTTGGTCTATTTTTTCTGTTAAATTTTAATTCCATTTTTTTTGTGTTTGTTTAGGGTGTTTATGAGTATTGATCAAATTGTTGACTTACTCCCCATAGACCCTGAAATTTAAATGACTTTCTGACAAAGGACAAGACAAGTGAACCAAAGGAGGATCGAAGATATGAATTTCGAAAATCCAAACAAAAATCAAGGAGGAACATTCGCTTATATATACTCACAATTTGATCATTTTTGTCGATGACAGAAACTGTGCCATTCAACGATATGCCATTCCTCAATTCAATGACCCCAATTCGAGTATTAGGAGACACGAACTCGAGGTACAACATTTTGAGTTGAAGCTAGTTATGTTCTAAATGTTGCAAAATATGGGTAAATTTAGTGGGATTCCTACTAAAGATCCATATCATCATCTTCGCCTATTAATGGAAGTGAGTGACTCATTTAAACTAGTCAAGATGACTAAGAATGCCTTGAAACTGAGATTATTTCCATACTCCTTAACAGATAGAGCACAAGCGTTGTTGAACTCCCTACCGTCTGATTCCATAACTACATGGCAAGAGTTGGTTGAACATTTCTTAATGAAATATTTCCTTCCATCTTTAAAACCAAAGATTCAAAATGAAATCACTTTATTTCAACAACTTGATGAAGAATTTTTATATGAGGCATGGGAGCGGTTCAAGGAGTTATTACGAAAGTGCCTTTATCATGGCATTCCTTCCTACGTTCAAATAGAGAATTTCTATATTGGCCTCAATATTCATACTAGAATGATGGTGGATGCTTTGGAAAATGGAGCCCTTCTTTCTAAGTCTTATAACGATGCTTACGAGATTATTGAAAGAATTGCCAATAATAACTATCAGTGGCCAACCAACCAAGCAGCCTCAGAAAGACAAGTAGCAGGAGTACATGAAGCAGACACACTTGCTTCTTTGGCAGCCCACGTATCCTCTATGTCTTCTATGCTTAAGAACATAACTGTTAATAGTTTCAATGGTAATCTAACAGGTTAGCAACTGAACCAATTCGAGGATATTGGTTGTGAATATGTGGAGATGGCTATTTATTTGAAAATTGCCCATCAAATCAAAAGTCAAAATGTTAAATGGGAAATCAAAATTAGAATGGTCCATTGTCAAATTCTTACATCTCTTTATGGCAGAATCATTCAATTTCTCGATGGAGTAATCAATGGGCGTGTAATATCTGGGATTAAGGGCTTGTGCCTTATTGCTTAATTGTATGAAGTAGCATGCCTATGTGTGTTTGAATGTGTGGAATGAATTTTTGAGAACTTCAGAGTGTAGGTAAATGCCTTAGAAAATATCAGATTTTAAGTATTAAAGGGAGCCAAGCTTGATAGGCCTTAAGAGGAATTGTGGGGAAGTAGGACATAAAATCAGCTTGGTAAAGTGACAGAAGGCGCCACTTAAAGCCTTAGAATGTGGCGCCACAAGCGAGGCAAGGGGCCTAGGTTCGAGCAGCAAGGAGAGCACTTTTGGAGTTTTATTTTGCGAAGGAGAGGCGAGTTGGACGGCATGAGGACTCTAGAAGGAGGAGGTATAGATGGGGTTGGAGAGTTTGAGGATTCAGCTAAGGTGGAGGGATCAAGGGATAAGGAGAGAGGGAGCAAGTGGCGAATATAGGACTCTAGGGGTGGCATTTTTGGTTTTGAAGTATAGTAGTAGGGTGTCAGAAATTCTTCTAACTTTCTCCTCTCCTTCTTTTCATTCTTTCAACCTTAATTCTACACCTTTTCTTATACTGATAGAATATTCCTCACCATTTGAGAGCCATAGCCGAACCTTATAGCTCCCATTCCCTTCTCTTTTCTTTTCACCATTAAGGTGCCGAATCTCCCTAGTTTCATCAAGCCGAAACACTTCTTGTGCATTAGCTGAAACCATTCTCTTTCAGGTTCAGAAGCCGATTCTCTGAGGGTGCTTTAATAGTGGTAAGTATTTTCTTTCCTTAGCAATCGTTTTCCTTTCTTTCTCTTTTGGTGGCCAAAACCGAATGGTTGGCCTTGATTTCTAAGGGTGGCCGAATGTTCATAGGGCCATTATCTCGTATGTAGCTAACATTTGAAGAGTGGTCTTTCGAGATTTGTTTATAGTCGACTACAAGGAGGAGATCATTCGGGATTTCAAGATCTAAGGTAAGCTAGAGTAATCTTAGGCCGAAGGCCATTTATGATGTTCATCAAGCATTAGAATCGGATCTAACATACACCTTGTAGGTATTTGACATCTTCAAAGACAAAGGATAATTTGAGATTTAGATCCACAAGGTTAGTGAATATGAATATTCGCCAAGGCTAGATTGAGTATTAGAGACTAGCCGATTCTGACATTGGTTTTTAGGAAGGAGTACAATCGGTCTCGGTAGACTTTCAGGATTTCGTGAACACGATAGTAACCAGGTGTGTAGCCCTACACTAATTCTTGATAGATTTATGGTATTGATTTAATATATATGTTAATAAAAGTATGAAAGATGTGGCTAAAGGTACCATACGATGGTATAGAGTACTGTGCACGTTCAAACTTTAATACTATGTTAATAGTGTTATGAATATTGAATATGACATATACGTGAATTCGTTATGAACATGGAATAAGATATATGGCATGATTTTGCATGTATTCTATTGTGCATGGGCATATGGGTGATTATGGAAAGGGAAGTGATCGGTGGTTTTACCACAATATCCGTGACTCATGTCACATAATCAATGTGGTGACTAATGTCACGAATACTATCTGGTGACTTTGTCACAATTATCCGTGGCTATGCCACAATTTATAAAGGCGATGTGCAAGTAAATGCGGTGATCGCATTCGATGGTGTGTAGCGGATGGAGGGTCGATTTAGTAATCCCACGGTGTGATGGTAGGTACGGGTGATGCGTAGAGGATGGTTATCTAGGTTTGGGTTCGGATTGCATCATTGTTTATATATTTTTATATATGATTTGTATGCCTAAATCGTTGGGAATTTGTGTTGGTTGTTACACATTGAGTCATTGACTCACCCGTTGTGGGATATCTTTTCAGTGACACTCGATAAATGGACCGGTCGTGCAGGAGCTTAGTGGTGGCCATGCTCATTTCGATGTTTTATTCCATTTTGGACTTTTACATTTAATTTTGGGTTTATTTTGGTTTTGTTTTGATGTAATATGGCCATTACTATTAACCATTTTAAGTATGTATTTAATTTGGTTTATCATGATATGATTATTATTAAATCAAGATTAAATCACTTATCTTAAAAATAAAATTTAAATGTTTTGTCACCTAAACACCAACGATTTTCAATTTAATGGTAAACTCTAAAAACTCAAGATTTCTTTTAACTTATAGTTTTGAAATAGAATTACAAGGTTTTAATAAAATCTAGTCTTCAAGACAAACCCCGTTTTCCCTTCGAACTCAACACAAATCAATTTTTCTTTAAAACCACCCAAATTTTCCAAAGTAACAAACAAGTTTCTGAAATGGTTTACGCAAGGAACAAACCAGATCCGGTCAAGGCTTGTGGGACGAGTTTGGGGTGTTTCAATTTGGTATCAGAGCTCGATTCAAAACTCGACCTTGAGGGCTTTTTAGGCCCAAAACATTTTCTTTCTTTTGAAAATTGGATCTTACTAAGGAATGAGCAGGTTTTCTGGCATGGCACCTGAGTCTCCAGCCCGAAGTCCACCAGGTAAGTACTTCTAACCCTTTTGTGATTTACATGTGGGAAATTATAGGGACGTAGATTAGAAGAATAGGAATTATTAAACCCTAGGATTAGTCTACTCCAACACCGAAATACATAAAATTTAAAGTCTAACAAAACAAACCTGTGACTGAGTCGCCGAGTTAAAGGTGTGGCAACCGTTGTGCGCATGTCTAGGATTGGATTCAGGGGGAGCTTGGTACTTAAGCAGTCCTAGTGACTTACCTCCTCTCCGCTCGAATCCTACTTGGTGCGTAGTGACGGTTCACCCTAACCAAGAGGACTCAATCACAGGCTAAATTCAATAACTAAAACCCGAAAGGGACCAGTCACCGTGTTTTGTGAAATTCTAAAGTTAAGCCATGATTATAAATTCCAAAGTACCCTTTATTTAAAAATAACCAAAATACCCTTAATTTATAAATTGACCAAATTACCCCTAACCTGTGTAAATTACCAAAATACCCTTCGTATGGAAAGTTATCGAAATACCCTCGAATTAAAAATTTCCAAAAATACCCTTATTTTGAAAAGTCACCGGGAACCATATTTTACAAAATTACCAAAATGCCCCTGGCTTGTAAAAATTACAAAATACCCCCAGATTATAAAATTACCAAACTACCCTTGAATTTTCTTACCAAGTATTTTAATTTTGTAAAAATGACAGAATCTCTACTTTGCAAAATTTTCAAATACCCTAATTTGAAAAATTACCAAAATACCCCTATAGGATAAAATTACGAAAATACCCTTGGGTGGTGGGAAACAACAACGATGACAACTACAACACTTTTCTGTAATGAACGCAAGTTCATGAATGTGATGAATGAATGAATGAATTTGAGACTGTGTGTGTATCCGAAAGAACTACTCTTTAGAACTATTAATCATAAGACTGTTCGTGATAAATCAGTGGAACCAAAACTAATTCATAAAATTCTTTAATCAGATAAACGCGATTCAGAAGCATGAATTCTAGGGGACGTGGTCGTAATGTGCGTGGCCGTGGTAGAGGTCGAATGACCGTGTTGGAACCCGTTAGGTCAGGTCAAGGGTCCAAAAATGAAATGCCACCACCACCAGCCGCTGATGTGGAATATCAAGATCGACGGGATGATACGAGATCACAAAGCGATGTTTGCGAGTTCTAGAAAGGGTGGCTGGAGCAGGTGGAGGCATGGGAGCTCGAAAGTCTGTACCTGAGTGACTCTGAGCTAATAGAGCTGAGTTTTTCCATGGTATATCTGGTGTGGCACCCAATACGGCTGAGTATTGGTTGGAAGCGACGGAGCGAATTATGGATGATTTAGACCTGACTGTCGAGGAGAAACTGAAAGCGATAGTGTCACTACTCTGCGATGAGTCATATCATTGGTGGCTCATAGTTCGGGATGGTGCTGCCGTAGATGATCTTACTTGGGAATACTTCAAAGCGGCATATCAGAAGAAGTACATTGGAACTAGTTATGTTGATGCATAGAGGAAGGCATTTTTTAGGCTGGTCTAGGGAAATAAGTCCGTAGCGGAGTACGTGGCAGAATTCATAAGGTTGAGCTGTTATGCTAGCGATATAATGGCTACGGAGCATAAACGGTGTGTCCGGTTTGAGGACGGACTGAGGGATGATCTGAGGTTGTTAATAGTGCCACAGTAGGAGCGAGAATTTGCCGTGTTAGTAGAGAAGGCTAAGGTAGCTGAAGGGATTAAAGAATCTGTGAGACATAATATGGATAGGAACAGGCAAAAGAGAGGTTTTGGATCAGCAGGGTCATCTGGGAATGTGCAAGAGAGGCCTAGAGTTGATGGGCCGCGAGGGCAGCAAGTTGCTACAAGAGGGTAGTATTGTACTTGTGCTCAGTGTGGGAAGATGCATCTAGGAGAGTGTTGGAAGAAGACAGGACGATGTTTCAAGTGTGGATCCAAGGATCATATGATTAGGGATTGTCCCATGAAAATGTAAGGAGCCACCAAGAAGTCGTGGTCCTAATCAGTGGAAGAGGAGGAGAATGACCACCGCAAGGTCATGGTTTGGCTGGCAGAGGTAATGGTTCTAGTAGAGAACGGGGAACACCGGGCAGAGGTGTTGGTAATACGGAGGTAAGACAGACGGGTCTGGTGTATGTAGTTCACCGGAAGAAAGATGGAGACGCACCGAATGTCATAATCGGTACGTTCCTTATAGCTGACAAGCCATACTTTACTTTATTTGATGTTGGCTCTACCCACTCTTATGTTGCATATAGAGTAGTTGAAACACTAGGCATAGCCTCTGAACTATCTAATAAGGAGATGACTGTAGTGAGCCCATTAGGTCAAACTGTAGTGGTGAATAAGATATTTCGGAGTGTACCCCTAGAGATTCAGGGAGTGGTATTTCCTGCCAACTTGATGGAACTACCCTTCGGAGAATTTGATCTCATTCTTGGCATGGACTAGCTAGTGGAACATCGGGCTGTATTGGATTGCACAGCTAAGCGAATAGAGTTAAGGACGCTAGAGGATAAGGTGATAATTATGATAGGAGAAAGAAGAAACTACTTGTCTAACGTAGTCTCTGCTTTAAAGGCTGTTAGGATGGTTCAAAAAGGGTGCAAGGCATTTTTGACCTTCGTTAGTGTGTAGGATGCGAAAGAAGGGGGAGTTAGTAGAGTTAGAACAGTAAGAGAATTTGTGGATGTTTTTCCGGAGGAGTTACTTGGAATACCCCCGGATAGGGAAGTGGAGTTCAGAATTTACTTGTCGCAAGCATGCGACTCTGTGTCAATTGCCCCATCTGAGAATGGCACCAAAGGAGTTGGTTGAGCTCAAGGCACAAATCCAAGAGTTGCTTGATCGTGGGTTTATCCGACCCAGTGTGTCTCCATGGGGAGCACCGGTCTTATTTATGAAGAAGAAGGACAGAACTATGCGTATGTGCATAGATTATCGTCAGTTGAATAAGCTGACCATCAAGAACAAGTACCCGTTGCCAAGGATAGACAACTTGTTCGATCAGCTTAAGAGGGCCGCGGTATTCTCAAAGATAGATCTAAGGTCTGGATATCATCAGCTTAAAGTGAAGGAGGCCGATATCCATAAGACAGCTTTCCGAACAAGGTACGGGCATTATGAGTTCTTGGTAATGCCGTTTGGATTGACAAATGCCCCAGCCGCGTTCATGGACATGATGAACCGGGTTTTCCAACCCTATCTGGACCGGTTCGTTGTTGTGTTCATAGACGATATCTTGGTGTATTCTAAGTCTGAGGAAGAACATAATGAGCACCTCCGAGTCGTGTTGCAAGTGTTAAGAGAGGAAAAGCTATATGCCAAGTTCAGCAAGTATAAATTTTGACTGAAGGAAGTTACATTTTTAGGGCATGTGGTGTCTGCTAAAGGGATAAGGGTGGATCCTTGGAAGATTGAGGCAGTATTGGATTGGAAACCACCTAAGTCTGTGGCAGAAGTTTGTAGCTTCTTGGGATTGACAGGCTACTATAGAATATTCACGGGAGGGTTCTCATCAATAGCCGTACCTTTGACGAAGTTGTTGAGAAAAGAGGTACCTTTCGTATGGTCAGATAAGCAACAGGAGAGCTTTGAGAAGCTTAAGAGGGTCTTGACTAAAGCTCCAGTTTTGATTCAGCCTGAGGCAGGGAAGGATTTTATGGTGTACTGTGATGCTTATCACACAGGTTTGGGATGTGTTTTGATGCAGGATAGGAAGGTAGTTGGTTATGCGTCTCGACAATTAAGGCCACATGAGGTTAACTACCCGACACATGATTTGGAATTGGCGGCAGTGGTCTTTTCTCTTAAGGTATGGAGGCACCATCTATATGGAGAAAAGTTAGTGATTTACATAGACCACGAGAGCCTTAAGTATCTGCTGACTCAGAAAGAGTTGAACCTAAGACAGCGAAGGTGGGTGGAATTATTGAAGGACTATGATTGTTCTATAGAGTATCACCCAGGCAAGGTGAATGTGGTGACAGATGCCCTAAGTCGAAAAGTAGTGACGGAGTTAAGGGAAATGTTTGCACATTTAAGCCTCTATGATGATGGAAGTTTGTTAGCAAAGTTACAAGTTAAGCCGACGTGGCTGAATGAGGTGAAAGAGAGTCAGTTGGCGGATGATGATCTAAGTGCTAAGCTACGGCAAGTACGAAATAGAGAGTTAGAGGATTATGGTGTTAACGGTGAGAGAGTATTGTGTTTCAAGGGTAAGGTCAGATGTCAAGGATGAGGAGTTAAGGCAGAGAATTCTTCAGAATCGATAGTAGCCCTTATGCTATGCATCCCGGAGGTAGTAAGTTGTACAAGGATTTACGAGAACAGCCTCGTGGCACGGTCTTGATGAAGTTACCGAATTTGTAGGAAGTGCTTAACGAGTCGACAAGTTAAGGTGAACACCAAGTTAAAATCGAGGATTGCTTCAAATAGATAAAGATTCGCAATGGAAGTGGGAGAGAATTACCATGGACTTCGTTAGTGGGCTTCCCCTTACGCCTACTAAGAATGACTCGGTATGGTGATAGTGGATTGGTTGACAAAGTCTGCGCATTTCATCCCCATGCGGGTTGACTACTCGTTGCAAAAGTTGGCAAAGTTATATGTGGCGAAAATTATGAGGTTGCATAGAGTGCCGGTGTCGATTATCTCGGATAGGGATTCGGTTTACGCCTTGGTTTTGGAAGGCACTACATCGAGCTTTAGGCACCAGATTGGACTTCAGTACGGCATTTCATCCGCAGTCAGACGGCCAATCTGAACAAGTGATCAAAGTGTTAGAGGATATGTTGAGGGGCTGTGTGATAGACTTCAGAGGGAGTTAGGAAGAGTTCTTGCCTTTAGTGGAATTTGCGTATAACAACAGCTATCAGGCAAGTATTCGGATGGCACCGTACGAAGTGTTGTATGGACGGAAGTGTCGCACTCCTACATGTTGGACGGAATTGGGGGAACGTCAGATTTTGGGTCCGAAAATTATGGCAGAATCGAAAGAAAAGGTTAAGGTGATTCGGACACGGTTGAAGGAGGCATCTGACATGAAAAAGTCATACGCAGATCTTAAACAGAAGGAGATTGAGTTTGCTATGGGAGATTATGTGTTTCTTAAAGTTTCACCTTGGAAAAAGGTAATGAGATTTGGTTGCAAGGGAAGTTAAGTCCCAGGTTTATAGGACCTTATCGGGTATTAAAGCGAGTTGGACTAGTGGCATACCAGTTAGAGTTGCCTCCATAGTTGAAGTAGATGCACGATGTGTTCCACGTATCGATGCTACGCCGATACCGATCGGATCCATCTCATATAGTGCCAGTTGAGGAGGTGGACCTGAGACCAGGTTTGTTGTCCAAGGAGGAGCCGATTCAGATTCTGGAACAGGATGTGAAGGTACTACGGAGGAAATCCGTTCCTTTGGTCAAAGTGCTATGGCGTAATCATGGATCAGAAGAAGCTTCTTGGGAGCCAGAAGAAGTAATACGACAATAATACCCTCACCTATTCTAGCCAGGTAATTTCGAGGTCGAAATTACTTCAAGGGGGTAGAACTGCAATATCCAGGATTTAGGGCTTGTGGATTATTGCTTAATTGTATGAAGTAGCATGCCTATGTGTGTTTGAATGTGTGGAATAAATTTTTGAGAACTTCAGAGTGTAGGTAAATGCCTTAGAAAATATCAGATTTTAAGTATTAAAGGGGAGCCAAGCTTGCTAGGCCTTAAGAGGAATTGTAGGGAAGTAGGACATAAAATCAGCTTGGTAAAAAGTGGCGGGAAGGCGCCACTTAAAGCCTTAGAATGTGACGCCACAAGCAAAGGCAAGGGGCTAGGTTCGAGCGACAAGGAGAGCACTTTTGGAGTTTTATTTTGCAGCAAGGAGAGGCAGAGTTGGACGGCATGAGGACTCTAGAAGGAGGAGGTATAGATGGGATTGGAGAGTTTGAGGATTCGGCTAAGGTGGTGGGGATCAAGGGATAAGGGAGAGAGGGAGCAAGTGGCCGAATATAGGACTCTAGGGGTGGCATTTTCGGTTTTGAAGTATAGTAGGAGGGTGTACTGAAATTCTTCTAACTTTCTCCTCTCCTTCTTTTCTTTCTTTCAACCTTAATTCTACACCTTTTTCTTATATGGCCGAATATTCCCTCACCATTTGAGAGCCATAGCCGAACCTTATAGCTCCCATTCCCTTCTCTTTTTCTTTTCACCATTAAAGTGCCGAATCTCCCTAGTGTTCATCAAGCCGAAACACTTCTTGTGCATTAGCTGAAACCTTTCTCTTTAGGGTTCGGAAGCCGATTCTCTAAGGGTGCTTTAATAGTGGTAAGTATTTTCTTTCCTTAGCAATCGGTTTTCCTTTCTTTCTCATTTGGTGGCCAAAATCGAATGGTTGGCCTTGATTTCTAAGGGCGGCCGGATGTTCATAGGGCCAATATCTCGTATGTAGCTAACGTTTGAAGAGTGGTCTTTCGGGATTTGTTTATAGTCGACTACAAGGAGGAGATTATTTGGGATTTCAAGATCTAAGGTAAGCCAGAGTAATCTTAGGTCGAAGGCTATTTATGATGTTCATCAAGCATTAGAATCGGATCTAACATACACCCTGTATGTATTTTGACATCTTCAAAGACAAAGGATAATTTTGAGATTTAGATCTACAAGGTTAGTGAATATGAATATTCGGCCAAGGCTAGATTGAGTATTAGAGACTAGCCAATTCTGACATTGGTTTTTAGGAAGGAGTACAATTGGTCTCAGTAGACTTTCGGGATTTCGTGAACACGATAGTAACCAAGGTGTAGCCCCACACTAATTCTTGATAGATTTATGGTATTGATTTAATATATATGTTAATGAAAGTATGAAAGATGTGGCTAAAGGTACCATACGATGGTACAGTACTACTGTGTATGTTCACCTTTAATACTATGTTAATAGTGTTATGAATATTGAATATGACATATCGTGAATTGTTATGAACATGGAATAAGATATATGGCATGATTTTGCATGTATTATATTGTGCATGGGCATATGGGTGATTATGGAAAAGGGAAGTGATCTGGTGGTTTTTACCACAATATCTGGTGACTCATGTCACATAATCTGCATGTGGTGACTAATGTCATGAAATACTATCTGGTGACTTTGTCACAATTATCTCGTGGCTATGCCACAATTTATAAGGCGATGTGCAAGTCGTGCATGTAATCGCCTTCGATGGTGTGTAGCGGATGGAGGGTCGATTTAGTAATCCCCACGGTGTGATGGCAGGTACGAGTGATATGTAGAGGATGGTTATCTAGGTTTGGGTTCGGGATTGCATCATTGTTTATATATGTTTTATATATGATTTGTATGCCTAAATCGTCGGGAGTTTGTGTTGGTTGTTACACATTGAGTCTGTTGACTCACCCCGTTGTGGGATATCTTTTCAGGTGACACTCAGTAAATGGATCGGGCCGGCAGGAGCTTAGTGGTGGCCATGCTCAGCTCAGTGTTTTATTTCCATTTTGGACTTTTACATTTAATTTTGGGTTTATTTCGGGCTTTGTTTTGATGTAATATGGCCATTACTATTAACCGTATTAAGTATGCATTTAATTTGGTTCATCATGATACGATTATTATTAAATCAAGATTAAACAACTTATCTTAAAAATAAATTTTAAATGTTTTGTCACCTAAACACCAACGATTTTCAATTTAATGGTAAACTCTAAAAACTCGGCATTTCTTTTTAACTTATAGTTTTGAAATATAATTACAAGGTTTTAATAAAATCTAGTCTTGAAGACAAACCCGCTTTCCTTCGAACTCAACACAAATCAATTTTTCTTCAAAACCACCCAAATTTTCCAAAGTAACAAACAAGTTTCTGAAATGGTTTACACAAGGAACAAACCAGATCCGGTCAAGGCTTGTGGGCTGGGTTTGGGGTGTTTTAGGTGGACCATAGCGACTCTTCTATGTCATTTTGACCAAATCATCTACTAAAATATTCTCAAAAAGTACAACAACCTAAACCAACTGAATCTTCAAGAAATCTTGAGAATTTGCTAAAGGCGTACATAGCGAAGAATGATGAACTAATTCAAAGCCAAGTACCAACATTTAAGAATTTAGGAAACCAAGTGGGACAGCAAGCCAATGAGCTCAGAAGAAGACCACAAGGTATTTGGCTGAGTGATATAGAAAATATGAGAAGCACGGGTAATGAGCATTGCAAAACCGTCACTTAATAAAGTAGGAAGACATGGGAACCTAAAGTGTTCGAGATTGAAGATAAGTCTATTGTAGCTCAAGGCAAAGAAGAAGTTCAATTGAGTGTTGAAACTCCTGTTCCATAAAAGTCAAATACGGTGATCCTTGATGAGGTGAACTCTAAAGCAGTTAGTTCTGATTACCTAACACCCTTGTCGGATACAAAAAAATTTCCACAGAATAGCTGTCCGGTTAAAGCTAAGATTCAACCACCGTCATATCCTCAACGATTCCAGAAGCAGCAAACTGATACTCAGTTGAAAGAAATCTTTGATGACGAGGTGGATTTTAATGACTTCAATGCTGTTAAATCCCCAAATATAGTTAAAGACTGCTCTACGATTTCCATGATGGAATCGTTAGCTTCTACAGAATTAGAGATCAATTTTCTAGACGATCCATTGGAACATATTCTACTGGAGGATTCACCAAGTGATGATGAAGACAAGGAATGTTTGGCTTGGTTAGAAGCTAATTCAAAGGAATTCACTCAAGAAGTTCCACTCGAATAATTAAAGTTATCATCTCAGGAGTATACGTAACCAAAGTTGTTGATTGAAGAGCTAGCTAAATTGGAACTGAAGATTTCGTCTCCTCATCTGAAATATGACTATTTGGGTCTGTCTTCGAAATTACCTGTCATTATTTTAGTTTAGTTTACCAAAGATCAAGAAGATGAGGCACTTTTGATTTTGTAAAGGCACAAGAAGTGTTCTAGATGGATTATTTCACATATTCGAGTCACGAGTTGGAGGATTTCTAGGAATTACAGGAAGTTAAACAAGGCCATCAGGAAAGATCATTACAAGTTTTCATTCCCTAATATAAGATGTTGGACATATTTGATGGGAAAAAAATATGATTCCTTCCTAGATGATTATGGTTGGCATGACAAATGGCCATTTGACACCACCATGGTCAATGATGATGCTGAATAAAATGGAGGGTGTAACACCCTTCATCTGTATTCAACACCAAATAGGGTTACAGAGCATTACCGAACATATTATACAATTACACATACATTTCACAAACATTTTCAAATTTCATATAATTATCAATCAACAACATTCATATCATTTCTAATATGAGCCTATGATGCCCAAAAACATGCATTCGGGGTGGTTCGAGAGTAAACCGATAACTTTAGAAACTTTTGAAACACTTAGAAAATTTTTTAATTTGGTCGCAAAGGCAAACTGAGTCCGCAATTCATCGGGCCATATGAAATCATTGAAAGAATAAGGCTAGTAGCATATCAGTTAGCTTTACCGTCAGAGTTAGAGAAAATGCATAATGTATTCCATTTGTTGATTTTGTGCCGGTATAGATTAGATCCGTCACATGTAATTTCTTCGATGAGATTGAAATTCAACGTGACATGACATATAACGAAGAACCGATCAGGATTTTAGCTTGAGAGGTTAAAGAGTTAAGATATAAAAGCATAGATTTAGTGAAAGTACTTTGGAAATGGCACAATGTTGAAGAAGCCACGTTGGAGCCTGAGGAAGCTATGAGAAAATAGTACCCTAACCTATTTTCTAGTAAGATATTCGGGGACGAAAATCTCTAAGGGGGGAGAGTTGTAACAACCTATTTTTAGTCAAATCAGAGCAGTGGTTTCCAGACCATAAATATGAGGTTGAAATAATATTTTAATGTTATCTTGGGTGTTGATTCTATGCGACATAGTCTGTGTGAAAATCCTGTGTGATAATTTTATCGATTGTGTGCCAAATTAAGAGAAAAGACTTAATCGCATAAAGAGTAAAAGCTATGTGCTGATTTATAAGTACCTAAGTGTTGCTGTCTTCATAATAGAATGGCCTTAAGAGGAGATTAAGCCATTATTAAAGATAGTGGATGGCTAAATGACATATTAGTCATAATATATATTTGTCTTATATGTTTAGTGAAAGGATAATATAGTAATTAGATTAATAAAATGTTCATTAAAAAAAAGATGAAAATAAGATGAACATGTTCATCTTTGTCCACCGAAAACACAAAAGAAAAGAAGGAGGAAAAGCTTTTTGATATTCAGTCATTGTTCATCTTGATTGAGGTATGATTTTGAGTCGGTTCTTAATAATTTCTACATTTTCGTAATCGTTGCTTCGTGCTCTAGCTAACCCATGCTTAAATTTTGTGAATTAGTGATGAATGCGAGATATGCCATTGATGAATATGTGATCTTTGTGATGATAGTTGCTGAATAATGAAAACTTGATGTTGGATTAACATAGTTTGTATTGGAATTTTTAGTAAAATTGAGTATTTTGGACTTAATTGAGAGAATGAGAAATTAAAGGGTTAAATTGTGAAATAAATGAAATGTATGAACTTTTATTAGCATGGGAAGAATTCGGCTAGCATATGTGTTTTGAAATTTTGTGTATTTGATGATTTTGTGAAATAGGGACTAACGTGTCAAAATGTGAAAGGCTATTTTGTAAAATTCCCTAAATATGTGTATGTGGACTAAATTGAATAATTGGTGATTGAATGGAATAAATTTAAATGTGTATAGACCAAAAAGGACAGCTTCAAATCGAGATCGAGGCAATGATAAAGTGCTCGATTAATTGACTGTTTTGATAGTTCGGCGTCCGAAGTAAGTTCGGACATTAATGCAATGAAATGAATGGTATGAATATATTGAAATTTAAATGCTATGTGAGAGCTTGACTTGTATGTCACTAAGTGTGCGTATTCGAAAAGGTGATTGAGATGATTAGCACTGTGTGTGTGATATAATATAAGCTTGCTTTGTATGGCAATCGACGCGTATGATACCGATTTAAGATTGGTTTGATATGGATGCACTAAGTGTGCGATGTTAATTAAGTTTCGGCTAACTATTTTGGCACTAAGTGTGCAATTGAATAGAAAAAGAGATAAAAGTTGATCGAGAAGAAATAGTGAGTATTGAGTAGAAAATGTAATCGACAACTAAGTGTTGAATAGGGCACGTTCAGAACCTCTGTGGTTGATGAATCTATAAACGAGATCATGAAATGTTAAATGAGTATATTAGCTTTGGATGGTGTTATATATATACCTATGTATATGTGAAAGAAATATATGTGATGATTTTGTTTTGGTTTCATGTGTATTGTTACAAACTTAATAAGTTTGGAAAGCTTACTATGTGATTTGTTTCTCTACTTTGTAGTGTCAATAAAGCTAGCTTGGATCTAGGGATTGTCAGCATCTCAATCACACTATCGGCAATCTATTTTGGGTACTTTTGGAAATATATACATAGTTGAAATATGGCATATATAGGCTAGTTATTTTGAAACATATTTGAGATGTGTAAATAGCCATGTGATGTGTCTAGATATATATTGGCTTTAAGCATAAATGGCTTTGATATATGATGCATATTTTGGTATGGCTTGTGGGTAAAGTGAATGACTTATGAATGGTAAAATTTGTGATGGTATGAAGTTAGTATGATTTAATGAAGTTGGGAATCACTCATGTTTGGTATTGAATGTGTTCAAGTTGTGAATGTTAGTTTCTAAGTTGACATGTTTAGAAATGAGACTATATGAGATGGTATGTCAATCACTTGATATGAATTAGTTGCCAAATTGTGGGTGGAATTATGCCTAAATGTGCTTGTAGGATGGACCCTTGCGTGGGAGGTAAAATGGCCTATTTTGTCACACGATTATGGCACACGGGAGTGCCAATTGACCGTGGGGCTAAGTCAGTAGCTAGCTAAGAGTACACGACCTTGGCACACGGACATGCCTGGTAGCCGTGTGTTTTCAACAGGGTCGACCATGTCCAAAGCACAAGGGCGTGCTTGTGGCCGTGGAGCCAAGTCAGAATTGACCACGATCAAGGTACACGGGCGTGCTTGGTGGCCATGGAGTAAAGTCAAGTTCAACCATGAGGAAGACATATATGGGTGTCTAACAGCCGTAGGAGGCACACGCCTGCCTACACGGGAGTGTAACCCTTGAAATTTTGAAAAGTTTTAAATTTCATAGAATTTCTATATGTGTTCCGATTTAGTCCCGACTCCTTTCTAATATGTGTTTAAGGTCTCGAAGACCTCAATAAAGGACAATATACTTGTAATTTGATATGTTTGATTAATGTTTAACTTTGTGTCGTATTCCGGTGACTGTCTCGGGTTAGGGGTGTTACAACAGCATGATAGTATGATTGTGTGAAATTTTCGTTAAGAAATTTTATCGTTTGAATGTTTAACTTGATAAAAAGGACTAAATCGCGTAAAGTGAAAAACTTGTGTTCTATTAGTTAAAGGTGTCTAATAGCTATAGAAAAGATCAGTGGAGGTCCTTAAATGGTAATTAGACCATTAATATATTTAATGGACAATGATGGACATAAAATGGATGATATTAAATAGTTTTATAATAAGGTTATTTTTGTAAATTGTAAATACATGCTAATAAAATTAATTAAACAACAAATGGTCATCATATTTTATGTTATTCCTCAATCTAAAATCAAGAAGAAAAAGCCATGGTTAGGGCTTGATATTCGATCAAAGCTTCGTTGTCCAATTAGGCACGATTTTGTCCTGTTTTTAATGATTTCTATGTTTTTGAGATCGTTGCAGCTAGGTCTAGCTAGCCCAAGGACTAATTTGAAAATTTTTTAAACGTTTAAGATGTTTCCATTGATAAATATGTATGATATTTAATGATTGATGATAGATTATGAATGTTTGATGATAGTTGTACAAGTTTTGTTAAGTGATTTTTAGTGAAAATGCAAATTAGGGATTAAATTGTGAAATGTGGAAACTTTGTCGTTAAAATGTGAAATAAATGATAAATATAGGCTGCTAGGGACCTAATGGAAATTTTTCTAGTATGGGTTTTTGTGGAATTGCATGAATTTGTGTTTTATGCGATAAGGACCAATTTGTAAAGAAATTGAAATATTAGGGTAAAAGGTAATTTTGGGAAATTGTGAAATTTGGATTAAATTGAATAGAGTGATGATTGAATAAGTTAATTTTGATATTATATAGATTAAGAAAAATGAAGTTCAGACCTAGATCAGGGGAAAAACAAAGTAATTGCCTAGTAGAACCATTTCATCGATTTTACGATCAAGGTAAGTTTGTATGATTAATAAGCTCAATGTTATATGTGTTATGTGCTTAAATATTATAAATGTGATATTACGACACTGTAGAATCTATCGACAAAGCATTGACACAGTGACAATCCCGGTTGAACCTTAAGAATAGATAGGATACTAGTGACGTATCATTAGGGGTTACTATGATTATGTGATTCGAGTGCTGGTCCTGTACGTCCTACCAGTGGTTGAGTATATCGACATGTGTTGCGGTTACTTGACAGCTTGTGTGAGTAGGCCCGTTGATAGCTCGAGAGTGAGCATATATGTGATATGAGACTGAGATAGCTTTGGCTATGAACGTGGCAGTTCGGTGTGAGATTCCCGAGTATCCGATATTATTTCGAATAGTTCAACAGGAAAAGATGATGGTACGAGGATGTAAGCAATGATACAAATCATTTCAGGTACTCGTGATAAGTTTTGCAAGTAAGTGATAGTTGATAAGTTCATATGAAAAGTAAGTGAAAGTTGATGAATCTATACATGATACATAGAATTATGAAAATGTGCAAATTGTTGAATTGAATGTATTACTTATATTTACTCATGTTATTTACATTGGCAAATTATACTTATTAATCATATGAACTTACTAAGCTATAAAGCTTACTCTGTTTATTTTACTGTGTTTTATAGTGATTTCAAAGCTAGCTCAGATTCGAGGATCGTCGGAGACTTCATCACACTATCAAGTTATCATTTTGGTACTTTTGAATCTCTATTTTGGAATATATGGCATGTGTAGGAACTTTGGTCACTTGGGTATATAAGTTGATGATGAATTCAGCCATTAGAATTGGCTTGTAAATGTTTAAAGTTTGGTCTTGTATATATAGCCATGAATGTTGGCTTAAATTGTTGTTTTGGTTGTGTATATATATGTGTGTGTATGGTTTATGTTGTGAGTTATATTAATGGTTATATAATGCTTGTGGATTTTAGGTGTGGTGGATGTCAAATGTTTGATATATGAGAAGATATATGCTGGTGAGTTTGAGCATAATGATGCATGTTTGAAATTGTCTAATTAGTTGAAATGTATATGTGAATTTGGTATAAATGGATTGGCCTATTTTGTGACTTGAGTGTATTGTGGATAATGATATTGAATTAGCATGAATTAGGCTTGATTTAGTTGGTTTGAATGCCTATATATGCTATGTTTTGGCGTCATTTGGATTGATGTAAGTGTGTGCAAGTTTTGATGGCAAAATGGCTTGGTAAATAGCCTATTTTTGTCCAACAAGCAGAGACATGGGTGTGTGTCTCAGCCGTGTATGATACACGGTCAGGTTACACGGCCATGTGTCCCTTGGTGTTGAATTAAAAATCAAGTCAGTATGCTCCGCACGGCCTCACACACGGGCATGTGACTTGGTCATGTGGCATAAGTCAGTATACCCTGCAAGTTTGGCACGGCCTAGCACACGGCCTGATACACGGGCGTGTGTGGCCATTTTTAGGGCACGTGGGCTAGCCACACGAACGTGTGTGTTGGTTGTACGACCAAATTCAGAGAGTTATACGGGGTCAGACACGGGCTGGGACACGGCTATGTGCTCCCATTTCTAATGTCCACATGGTCAGACCACACAGGCGTGTATCCCCTGTTTGCGAAAAAATTTTCTAAGTGTTTCAAAAGTTTCTAAAGTTATCGATTTAGTCCTGAACCACCCCGAATGCATGTTTTTGGGCCTCATAGGCTCGTATTAGGGACGATATGAACGTTGTTGATTGATAATTATATGAAATTTTAAAATGTATGTGAAATGTATGTGTAATTGTATAATATGTTTGGTAATGCTCCGTAACCCTATTTCGGCATTAAATACGAGTGAGGGGTGTTACAGAGGGAGTTCTCTTCACTTTCTCTATCGTTATCTTATATTTTTAGTTTTTTTTTTCTCATTTGAATAAAATGGTAGACTCAGATAAAAAAATTTTGGTTCGTTACATTGATTAAAAATTTGTCTAGGAGATTGGGACTTCAGCGGGACCATCTGTGACCCCTCCAGTCTTTCCTGGGAGTTTAATTTAATGTAGTTTTTCAAAAAATATTCTTCTTAGTAGGCCAAAGAATTTAAGTTTTTGTTTTGTTAAATAAAAGGTCAACTTTTAAGCCAAGCACTAATTTCTTTGAGTTTACTTTCTGTATAGGAGCTTAGGATCCAAAAAGAAGCTGCCATTGGGCTTAAGACACTGGAAGACTTTATACTCGAGCTATGGACTCCAATGTCATGGAAGGAAAAAGATGAGTCAGATTCTGAGGGATATGCAAATAAATAAAAAAGGGGGATCTTTACTTTATTTCATTTTCTTCCCTAAGTTATTTAATGTAACACCCCAAACCCGGCCTAAACGTTATGACCAGATCCGATGTGTCACAGGAAAAGGTTTGTAAAAAGACTTTGAAATTTTGATGAAAACCCAAAAGTTTGTAGCTCTTTTTTGTTTGTTTCTCTTCTTTTTTTGTTTTAGGTGATGTTTTGAAACCAGTGGGTTGTAGCTTAAGAAAAATTCTTGAGTTTCATTAATCGTTAATTGTTATCTTTGTTAGCACCCGTGGGAAAATGATCATTTAATGTTACTAATGTTTAGAAAACTCTAGTTTACTTTCGGCTTAAACGAAAATATGTTAATGTCGTGGCAAGAGTAAATGCTAACTATTAAAACCCAAATATTAGTTTAAGAAGGCCTTATTTCAAAAACTAAAATCCCCAAATTAAAGCAGTTTTAAGAAAGAAACTGAGTTTACGAAAAATGACATGCTATGGCCTCCACGAGTCTACCCCGGCTCCCAAGTCCACATCTTACCGATCACCTGCAAGGTTAAGCAGAGGGGGTGAGTCACCAAGACTCAGTATGTAAATCCCCCTTATATCACATAAATGGCTCCAGGCCCACAATCACATATTGGACCTTGGCCCAGTCAAAATAATATACACAAATATGAATGCAGTATACCCAGCCCCAACCTAGATTTTTCATCCTCTACACACCACCCGTACCAGCCACTCACGCCGTGGGAATTCCTACAATCAACCCTCCATCCGCTACACACCTTATGTGGCACCTAGCCATTGGTGACAGAGTAACAAAATGTCTTGTGTGGGGCTAACCCACTTATGGTACAAAACCACTATTGACAATCCCTAATAATCATGTATGTGGGGCCAACCCACTGTAGTACCAAACCATTGGGACGAGTCACGAAATCATATACATGTGGTACCAAACCACTGGTGGTTCCAAACCACTGAGACTTAGTCACGTAATCAAGAATGTGGGGCCAACCCACTTGTGGTACCAAACCACTAGTGACAGTCTTAATCGCTTCCCCTCCTTACATCATATCCAACCCATGCGTAACATGTGTAAACCAAATGAAAGTATCATGCTATTTAAAAGAATAGTATCATTATGGCATACATTTATTACCTCATACATAACAAGAAAGTAATTACCTGGTATTTCAACCATACCCATAAAGGCATAACGACTGCCCATATAGCCACTCCGGCTTTTCAGCCCCAAACAATTAGTATCACATATTAATATTAAAGTGTGAAGTTTTACACACCTGATTACAAACAACATTATGCTATCTATGTTGCCACTATCACTAGCGAGAACCATCGCTATCCGCCTCTTGATTCGCTTTCGGAAGTTGGCCCACAACCCGGTGGCCAATCTCAAATAGCATACACCGCGCGCTTCTTGAACTTAGGGGCTGGGATTAAGGGTCCAACCCCTCCCTTCGCTTGGCTGACCTTTGAGTCCATGAAAAAGGCCTTGGTCACTAGACGAGATTAAGGTATTGAAATCGAAACGTATGAGAATAGACGCTCAAAGGGCTAAGGTTTCTTACCTAGATCGCTAATCCCGGAGATTAAAACTTTGATCCTGCACCAAATGAATACCTAAGTGAACTTGAACCGACCTTAACAAACTTCCAATGTAGACCAGAAGTCAGAAGAACGCGAAAATAAGGGCCCCTTTAATCAGCCAGGAATCAAAGGAATAGGTTAATATCTTCGACCTTCAACAGAAAAGAGAAAAAAAATGAATTGAAACGAAAAGGAAAATACTTACCACGATTAGAAGAGAATCCGATTGGGGGTGGAGGAAGATGAGTAACGTTGATCCACCGAAATAAGGATCAAATGAAGGGATACGAATACCAGGGAGATTCGGCTGACAAAACTGTCTAGAAAAGATGATAGGTCTGGCATTTCTTTCTAAAGAATCAAGAGAAGAATGAAGAGGAGAGGTGCTATCTACCAGGAAAGGTTCGGCTAAAGTGTTAAAGAGAATAATAGAGAAGATGACAGAGTTTCGGCAGGAGGGGTAGCTTCAGAGGATTTCGGCTTAAAGATAGTGGCAGAAGAAAATGGAAACAAAAGTGAAGGGTGGATGGTATAGTAAGATTCGGCTAAGCAGGAAACAATAGGGTGCCAGCTTTGATATCTTGAATAAATGCTAGAAGTGATAGCCATGATGATGGTTTTGGTTTTGGGTAATTGAGAGAAAAGAAAAAAGTAAACAAAATGGTGTGAGGGTGTTTCGATTTTGAACATTGAGAAATGAACAAAGAGGATTCTTTAAGTGCTTCCTAGCTGGCTGAAATGCTCAACACGCCCCCTAGGTGCTACCATCTAAAGTTCAGCCACCCCCCAAACCAACTAAACCGTACACACCCACACTCACACACCTCACTTTCCACATTTGGCCAAACTCTCCTCCTCTCTCCCAAACCCATAATTCTCTCCACCGATCACTCTCCACTCCCCTTTCGAATATGTTGACTGATTCCCCCTCCTTGAATTCCTTTCCTCCCATCATTCAAATGTGTTGAGCCATTCAACACTCATCCACCAGAGTCCAAGATGAAACCACCTCTCCCTCACCTTGGCATCAAAAAGAAATCCCCAAAAGGAAACCACGCAACTCGAACCTGCTCCCTGCCAGCTCTCTTGAGGCGTCACTTGCCTGAACCCAAAGTGGCACCTCCTTGCCTCTTTACCACTGTATTACATGTGTCAAAACATACAAGCAACAACCCTTAAGTCTTATCCCATCCAGTTCTCTCCTAAAATGCCCCAAAAAGGAAAATTTTGCTAAGGCTTTGGCTTAACCACGAGCCATTCTCGGACCCCAAACACCCTAAACTAGCATATTAATCATAAGACTAGCATATTAATCATAAGATATACATAGAACACATCAAATACAAAGCCCCCAATTTAGGATGTTACAATTCTACGCCCTTAAAATAATTTCGGCTTTAAAATTACCTGATCAAAAGAGTTGAGGGTATTGCTGTTGCATCGCTTCCTCTGGTTCCCACGTAGCTTCTTCAGAACCGTGATTATGCCACAACACCTTAACTAACGGAACCGTCTTCTTACGTAAAACTTTGACGTCACGATCCAGAATCCAAACTGGTTCCACTTCAAAGGATAGATCAGGCCTTACTTCGATTTCTTCCACTGACACCACGTGAGATGGATCCGAACAATAACGTCTTAGCATCAAAACGTGAAACACATTATGAATTTGATTTAACTTTGTAGGTAACTCGAGTTGGTAGGCTACTGGTCCCACATGCTTCAATACACGATAAGGTCCGATAAACCTAGGGCTTAGCTTACCCTTCCGTCCAAACCTAAGTACTTTCTTCCACGGTGACACCTTTAAGAAAACTCGATCACCAACTAAAAATTCTATGTTCTTGCGCTTCAGATCTGCATAGGACTTCTGTCTGTCTGAAGCTTCCTTCAATCGAGTCCTAATTACCTTAACCTTGTCTTCCGCTGCAGCAACCAAATTTGGACCCAACATTTGACGCTCACCCAATTCTGTCCAACAATCAGGAGTACGACACCTCTGCCCATATAATGCTTCATAGGGTGCCATCTGAATACTAGCTTGGTAGCTGTTGTATACGAATTCCGCTAATGGTAAGAACTCTTCCCAACTAAAACTTAAATCAATTACACAACCTCTCAACATGTCCTCCAAAATTTGAATCACTCTCTCAGACTGACCATCAAACTGTGGATGAAAAGCTGTGCTGAAATCTAGTCTTGTGCCCAGTGCCTGATGCAATGCTCTCCAAAACCGCGACATAAACCTAGGGTTTCTGTCTAATATGATAGACACCGGTACCCCATGCAACCTCACAGCCTCTGCTATATACAGTTTAGCCAGCTTCTATATAGAGTAGTCAACTTGCACCGGTATGAAATGAGCAGACTTCGTCAAACGATCAACAGCTACCCAAACCGAATCCTTCTTAGTAGGTGTGAGAGGTAGCCCACTAACAAAGTCCAGTGTGACCCTATCCCATTTCCACTATGGAATCTTCACCGGCTGCAACAATCCCGAAGGTAACTGATGTTCCACTTTTACCTATTGGCATGTTAAACAATTACTCACCAATTCCGTTACCTCCCGCTTCAGACCTGGCCACCAATACTACTCTCGCAAATCCCGATACATTTTACTCCCTCCAGGATGCATAGCGTATGGGCTACCATGTGCTTCCTAAAGAATCATCTGCCTTAACTCAACATCCCTCAACATGCAAACTTTCTTACGAAAACACAGAACCCCATCCTTGTTCAAATTATAATCCTCTGCCTCACCATTCTGTACTTGAAGTATCGAGCACTCAAGACATCATCCAATAACTGCTTCTCTTTGATCTGACTTGTCCACGTCGATTTCACCTGAAGCTCAGCTAACAAACTCTTGTCATCATACAGGCTAAGATGGGCAAACATCACCCTCAAATCCAAGATCACCCTACAGCTTAATGCATCTGCCACCATGTTAGCTTTACTCGGATGGTGCTCGATCGAACAGTCATAATCCTTTAGCAACTCAATCCATCTCCTCTGTCTTAAATTCAACTCCTTCTGGGTGAGAAGGTACTTCAGGCTCTTGTGATCAGTATAAATGACAGGCTTCTCCCCATACAGATAATGTCTCCAGATTTTCAAAGCAAAAACTACCACTGCCAACTCCAAGTCATGCGTGGGATAATTTAACTCATTCGGTCTTAACGCTGAGACGTATATGCAACAACCTTTTCATCTTGCATCAACACACACTCTAAACCCGTGTATGAAGCATCACAGTAAACCACTAATTCCTTTTTAGCATTCGGCTGAATCAACGCTAGAGCCTCTGTCAGAATCATCTTCGGCTTCTCAAAACTTTCCTGTTGCTTGTCAGTCCACACAAAAGGTACCCTTTTCTGCAACAACTTGGTTAAAGGAGCCGTAATCAAGGAGAATCCCTCAACGAATCTTCAGTAATACCTAGCTAGACCAAGAAAACTCATAATTTCTGCCACAGACTTAGGTGGCTTCCAATCCAACACAGCTTCAACCTTCCGGGGGTCAACCCTAATCCCCTCAGCGGACACAACATGACCCAAAAAGGTAACTTCTTTTAGCCAGAACTCACACTTGCTGAATTTGGAAAACAATTGCCTTTCCTTTAGAATTTGCAAAACCACACGAAGATGCGAATCATGTTCCTACTCTGACTTTGAATAAACTAGAATATCATTTATAAATACTAGGATGAATCGATCTAGATAGGGTTGGGAAACCCGGTTCATCAGACCATAAACGCTGGTGGTTTGTTGGTCAAACCAAATGGCATCACCAGGAATTCGTATTGGCCATAACGAGTTTGAAATGCTGTCTTATGAATGTCCACCTCCTTGACCTTAAGCTGATGATAACCTGACCGCAGATCTATCTTCGAGAAGACTGAAGCCCCCTTCAGTTGATTGAACAAGTCATCAATTCTCGGTAGTGGGTACTTATTCTTGATGGTCAACTTGTTTAACTGATGGTAATCAATACACATATGCATTGATCCGTCCTTCTTCTTAACGAATAATACTGGCACTCCCCAGGGTGATACACTCGATCGGATGAAACCTCGATCTAAAAGTTCCTAAATTTGAGCTTTCAATTCCACTAATTCCTTGGGCGCCATCCTATATGGGGCAATTGATACTGGCGCTGTCCCCGAATAAAGATTAATACCAAATTCCACCTCCCGATCCAGAGGTAGTCTTGGAAGCTCTTCCGAAAACACCCAAGGAAACTCCCTCATTGTCCTAACATCCCCCACAGCCAAATCCTTGACCTCCAAGGCACAAACCAGGGATATGTATGCCTCACAACCCTTTTTCACCAATCACTCAGCCTCTACAGTAGATATTACGTTAGATAGGTAGTTCCTCCTCTCAGCTATTACCACCACTTCTTCATCCTCGAGAGTTCTTAATACCATATGGTTTGTAGCACAATCCAAATTTTCTCGATACCTTACTAATCAGTCCATGCTTAAGATCAAATCAAACTCCTCGAATGGTAGTTCCATCAGATCAGCCGGGAAAACCACCCCTTGAACTTCTAAAGGTACAGCCCTAAAAAGTTTATTCACCATTACCGATTGTCCTAACGGACTAATGAGATGGGCTTCGGATCAGCCGACGAGTATATGGATTTTAATAATGAGATGGTCTTAGGTTCAGATATTTATGATATGTGGCATATGATATGGGTTAAGGCCTAACCGAGGATATTTTGGGCTAAGGCCCAATTGCCACTGTTATTGTAATAGGCATCGGCCCAGATTGTTGTGATGCATGTTTTGGATTTTAGTATTCTACTTTACTTTATTAAACCGTTTTTATTGGGTTGTAATAAGGCCTCTCTTAAATTCTAGTATAGTTTGGGATTTTTAGCTTGTTATGTTTTAAATCTGATCAACATTGAATCGAGATTTTTCCAAAACAATATCTATTTTCAAAACACTACGTTTTCGCAACCAAGTTGTAAATATCACGTTTTATAATTCTGTTGTTTTAAACTAAGCTTTCGCAACGTACAAGGTTTTGAAGGTAATGACTTTTTAATAAATGTCGATTATTAATAACAATCACAAACTGGGACTTTAGTTTTTAAATATCAAGAGGGGTTTTCAATGAAAACTTGGCTTTCAAAAAAAAAAAAAAAAACCTCAATGTGACACGCCAGATTTGGGCCTAACTTCTAGGCTGGGTTTGGGGTGTTGTATTTTATGGTATGAGAGCCCGATTGTAAAACTCGGGCTGTGAAATAGGACTTAGTTTCTATTTTAAATATGTTTATAAATGATTTTAAAGTGGTTTTAGAGGATTTTTGTGTGGCACACCGAGTTCTCCTATCTGTTTTAAACTGTTATACTGTAGGTAGATACTGGTACATAATTTATCTATAATGTGCTATTTACTTACGTTACAATTAGGATTAGAGTGCGCAAGAGAACTGTAGGGGTATAACTAGTATTGTGCGGCTACTGGATAGTTGGAAAATTCGAGGACGAAATTTCTTTAAGGGGGTAGATTTGTAACACCCTAAATTTGGGCCTAGTAGGATTGGGCCTATTGGGCCTCAGCCATGGGAGCATTTCAAAATTTTTTGGTATTATGAGAACGACATTATTTCAAGTTCGTCATATTAGGTGAGTGATTTTGGAAGGTTAAGGGGCTTCTATGAAGTCCCGGGATAAAACTTGGGCTTTAAGAAAATTTTGGTTTTAGGTGAATAAAACCCTAAGAGTTAGTAAGTAAGCTTTAAGAATAAAATATGGAGAAAAATGACAAAAAAAAGAGTTTGTTTTAGTGGAAAAGTGACGCCACATAAGTGACAAGGAGGTGACGCCACAAAGAAACAAAGGGTCCAAGGTTCAAGCCTTGGCGCTGGCATTTCATTTTGATTTATTTTTAAGTGAACTTGGACTTTGGCCTATAGATATATATTTAGTTGCGCATGATGTTAGACACAAGGAAGCGAGTGGTCTAGTGGTAAGGCGTCATTAAGTGTGCAAGGGATCTTGGGTTCGAATCTCATGACAAGTAGGGGAGTATTTATTTTGCGGATTGGATGGCCGGAGTTTCAGTTTGATTTAAACTCTGCTGAATGAGGGATACCACATCAGAAAGATAGCAAGAGGTAAGGTGAGAAGCTGGCTATATATAGAGCTGTCTATGAAGAGATGAAGCATAAATTGGTGGGCGTTTAGGCAGAGGAGCATTTAGAGTGTGGATTAGCTTCAAACTCCTATCAGGTGGGCATTCTCTCTACTCTAGCTGTAGAGTAGCAAATGCCGAAATGCTGGTCAGACGACGATGGTAGGCACACGAGCGTGGAAGCGCACGTGTAGGACCTCTGACGCGATAGTTGAGGCCAGCTTGGGTGTTCTTGTACATTTAGGTTGTTTGGGCCATGATAGGCCGAAAGGGGGCCAAGTGGGCCTAATGGGCCCGTAGGCCCATATGAATCAATTGTATGATTGTGTAGTAGATAGTGAACTGGACTATGGGAATCTCGTATCTATGGCTAGATTTGGGTAAGGTGGGCATACGAGCGTGTGGGCCCACATGGGCTAAATAAGGGGCCTCGGGCCCATTTACATTGTTATGACCATTTAGGTTATCTGAGCCGCTCGGGGCGGCAGTAGGCCTTTGGAAAGGTTGTTAAATGTAAAATTACCAATATACCCTCGATGGGTAATTTACAGAAATACCCCTGGTTTGTGAAATTACCGAAACACCCCATGGTTTGCGAATTTACTGAAATACCCTTGGTTTACAAAATTATCGAAACACCCCACGATTTGTAAAATTATCGAAATATCTCTAGATTGTTAAATTATCAAAATACCCTTGGTTTGTAAAGTTACCGAAATGCCACTGGTTTGTAAAATTACCAAAATACACCTGGTTTTTAAAATTATCAAAATACCCTTGGTTTACGAAATTACCGAAACACCCTATGGTTTACGAAATTACCAAAATACCCCTGGTTTGCAAAACTACCGAAATACCTCTGGTTTGTAAAATTAACCAAATACCTTTGGTTTGCGAAATTACCAAAATACCCCTGGTTTGCAAAATTACCAAAGTACCTTCAATAGGTAAAATGATCGATATGCCCTTGACATGGAAAATGACGAAAATGCCACTACATGTTGTATGCTTATTATTATTGTATCTAGTTTGTGATTATTATGGTATGTTTATTATCGTATGATGCATTCATGTGTTATTATGCTGCATGGGGATGGGTTTATTAATACGGAGAAAGTGCTAATAGGATCGCATGGTCCCTTGACGACTGTGGATGCACCGAAGGCTTTTTAGCCACCGAGCAGCCATGCTGCACCAATAAGTTAGTGCCGCAACCGGTGCTACATAAGGAGTGTACGAATGGGTGGGTCGATTAAATCACCACAGGAGTGCACGGTTGGATAGGAGACGGAGTGCAAGGTTGGTATGGGCATTAATGCATTGCATATATGGATTTTAATATTGAGATGGGCTTAGGTCAGATATTTATGATATGTTGCATATGATATGGGTTAAGGCTCAACCGATGATATTTTGGGCTAAGGCCCAATTGCCACCGTTATTGTAATGGGCGTCGGCCCGGATTGTTGTGATGCATGTTTTTACTGGTGAAAGTTGTACACACTGAGTTTTCGCAAACTCACCCCCTATTTTAATTTTCCAGGTAACCCTCAGTAGGCGGTTCGGCGTATTGGAGGACTCAGAGGTGGCCACACTACAAGCAGTTTTGGATTTTAGTATTCTACTTTACTTTGTTAAACCGTTTTTATTGGGTTGTAATAAGGCCTCTCTTAAATTCTGGTATAGTTTGGGATTTTTAGCTTGTTATGTTTTAAATCTGCTCAACATTGAATCACGGTTTTTCCAAAATAATATTTTTTTTCAAAACACTACGTTTTCGCAACCAAGTTGTAAATATCACGATTTATAAGTCAGTTGTTTTAAATCAAGCTTCCGCAACGAACAAGGTTTTGAAGGCAATGACTTCTTAATAACTATCGATTATTAATAACAATCGCAAACTGGGACTTTAGTTTTTAAATATCAAGAGGGGTTTTCAATGAAAACGTTGTTTCAAAAAAAAAAAAAAACCTCAATGTGACACGCCAGATTCGGGCCTAACTTTTAGGTCGGGTTTGGGGTGTTACATTTTATGGTATAAGAGACCGGTTGCAAAAATTGGGCTGTGAAATGGGATTTAGTTTCTATTTTAAATATGTTTATAAATGATTTTAAAGTGCTTTTGGAGGATTTTTGTATGGCACACCGAGTCTCCATTGTTGGACCAAGTAAGTTCTCCTATCTGTTTTAAACTGTTATACTGTAGGTAGATACTGGTACGTAATTTATCTATAATGTGCTATTTACTTAGGTTGCAATTAGGATTAGAGTGCGCAAGAGAAGTGTAGTGGTATAACTAGTATTGTGCGGCTACTAGATAGTTGGAAATTTCGAGGATGAAATTTCTTTAAGGTGGTAGATTTGTAACACCCTGAATTTAGGCCTAGTAGGATTGGGCCCATTGGGCCTTGGCCATGGGAGCGTTTCAAAATTTTTTGGTATTATGAGAACGGCATTATTTCAAGTTCGTCCTATTAGGTGAGTGATTTTGGAAGGTTAAGGGGCTTCTATGAAGTCCCGGGATAAAACTTGGGCTTTAGGAAAATTTTGGTTTTAGGTGAATAAAACCCTAAGAGTTAGTAAGTAAGCTTTAAGAATAAAATGTGGAGAAAAATGACACAAAAAGAGTTTGTGGTGTAGTGGCAAAGTGACGCCACATAAGTGACAAGGAGGTGATGCCAGAAAGAAACAAAGGGTCCAAGGTTCAAGCCTTGGCGCTGGCATTTCATTTTGATTTATTTTTAAGTGAACTTGGACTTTGGCCCATAGATTTATATTTAGTTGCGCATGATGTTAGACACAAGGAAGCGAGTGGTCTAGTGGCAATGAGTCATTAAGAGTGCAAGGGAGCCTGGGTTTGAATCTCATGACAAGCAGGGGAGTATTTATTTTGCGGATTGGATGGCCAGAGTTTGAGTTTGATTTAAACTCTGCTGACGGAAGGAAACTACATCGGAAATATAACAAGAGGGAAGGTAAGAAGTTGGCTATATATGGAGCTGTCTATGTGGAGAGGAAGCATACATTGGTGGGCGTTTGGGCATAGGAGCATTTGGAGTGTGGATTAGCTTCAAACTCCTATCAGGTGGGCATGCTCTCTACTACAGCTGTAGAGTAGCAAATGCCGAAATACCGGTCAGACGACGATGGTAGCCACACGAGCGTGGAAGCGCACGTGTAGGACCTTCGACGCAATAGTTGAGGCCAGCTTGAGTGTTCTTGTACGTTTAGGTTGTTTGGGCCATGATTGGCCGAAAGGGGCCAAGTGGGCCCAATAAGCCCGTGGGCCCATATGAATAAATTGTATGATTGTGTAGTAGATAGTGAACTGGACTATGGGAATCTCGTATCTGTGGCTAGATTTGGGCTAAGTGGGTGAACGAGCATGTGGGTCCACGTGGGCCGAATAAGGGGCCTCAGGCCCATTTACATCATTATGACCATTTAGGTTATCTGAGTCGCTCGGGGCGGCAGTAGGCCTTTGGAAAGGCTGTTAAATGTGAAATTACCAATATACCCTCGATGGGTAATTTACGAAAATACCCCTGGTTTGTGAAATTATCGAAACACAACATGGTTTGTGAATTTACTGAAATACCCTTGGTTTGCAAAATTACTAAAACACCCTACGGTTTGTAAAATTTCCAAATACCCGTGGATTGTTAAATTACCGAAATAACCCTGGTTTGCAAAATTATCAAAATACCCTTGGTTTGTAAAATTACCGTAATACCTACGGTTTGTAAAATTATCGAAATACCCTTAGTTTACAAAATTACCAAAATACCCCTGGTTTGCAAAATTACCGTAATACCTCTGGTTTGTAAAATTATCGAAATACCCTTAGTTTACAAAATTACCAAAATACCCCTGGTTTGCAAAATTACCAAAGTACCTTCAATGGGTAAAATGATCGATATGCCCTTGAAGTGGAAAATGACGAAAATGCCACCACATGTTATATGGTTATTATTGTATCTAGTTTGTGATTATTATGGTATGTTTATTATCGTATGACGCATTCATGTGTTATTATGCTGCATGGTGATGAGTTTATTAATACGGAGGAAGTGCTAATAGGATCGCATGGTCGCTTGACGACTGTGGATCCACCGAAGGCTTTTCAGCCACCGAGCAGACATGCTACACCGATAAGTTAGTGCCAAAACTGGTGCTACATAAGGAGTGTACGGATGGGTGGGTTGATTACATCCCCACATGAGTGAACGGTTGGACAGGAGACGTAGTGCAGGGTTGGTATGGGCATTAATGCATTGTATATATGGATTTTAACATTGAGATGGGCGTAGGCCTAGATATTTATGATATGTGACATATGATATGGGTTAAGGCCCAACTGAGGCTATTTTTGGGCTAAGGCTAATTGCCACCATTATTGTAATGGGCATCGACCTGGATTGTTGTGATGCATGTTTTTACTGGTGAGGGTTGTACACACTGAATTTTCGCAAACTCACCCCCTCTTTTTAATTTTTTCCAGGTAACCCTCAGTAGGCGATTCGATGTATTGGAGGACTCAGAGGTGGCCACACTGCGAACAATTTTGAATTTTAGTTTTCTACTTTACTTTATTAAACCCTTTTTATTGGGTTGTAATAAGGGCTCTCTTAAATTCTGGTATAGTTTGGGATTTTTAGCTTGTTATGTTTTAAATCTGCTTAACATTGAATCGCGATTTTTCCAAAATAATATCTGTTTTGAAAACACTACGTTTTCGCAACCAAGTTGTAAATATCATGTTTTATAAGTCAGTTGTTTTAAATTATGCTTCCGCAATGAACAAGGTTTTGAAGGTAATGACTTCTTAATAAATGTCGATTATTAATAACAATCCCAAACTAGGACTTTAGTTTTTAAATATCAAGAGGGGTTTTCAATGAAAACGTGGTTTAAAAAAAAAACCACCTCAATGTGGCACTCCAGATTCGGGCCTAACTTCTAGGCGGGGTTTGGGGTGTTACAAATATGGCTTAAATTTAATTTGTGTTAGGTTGATTGCATTTCATCGAATTAATTTATTAAAATTGTGATTGTGTTGTTATATGCCTCGGTAAGATGTTTGATTAAGTAAAACCATGACTAAGTTATTCTTGCATTACAATTGTAAGGTAACTAATGAATTAATTATTTAAATGGATTGAAATTGTAATTAACTGACACAATACTTAATCAGTGCATATTTAATCATGTAAGGTAGCTGAGGGTTAAATTAGCAACGATATCTAGCGATACATTAGCCATGCATAACTTGCAAGATTATTGTGATTAAACTGTTTCAAGGTAGAAATACATTGTTACCTCACAGAATCTTTTGTGCGCTTATGAGATTGAATTAATTGTTTGAATTGGCATAGAGATATGTACAAGAGATTATTTTAATTTAATAAGTATATATGTGCATTAACACATTTTCTTATTAGAATTTGTTTAATCAGTTGAATTGACATAAAGATTGTAATAGCCCAATTTTGGGCTTAGTCGAAATAGTGGTTTTGGGGACACAAATCATTGAGGAAAATCTTATTTTATTGTACTTTTATGGTCTATTATTTCACAGAATATTTTGTGAAATTTTCGTTCGAAAATTTCGACGTTTGGGCACTCAATTTAGTCAAAAAGACAAAATTATAAATAGTGCAAAAGTTGAGTTCTACATGTTAAAAGTGTCCAATTTATATGAAATTTTAAATTGGAGGTCCTTAAATGGCAATTAGACCATTGGTTAAATTGTTGGACAAAAATGAACATTAGATAAGTGAACTAGGATATTTTTAAGTTAGGGGCATTTTGGTAAATTGGTAATTAAATGGACTAAAAGACAAAATAAAAGGAAAAAACCTTTGTCCATCTTCTTCCTTGGTCGTATTTAGCATAGGGGAAGCCATGGCTAGGGTTTTCAAGCTTTCAAGCTCAATAGTAAGTGCATCCAAGCCCTATTTTTAGTGTTATTTACATTTTTGATATTCGCGTAACTCAGTTTAGCTATTTCTACCATTATTTTGAGCTACGATTTGTGTTCAAAAATTTACCCATTTTATGAAATGCATGTATTTTGATGATTTATGGAAGAATATGGAAGTTTGGCGTATGATAAACATCTTTTTCTAAGTGATTTTCATGAAAAATGCATAAAAGGACCAAATTATAAAAGTTATGAAATTGGTCATACATGAGTGAAATAGGGAAAATTAGGGGCTGATGTAGTTAAGAAAATGATTTGGCTAGTCTTGAAATACCAGAAAGTTTAATGAAAATCATTTTACGAGCCTAGGGGCAAAAGTGAAATTACTTGAAAGTTTAGGGGCAAAATCATAATTTTGTCAGAGTATAAATTATGAGTCAATTTAATTAATGCGAGTATTAAACAAGTAAAATTGTTATTATAGATCAAGAAAAATGAAGCCCAGATCGAAACCCAGGTAAAGATAAAGTGTTGGACTAAATCGAGCTTCCACACACATTTTGTGTACCGAGGTAAGTTTGTATGAATTTAAGGCTTCCCTTGTATTTTTTTATTAAATCATTTATTATGATGTATAATGTACATTATTTTCATGAAATTAAGATTAGTGATATCTTGATGAGAAAATGAATGAGAACATGTAATAGGATGTCCCGATTGAAGACTCGGAATAATGAGGATACTAATATCACAGCATGAAACAAGGAAAGTCCGTGTAAGACCATGTCAAGACATGGCATCGGCATTAAGGAAAAGATATCATGTAAGTCCATGACAAGTCATGGCATTGAAAAGTTATTATGAGGCAAAGGTTCCATGTAAGTCCAAGCCAAGGCATGGCATTGGTGAATTCATAAGGCAAATATGTCATGTAAGTCCATGTCATGACATGGCTTTGATAAGATTCATAAGGCAAGGATACCACATAAGACGATGTTAAGACATGGCAATAGTAAGTTTCCAAAGGAAACATATAAGGAAGGTCTCGTGTAAGACCATGTCTGGGACATGGCATCAACACCGAGTTAAGGGACCCCATGTAAGACCATATCTGGGATATGACATTGGCATCAGGAGGTGATCCCATGTAAGACCATGTTTAGGGAATGGCATTGGCATCGAGATCCATGTTTGATGAGATTGAGTAACCTCAGTTATTTCGGGTAATTCATCGGGCAAAAGAGCCAAGTATGAAAGAGGTAACAAGAAAGCTAAGTAAGTAAAGATAGTAACAAGTTAAATTATTCATGAAGGATAAATGGTTGTATCTAAGTTAAGGAAGATAAGGAATTGATATGCATATTACACTAGCAAAAGTGCTAATCTATGTGATTAAGTGTTACAGGTACCATGAGGATAATACAAGTATGAAATTATTATGTAACATGTGATAAGTAAGAACAAGTATGAGTAAGTAAGCCCAGCATTTGAAACTTATATTGTTGTTGATGTGTGAGTTGAATGGGCCAATGAATGGCTTGTAAATATTTGATGATGACTAGCTATTGGCATGGCTAACTATGGATATTCTTTAGTATTATAAGTGTGTAAATGAGAATTAATATAAAGAAAACATGATAGAGTAAAGTTAGCAACAAAACAGTTTGTACAACAGCAGTTGTATCACTTTGAAAATTTACCAAAAATGGTGGAAAATGAATTAGAAGTTTAATAAGATATTAAATTAAATCTTATTGAGTCTATTTTACAAAAAGAATCAGAATAAGCAAAATAATTTCGTATGATGAGTTATTTTGATTTTAAAGAGACAAGGTGAAAATGATTTGAATCCCTGTTTCTAAATTGGGAAATTCATTAAAAATTATAGAAAAATAATTAAGGGATAAAATTTATATTATTGAATTTCATAATGAGTCTACTTTTAAGATAAACAAACAAGAACATTATTCGAGTTCGTACCACGAGAAAATTTATTTTAGTGAAGAGGGTTCAAAACTATCATACAATGAAACAGGGAGACTTTAAAGAATAAATTGTACTAATTGGATGAACCAAAAATTCTGGAAATTTTAGGGTAAGAAGATATGTGAGTCTATTTTTTTAAAAAAAATTATCAAATCTTAATTTAGAGTTCTGTAGCTCTGGATAAAAATAATTTAGTGACTGTAACTCGAGCAGACAACTCAAGATTAATATAAGTGAATTGAGAAAATTTATGCAATAATGATGGCATTACCTTGAGAACTCAAAATAAGGATCGTTAAAAGAATGGTGATAAATTTTTTATTATTTACATACATACTTACTATGCTTTATAGCTTTCTCCCCTTCCTTTCTCATATCATGTAGGATTTTATACTAGCTCGGGTTGGAGATCGCCGGAGATGCTATCACTCTATCAAGCTATAATGTTAAGTAAAAGTGAATGCAAAACCTTTTGAGTCTATGGCATGTATAGGGACTTAAAAATTTTGTATATGACCATTAGGAATTGGCCATTATTTATCAAGTTTCATATTTTAATGGTAATAAGTTTTACGAAGTGAAAGTTTATGCAAATAATGTTTAGTGATCCTTCATTGTGTATTATTGTCATGTTATGGGTTGCTTGTGTTGGTATATGTGTGCTTATGTTTCAGAGTGGCTATTGGCATGGAGAATAGCCTTCTAATTTTCCACATGGGGCGTGTGTCTAGGCCGTGTGCATCACACGGTCAGCCCCATAGGTGTGCTAATAGGTCGTGTGTCCCCTGCAAGTTAGTGATATAAGTCAGTGCTGACCACGGGCTAGCCACACGGGCGTGTGCCTAGGCCCTGTGGCCCTTATGAGGTTGTTGACGTCACAAACAGAATACCCAAGTTTTTACACATGGGCGAGGACACGGGCGTGTCTATGCCATGTGAAGCACACGGGCCAAGAACATGGGCGTCTGGCCCCGTTTTATGTCAAAATTTTCCAAGTGTTTAAAAGTTCTGGTTTGGTCCCTTAACATCCCGAGAATATGTAACAGGTCTGGTAGACCCATGATAGGGACGTTACAATTGTAAATGAAAAAGTTTTTAATTGGAACGAATTTTATAGCCCAAGGTTGTATGTTCAAGCAAGTTAAGTCTGATAATACCTAGTACCCTATTCTGGTGTTGAATACGGGTAAGGGGTGTTATAGAGATATAGTCAAGAGATAAATGGATTTTGGTAGGTAAGTGTGTTCATAAGTTAGCAAATTACCGAAGTGCCGTGAATTTATTCGTAACAACATGAACATGAGTTTAATAATTATATGTTAAGAAATGCAATTAATCTAGCACAAGTATGTCATTTTGATTAAAATCATCTTTTGGAATCGTGCGTTGGAACTTTTATTTTATTTTTATTTATTTTACTTAGCTAAAATCTTAATTTTTAATCACCACCTCAAATCAAAACATTTTCCTTCACCAATGTGTTTTAAATTAATTTCATAAATAATTCTTTTCATAGTCCATATGGGTACGATAACTTAACATTTACTTGTCACTTTATTCCTTGTTGTGATTGTGTACACTTGCACATTTTCGTCATCCCAGGCATACACGTCCATACATACGTACAGATTCTTCACAGATAATCACTCAAATAAAGATACATACTACAGCATCTCAAGAAGACATGCTTATCTAAGTGTACAACGATCATACAATGGATTATGGTATTATAACTCGCACGAGACGGGTCCAGAGACTCACGTTAACCTCGGCCTTAAGTTTCTGTTTCAAATGTTCATCTTAAACCAGTAGTAGAAATTGCTTAAAAGATTACAAGGTTCCCATTAGAATCCCGAGTATAGGCATTTTACTAACACTTCAACTACATACGACCTTTATATAGAGCCATCCTGTTACACCCTTCCATTCTATAATCGTATCGTACAAAGTTGTAATACCTACCAGAAGGTTGAATCGTCCACTGATTAAACTATATCTTTGTTCGACCTTAACGAAGAATAAGAAGAAAGTGTTGGGGTTAGAAAAAAGAACCTGAACATTAACCAAAAAGAAAAACCATCTAAAATGGTCCCCTCCTATAAAATATACTTTCAGACTCGCTAATTTCACTACCAAATCTAGTGTAGGTAAAAGAAAGTCTAGTGAAGGTTAACCTCACTATTGACCAGTGATGGAGAGGGTCAAATAAATCCATTTGACTCCTATTGTGAAGTGGCAAGCCATGTTGCTTGTGATGCTTTGTTTAGTTGACTTGTTTTAGTGTACATACATCTTACTACTCTTCTCGTTACTCTGCTTCTACTATTGTAGAATCTCAACAACTCCTAACCAATCCTAATACAAGATCTAATTGAACAGTATTCATGCAAATTAGGTGTACTATATCTTGGCCGAAACTCAATTTTGGCGTGGTCTTCAAGAGAATTAAGTCTCCTACAACTTCTTCATACACTTGACAGGCTCTTAGTGATTGAACAAAACTCTAGGGTGTACTCTTTCATAGATGCACAATTTCTTGGGCGCAATATTTTTTCACTTGAAAACACCCTGCGATTAACTTCATAGATACCGCCAATGGGCAGATGCCTTAACGCTAATATTTTCTAATACTCTAACTCACCATCAGACCAATAGGATGGCTTATTATGTTACCACAACGCGCCCTATAGTTTACTTACCTCCCTTACTCATGTTCTCAGATCCTCCGATCTTCGGGGTGTGACATAGTTTGCCGAAATAGTAAACACGAGATAGTCCATTGGGATAGTAAACATGAGGTAGTCCACTAAGACATTAAAAATGGAGTTACAAGTGTAAGACCAAAGCTCAACAATGATAGTATGGGAAGTTAGTAGACTAGTATATTGGGAGACTCGCCAATGTATAAAGAAGAAGTCGTGTTGTGACCTACGCAGTAGGTCAAAAGATAAAATGGACTTGGCGTGTTTGGGGACACAAGCTGATGAAAGGACTAGGGGATTTGCCAAAGGCAATGATGAATGGAGCCTATGACGCATCTTAACTTATTTATGCTTAAAAAAAGGGAAATATTCCTTAAATAAGATGGTAAATATGATGCCTGCCAAGCAGAATCCGCCAAAGAAGTCACAAATTTCGTAATGTTTAAGCAAATACAAAATAGGCTACTATAGGACATAATCTTAAATTGGAACTCGACAAAAAAGTAGTTGAATGAATAATTAGATGCCAAGAGTATTCATGGGAGGAAATGTTAACTCGAGTTTGAATGATTAATAATGTCCACCAGAAAATAGTAAGAGGTAGAAGTCCGTCAGGAGCATAGAGCACTAGAAGGATCTTGAAGGACTACTGAGGGTGGAAACTATCAAGAGACACCTGAGTAAGGGCTAGTTCGTTGTGAACTACATGTCCATTGAAGTATCATAAAGGAATGTACTAAAAGGAATAGTTTTATAGGGTTACTTGGGGGCATGAGTCCACCAAGGAAATGAGGGTGCTATTTAGACACACACTATAATTAGGTACCGTAAAAGAGAGTACCTAAAAGACCTTATTTAGGAAAGATATCACATCCCAAAATTCTAGTATTTATTTTTAATTCATTAACAAGTAATTGAAGTGGCCTAGTGGTTAAGCACCTTAAGTAACTCCTAATTGACCCAAGTTCAAATTTACATGTTATCAATTATTATTTTTATTGTATTGCACAAATTTTGCCATGTTTTTCCATCTAGTGCATGTAGCTCCTGTTCTCAAATTGCTAAGCAACTCATTGTTTTTAAAATTTGAAAAGGTAACTCCTAAAGTAATTATTGTTAATTCTCTCTAACATCTGTGTCCCCTATTAAATCCCTTGTTTGATGAGTTTGACCTTGTGTTGTCCACTTCTATTTCCCATCATTTCTCATTTGTTTTAATTTTGTTTAAACTTTTCTCTCTTTGCTCCTCCCTCTTCACCACCTTGTAGCACCCCTAATTGGTTACTCTTCCTTGATTTTATTTTAGTTTTGTTCCATTTTACTATAACAAATCGAAACACCACCATAGAAGCACCGTATCACCACCTCTAAAATAGATTTATTTTATAGCTCTTCTTCTCTTATAATTCTTTTTCTTTTGATCATCACTTAAACACTTTATTCTCTTCATATTGTTGAATCCTAAGATCATTTTGGGGTGTTCTTTAACATTTTTCATCCTTCATTTTGGGGTGTTCTTTAACATTTTTCATCCTTTCATCGATGACAAATATTGGTAGACAAAATCCTCACATCAATTTTGATCATCAACAATAGAAGTGTTTCTCTTGGGCCTCTTTGGAAATAAAGTGTGCAAATCAAGTTCCTACACTTTTGGATAGAATGTGAACGAGTTTTATTAGGATAAACAATTTGGATCACTAAAGGTGTGCATTTTATACAAGTTGAATATGTGATGATTTGATTATGATTAACTAATTATAGTTACAAACATAAAACTTAATAAATTAACATGTAGGTGACTATGTGGGTGTAATAGCCCGGTTTAGACCCTAGTCAGAACAGTGGTTTCGGGACCACAAATTTGAGTCTGAATAATATTTTAATATTATTTTCTGTTCCATTGATGAGTTTTTAAGCATGTGCTAAATTTTCGTAAGTTAATTTCTCCGTTTGTGTGTTAATTTGAGCAAAGGATTGATTTGCATTAAATGTGAAAGTTGTATGTTAAAGTACCAATGTGTTGTGGTTTTGTAAAGGTGGAGGCCTTATATGACAATTAAGCCATTATTGAATTAGTGGATGGTATAATGTCATAATAACCTTGGTATTAATTTGTCTTATTTGTTTAATGGATGGGCAATTTAGTAATTGAATTATTAGCATAAATTAGTAAAAGAAACAATTGAAAGATGATAGTTATCATATCATTTGAACCGAAAATAGCAAGGAAAATAAAGTATTAAGCCAAGCTAGGTTTCGACACTATTGTAGTCAAATTCAAGGTATGTTTTTAGTTGATTTTCAAAAATTTCTATGTTTTTGCAACCGTTGCTTTGTCTACTATGAAGTCCATGTCTCAATTTGATGAATTGATGTTGTTCATGAGAAATGCCATTGATGCTATGTTGAGCTTTGTGATGATTTATGGTGTTAAATGAAAGTTTTTAGCTAGATGAATATACTTTGTTCTTGAATTTTTGATGAATTTAGCTAATTAGGGCTAAACTAAGAAAATAGTAATTTGAGGGACTAAATTGCAAATAAATGAAATGTGTGGACTTGTATTAGCATGGGAAGAATTCGGCTAGCATATGTGCTTTGAAATTTTGTGTATTTGATGATTTTGTGTAATAGGGACTAAAGTGTCGAAATGTGAAAATGTGAGGGCTATTTTGTAAAATGCCCTAATTGTGTGTGTGTGTGTGGACTAAATTGAATTAATTGGTGATTGAATGGATTGAATTTGAATGTGTATAGACCAAGAAAGGAGAGGTTTGGATCGAGGCAAAGATAAAGTGCTCGATTAATCGACCGTTTTGATTGTTCGACGTCCGAGGTAAGTTTGGATATAATACATGGCATTAAGATATAGTTTAGCATTATGAAATGAATATGTATATGTGTATGAAATTGAGACGCTATGTGCAAGATTTAGTTAATGGCACTAAGTGTGCGAAATTGAAATCAAAATAGAAATGAATAGCACTGTGTGTGCAGTATTGTGAAAACTTCGGTTGATGATTTGGCACATGTATGCGATACCGATATAAGTCAGTTGGAAGATTAGGCACTAACTGTGCGATGACGGGTATGCTTCTATCACGTATATAGCATTAAGTGTGCAAATAAGTTGAACGAATATCAGAGGACGATTGACTTGTATTACGAGCATTAAATAGCCTTAAAGTTGAATAACTTTGTGTTAGCTAAGGTATGTATTGAACCTTTGTGGTTCATAAGTTTGTAGATAAGCTATGAATGAGATTTTAGTCATGGATGATATGGTATGAATGTGAGAGAATGGATATATGTGATAGTTATTATATACATTTGTTTGAATTGATGAAATAATTGTATTGTGTTTCGAACTTACTAAGCTTTTGAAAGCTTACTGTGTGATTTGTTTTCCTTCTTTGCAGTGTCAGTAAAGCTAGCTCGGATCTGGGGGTCGTCAGCATCTCAATCACACTATCGGCAAATCTATTTTGGGTACATTTGAAAAGATGTATATAGTTAAAATATGGCATGTATAGGGTAGTTAGTTGAATCATATTAGAGATGTGTAATTAGCCATGTGATATGGCTAGATATATGATGGTTCTAAACATGAATGGCTTGATATATGTGATGAATATTTTGGTATGGAATGTGGGCAAAGAAAATGACTTTTAAATGGTAATCTTTGAGATGGTAAAATGTTAGTATGATTTAGTGAATTTGAGAATGAATGATGTTTAGTATATGAATGTGTTTAAGTTGTATAGGTTACCTTATAAGTTGACATGTTTGGAAATGAAATTGCATGAGATAATGCATTGATTATTGTTATGGAGTTGGTTGCCTAATTGTGTGTATAAAGATGCTCACATGTGTGTAACATCTTAAAGTTGGGCCTAGTAGGATTGGGCCCATTGGGCCTTAGGCGTAGTAGTGTTTAAAATTTTTGAGAATAAGAGAACGGCTTTAATGCAACTTTGTGTTGTATATAGGATGTGTAACACCCCAAACCCGATATATACAAAACGACCGAATCTGGCATGTTACGGGGAAAATCATATTTGGGAGGATAGGTTTTCGTTTAAAAGTTTGATAAAAACACTTTGCTATATTTTGTACTTGTAGAAAATCTTGGGCATGACTATTTAAAACCGATGGTGCATTTGAAAACCCGGTAATTTTGAAAACTTAATCAGATATGTAAGTAAAACAAGTTTATCTCATTTAGAAATTCAAGTAATCCTTGTTGTTGCTTAAAAACATTTTTAACTTAATAAGAAATTGAATTCAAGTTTGGAAGACAATTGAGTTTCATTTATTTTGAATTACAGTGTGATACCCAATGGTAACGTTTAAAACATCTCGCTTTGTAGTTTGAAAAACTTTATCTTTCCAAGTTTTAGCAAATTTTAACCCAATTATTTGTTAAGGCATATTTGAAATCAATTTTAAGCATATGAACATCCAAAGTAAAATTTTAAAAGGCCTTTTACAACCCAACAAAACCAAATGGAAATAAATAAAGTAAAGTACCAAGTTTTTTTTTTAAAATCAGTGCAAGACCCAATTATTCATGGCATGGTCACCTCGAGTCCTCCCGGCTCCGCGTCCGCGATCTAAGTGTCACCTGAAAATGATAAGGGAGAAGGTGAGTCGCAAGACTCAGTGCATAAATCCCCCTCCCGGTATATGCAACATACTAACACACATCATAACAAAGCAACACAATTAATGCACCCGATCCTAACCATCCGTAACACCTTTTCTACCCCGTGTGGTACCAAACCACTGGTGGTGCCAAACCACCGTTACCCAAAGTCACGATATCCATCAATGTGGTGCCAAACCTTTGGTGACCCAAAGTCACGAATAATCCATCGTGGGGCCAACCCACGTGTGATACCAAATCATGGCGGCGATCCGTTTCTCAAAAGTGGGGCCAACCCACGGTGGTGTTAAACCACAGGGATGAGTCGCTATGAGGTGCCAAACCTCTGGTGCCCCAAAGACACAAGTGTGATACCAAATCACTGGTGACCGCAGTCACGAATCATATGATGGGCCAATCCATCGTGTGATACCAAATCACTAGCGTCAATCCCGTAAAATCAACCGTAGGGCCAACCCACTGTGGTGCTAAGCCACTGGGACGAGACGCTGAGGTGCCAAACCTCTGATGACCCAAAGTCACAATAATCAATCTGTGGTACCAAACCACTGGAGATGCCAAACCTCTGGTGTCCCAAAGACACGGATATCATATTCCCCCTCCTCTCAAATCACCCATAAGCATACCATATTGATGCAAATCGTGCAAATCATGCAAATCATGCTAATATGATTAATGTAGCATCTCATACATCATAGATCATGTCATCATACCAATAATAAAACTCGTAATGAAACAGACTTACCCGAATCCATGCTCATACCCCATAGGGTATCATATCAATCAACCATACTGTTTCGGCTTTATTAAGCAATCAGGTTATTAAGCATATTACTAAGTAAAGAGTGTGTTAGTTTACACACCGTTAAAACGCAAGCCTTAATCCAAAAAGAACGATCTAAGACCTCGATTAGCTTGCTCCTATAATCGGCCAAATAAGAACATTAGGACCGGGCCATTCGCCAACCCCAAAACTTAAGAGGTTAACGCTCAAACCTTACCTTATGAATGATTTGGTTTCCTACCAAATCTGAACCAGTGATGGTTCCTCGACAATCGGCCACACCCATTAAGAAGAACCATTAATCCTTTGAAGGCTTGGCTTAACGAAACTAAGAGAATCAACTAATGAAACCAACCTTACCGCCACTTACCAACCGATCACCCATGATAAAGGCTTCGCATGTCATTTGAAATCCGGATGCCCTATAATAAAATGATTACCAAAACAAGTGATTAACTCCTTTCAACAAATGCGAAATCGACTTTTAACCAAATCCAAATTGATGAGAGAACAAGGGAGAAAAGAATAACATTCGCCTAGCACTTACCTTCCTCCGAAAACACGATTGAGAGAAAGAGAAGAGACCACCCCTTGCTTGTGATTCGGCCAAAACTTAAACAAAAGAGAAGGGATTAATTTGAGTTTGCCTAAGACTTTCGAGACAAGGTTCGGCTATAGGTGTTTAACACCACCTATGGTACGACTTTGGTGGTAGAGAGAAAGAGAAGGAGTGAAATGGAGATGAGGTTTTGCAAGAAGGATTTGAGAAGAAGAAAGATAATGGACAGGAGGAAGGTACTTTCGGTTTTGGAAGAAAAAGAAAGGGAGAAGGTGTTTGGAGTGTAAAGTTTCGGCTACCCAGGTTTCAAAGAAAGGAAAGAAAGTATGAGAGGAAAAGAGAATGCTAGCTTCGGCTTAGTGCAAAATGAAAAAGAAAGAGAGAGGTAGAAGGGTATATGGTTTGGCCAAAGTTGACAAAGAAGTAGAAGCTTGAGAACTCAAAGAACATTCGGCTGCTAGAGAAAAATGAAAGAAAAACAAAGCAAGTTTCGGCAAGGTGAAGGTTACTTGGGGTTTTCGGTTTTCAACGGAAAACAATAGTGACTTCTTTGAAAAATTTGGCTAAGCACTAGACTAAAGCTGGCCGAAAGTCACACAATTTGCCCACACGAAATTTTGGCACTCCCTACCTACTCACTTACCAACCGGCCACTCACCCCCCATGAAGACCCTAACATTCGGCCACTACCCACAAACACTCATGGCCACTAATTCAAACCGATTTGAGTTAGTCAATCCCCCAACTCACTCCTTAATTCGCTCCTTGCCCACCATTTAAACAAGTTTGAACTAGTCCACCTCCACAAATCACTCTCCACCCACCATTCAAGTAAGTTGACTTCGTCCATGGCAGAGTTTGAACTGCCAACAACTTCTCCTCCTCCATGCCGTCAAAATGGAAGCAAAATGTGGGACTTCTACAACTTGAACTCAGGACCTCCTCCCCCTGCAAGTGACACCAACTCAAGCTCCAAGTGGCGCCTAGCTTGCCACTCCACCAGCTCCTTTCTTGTGCTAAAATTCACCAAAGAATACTTATTAACCCCCGCTTCTTCAGCTCCTCTCACCTAAGCCTAAAACTAAATTTTTTTCTACCTCTCAGGCTTACACCAGGCTTACAACTAAGCCCTAAAACATCAAGAACAACAACATAGCAGGCCAATAACATGCAAACAATGCCACAACAAAATAGCCCCTATTCCAGGATATTACAGTTCTACCCCTTTAAAATAATTTCGACCTCGAAATTACCTGGTCAGAAGAGTTGCGGGTATTACTGTCTCATCATATCCTCGGGTTCCCACGTAGCTTCTTCCATGCCATGATTCCGCCATAGTACCTTTACCAAAGGCACAGACTTCCTATGCAGAACCTTCACATCTCGATCTAGAATCTGCACAGGTTCTTCCTCCATGGTCAAATCTGGATTTACCTCGATCTCTTCCACCGCTACCACGTGCGATGGATCTAAGCGATATCGCCTAAGCATCGAAACATGGAATACGTCGTGAATCGACTCACCGCTAGCAAATCAAAGCGATACGCCACGGTCCCACTCGTCTCGATTACCTTATATGGCCCAATAAACCTCGGACTTAACTTGCCTTTTCTTAGAACCTCAACACTTTCTTCCATGGCGAGACCTTCAGAAAGACCTTATCACCCACGGCAAACTCTATATCTCTACGCTTGAGGTCAATGTAAGATTTCTGCCTATCTGAAGCTTCCTTCAACCGAGCCTGAATCAACTTAACCTTGTCTTGGTCTCAAAGAACCAACTCTGGTCCCAACAACTGACGTTCACCCAACTCCATCCAACAAGTAGGTGAGCGACACTTCCTACCATACAACGCCTCATATGGTGCCATCTTGATGCTTGCTTGGTAACTATTGTTGTAGGCGAACTCAGCTAATGGTAGAAACTCTTCCCAACTACCCCTGAAGTCCAAGACACAACCTCGTAACATATCCTCTAAGATCTGTATAACCCTTTCGATTGCCCGTCGATGCGGGTGAAATCCGTCTTGAAATCAATCGTGTAGCGAGCTCGATGCAACGCTTTCGAACCTTGACATAAATGGGATCCCTATCCGAGATGATCGATCTTGGTACACCGTGCTGACCTCACTATCTCGACACATACGACTTCGCTAACCTCTCGAAGTGAGTAATCCACCTCACCGAATAAAGTGAGTGATTTAGTCAGACGATCCACAATTACCCAAATCAATCCTTCTTGCTAGGCGTAAGAGGTAATCCACCCACGAAATCCATAGTTATCCTTTCCCACTTCCACTGTGGAATCTTCACCGGTCAAGCAACCCCGACGGACATCGATGTTCGGCCTTGACTGCGACATGTCGGACACTTCCTACAAACTCGTCACTTCCCTCGCACACCGCCACGTAAGCGCTCTTTTAGATCCCGATACATCTTACTACCTCCGGGATGCATAGCGTGGGGGCTGCTATAAAATCTGAAGAATCTTCGCTGAACTCAATATCCCTCGGCATACAAGCTCTCCCTTGAAAACACAAGACTCCATCACCGGACAAAGCGTAACCTTCCAACCCACTATCTCGCACTGCAACCTCTCGCAAGACTCAAAACCTCATCCTTTAACTGCTTTTTCCTTAATTTGCTCAACCCAAGTAGGCTTAACACGCACTCTGCTGCGAATACTTCCGTCCTCATACAAACTCAAATGGGCAAACATCGCTCTTAAGTGCGAAACAACCTTTCGGCTCAACGCGTCGCCACCACGTTAGCCTTGCGGATGGTACTCAATCGAGCAGTCGTAATCCTTTAGTAACTCAATCCATCTGCTACTGTCTTAAATTCAAATCCTTCTAAGTCAAAAGGTACTTGGACTCTTGTGATCGTGTAGACTATCGATCTCTCTCCGTACAAGTAGTGCCTCCAAATTTTCAAGGCAAAGACTCGCCGCTAACTCCAAGTCGTGCATCGATAATTGACTTCATGTGGCCTCATTGCCGAGATCGTAAGCCACAACCTTCCTTCTGCATCAAGACACAACCCAAACACATATGTGATGCATCGCAATATCTTGTGAATTCCTTTCCGCCTCGGGTTGAATTAGAATCGAACTTGGTCAAAATCTTCTTTAACTTGTCGAAACTCTCCTGCTGCTTCTCAGTCCAAACAAACGGAACCCCTTTTCTTAACAATTTGGTCATCGGTGCTGCGATAAACGAAAATCCTTCTACAAATCTTCGGTAGTATTCTGCCAAGCCCAGAAAACTCCGAATCTTAGCTACTGACTTAGGCGGCTTCCAATCCAAAATCGCCTCAATCTTTCGAGGATCCACTCTAATCCCCTCAGCCGACACTACATGACCCAAGAAAGTCACCTCTTTAAGCCAAAACTCGCATTTACTAAACTTTTCATAAAGCTATTTCTGCCTCAGAATCTGCAATACCACTCACAAATGTACTTCATGCTCCTCCTCAGACCTTGAATACACCAAGATGTCGTCAATAAAACCCACGACGAACTGATCCAAATACTGCTGGAACACCCTATTCATCATATCAATAAATGCTGTCGGCGCGTTGGTCAACCCAAACGGCATTACCAGAAATTCATAGTGCCCATACCGAGTACGAAACGCCGTCTTGCAGATATCCGCCTCTTTCACCTTTAGCTGGTGATACCCAGACTTTAAATCGATCTTCGAGAATACCAATACACCCTTCAGCTGATCAAACAAGTCATCTATCCGTGGCAACGGATACTTGTTTTTGATCGTCAGCTTATTCAACTGGCGGTAGTCTATGCACATCCGCATAGTACCGTCTTTCTTCTTGACAAAGAGTACCGGCGCTCCTCAAGGCGAAACACTTGGCCTGATAAAACCTCGATCCAACAACTCCTAGATCTGAGCCTTAAGCTCCATTAACTCCTTTGGCGCTATCCTATACGGAGCAATAGACACTGGCGCGGTTCCGGGTAACAAATCTATCCCGAACTCTACCTCACGATCCGGTGGCAAACCTGGAAGCTCCTCAAAAAATACATCAGCAAATTCCCTAACTGTCCGAACCTTCTCTACAGCAGACTCTTTAGCCTCCAAGGCATACACATGAACCACATATGCTTCATAGCCCTTTCTGACCATCTTTTCAGCCTTCAGAACAGATACCACATTGGATAGGTAGTCCCTCCTATTACCTATCATAACCACTTCATCACCCTCCGACGTCTTTAGAACCATGCGCTTAGCATGCAGATCCAACTTCACTTTGGTACTTAACCAACCGGTCCATCCCAAGAATCGGATCGAACTCCCCAAACGGCGGTTCCATCGGATCAACCACAAACACTACCCCTAGAGTTCTAGAGGTACATCTCTATACTGACTTATCTACAACTACAGAGTGACCTAGAGGGCTAATTACAGTCATCTGCCTAGAAGATATCTCAGAGTCTAAACCCATGGTCTTCACTATGCTACTTGCAACATACGAATGTGTTGAACCCACATCAATCAAAGCAGTAAATAGAGAACCAAAGATTAAGAACGTACCGATTATGACGTTCGGTGCGTCGCCCTTCTCTCGGCGCCTCGCTGCATACACTAGCCCAGTCATGCGGCCTCGAACTACTCGCACCTCTCGCGGTGCTCCACGGCCCCGACCGAACCATTACCTCTTACGCCATTACCACGGCCCCTCTGCAGTGCGGTCCATTATTCTGAATCGAGTACGGCCACGACTCTCGGATGAATCCTAGCCAACTTACGCGATATCCCTCACACGATGATCCAAAGAGCCACACTCGAAACATCCTTTTCCACCGGTCCAGCATCATCCCCAATGAGCTTTCCCACAACGGTTACACTGTGGCGGTCCCTGATTAGCAGCAATGACCCTACCAGATTTGGCCCACTGTCTAGCCCTTTTCCGAGGATTACCGACGACCGGAAGATCCAAAACTCCGCTTTTGCTGTTCCTATCCAAGTTCTGCCTCATGGACTCTTTAACCCCTCCGGCTACCTTAGCCTTCTCAACCAGGACAGCAAACTCACGCTCTGGCGTGGAGCAATCAAGTAACCTTAATTCATCTCTCGACCATCCTCAAACGAACACACCTCTCGTGTTCAAGAGCCACCATACCCTAGCATATCGACTCACCTCAAGAACTCGCCTCATACTCGGCCACGGACTTACTCCCGTATCACCTCAAAAATGCCTTCCGTTGCTCATTAATGTAGTTAGCTCAATGTACTTTTTACGATATGACCTTAAAATAATCCCAAGTAAGATCTTCTGCTGCAACACTGTCCTGAACCGTGAGCCACCACTGGTATGACTCATCTCGAAGAAGTGATACTATCCCCTTTAATTTCTCTTAAGCGATCAGTCCGGATCGTCCATGATCCGCTCCGTCGCTTCCACCAATACTACTGCAGTCTTGGGAGCCACACCGGACACACCCCGGAATACCTCAGCCCCGTTTGCTTGAAGTCACTCAGGCACAGATTTCCTAGCTCCTGTGCCTCCACCTACTCCAGCTACCCTTTCCAGAACTCGCAGACGCTTTGTGACGCTGCGTCGTCCCCCTCACATTCTCGAAACTCACCACCTCCAACCGGTGGTGATGCTGATATCTCATTCTTTGACCCCTGACCAGATCCTACGGGTTCAAAAACTGTCATCCTACCTCGACCACGTCCACAACCACGTCCATCTCTAGCGCTCATGACTAAGATCTCTACTTGTCTGATTTAAAGAGTTTTATGCATCAGTAATTATTCCACTGTTTAAAAGCAAAGTCTTATCAATATTGCTTATTAAAGAAGTTTTATTTTCGCAAGTCCACAGAGTCCTATTGATTTCAGTTTCAAAAGTAGTTTACTACCGCTAGTCATTCGGTCACATCACATCAAAAATCTCAAGCAATAATAAGGGGTACTTACTTGGGTGGATTTGGTGCTGGAGTCTCGGTGCCATGCCTTTCAAACCATATACTTTAAAACCAAAACACTTAAAACCAAAATTTAAAACATTTTGGGCCTCAGCCCCTACAAATGAGCCTTTGAACTTGGCTCGATACCACGATTGTAACACCCCAAACCCAATATATACAAAACGACCGAATCGGCATGTTACGGGAAAATCGTATTTGGGAGGGTAGGTTTTCGTTTAAAGTTTGATAAAAACACTTTGCTATATTTTGTACTTGTAGAAAATCTTGGGCATTTGTTTAAAACCGATGGTGCATTTGAAAACTCGTAATTTTGAAAACATAATCGATATGTAAGTAAAACAAGTTTATCTCATTTAGAAATTCAAGTAATCCTTGTTGTTGCTTAAAACATTTTAACTTAATAAGAAATTGAATTCAAGTTTGGAAGACAATTGAGTTTCATTTATTTTGAATTACGATGTGATACCCGATGGTCACGTTTAAAACATCTCGCTTTGTAGTTTGAAAACTTTATCTTTCCAAGTTTTAGAAAATTTTAACCCAATTATTTGTTAAGGCATATTTGAAATCAATTTTAAGCACATGAACATCCAAAGTAAAATTTAAAAGGCCTTTTACAACCCAAAGAAACCAAATGGAAATAAATAAAGTAAAGTACCAAGTTTTTTTTAAATCGATTGCAAGACCCAATTATTCATGGCATGGTCACCTCGAGTCCTCCCACTCACGTCCGCGATCTAAGTGTCACTGAAAATGATAAGGGAGAAGGTGAGTCGCAAGACTCGATGCATAAATCCCCTCCGGTATATGCAACATACTAACACACATCATAACAAAGTAACACAATTAATGCACCCGATCCTAACCATCCGTAACACCTTTTCTACCCGTGTGGTACCAAACCCTTTGGTGGTGCCAAACCACTGTGACCCAAAGTCACGATATCCATCAATGTGGTGCCAAACCACTTGGTGACCCAAAGTCACGAATAATCCATCTGTGGGGCCAACCCACGTGTGATACCAAATCACTGGCGACGATCCCATTTCTCAAAAGTGGGGCCAACCCACGGTGGTGTTAAACCATAGGGATGAGTCGCTATGAGGTGCCAAACCTCTGGTGTCCCAAAGACACAAGTGTGATACCAAATCACTGGTGACCGCAGTCACGAATCATATGATGGGGCCAACCTATCGTGTGATACCAAATCACTAGCGTCAATCCCAGTAAAATCAACCGTGGGGCCAACCCATTGTGGTGCTAAGCTCTTTGGGACGAGGCGCCGAGGTGCTAAACCTCGGTGACCCAAAGTCACAATAATCAATCTGTGGTACCAAACCACTGGAGGTGCCAAACCTCTGGTGTCCCAAAGACACGGATATCATATTCCCCCTCCTCTCAAATCACCCATAAGCATACCATATTGATGCAAATCGTGCAAATCATGTAAATCATGCTAATATGGTTAATGTAGCATCTCATACATCATAGATCATGTCATCATACCAATAATAAAACTCGTAATGAAACGGACTTACCCGAATCCATGCTCATACCCTATAGGGTATCATATCAATCAACCATACTGTTTCGGCTTTATTAAGCAATCAGGTTATTAAGCATATTACTAAGTAAAGAGTGTGTTAGTTTACACACATGTTAAAACTCAAGCTTTAATCCAAAAAGAACCGATCTAAGACCCTCGATTAGCTTGCTCCTATAATCGGCCAAATAAGAACATTAGGACCAGGGCCATTCGGCCAACCCCAAAACTTAAGAGGGTTAACTCTCAAACCCTTACCTTATGAATGATTTGGTTTCCTACCAAATCCCGAACCAGCTGATGGTTCCTCTGACAATCGGCCACACCCTGTTAAGAAGAACCATTAATCCTTTGAAGGCTTGGCTTAACGAAACTAAGAGAATCAACTAATGAAACCAACCCTTACCACCACTTACCAATCGATCACCCACAGATAAAGGCTTCGCTTGACTGTTTCGAAATCCCGGATGCCCTATAATAAAATGATTACCAAAACAAGTGATTAACTCCTTTCAACAAATGCCGAAATCGGCTCTTAACCAAATCTGAATTGACAGAGAACAAGGGAGGAAAAGAATAACATTCGGCCTAGCACTTACCTTCCTCTGAAAACACGATTGGAGAGAAAAGAGAAGAGACCACCCCCCCTTGCTTGTGATTCGGCCAAAACTTAAACAAAAAGAGAAGGGATTGGTGAGTTTGCCTAAGACTTTCAAACAAGGTTGACTATAGGTGTTTAACACCACCGTGGTACTGCTTGGGTGGTAAGAGAGAAAGAGAATGAGTGAAATGGAGATGAGGTTTCGGCTAGAAGGATTTGAGAAGAAAAAAGATAATGGATAGGAGGAAGGTACTTTCAGTTTTGGAAGAAAAAGAAAGGGAGAAGGTGTTTGAAGTCTAAAGTTTCGGCTACCCAGGTTTCAAAGAAAGGAAAGAAAGTATGAGAGGAAAAGAGAATGCTAGCTTCGGCTTAGTGCAAAATGAAAAAAAAAGAGAGAGGTAGGAGGGTATATGGTTCGGCCAAAGTTGACAAAGAAGTAGAAGCTTGAGAACTAAAAGAACATTCGGCTGCTAGAGAAAAATGAAAGAAAAACAAAGCAAGTTTCGGCAAGGTGAAGGTTACTTGGGGTTTTCGGTTTTCAACGGAAAATAATTGAGACTTCTTTGAAAAATTTGGCTAAGCACTAGACTAAAGTGGTAGAAAGTCACACAATTTGACCACAAGAAATTTCAACACTCCCCACCTACTCGCCACCAACCTACCACTCACCCCTATGAAGACCCCAACATCTCGCCACTACCCATAAACACTCATGGCCACTAATTCAAACCGATTTGACTTAGTCAATCCCCAACTCACTCCTTAATTCACTCCTTGCCCACCATTTAAACAAGTTTGAACTAGTCCACCTCTACAAATCACTCTCCACCCACCATTCAAGTGAGTTGACTTGGTCCATGGCAGAGTTTGAACGGCCAACAACTTTTCCTCCTCCATGCCGTCAAAATGGAAGCAAAATGTGGGACTTCTGCAACTTGAACTCAGGACCTCCTCCCCCTGCAAGTGACGCCAACTCAAGCTCCAAGTGGTTCCTAGCTTGCCACTCCACCAGCTCCTTTCTTGTGCTAAGATTCACCAAAGAATACTTATTAACCCCCGCTTCTTCAGCTCCTCTCACCTAAGCCTAAAACTAATTTTTTTTCTACCTCTCAGGCTTACACCAGGCTTACAACTAAGCCCTAAAACATCAAGAACAACAACATAGCAGGCCAATAACATGCAAACAATGCCACAACAAAATAGCCCCTATCCCAGGATATTACAGGATGTAAAATGATTCGATTATTCGGTAATGCTTCTTAACCCTATTTCGACGACGGCCTAGGGTTAAGGGTGTTACAATGGATTTTAGGTAAGCTATTCTTATTTAAATATTATTGATATGATATAAAATGCATTGCTATTATGTGATATTTTCTAATCTCATGTTGTGTGATATCATGATTATATGTTCATTTTGAAAGCATGGATTACCATAACTAATGATATTGATGCCTACATGAAGGCATGATTAACATGCCTATTTTTTTGCAATGAGATTGTATGCCATGATGCATTACATGGGGTTGGGACAAATTATAAGGGGAAAGATGTAGCAGTTTAATAATATGCAAATTTTGGTGGCACTGTCCACAACTATGTGTATTGGCAGCTTGTCTACAAATTTAGTGGTTTTGTCCACATATGTGCTAGTGTGTTTTGTAAGGAAGGGTTCTAGGGAACTCTTCTTGGTGTGTATTAATGATGGGTAGGATGCTTTTTTTTAAAAATATGCATAATCGTTTTTACTAAAATTTGTATCGACATTATCGTGTGCATAAAAGTTTGTATATTTGAATATTATGTATGTGATATTGATATTTAGCTTGTTATAAAACTCACACTGAGCTTATTAGCTCATCCCTTGGATTTCATAAACTTTTCAGATAATACACATGTGTAGGACTTGGATGTAAGATATGGAGGAGTCTCTCAGATAAATTTTTCAATAAAATAAATTATATACTGTTTAGGTTTGCTTTTGAACATTGGATTTTTTAGGTTATTTATACTTTTGATATAATAACTATTGTGCATGAAAAATCGATGAAATTTTAAATATTTTATTTATTGTTTTATAATTTAAGTGGTTTATCTAATCTTAAATAAAATTTAAACTTAAAGTTTTCTAAGTATTTTTAAAGTCTTGCAAATATTTACATCTAGGCCATTTATAAGTAACATTCAAAATTGATGTTGCAAATTTCCAATTTAAATGCTTTAATATGATAATTCGATTTAATTAATGAATTTTCCAAAATAAACATGTTTTACCAAATGTTTTCAACAATATTAAATTATTTAGAAATCAATTCGAATTTTTCATAAAATGATTTAAACAAAATTGTTTTTAATAAGAAAAGTTTTACAACAAAATTAATATGGCTTTCAAAATTTGGACATCACGTTTAGGTTGGGTTTGGGGGTTACAAAATGAGAGTAATTAATGACCCATAGTCAGGGCGATAGATTGCATAACCACAGATAGTTGTTACCTGTCAGTAATGAAGAAAAGGGGGTAAAACCCTTATGAGAATACATTTAGATAGGTTATGGTTTTGACTAGACCAAAGATTATACCGCCAACATCCGGCTTGGAGAGATAAGCCATTGGCTATGCCAACTAAGTTCTCAAAATTTCCCCACGAAATCTAGGGAGTTTAACTCTATGCACAAAATCTCTTTTCTTAGAATTTAAGTAGTATTTTATAAAGTTGAATGAATAGATCTGACTAAGTTCTTTTGAAATTATAGAAATTACTGGTTGAATGTAGGATGGATACAAACTTGATATGATGGAGGGACCAAGTCAGTCTCCGTCAGAATGAAGAGTTGGGTTTGATAGCTGACTCATGTATATAGAAAGGCACCCTTAGCGGCTATGCCTCAGGGTCTAAAATATTGCGTCTTTAATTTGATCATTAATTTAAATTTTGTAAATAAATTTCGTGTTTACTTAAGGAACCAAAGTTGTAAGAATTTAATTTAGATGAAATGAGTCTTAGCTGTAGATGGTTGTTGTAAAAGTTGGTTTGTCTGAGTACATAGAAAATTTTGATATAAATTTTGTTAAGATATGCGGGTTGTTGAGACATTTGTTACCTAAACCTGGTGATCGGGTCGAGTATAGGGTGTTACACTTCCTATAAATAGATGGCACTGGTGGAGCAATTAACACACCATTAAGAGATTGTTACTCTACAGAAAAATACAGAGAATTTATTCTCAACTATTAAATATATTTTTCTAGAATAATAATTCTACTATTTTCGTTAAAGAGAAGAGAATTTTAGTTTTCACCAAAAAAAAAAGAAAATGTAACACCCCAAACCCGGGCTAAACGTTACGACTGGATCTAGAGTGCCATATCAGGTGATGTTTAAAACCTCGTAGATGTTAAAAAAACACATTGTCAAATTCCAACTTAAACGTTCAAAATTTCGTTTTTCGTTGCTTATTCACAAAAGAAGTTTACTCGATTAATACCCTTTAAAATAATGTAGTATCATCTTGTTTATTAAAAATCATGTCAGTTACAGAAGTTTGGTCTTAATAATTATGAAGGCGTGATATTTGAAAATCAGTTGTTTATTGTTTTGAAAACCCAATGTTGATTAGATTTGTAGTGCTTAAAGAAACCCAAATAAAATTTAAAACAGTTTCAAAGGCTTTATTACAATCATTATAAAACCTAGTAATTAAGAGCAAAGGAATCTCAAATTAAAATATTAAATTCACTGTCAAAACATGAGGTACGTGTGGCCACTTCCGAGTCCCTGGCGGCTCCAAATCTTCTAAGGATGGGAATTATCTGCACAGTTAAGGAAAAGGGTGAGTTACAAGAACCCAGTGTGTAATCCCGATTCTGATCAGATGCGGGCCTAAGCCCATGCAAGATGTCGATTTGGCGAAAGCCCCAAAGTCATGGTAATGCAACAAAAAAAAAATGTATCCGAACCCAATCCAACCATCACACCACCCGTACCAGCCTTACACTCCATATGGGGACCAAGTCAACCCACCCAGCCCTACACACCAAGAACGCAGCCGAGCTGCCAATCTCAACGCAGAAAAGGTGCCAGTAATAGTATATGTGGCTAAGCCACTAAAATCAATATATCGTGGTAGAGCCACTGAATCAGTATAACGTGGCATAGCCACTAGTACAGTACTTCCTCCATATATCTAACCCAACCCAATGCAACATGTCGTGACATATTAATATAGTGTATGCAATAATTTAACATCATGACATTTAAACAGTTTACACACAACATACTAAATCTACCCCTAGGGATATAAGGGTAATTTGGTCGGTAGGGGTAAAACGGTAATTTACTCCTTAGGGGTATAATAGTAATTTCACCCATCGAGCGTAGTTCAGTATTTTCACCCATTAAGGGTATTTCAGTAATTTACCCACTAAGGGTATTTCAGTAATTTAGCCATCCAACGACCTTTTCGTCGCCTCAAGCAACTCGGGACCCCTTTTTGGTCAAAACGGTACAGTTGGGCCTAAAGCCCAATTTTGGTCCAATAGGCTCTCACGCTCGTGTGGCCCATTTAGCTTGTTTTCAGTTTCGATTTTGCAGACTTCGCAATTGCATTAGTTATTTGACAATTTTCCATCAGTTTTGCTCTAGTGGCCCCATTAGCCCATTGGGCCCACTTAGCCCATTTCGACTCGACAAGGCCCATTACGGCCTCAGATTCGTGAGAGTGCTCGAGACACCCATGATGATCTACCGCCATCATTTGTGGCTCGGTTTAACAATATGAGCGCTCGCACACTCGAGTGTCTCAATTGTAAATACCTCAGCTTTTCGGCATTTCGGCTTATGCCCGAATCATAAAACCTCACATAGTCACAATCAATAGTGTGAGATTACACACCTGTTAACAAGTTGTGCTAACCACCGATTCCAACACCTATAATGATAGTTGTGAAAACAAGTTAGCTTTTCCCCTTGATAATCTTAACTTGCAACACTTTACCCATTGCTTCCACTTACCAGAAAACGACCACTCCTTGCTATGCTAGAGTATTTGGTTTACTTCCTTTGATTACGAAATCAAGTCCTTAATAAAAAGCACAGGTTAGCAATATTGTTTCAAGACAACAAAGAAACGGCCTTTCAGGCTTAAAGAAGTCAAAAAGTAATAAAGAGCAACCATCCACCCCTTATTCGGCCATAGTTACACTTACCAACAAATGCACAACAATAATGACAAGTGGCTAACAATAATATTCGGCCCTCATAATAGAGAACAAGTAGAATTTGAGATGGAAGAGGATAAGTAGATTCGGCCTAGACCATAAAGCGTTAAGAATGAGTGTTTCAGTTTTTGAAGAGAGAAAAGAAAATAAAGAGAAAAGAAAACATTACCTTGTAACCAGAGAAGAACTGAATAAGAAGGAAGATTCAGCAAACAGAAGGGAACCAAGATTTAGGCCATTAGATGTTCGGCTAAGGGAAATCAAAATAGAAGTAGAAGTGGTTATTCAACTTTAAGGAAGGAGAAGAAATGGATGCAACGAGAGGATAGATGAGCAGAAGAAGATTCGGCTAAAACAAGTTTAGGCACTTAACAAAAGAAATGGAAAGAAACACGAGAGGTAAGAGAACAGGAGAAAGAGTGCACCAATTGCTTCCCAAAAAGAAATTCTGAAAAAACAAAAGAACTAAAGGAGAATACGCCCACACAAGGAGAGTTTTTGGTTCTACTCATACACTAGGCTACCGAATTTGCTACACAAAACCCCTCTCTAGCTTAAACTCCCCCTAACTCACAATCCTACTCACTGCCAAGACTACCACTCTCCCCTATCCCACGATTTTCTCCGCTTTTCCTCCTCAATATTCTCTCCACCTCCCATTCAAAGTTTATTGACCAAGTCTCCAACTCCCATAGTAGATTTTGATCCCAACTCTACTTCCTCCTCTCCCAAAGCACAAAATAAAAGCTACCAGTTGCAGCTTGAGGGATTCGAACCCCACTCCCCCATGCTTCCCTTATGACGCCACCACCACTCCACCATGTGCTCAACTTGTGCTAGCAAAAAAAACATTCCATTATACTTAAATCCTGCTTCTGATAGCCCTCTTCACTAAAAAGCCAAAAACCAAAATTTTTTTTAGAGCTTGGACTCGAACCCAGGCCTCCCTAGAACCCCTAAACACCCTCAAATATTTAGCTAAGTAAACCCAACACATGCAATGTGAAAAAATCACAAACCCCTAATTTTGGGATGTTTCAGAAAACTTTTTCTAGTTCTGTGTTTTGATTTAATTGGTTTAATCCCACACTCAAAGAAATTCTAGGTACTGGAATAGCGAAGAAGATTGTTTGGTTGAAAGTTAGAAAATATCAAGGATTTGCTTATCTGAAAACATAGGTACGATTTTGATCTAAGATTTATTTCTATAAATCACATATTTCTGCGTGTCGCGACACACAACTTCGAATATGCTTTTCCTTATCAACTTAGCTGTGTTGTGACTCTGACATCTTAGCTTTCATTACTTATGCTCTTGGGCCAAAAATTAGGTATCCTGCACACTCAAGTAACTCGTTAAAACCTCCCTAAGGTGAGTATTTGATGTGAGATGGCCCGGGTTGATTCGAGTCATTCACGGATTTACCCGATCGTCGACGAGGGGAAGTTCTATTAATCAAAAAGGTGTAGAATTCATTTGTAACACCCCTAACCCGTATCCGTCGCCGGATTAGGGTTACGAGGCCTTACTATAACAATTACCAAGTCCAAGCACTCCATCCGACTAATACTTGATAAATTCATATCATTTCATGCTATTAAAATGAATATATATATGTATATATTCTTTCAGTCTTAATACAACAACTTGCATGATAAAATCACATGGTCATTTAAAAATAACAACAAACATAAGTATATAATATTTAGACATTTATTAGCCTATAACACGAACACAAACAAAAAATCTAATTGTTACTTACATATTTAATCAAATAAAATCTTAAAGCATTCCATATATATATATACACGTAATATTTATAAGCACCAAATTAGCACATACCATATATTTTTATTTTTACATCAATCCACATACAAATATGTTTTATGTACCACTTTATTATTTACCATTATACATCGAATCCCTATAGCAAAATATACTAGTAAAATCATTATTATAAATATATTTTACGCATCAAACAGTACACATATATATTTGTGAAATATTATACATAACATAAAAGTCTATTAAACCAAATATACATTATCAAATCATCATCTAAGCCCAAAATGCCATAAACCACAAAACCAAACCATACCTATCAAATATATATGTACCATGGCGAATATAAGTCATAATAACTTACTACTTATCAACATTAACATGGCATCTTTAATAATCCAAATAGACCAAATTTATTTACAACCCAAAGAACATCATCTCAACTACATCCACCTCATTCGAACCTAAACAAAACGAATGCAAAACATATCAATATGTCATGCTTAACCCGAATGCATCACATCTAGATATAATATGCATATTACTTGACCATATTCTATACATGATTAACCATGGCCGAATTTCACATCCCTTAATAACATAATCAATCCATTATATCAAGAACATAGAAATTAAACTTAATCAAAAGAAATAGCCATTTTCGCAAGGCTATTCATATATATACAAGGCTGAAAGTCATTAATCTAAACCTTAGTCTAACCTATACATGCCTTCGGTTTAAAACTTAGATTAAGTACCAAAAGGGGAGATAGTGTGGTTGACTTTTTCGATGATCCTCAGATGCCCGTAGCTTGATGGAAAATCTATAAAAGTAGCAGAGAGCACACACGAAATAAGCTCACTAGCTTAGTAGGTCTTAAGCATTCTGAAACAACAGTCAAATACTCCAACATTTAGCACACATACATATATAAATATACCTATAAGTCCAAGTAATTTAACAAATAATAATTTCAATATGGTTGAACAGTAGCCTCTCAGAACTTATCATTTATTAATCCCCATTGAAGGTATACAACCCTTCCAAGACTTTAAGCCTTAAGTATTCAGTATATTACCTTATTTACAAGTATAACATATATCACAATTATATACGATTAATCATATATATACAAATATGTATTTTCGATAACTTTCACTTTTGACATTTTTATCTTTGCCCGAATCTCAAAGATATCACCAAACTTATATCCAATATACATCTCACACTTTTAAATGAGTAATTCAAATGCACATATCATAAAGACTCATTATCAAAAACTTAAACCATTCTATCACTTATGTAAATTGAAAGGAAAGATAATCACTTACCTTGTTCCTTGCATCTATAAACCTTTATTTTTATCCGAGCATTTTGTTTAGAATTTAGAACACATTACCGACATTAAGCCTGCTAGACTCGAGGTCTGAACTTGATCACCGGCACAAGGCCTGCTAGGCTCATAGCCCGAATGACATCATCGGCACAAGGCCTACTATGCATTTAGCCTGATAAATAACACCGGCACGAAGCCTGCTAGGCTTAAAGCCCGATAAATAACACCGGTACGAAGCCTACTAGGCTTAAAGCCCGATATAGATATGATCATCAATTCAACACTCATTTCATAGCATCAACAATGCAAATAACTCATATAGATCATATTACATTCACATACCAACCAAAACGTATTTATACACTTATCATTTTACAAAGTAAATTAAATTCAATACCATACTTCTACATTCGGCTATTGTCTATAATTATCTTTAAATATTAAAGTTCCATCATTCATCATAGTTGTAAATAAATCTTTAACGTATATTTGCTTAAGGACTTACCTCGGCTGTCGATAGACCGTGCGAATCGGCTATTCGAGAACCTTCGTCTTTCCCCGATCTAAATTCATTTTTATTTACTCTTGATCTAAAACACATTAAAATTTAGCTCATTCAAGTACATTTCATCTCAATTTAGTCCCTAAGCACATAAATAGGCAATTTATCATTTTACCCCTACTATTTCAAATTTTTACAATTTAGTCCTATTTGCCTAAAACACAAAATACACCAAATTTTTCAATACCCCTTAAGGGTCGAATATGTATAGGGACTATACAAGCCCTATTATTTCAATTATTTAGCAAATAAGTCCCTCTAAAATTTCATTTTTCACAATATGGCCCTAAAACAAAAATTCATCAAAATTTCCAATACAAAACATATCAATCCTTAACATATCTTTAATTTAAAATCATCAAACATCAAAAACCTCAAGAATTCATCAATGGCGAACCTCATAAACACATGATTCTTAAAATTCAAGCATGGGTTGGATAATATCTGAAGCAACGATCTCAAAAACGTAAAATTAACAAAAATCAAATCAAACTAACCTTAATTTTGTGCTTCTAATTGCGAAATTTCAAAGAAATAAGAACCCTTTTCTTTCTCCCATATTCGCCAAAGAACAACATAAGATGATATTGGCTTTTTCACTTTATTTTATTATGTATATAATAGATTATTTTATTAATTTACTAATATAACATTTAATATAAAATAAACATATACATATAATAATGGCATATTAGTCAAAAGCCATCCACTAAATTATAAAATGGAATATTTACCCACCTAATACCTCAATTTAAGAAGCCATCATCATTCTAGCACTTTACACTAAATAATGCAACTTTTACGCTTTACGCGATTTAGTCCTTTTTATCAAATTAAGTGCTTAAACGATAAAATTTTTCTATGAATCTTTCACACACATTAATTCACATATAATAAACACAAAATATAATATTTAAAAGTTTATCAGACTCAAATTCGTGGTCCCAAAACCACTATTCCGATTAGGGTCAAATTTGGTCTGTTACAACTCTCCCCCTTTTAGGATTTTCGTCCCCGAAAATCTTACCGTTAAACAAAGTCGGATATTATTGCCTCATTGAATCCTCAGGCTCCCACGTAGCCTCTTCAACTCCGTACCGACTCCATAGTACTTTCACTAAAGGAATTCTTTTGTTTCTTAACTCTTTTATTTCCCGAGCTAAAATACGGATCGGTTCTTCTTCATACGTCATATCAGGTCAGATTTCAATCTCAGACGGTGTGATCACATGAGACGGATCTGATCTGTACTTACGAAGCATTGAAATGTGAAATATGTCATGTATTTTTTCTAACTCAGAGGGCAAATTCAATCTATAAGCAACAGGCCCAATACGTTCAGTAATTTCATAAGGTCCGATGAATCTCGGACTAAGTTTGCCTTTCCGACCAAATCGGAGTACCTTTTTCCACGGAGAACTTTCAAGAATACTCGATCTCCAACTTGAAATTCAATGTCTTTACGTTTCAAATCAGCATAGGATTTTTGACGATCCGAAGCAGCTTTCAAATTGCCTCTAATAATAGCTACCTTCTGTTCTGTTTCTTTAATCAAATTAACCCCGTGTATCTTATTCTCGCTGAGCTCAGTCCAGTATAATGGAGTTCGACATTTTCGCCCATACAAGGCTTCATAAGGTGCCATTTTGATACTAGATTGGAAGCTATTATTATAAGCAAATTCAATCAAAGGTAGGTATCGCTCCCACGCACCTTCAAACTAGAGAACGCAACATCTCAACATGTCCTCAAGTATCTCGAATAGTTCACTCGATCGACCGATCATCTGCGGATGAAAGGTCGTACTAAAATGAAGTTTAGTACCTAAGGCATCTTGCAACTTCTTCCAAAATCGCGATGTAAATCTCGGTCTCGCTCAAACAATGGAACTCGATACACCATGCAACCTCACAATCTGCGTCACGCATAATTCAAAGAAGTTTATCGAGTGAAAAGTCGATCTGAACCAAGCATAAAATGAGCTGATTTGATCATCAATCAACTATGACCAGATGCAATCTTTCTTACTCGGTGTCATAGGAAGACCGGATACAAAATCCATTGTAATTCTATCCCATTTCCATTCGTGTATCATGATTGGTCAAGTAGTCCGGATGGCACTTGATGTTCACTTTTACTTGCGAGCAAACTAAGCATTTCAAACAAATTCAGATATATCCCGTTTCATGCCCGCCACCAATAGAATCTGTTTCAAATCATTATACATCTTTGTGCTACCTAGATGTATTGATAATCGACCACTATGGGCCTCACTCGAATCATCCGTATCAAACCGAGTTCTTCTGACACACATTCGACTTTTAAAATTCAAGCAGATCATTTGCATCAATCTAAAAATCGATTCGCACCTTTTCACATCGAATTCGACTAGCAATCAAATCTTTGTCAACTTTACGTGCATCACAAATTTGTTGAATAAACATCGGTCTTGCTTGTAACTCGGCTATGATCGAACCATCACCAGACATAGCTATCCGTGCGTTCATTGCGCGAAGAGCAAACAATGATTTTTGACTTAACGTATCTGCAACAACGTTAGCTTTTCCCGGATGGTAGTCAATCACCAACTCATAGTGTTTCAACAATTCTAACCATCTGCGTTGTCTCAAATTTAGATCTTTCTGAGTCATTAAATACTTTAGACTTTTATAGTCCGAATAAATGTGACATTTCTCACCGAATAAGTAGTGACGCCAAATTTTCAATACGAAAATAATGGCTACTAATTCCAGATCGTGAGTTGGATAATTTCTCTCATGCGGCTTCAATTGTCTCAAAGCGTAGGCTATAACCTTGCCTTCCTGCATCAAAACGCAACCCAACCCATTCAAAGAAGCATCACTAAAAATAATAAATTCTTTACCCGATTCAGGCTGAGCTAACACTGGAGCTTCGGTCAGAAGGGCTTTCAACTGCTCGAAACTTTTCTGACACTTTTCTGACTACTCAAACTTGACATCTTTCTGTAGTAGCTTTGTCAAAGGTGTAGCTATTACAAAAAAATCTTTCACAAACCGTCTGTAGTAGCCCGCAAGTCCCAGAAAACTTTGAATCTCAAAAACATTCTTCGGTGGCTTCCAATCAAGTATAGCTGAAATTTTGTTCGGATCGACTCTAATACCTGATGCTGAAACAACATGTCCCAAAAAACTGACCTCTTTCATCCAGAACTCACACTTACTAAACTTTGCATACAACTGTTGATCTCTCAAAGTTTGTAGCACTAATCTCAGATGCTCGGCATGCTTAGTTTCATTCTTGGAATAGATCAGTATATCATCAATAAGCACTACTACAAACCGATCCAAAAACTATCTGAAGACTCGATTCATTAGATCCATAAAAATAGCTGGTGCATTAGTGAGTCCAAATGGCATAACCAGAAACTCAAAATGTCTCAGATCTCGTCACGAATGCAGTTTTTGGCACATCTGTACCTCGACTACAGAATCGATAATAGCCCGATCTCAAATCTATCTTCGAAAATACTGAAGCCCCTTTCAACTAATCAAACAAGTCATCAATCCAAGGTAACGGGTACTTATTCTTTATAGTTACCTTATTCAGTTGCCGATAATCAATACACATTCGCATCGTTCCATCTTTCTTTTTCACAAAAAGAACTGGTGCACCCCAAGGATAGAAGCTTGGTCGCACAAATCCTCTATCTGTTAACTCTTGCAACTGTGCTTTCAACTCTTTTAACTCAGTAGGTGCCATCCGATACGGAGCTATCGAAATTGGAGTCATTCCCGATACCAATTTGATGCCGAACTCAATCTCTCGTACTGGTGGTAAACCCAGTAGTTCTTCAGAAACACATCCGGATATTCACATACAACCTGCATGATTCAATCATTTCTCGGACAATGTATTATCCAAAGACATAAGCCAAATAAGCTTCGCACCTTTTCTCACATACTACAGGCTAACATCGAGGATATAACCAGAGAAACCCACTTAAATCATGGATTCAATTCTAATGATCTCACCATTCGATGTCTCAAATCAATAAGTTTTCTTTTGCAATTCACCCTTGCATCATGCGCGGTTAACCAGTCCATTCCCAAAATTATATCAAACTCATCGAAAGGTAATAACATTAAATCGACTGGGAAGCAAAAATCCTGAATCATCAACGGGCAACCTTTACACAATTTATTAACAAACACACATCTACCCAAAGGGTTGGACACGCGAATCACAAACTCAGTAGACTCAACTGGCAGAGTCTTACTGAATACTAGAGTTTCACACACATATGAATGGGTCGAACCAGGATCAATCAATGCAATCATAGTAGTATCATTAAGGGTCAAAGTATCGGTAATAGCATCTGGAGAAGAAGCATCCTCTCTAGCTCGAGTAACATAAGCTCTAGCTAGAGCTCTAACCTCAGATCAAACTGTAGTGTTCTTCGTCCCACTCTGACTGCCACCTACATTCCCAGAATGTGCGGGTGGTGCCCGTCTTTGGTACATCGCTTGGTCTAGAGTTCTGCGTCAGATTCTCGCCACTTACATCGGACACTCTCGAATAAAATGGCTCGAGGATCTACATTTAAAGCGGGACCGATCACTAACTCTACAACTCCCGTAATGCCATTTTCCACAATGTTTGCATTCAACTCAATTCATGGAACATTACCAACACCGCCATCGAGGTAGCTCGGAGCCCACCGAGGTCGATCACGCCTAGGTAAATCAAGTAACTTATGTCACCGACATCATCTCTAAACTTCTTAGATGTGGAATGGAAAGTCTTACCCGACGACCTCTTATGAATGTCTCTAGCTTCTGTCTCGGCCTTTCTTTTCTCTTTCCCGAGCTCTTCAGCTTTGCAAGCTCGCTCAACTAGAGTCACAAATTCTTGAATTTCAAGAATGCCAACAAGCAACTTTATCTCTTCATTCAAACCGTCTTCAAACCTTTTGTACATAATGGCTTCAGTTGATACACACTCTCTAGCATATCTGCTAAGCCTGACAAATTTTCGTTCATATTCTGTCACGGTCATCCTTCCCTGTTTCAGTTCAAGAAATTCTTTTCGTTTTTGATCAATGAATCTTTGACTGATATATTTCTTGCGGAATTCATTCTGGAAGAAATCCCACGTCACTTTTTCTTTCGGAACCACTGATACTAGTGTATTCCACCAGTGATATGCAGTATCCCGAAGTAAAGATATAGCACACTTAGGGCATTAAATCGAGTACAAGATAGCTCATCTAGTACCGAATAGTGTTATCAAGCCACATTTCGGCTCGCTCTGCGTCATCATCATCATTGGCCTTGAATTCTTCAGCCCCAAATTTCCTGATTTTATCAACTGGAGGCCTACTAGATCTCATCGGATCTATCATCGGGGGTGCTGAAGGTATCGGAGTTGGATTATTCGGGGGTGGAGGTTGGTGTACAGCCGGGTTAGTCTGGATAAACTGGGTAAACCATTCGTTCATCATCTGATAGAAGGCTTGTTTAGCCTCCCCTCATGACTACCACAGGCGGTCGAGAGTCATCTGGCCGATCCATGTGCGAGACCAGGCGCAACACTCTCCACATCATCAGCTACGGCTCTATCGGGATCAGAATCCATTTACTATATAAAATACAATTGAAATTGTTAGAAGTCACCACACTATCATATATACAATTCAAAGGCATGTATAGCTAGACTCATACGTACTACGGCAGTCCTAGAATCGACAAAACTATAGCTCTGATACCAATCAAATGTAACACCCCTAACCCGTATCCGTCGCCGGATTAGGGTTACGAGGCCTTACTATAACAATTACCAAGTCCAAGCACTCCATCCAGACTAATACTTGATAAATTCATATCATTTCATGCTATTAAAAATGAATATATATATATATATATATATATATATATATATATATTCTTTCAGGTCTTAATACAACAACTTGCATGATAAAATCACATGGTCATTTAAAAATAACAACAGCATAAGTATATAATATTTAGACATTTATTCGCCTATAACACGAACACAAACAAAAATCTAATTGTTACTTACATATTTAATCAAATAAAATCTTAAAGCATTCCATATATATATATATATATATATACACGTAATATTTATAAATACCAAATTAGCACATACCATATATTTTATTTTTACATCATTCCACATACAAATATGTTTTATGTACCACTTTATTATTTACCATTATACATCGAATCCCTATAGCAAAATATACTAGTAAAATCATTATTATAAATATATTTTTACGCATCAAACGGCCGCACATATATACTGTGAAATATTATACATAACATGAACGACTATTAAACCAAATATACCTTATCAAATCATCACCTAAGCCCAAAATGCCATAAACCACAAAACAAAATCATACCTATCAAATATATATGTACCATGGCCGAATATAAGTCAGAATAACTTACTACTTATCAACATTAACATGGCATCTTTAATAATCCAAATAGACCAAATTTATTTACAACCCAAAGAACATCATCTCAACTACATCCACCTCATTCGAACCAAAACAAAATGAATGCAAAACATATCAATATGTCATGCTTAACCCGAATGCATCACATCTAGATATAATATGCATATTACTTGACCATATTCTATACATGATTAACCATGGCCGAATTTCACATCCCTTAATAACATAATCAATCCATTATATCAAGAACATAGAAATTAAACTTAATCAAAAGAAATAGCCATTTTCGCAAGGCTATTCATATATATACAAGGCCGAAAGTCATTAATCTAAACCTTAGTCTAACCTATACATGCCTTCGGTTTAAAACTTAGATTAAGTACCAAAAGGGGAGATAGTGTGGTTGACTTTTCCGATGATCCTCAGATGCCCGTAGCTTGATGGAAAATCTATAAAACAGAATAGAGAGCACACACGAAATAAGCTCACTAGCTTAGTAAGTCTTAAGCATTTACAAAACAACAGTCAAATACTCCAACATTTAGCACACATACATATATAAATATACCTATAAGTCCAAGTAATTTAACAAATAATAATTTCAATATGGTTGAACAATTGCCTCTCAGAACTTGTCATTTATTAACCCCCATTGAAGGTATACAACCCTTCCAAAGACTTTAAGCCTTAAGTATTCAGATATTACCTTATTAACAAGTATAACATATATCACAATTATATACGATTAACCATATATATACAAATATCTATTTTCGATAACTTTCACTTTTGACATTTTTATCTTTGACCGAATCTCAAAGATATCACCAAACTTACATCCAATTTACATATCACACTTTTTAATGAGTAATTCAAATGCACATATCATAAAGACTCATTATCAAAACTTTAACCATTCTATCACTTATGTAAATTGAAAGGAAAGATAATCACTTACCTTGTTCCTTGCATCTATAAACCTTTATTTTTATCCGAGCATTTTGTTTAGAATTTATTACACATTACCTAAGATTAAGCCTCGCTAGACTCGAGGTGCGAACTTGATCACCAAGACAGGCACGCTAGGCTCATAGCGAATGACATCATCGGCACAAGGCACGCTAGGCATTTAGCTCGATAAATAACACCGCAGACAAAGCTCGCTAGGCTTAAAGCCGATAAATAACACCAAGACGAAGCTCGCTAGGCTTAAAGCCCGATAAATAACAATGATGCGAAGCCCGATAGGTTAAAGCCAGATAAATAACACCAAGACAAAGCTCGCTAGGCTTAAAGCCGAGATAAATAACATCGACACGAAGCTCGCTAGAGCTTAAAGCCCGATAAATAACACCAAAGACGAAGCACGCTAGGCTTAAAGCCCGATATAGATATGATCATCAATTCAACACTCATTTCATAACATCAACAATGCAAATAACTCATATAGATCATATTACCTTCACATACCAACCAAAACATATTTATACACTTAACATTTTACAAAGCAAAATTCAATTCAATACCATACTTCTACATTCGCTATTGTCTATAATTATACTTTAAATGTTCAAGTTCCATCATTCATCATAGTTGTAAATAAATCTTTAACGATATTTGCTTAAGGACTTACCTCTACTGTCGATAGACCGTATGCGAATCGGCTTATTCGAGAACCTTCGTCTTTCCCCGATCTAAACTGCTTTTCTTTGCTCTTGATCTAAAACACATTAAAATTTAGCTCATTCAAGTACATTTCATCTCAATTTAGTCCCTAAGCACATAAATAGGTAATTTACCATTTTACCCCTACTATTTCAAATTTTTTCAATTTAGTCCTATTTGCCTAAAACACAAAATACACCAAATTTTTCAATACCCTTAAGGGTTTAATATGTATAGGGACTATACAAGCCCTATTCTTTCAATTATTTAGCAAATAAGTCCTCTAAAATTTCATTTTTACAATATGGCCCTAAAACAAAAATTCATCAAAATTTCCAATACAAAACATATCAATCCTTAACATATCTTTAATTTAAAATCATCAAACATCAAAACCTCAAGAATTCATCAATGTCCAAACCTCATAAACACATGATTCTCAAAAATTCAAGCATGGGTGGGATAATATACTGAAGCAACGATCTCAAAACGTAAAAATTAACAAAATCAAATCAAACTAACCTTAATTTTGTGCTTCTAATTGCCGAAATTTCAAAGAAATAAGAACCCTTTTCTTTCTCCCATATTCGCCAAAGAACAACGTAAGATGATATTGTCTTTTCACTTTATTTTATTATGTATATAATAGATTATTTTATTAATTTGCTAATATAACCTTTAATATAAAATAAACATATACATATAATAATGGCATATTAGTCAAAAGCCATCCACTAACTTATAAAATGGAATATTTACCCACCTAATACCTCAATTTAAGAAGCCATCATCATTCTAGCACTTTACACTAAAGAATGCAACTTTTACGCTTTACGCGATTTAGTCCTTTTTATCAAATTAAGCGCTTCAACGATAAAATTTTTCTACGAAACTTTCACAGGCATTAATTCACATATAATAAACACAAAATATAATATTTAAAAGTTTTTCAGATTCGGATTCATGGTTCCGAAACCACCGTTCCGATTAGGGTCAAATTCGGTCTGTTACATCATTTAAGGTTTGTGGAAGCTTCCAAAGGGAGTTTGATATGGATGATAGGTTTAGAAGAATGTAGGTTTGGTTAAGAAAGAAACAAGGGGAGAAGCCTATTAGGATGGGTTCGATTTAATAGAAATAATAAGGATAGATAACTAAGGATTTTGGTGAAGGTGGAAAACGAACTTAAACGTTAGAAACGATTCAACACTAAAAAGTGTCACCCCGATTTCTATATGGTTTAAGGTGGATTTACGAAAAATAAGGTTGTTGAATGCGATACTAGGTTACGGTGATAAGTTCAGAAACAAGACGGGAGACGCCATTAGCATGCTAGATAAGTCAACGAGACTTGTACGGAATAGGAGATGAGGTAAACTCACTCGAGAACAAAATGTTCATAAAATTTAATCAAAGTTCAAAAGTTCTTTTACAATGAAAACAATAAACTATTTATAGGCCTAAGTTAGGATAACCGTATAGTCAAAACACAAGCTTAATGACTAAGTAATTTTCAGCTATAAAGAACTAGAAAATTTGATAAACCGTAAAAGTAACATATTTTAGGCCTACATTTAGTATGCTTTTGGATGATTTAGCCCTTGATTTATGTAAAAAGGTGCTCTTAATCCTTTCTTTTCATGTTTTTACTTAAGAAAGCACCCTAGGACGGAAAGAACAAGAAACGGGCTTAAAACGGGCCAATTTGGGCAAAAGAGGAAATCGACACGGCCTTGACTTCAAGCCACACGTCCGTGCCTCAACAATTAACTAAGACACGGCCATTCCATGATTTACACAGCCGTGCCCCAATCGACAAAATCGAGACACGGCCTGAAAACGATTTACACGGGCGTGTACCATGGCCGTGCCCTCGTCAATGGAGAGAGTAATTTCACTCAGATTTGGATACTTTGAGGCAAAGAAACACATTCCAAAGTCTATTCAAACACCGAGTAAGAAGTGTACTTGAATCGAGACACTTAGAGGCCAAGTAAAGCATTCCAAAAGTCTATATAAACACCCTAAGTGTAATCTGAAGGGGGGCGGTTAGCTAGGCCAAAGAGCAGAGCCAAAAAGGCCAAATTTGTGGGAATTACTCGAAGATAGCCAGTTGATCCATCTCAAGAAGCTGAAATTCTACTCAAGATGGCAAATCTCTCCTTCAATTCCTCCAGGGAGTTTCAGGGATTTCTTATGTTTTGTTTTATCTTTCCTCTTGAGATGTTTTCTTTATTTGTTATGAACTAAACCCTTCAGATAATTAAAAGGGATGAAACCTAGATGAATCCTGTTATTGATTTCTGAATTATATGATAAATACTTAATTTGTTCTTAATTATGCATGCTTAATCCAAATCTGATGTGCTTAGGTGGAGGAGGAATAGACCCTGCTTAAGAGTAGATCTAGCATAATTGAGCAGAGTTGATCACATGCCTAGAGATAGGGTGACGAGATTTTACCGGATTAGGGTGAAACCTAATATAGGAGTCCATAAATCGATTTACTGCTATTCTAGGGGTTATTATAAGAGAACAAGAGTCCCACTAATTAACCTAGGGTTAGACGTTATTCGCCTCGAGAGAGGGTTTAATATACATTAGGGAGTCTTATGGATCAAACTATGTGAATAAATCGTATAGTTCAGTGTTAAATAACAAGTGAAGTCTAGGTGTATTCTTCCTAAGGGTATCGTCATGATTAATTGAGTTTTCTTCAAGTTATTTTCCAAGTCGTTCTTTTTGTCTTTGTTTCTTTAGCTTAGTAGTCATTAATTTAGATTAAATCAGCCAGTCACTCTATATTTTAGGCTAAATAATAAAAAGAAAGTGAGTATTAGTACTTTTAGTTCCTTTGGGTTCGACAATCCGGTCTTGCCTAAGCTATACTACTGTTCGATAGGTACACTTGCCTTAAGTTGTTGTCAGAGTTAGTTTCCAGGTTCGATTATTCTCTTTATAAATTTTAAAACTAGACAAAACAGCGATCAAGTTTTTGGCGCCGTTGTTGGGGAACTAAAATATTAAGAAAGCTATATTTTTATTACTTTAGCCATTATTTTTATTTTTATTTTTCAATTTATTTTATTTTATTTTATTTTATTATTTTTGCTAATTTTATTTTTTTCTTTTTTTCCTAGCAGGTACCTCTAGTTTACGACTAGAAGGAACCCGACAAGACCTCTAGTATACGGTAGTGAAATTGAAGCTACCACTCGTAGGAATCGCAGAGAAATTAGGCGAGCCCTAAATTACACAGAAGAAGAGCGAGAAGACAGATCCAATCCTACTGAAGGGATGGACGAGAATAATCCACCATGAGATGTTGAAGAAAACAATGCTCCGCATACTATGTATGATTATGCTAAACCTGATTTAATAGGAGCTGAATCTAGTATTGTTAGGCCTTCTATAGCTGCTAATAATTTTGAATTAAAGCCTAACACAATACAAATGATTCAACAATTTGTTCAATTTGATGGTTTGCAGGACAAAGACCCGAATACTCATATAGCTAATTTTTTAGAGTTCTGTGATACTTTCAAAATAAATGGCATTTCTGATGATGCCATTTGTCTTTGGTTATTTCCCTTTTCATTAAGGAATAAAGCCAAATAGTGGTTGTACTCGTTACCGTGAGGATCAATCACTACATGGGACCAAATGACTGAAAAATTTTTATTAAAATATTTCCCACCGGCCAAAACTGCCAAATTACGGAATATCCGACAATATTTCCCATCGGATAGTCAATCACTAGCTCATAGTCCTTTATCAGCTCTAACCATCTTCGTTGCCTTAAATTCAATCCCTTTTGAGTCATCAAGTACTTTAGGCTTTTATGGTCGGTGAATATCCGACACCTCTCACCATATAAATGGTGTCTCCATATCTTTAATGCAAACACAATGGCAGCCAACTCTAAATCATGGCTCGGGTAATTCTTCTCGTGCCGCTTTAATTATCTAGAAGCATATGCAATCATCTTGCCCTTTTGCATAAGTACACAACCCAATCCATTCATGGATGCATCACTGTAGACCACAAATTCTCTTCCCGGCTCAGGTTGCACCAAAGCAGGAGCCTCAGTCAACATCGCATATAGTTTCTCAAAACTTTGTTTACACTTTTCAGTCCATTCATGTAACATCCTTAAAACAGGGCCTCTACATTTTTCATGTGTTGCATGTGTTGATCTGTCTGCTGTGCTAGTATAGCATAATTTGGGGTCTAAGCATGACCTCGGGTTAGGCCTGAGTCATGGTCAAACATTTTTGTTTTTGTACTTAGTGAGAGGGAGCTAGGAGAGTTAGGGGTTAAAAGGAATTATTGGGAGTTTTAGACACAATAAGTGCCTTGGTAAAGTGGCAAGGAGGAACCACTCAAGTCACAAGGGAGGTGATGCCACAAGGGGTAAGGAGGACCTTGGTTGAGCGTGTAAATCTCACTTTCTACTTAATATTTTGATGCCACAAGAAAGGAGGAGGAGTGCTCAGAGGGACTCTCTTGAATGGATGAGGATTTGATCATCAGATTTGAATTGGATAGATGAAGGTGAGGAAAGTTAGGAGCTTGAATCTTATCAAACTCATTTGAGAAGAGTTGGCCGAATGGTGGACTGTGGCCAAGGGGGCTATCGGTTTTGGGGAGCCTTTGGTGTAGCCGAATGTCCCTTTAATTTTATTTTATTTCTTTTCTCATTCTCAAAGTGCTTGGCCGAATCTTCTTCTCCCCCATCTCTCTCTCTCTTTTTCTTCCTTTCATTCTTGCTCAAAGCCGAAACCATCTTAGTCCACTTCATCTTTTCTTTTTCTCAAACCCGTGTGCCGAAATCTTTATCCTCTTCCCTTGCCGAATCTTCCCTCTCCCATTCCATATTTTCTTTTCCATTCTCTTCTTTTCACTTTAGCCGAACCCCATTTGTTTCTCTTCTATCAACCATAGCTGAATCTCCCTTCATCACTCAACTCTTTGTCGAATTTCCCTTCTTTCTTCTAGTGTCATTTTGGCCGAATATCAACCAAGAGTAGATCTTTTTCGGGTTCTTCTCTAATCGAATTTGAAGAGGGTAAGTGTTCTTGGCCGAATCTCTGTTATTTCCTTTCTCTTTTCTCTGTCGACTCACATGGGGACAAAACCTAAATTTTGGCATTTGTGGACATGATTCCTAATCATCTATGGAAACCGATTTCTCCTAGGTTCTTTGGGATTTGAAGCAGTAGATCGGGGTTGTTTATTCTCTGCCAACCGATTTCTTCTAGTCTGTGGTAAGGGTTCATGTCAATCTAATCTGTCAATCATTCTTTTGAAAAGTCGAAGGCTATTGAGATTTAGTGTTGATGTTGGCCGATTGTAGGTGGAGATCAGTTTTGTATACCTTGAGTTGTTGCTAGTATCCGAGGAGTGTTAAGGTAAGGATTGGGGTTCCATGCGTTAACACTTCGGGTTTTGTTAGTTTGGCCGAATGGCCTTATTACTGATTTTGGTTTGGCCGAATGTAGGGACAAAAGGGATCTAGTGTAGTAGATCAGGTCTTCGGGATTTAATGATTGCATTAGTAACAGGTGTGTAATGCTTACACACTTTATTAGTATAATATGTCTATTATGTTCTGTTATAGCCAATGAAATCGGTGAATATGCCTTGTGGGCATGATCTTGAATTCCGGGTAAGTCCCCTGTCGTGTGATTTTTGATATACATCACCATGTTATTGTTATATGCTATGCTATACGTTATTTGCATCATCATATGTTTTATGCCACGATTGATATGGACATGATGGTGGGTTTGATGAGAGGAGGGGGATGATTTATTTTGGACTGTCACCAGTGGTTTAGACCACATGATGGGTTGGCCCCATCACTTGATTTGTGACTTCGGTCATCAGTGGTTTTGACCACACTTATATATATTTGTGACTACGATCACCAGTGGTTTTGACCACCAGTGGTTTTGACCACATGGGGTAGTTAAAAGAGATTGGATGGTTAGGTTATGGGTTGCATGATTTGCATGATTTTCTAATGATTTGTGTAAGTGCTTGCACTATTGGGTTAGGGATTTATACACTGAGTCTTGGTGACTCACCCCTTCCCTTATATTTTCCAGATGAGACGTAGATTACGGATATGGAGCCGGGGAGGACTCGAGGCGGCCATGCATGCTAGTTTGGGATTTGATTTCTTCTAAGTTACTATTTCAGTTTATTTATTTACTTAAAATTGGTTTTGGTTTGTAATAAGGCCACTAAGTATTATTTTGGGTTTTTATTATTTGTTTTTATTTTGATTATATTATACTATATGGACTTGTTAAATCAACCGGTAAAAAGCAATGTCTTCAAAACTATAACTCCTTCATTTTTTTTTTACGTTGCCATCGGGTAACATCACTTATAAGATGATAACTTGTATGTTTTCTAAAAACTTGCAACAATAAGTAGATTTTCAAGCGAGGATTTCTAAACTTTTCATACTACAAAAGGGTTTTCTAAGAAAATTATCCGACAAACTCTCGGTTCTAAAAAGGTTATCACTCCGTGGCATGCCAGATCCGGTTGTGGTATGTTGACCGGGTTTGGGGTGTTACAATTAAAACTTTACATCCTTTTGTAGAAACCTCGTCATCAGAGTAGCTATCATAGAAAATCCCTTAACAAAACGTCTATAATAGCCTGCCAAGCCCAGGAAACTCCTAACTTCGTTTACATTCTTTGGTGGCTTCCAATCTACAATTGCTGAAATCTTGCTCGGGTCAACTCTGATTCCCTCTCCCGAGATGATATGCCCCAAAAATCCAACTTTCCTAAGCTAAAATTCACTTTTACTAAACTTGGCATATAATTGCTTATCTCTCAAAATTTGCAAACAGTTCTCAAATGCTCGGCATGCTCGTTCTCATTTCGAGAGTAGATCAGTATATCATCAATGAAGACCATAACAAATTTATCCAAATATGGCCAAAAAATGCGATTCATCAAGTCCATAAAAACAACTTGGGCATTTATTAAACCAAAAGGCACGACCAAAAATCCATAGTGGCCATACCTAGTCCTAAATGCGATTTTCGACACATCTAAGTCCTTGAATCTCAACTGATAATATCCAGACCTTAAGTCTATCTTGGAAAACAATGTGGCTTCCTTCAATTGATCAAAAAAACCATCGATTCTCGGAAATGGGTACTTTTTCTTCACGGTTACCTTCTTAAGCTGTCAATAATCTATGCATAACCTCATGGAACCATCTTTCTTCTTCACAAATAATACGGGAGCACCCCACAGAGAATAACTCGGTCTTGCGAAGCCTTTATCCTTTAATTCTTGCAATTGTGCCTTCAACTCTTTTAGCTCGGTTGGAGCCATTCTGTATGGAGCAATAGAAATGGGGGAAGATTGGAGTTAACGCAATCCCAAATTCGATTTCTCTAACCGGAGGTAGCCCTGGCGATTCCTCTGGGAAAACATCTGGATACTTGCATACTATAGGCACTGATTTAATTCTCAACTCAATTTCTTTAGCATTCATAACAAAGGCAAGGTAAGCTTCATACCCCTTTCTTAAATATTTCTGAGTCAACAAGGATGATATCACTACCGGTGATCTATCTTGCTTATCTAATTCAACACGAATAAGATCTCCACCTTCACATTTTAACTCAATAAACTTCTTTCCATAATTCACAATCACATCATGAGTAACTAACTAATCCATCCCAAGGATGACATCGAACTCATCAAACAGTAATAACATGAGATTAGCAGGAAAATAATGACCCCTAATCATCAAAGGGCAACATTTGCATATTCTATCAACCAATACATATCTGCATAGAGGATTGGCACTCTTATCACAAATTCAGTAGACTCTATAGGCATGCTCATGCTAGAGACTAATTTCATGCAAATATAGGAGTGGGTAGACCCTAGATCAATTAAAGCTATAACATGATTATCATGGAGAGAAAATGTACCCGTGATCACGTCAGGGGAGGACGTTTCTTCGCGGGCATAAATGGCATACGTTCTCATCGGTGCTCTGCCCTCAACTCTTGTAGTTTGCTCTCTAGGTAAATTTTTACTACTCATCTCATTTCCTGAGTTTCTCTGTGGTCTTCCTCTAGCCATACTTCCTGGTCTTACATTTTGAGACTTTTCTTTCTCACCCACCTCAGGGCAATCTTTGATAGAATGGTCTAGAGACCCACACATGAAACAAGCCTTCTCGTTTGCTCAGAACTCACCAAAATGATGTCTTCCACACTTCTAGCATTCCGATCTACTCGGCCAGGCATTGCCAACTTTAGCAATCGAAATAGTCTGAGCCTTAGACCCCAAGAACTGTTTACCCTTACTTCGATTTGAAAACCCAGCTAAAGTGGCTGATCGAGTAGCGAAATCCCTCGATTTCTTAGAGAGGATTGGTATGACTTACTTAATTGCCTCTTTCTCAAGTCACGGGACTCAGTCTCAGCTCTTTTTTTCTCTTTGGCCAACTTTTTAGCCTTATAGGCTCTATCTACCAACACCATAAATTCTTTTAGTTCGAGAACAACGTCATATAAACGGATATCCTCATTTAACCTATCCTCAACCTTTTGCACATGATAGCCTCTGTAGGCATGCACTCCCAGGCATACTTACTAAGTCTTACGAATTCACATTAGTATTTGGTCACTATCATTCAGCTCTGCTTTAACTCCAAAAACTCTTTTCTTTTGTGGTCGGTGAATCTCTGACTAATATACTTCTTCTGAAATTCCTCTTAAAAGAATTCCCAATTAATTATCTCCTTTTTGTACCATTGACACAAGGGTGTTCCACCACTGATAGGCAAAATCTCTCAAGAGAGATACGATACACTTCATGCACTCCTCAAGCGTGCATGACAACTCATCGAATACCCAAATGGTATTTTCAAGCCAGAATTCTGCCCTTTCTGGGTCATCGTCTTTACTAGCCCAAAATTCCTTTGCTCCTTGTCTGTAGATCTTATCGACTTGAGGCCTTTCTCTTCTTACTACCTCAACCACTTGAGGAGCTCAAGGAGCGGGCTAAGGAATAGGTGGGGGTGGAGGGGGTTAAGCATTAGGATTTACTCGAATGTACTCGGTATACCAGTTGCTCATCATATGGAAAAAGGCTTCTAGAGCCTCTTCTCCTTGACCCATAGTCTTGGGTCTACTCTCTACTGGTGCGGTCCCTTGCACGAGAGCCGGCGCATTACTTACAGCATCATCGCCTGCAGGTCAGTCGGGATTAGGATCCATTTACTATATAAAAACAAAATTAAAATTGTCAGGAGTCGTCATACAATCATTACACAATTACTCTTACGTATGGCATGTATAGCTGGACTCATACTTACGCTAAGTTAGTCCGAGAATCGACTAAATCGTAGCTCTGATACCACTACATGTAACACCCCTTACCAATATTCCTCTCCGAAACTGGGCATGACGTATTACCGGACTAAACTTACTTGTACATACAACTTTGGGCTTTAAAAATTCATTTCCAACTTAAAACTTTTCATTCAAATGCATGGCATCATTATCATGGGCCTACGAGGCCTTAAACATACACTCGGAAGGTTTTGGAATTAAACCAAAAACTTTTATGCACTTAGAAAATTCTTGACTAAATAGGGGCCACACACTCGTGTGGGCAGGCCGTGTGGTCACACACGCCCATGTCCCTAGCCCATGTGGAATTTATTTTCTGATTTGAACCTGCAGGGGTTTTCACATGGCCAGACACACACCCGTGTCCCTCACATAGCCTCGACACGCCCGTGTCATGGCTCGTGTGCCAGAACCATGGCATTCTTTTTATGATGTCATCATTTCATTATGGTCACACAGGCAAGGCAGACGCCCATGTCCTTAGATCGTGTGTCGAATTAAATTCTTTATTTTAGGTGCAGGCTTCACACGGCCTGGGCACACACCCATGTCCATGGCCGTGCCTCTCACACGGCTGAGACATATGATCGTGTCTCTACCTGTGTGTTTACTACTGAGCATACTACTTGTAAACCTAGCATGCAATAGGACACATAGCCAATCAACATGACCATTGGGCTGACCGTGTGGCACACACGGCCTAGACACATGCTCGTGTGTCTACAAGTGTGAACATTAAAAAGGCTATATTCTAAGCCAAATGCCACCCTATATAGCAAACATACTTATACCAACTCACTTTAACATAACTCATGACCCTAAGGCACATCAAAGAACTCAAACCAAAGAATTCACACCAGCATAAACTTCATAATTTCATCATCAATGAATATATATAAACTTGAAAAGTATTGGCCCAATTCCAATGACCATTTACAAAATGAATTTGATAACTTAAATAGCCAACACTTTGGCTAATAAATATGACGTAACAAAATACCTAAGTCCTATACATGCCATACTCAAAATAAATCTAACTTTGTTATACCAAATAGATGTCGATAGTGTGATTTTCAGACTCTGATGTCCCACGATCCTCGAGTTATCTTGGTAATACTACGAGGAAAGAGAAATGAGAGGGGTAAGCATAAAGCTTAGAAAGTTTGGATGAAAATAAATAGCAACAATAAGCTCATAATGACATCAATCCATGGCATTAAATAACCACTCGAAGTCTTAAGCACTTTGCTATAACTTACTCGTACTTGTTCTTATTTAGAACATACCATGCCACATATCGTAATCATTCCTCGTGAATTACTCACGGGTACCTGTATGCACTCAATCACATGGTTTTAGTACTAATATCATTTCTATCTCCAAACTTATCTATTTATCCACTAAATTACTAGGGATATTTAAGTACGCATATTCATCATCATTAACATAAACTTGAAGCCAATGCCACAACCTAGATGTGGTCTTACATGGGGTCACATTTGAGTACCGATGCCATATCCCAAATATGGTCTTATACGGAATCTCACATTAAGTATCGATGCCATATCCCGGATATTGTATTTTATGATTCTCATGTTCAAAACTAAAGCCATATCCCGGATATGGTCTTATAGAAGATCTCAATTTGGTGTCGAGGCAATGTCCCGGACATGGTCTTACACGAGACCTTATCCATCTCATGTCTCGATGATAATATTCTCACATTTATTATAGTCCAATCGAGACTTCAACATCTCAACTTTTATCATCTTTCTCATTCAACACCATTACTCAATTTCATAGAATGTCATGTATCATTACAATATCAAACATTCTCAAACATACTAGCATAAGTGTTGAATTTATCACATACAGACTTACCTCAATTTTAAAATAGGCTAGATTGTCGATCTAGTTCGATACTTTGTTCTTTCCCCGGTCGAGGTTAATTTTTGGTTCTTCTTGATCTATAATATCAAATTAGCTCATTTAATTATCGCATTAATAAATGCATTTCAATAATCATGCTTTGGAAAAGTTACTATTTTGCCCTTAGACTTTTGCAAAATGACCATTTTACCCCTAGGCTTAGAAATCAATTCTAATCAAATCTCTCTCTTTAACGAGCCTCGGTGAACATTTATTTCTCTTATGGATACCATCAAAATTCAACATTTCACACATTTACTGCATATTTTACAACCTTTACAAAAAGGTCCTTTTAGGTGTTTTCATGGTAACACCTTTCACAAAAGTTGTTTATTAAACATGTATGACTTATTTTCTTCCATAAAAATGTAGCAAAAAACTTAAAAGCTCGCATGGAAAAACCCAAAAATTTTTACCATATTGCAAGATTGTCCCCTATTTAGAAAGCTTAAGCTTTAGGGATTCCAAAAGTAAAATTATCATTAAGAAAAACCATTAAAATCACTTACTAGTAGGGAGAAGAGTTTGCTGATATTTTTGAGATTTAAAACCCCTATTTTTCTTTTTTTTTTCGGTTGAAGAAGATGATTAAATAGAAGGATATCATCTTTTCTTTACTTTAATATAAAACAATCAATTTAGCCACCAAATCCTTACCATCTTTGACTAATTTTGACTTTCTTGTCCCCTATGGCCGGCCAACCTTCATTTAAGGGGCTAATTGCCCCGTAAAGGCCTCCAATTAATATTCCATAGCTATTTGGCACCCTTAGCTTGAAATTTTAAACTTTCGCACTTTATGTGATTTAGTCCTTTTTTGGCGATTAAGTATGAAATCGCTAAAATTAAAGCACCAAAATTTTCATGCACCTATATAATCACGATCTATCTCATAAAACAACATAAAAATAATTTCCTCTAACCTCGGATTAGTGTTTCCGAACCACTATTCTGACTAGCCCCTAAACCAGGCTATTAGATTATGCCACGATGAAGAACCCCCTATCCTCGCAACATCAACCTAAAATTTTATAAACATTATAATTTAGTCTTAATTGATCTCGGGTTACCATTAAAGCTATCATAAGCTCTTTCCAGACTCAAAAATAGTTTTATATTGTATAATATGAATGTATTAGTAGAAATTAATTGTTTAATGGTATAAATTGTTTGTAGACTAATTGTAGTTTGTTCGACAACAAATGTGGCACATTATGGCTCAAACCTGGCAATCGGATCATGTATGGGGTGTTACAGAAAGTCAACTCCTAAACTCATTTCCACCATCATATATTACATCTAAGCTTTAGGTTGCATGGGTTTGGGTGAGAGAAAGTTGAATATAGGGAGAAAACTTCAAATCAGGTAAGAAACTTTGTTTCAACATTCCTACATTTTATTATTATGAGAAAGCTTAATAAGCTTAAGTATTAATATTTTTTTATGTTTTCTATTTATGAGAAATGGAGAAATGATGGAAATAGAGCTCCCAAGCGAAGATTAAAGGTGTTAGAAGGCTTTGTTATTGTTATTTTTGCTTATCCAAAAGGAAAGTACCTTTGGATTTGCTAACTTTGCCTTTATTAACACTATGTGTTTAAATAAAATGTAAAATAAATTATTAAAAGAATAATGTGTAATAATATGTGACTATGTGAGGTTTGATATGCTGAGAAATTTGAAAGAAAATTTGTTAGATATTTGAGAAGTTAAGTGACATGGAATGGTTTTTATGGTAGGAATGAAATTGCATGTATCAATATGTCATAATAAAACAAAACGGGAGAATATGAGATTGAGATATGGCAAAAGATATTTTGGTAAAAGATGATGAGTATGAACTATGAAATAGGTGAATGTGTAATATGGAAATGATAATATGTTAAATTGCCTAATAAGCATGCATATGTGAATTAATTTCGTGGTAATTATAACTATACTTGATAATTACGTTATAAATGAATGATATGGTGATTTTGTGACCTAATACTTAAGTGAATATGAGAATACATGAAATATACATTAATTGTACTACATGTGGAGATATGAGTCACTTAGGTGACAATGTGAATGTCTAAATATGATAATTACATTCCAACAAACACCAAAAATATGAAGTATGTGTTATATAAGGTCTATCATGTGACTATGAAATATGAAAAGCATTATGAGAAATGTGAACATGCGAAATGTTATGTGATCTATGAATCTTTTCATTGATTAAAAATGTGAATGCACTTGTGAGCTTAGTAGATTAGCTAGGATACAATTAGCAAGCCATAGAAATTATATGTGAGCTTGTATAGGTCTATATATGTGCAAGGGAGATTTGATACAATGCCTTGAGGCATAGCACATTTGTGTTGTTGGTGTGATTGTGGGGTATGCATTTATAGTATGATTTCTATTTGTATCTAGTGTATTTGGTTGGAGCACCTTAGGTGCATTATCAAGTGTATCTTACTTAAACTACAAAAGGGCTATGAAAATTAATCTATTAATAAGTAAAATAAAAGTGAAAATAATTAGTGGTGAACTTAATTCATAAAGGTCCAACCATAAGCTTATAAGTAACTTGAATCATGAGCTAATATGTTAAAGGGTCGTATTGGTAATAAGTATGATAAAGGTTCAATGGAGTATCTTGGCTTTTTTATAATGTATTATTTGATCCAAATTGAGGTTTTGAGTTAACCTTTAATTCTTATGTTGATTTAAACATATGCAAAACTTGTATTTAGACTTGAATGATTTTTGAAATGATATAGAACTTGTTTATATGTATTTGTAATAGTTTGGAATGATTTGAATTGATTTTTTCTCCAAAGGACACAAGTTCTAAAACAAGCCCTAGCATGTATTGGAACATGCATGTCAGTAGCCAAATTTCTATAAGGTATCAATACCTAGGGGAGAAGTATCAATACCTTTACCCTTGCACCTGATTTTTTCGTGCTTTTATGTCTTGAAACCTACCAGAATGACACCTAAACATCATAGTTTTCTGTAATTACCTTAGAAATGTTTTTAAAAGTGTTTTAAGACCTTGAAAAGATGATATAAAGTTATGGAATGTTAAAAAAATTTTGTTAGTTGTAAAGCTTTTTTCTTCTATACTCTAAGGATTGCATTTTATGATTTAAATAAGTTTATACATGAAATCAAATATTCAAAATGATTTATAAGTGCATCTAAATATTTCAAATTTGGATAATTTGTTTTAAAGAATAGGACTATGATTTGAAAAAGATTCTTTTACAAAAGAAATTTTTTGTATATGTTATGAAAGTGTTAGTGTGAGATTACTTACCCATGTCTATCATTAGACTAGATATAAATAAAGCCTCTTAATATATCTTTAAAATAATTTTAACTAAAAAACTCCTAAAGATATAAAAACTTGTAACGCCACAAATTTGGGCCTAGTAGAATTGACCCCATTGGGCCTTGAGCATGGGAGCGGTTAAATTTTTTGAGAACAAGAGAACGACACTAATGCAAGTTGGATCTATTAGGTGAGTGATTTTGGAAGGCTAGGGGGCTTCCATGAAGTCTCGGGTTCAAACTTGGGCTTTAAAAATAATCTTGATTTTAAATGAATAAAACCCTAGGAGTAAGTAAGTAGGCTTTAAGAATAAATTGTGGGAAAAAATGACACAAAAGGAGTTGTGGTCTAGTGGCAAATAACGCCACATGGGAGTCAGGAAAGTGACGCCATAGAGGAAGCAAGGGGTCCAAGGCTCAAGTTTTGGTGCTTACAGTTCATTTTGATTTCTTTTTAAATGGACTTAGACTTTGGCCCATAGGCTTATATTTAGTTGTGCATGTTTTAACTCACAAAAGGAGCTTGTGTTGTGGTGGCATGTAGCGTTTGGAGCATAGGAGAGGGTAGGGGTTCAAATTCCATTGCAAGCAAAAAGGGATATTTTATTTTGCTAGGTTGGGCGACAAGTGGTTGTGATGGAATTAAACTCTGCTGAATGAGGGATCCCAGAACAGGAAGCTAGCAAGAGGGAAGGTGAGAAGTTGGCTTTAAATAGAGCAATCTATGAGGAGAGTAAGCATACCTTGGTTGGAGTTTGGGCATAGGAGTGCTCGGAGCGCGGATTAACTTCAGATTCCTATCAGGTGTTTATTTCGCATTACTTTAGCTGTAGAGTGGAAAATGCCGAAATGCCAGTCATACGGTGATGGTAGCCACACGAGCATACGAGCGCACGTGTGGGAGCTTTGACGCAATAGTTAAGGCCATCATGAGTGTTCTTATGGTTTTAGGTTGTTTGGGCCGAGTGGGCCCATATAAATAAATTGTATGATTGTGTAGTAGATATTGGACTGGTCTAAGTGAATCTCATATCTGTGGCTAGATTTGGGCTAAATGGGCCACATGAACGTGTGGGCCCATTTAGGCCGAGAATGGGCACTAGGCCCATTCGCATCTTTATTTCATTTTAGAATACTTTGGTTTAACTAGGCAAAGCGTAGTTTGATCACTCTAGTGAAGGTGACGGCGCTCGTAATTATTCAGTACTCTCCATGATAAGGTGTGTATCTGTATACACTATTTTGATTGTTAATCGGTTGAAAAGTCGAAGGTGCGTATATTGTATTATATTGACTATTGATCGGCATTATGACAAAAAGCCAAAGTATCGGCAAACGATGTCGTATGAGCGTGCGATCGCGTGTGTGGTGAACCGAGCTCACGAAGCATGATCGTGTGATGAGAAAGGCCACCATGAGCGAATTCATGGGCTTGGGCCGTAGTGGGTCACTTGGGATGGAATGGGCCCAATGGGCCGTAGGGCTCGTGAATGCAAGATTAGAGTGTTAAATTGGAGAGAGATAGGCTTACCATGTCGCGTACATGACTTAGGTGTTTTGGGCCGCGTAAGGCCGTAAGGGAGGGTCGTGTGGGCTCACACAGACGAAATGTTCCTTCTGTGATAGGTTATTGATTTGGGCTGTGCCGTTGCATAGCCGTGGTTTATTCTAGGCTCAGTAGGCACACGAGTGTGTGGGCCCACTTGGGTAGGGTAATGGGCCTTAGGCCCATTTTCACCGTTAAATCAATTTAGATTTCCTAAGTCGCTTGAAGCGACGGTGGACCTTATATTGGGTCATTAATACCTTGGTTTGTAAAATTACCGAAATACCCTTAGTGGATAAATTACGAAATACCCTTGGTGGGTAAATTACTGAAATACCCTTGGTGGGTAAATTACCAAAATATCCTTGGTGGGTAAATTATCGAAATACCTCTGGTGGGTAAATTACCGAACTACCCTTGGTGGGTAAATTATCAAAATACCCTTGGTGGAAAAATTACCGAAATGCCCTCGATGGGTAAATTATCGAAATACCTCTGAGGAGTGAAAGTACCGTCCTAGTGGCATTGCCACATACCGTTACAATGGCATCCCCACATATTCTTATTTTCGTGGCTCAGCCACATATACCGTTATTAGCAGCTTGGCTGCATTATTGGAGAGTTCTGCTAGGTTGGTTGACATAGTCCCCATATGGAGAGATTGGTTGGTACGGGTGGAGAGTTTGGTTGGAATGGGTTGGGTACATGTTCATTGCATTGATATGATTTTGGGGCTTAGGCCTAGATTGTTACTGAATAGGGCTTAGGCCCAGATTGTTACCGAATAGGGCTTAGGCCCAAACTAATACCATATGGGCCAGGCCTAGACTGTGACCGTAACAGGGAATTACACATTGAGTTCTCGTTACTCACCCTTTTCATTTAACTATGCAGGAAATCCCCAACCATAGAGAATTTGGAGGTGCGAGGGACTCGGAGGTGGCCAAACATCCGATTTGTTTTAAAGTTGAACTTAGCGACTTTATTTTAGTTTATTTTATTATATTTATTGGGTTAATAATTTTTGTAACAAAACCATTGGGATTTTCTTTTCAAATTTTATTTGGTATTTCTTTTAAATACAAACTGCTAGTCTATTAAACACGGGTTTTTCCAAAATAATTACTATTTTTTAAAATATCACGTTTCCGTAACTATTTTATATTAAGCTTTTGCAACAAACAAGGTTTTAAAGATAATAATGTTTTACAAGAGAATGACTTTTAATAAACTACATTTTGAAGATAAGCAAACGAAATCTGAGGTTTTACATGGCAGGAAGTTGTAAATTCTTTAAGAACGGTTTCTAATGAAAGCATGGTTTTCGAAAAACTCTTTCATGTGACACGCCAGATTCGGGCCTAGCTTCTAGGCTGGGTTTAAGAGTTACATTTGTGGTATCAGAGCCCGAGTTACAAAACTCAATTGTGGGATGGGTTTTCAAAATTGAATTTTTGAAAGTGTTGTTACAAAAAACCTTGAAAAGATTTGAAGTTCTGAAATATTGTATTGATCGTTTTCTGAAAGTGTGGTACACCGAGTCTATGATGCTGAATCCGTAAGTTTTCTAAATACTTTTTTCTATTTAGAGATTTAAAAATAGTGAGTTAGAAATAAGGTGATTTCTTTGGGTATTGGACTATATTTTTGGTATTTATTCTGTGTGTGTTTTGTTTGGATGTGATGTTTGAATATAGAAATTGTATGCATGTGTGATAAATATCTTTTTGCTTCTGTGGTTAGATATTTGGTTGTGTGAAGAGGTTTCAAGATTAAGTTAAAAGTGTATTAGTGTTATTGGAATGAGAGTGCGTAGTGATAGTGTGGAAGAGTAGCCTGTGTTACATGACTGTTAGATAGTTGGAAATTTTGAAGACGAAATTTCTTTAAAGGGGTAGATTTTAACGCCTCAATTTGGGCCTAGTAGAATTGGTCCCATTGGGCCTACAAAGATGGGAACAGTTAAAATTTTTGGGAACAAGAAAATGACACTAATGCAAGTTGGATCTATTAAATTAGTGATTTTGGAAGGCTAGGGGGCTTCCATGAAGTCCCGGGTTCAAACCTAGGCTTTAGGAAAAATTTTGGTTTTAGGTGAATAAAACCCGGAGTAAGTAAGTAGGCTTTAAGAATAAATTGTGGAAAAAACGACACAAAAGGAGTTATGGTCTAGTGGCAAATAACGCCACATGGGAGGCAAGGAAGTGACGCCACAGAGGAAGCAAGGGGTCCAAGGTTTAAGTCTTGGCGCTTGCAGTTCATTTTTATTTCTTTTTAAATGAACTTAGACTTTGTCCTATAGGCTTATATTTAGTTGCGCATGTTTTAAGTTACAGAAGGAGCTTGTGTTGTGGTGGCATGTAGCGTCTGGAGCATAGGAGTGGGCAAGGGTTCAAATCCCATTGCAAGCAAAAAGGGATATTTTATTTTGCTAAGTTTGGGCGACAGGTGGTTGTGATGGAATTAAACTCTGTTGAAGGAAGGATCCCACATTGGGAAGCTAGCATGAGGGAAGGTGAGAAGCTGGCTTTAAATAGAGCAATCTATGAGGAGTGTAAGCATACCTTGGTTGGCGATTGGGCATAGGAGTGTTCGGAGCGCGGATTAACTTCAGATTCCTATCAGGTGTGTATTTCACACTACTCTAGCTGTAGAGCGGCAAATGTTGAAATGCCGATCACACGACAATGGTAGCCACACGAGCGTGCAAGCGCACATGTGGGATATTCGACGCGATAGTTGAGGCCATCATGAGTGTTCTTGTGGGTTTAGACTATTTGGGCCGAGTGGGCCCATATGAATAAATTGTGTGATTGTGTACTATTGGACTGGTCCATGTGAATCTTGTATCTGTAGCTTGATTTAGGCTAAATGGGCTACACAAGCGCGTGGGCCCAATTTGGCCGAGAATGGGCACTAGGCCCATTTGCATCATTATCTCTGTTTAGAATACTTTGGTTTAACTAGGCAAATCGTAGTTTCATCACTCTAGTGAAGGTGACAGCGCCCGTGATTATTCAGTACTCTCAGTGATAAGGTGTGTATTCGTATACACTATTCTGATTGTTAATCGGTTGAAAAGCTGAAGGTGTGTATATTGTATTATCTTGACTATTGATCGGTATTATCCCTAAAAGCAAGAAATCGATTTAACGATGCCACATGAGCGTGCAATCACGCGTGTGGTGAACTGAGCTCACGGAGCGTGAGCGTGTGATGAGAAAGGCCACCATGAACGAATTCATGGGCTTGGGCCGTAGTGGGTCACTTGGGATGGAATGGCCTCGATGGGCTCAATGGGTCGTAGGGCTCGCGAATGCAAGATTAGACTGTTAAATGGGAAAGAGATAGGCTTATCATGTCGCGTGCATGACTTAATTATTTTGGGCCACGTAAGGCCGAAAGGGGGCTGTGTGGGCCCACACAGACGGAATGTTTATTATGTGATAGGTTATTGATTTGGGCTGTGCTGTTGCATAGCCATAGTTTATTCTAGGCTCAGTGGGCCACACGAGTGTGTGGGCCCATTTGGGTAGGGTAATGGGCCTTAGGCCCATTTTCACCGTTAAGCCAATTTAGATTTCCTAAGTCGCTCGAGGCGACAGTGGACCTTCTGTTGGGTCGTTATTACCATGGTTTGTAAAATTACCGAAATACCCTAGTGGGTAAATTACCGAAATAACCTTGGTGGGTAAATTACTGAAATACCATTGATGGGTAAATTATCGAAATACCCTTAGTGGGTAAATTACCGAAATACCCTTGGTGGGTAAATTACTAAAATACCCTTGGTGGGTAAATTACCGAAATACCCTTGGTGGGAAAATTACCCAAAAGCCCTCGATGGGTAAATTATCGAAATACCCCCGAGGGGTGAAATTATCGTTTTACCCCTAAACGACAAAAAGACCGTTATACCCTTAGTGGTAGTTTGAATGTTGTTTTTGTGATTCTTTTTTTATATATATCTGTATATGCTCGTATTACACTGCATACATAACATATTACATGGGGTTGGGTTTGCTGATTCGAGGAAGTACCGTTATAGTGGCATTGCCACATACCGTTACAGTGGCATCGCCACATATTCTTATTTTAGTGGCTTAGCCACATATATCGTTAATAGTAGCTTGGCTGCATTATTGGAGATTTTGGCTGGGTGGGTTGACATGGTCCCCACATGAAGATATTGGTTGGTACGGATGGAGACTTTGGTTGGAATGGGTTGGTTACATGTTCATTGCATTGATATGATTTTGGGGCTTAAGCCAGATTGTTACTAAATAGGGCGTAGGCCCAGATTATTACCGAATAGGGCTTAGGCCCAGATTATTATCGAATAGGGCTTAGGCTTAGATTGTTACCGAATAGGGCTTAGGCCCAGACTGTAACCGTAATAGGGGATTACACACTGAGTTCTCATAACTCACCCTTTTTCCTTTAACTGTGCAGGAAATCCCCAACCATAGAGGATTTAGAGGTGCGAGGGACTCGGAGGTGGCCACACATCCGATCTATTTTAAAGTTAAACTTAGCGACTTTGTTTTAGTTTATTTTATATAATTTATTGGGTTAATAATTTTTGTAACAAGGCATTTGGGATTTTGTTTTTAACATTTATTTGTTATTTCTTTAAATACAAACTGCTAGTCTATTACACACGATTTTTTCCAAAATAACTACTGTTTTTCAAAATATCACGTTTCCGCAACTGTTTTTTATTAAGCTTTTGCAACAAACAAGGTTTTAAAGATAATAATGTTTTACAAGAGAATGACTTTTAATAAACTATGTTTTGAAGATAAGCAAACAAATTTGAGGTTTTACATGGAAGGAAGCTGTAAATTCTTTAAAAACGGTTTCTAATGAAAGCATGGTTTTCAAAAAACTCTTCCATGTGACACGCCAGATTCGGGCCTAACTTGTAGTTTGGGTTCGGGGTGTTACAATACTCATAAATAAAATCTCCTAATACCTATCCTAATAAAACTAATACATCTTCTAATAAAATAATAACTAACGAAATAATTAAATGACATCTAACACTAAACTACTTCCAAAAAAAGAGATTGTCTGCAAGCTCAAGATTGAATAACTCATGCATTTTTTGCCCCATTATTGAATGTAAGGATATTTTAGTTTACTTACTCTCCTGATTTAGTGCAATGTTGTTAGGATCATATATCTCCAATAGAAAAAGAATTGCATTGGTGATGAACAAGTATGGTTCATCACAATTGTAACAAAGACCATTTTCTATTTTTTTCCACTCACAACATGAGTCAACCTTTTAACAAAAGGATTTGTCTTGCTAGTACCAGCTATCAAGCCCCATATTTTTTTTTATTATTATGTCACTTTATTGAACAAGTTAGTAAATGGTCAAGTGGTAAAGGGCTTAATGTAACTCTTAAAGATCTTATGTTTAATTCCTATCATCTACTATTTTTTTTAAAATTTTAGCATGTAAAAGGGGATGGTCAAACACCCTTAGTCGTCCACCTCACAAGGATTCCTTTCTTTTTCTTTCTAGTAAACTTACCTTACATACTCCATTTTTGTAACACCCCAAACCTAGCCTAGACGTTATGACCGGATCAGGCATGTCACATGTAAAGGTTGTTAAAGAATCCACGCGTTCGTTAAAAATATCAAGTTTTGTGAAAAATCCAATTTGTTTTATAGTTCTCTTTGCAAAAACATTTTCGTTGCTATTTTCTATGATCTTGTTTATAATTAATCCAACTCAATGAGTTTCAGAAAAATGACATTTAAATTATTGTGGACATGCGATATTTTGAAAAGAGTTATCAACGTTAAGAAAATCCAGAGTTTTATCCATTATAGTTTGTAAATCGTGTATTAACATTATAGAAAAACCGTTATTAGTGTTTTAGAAAATCCAAAATTGAGCATTCAAAATTAATAGCAAAGAATCAATTAAAAGCTAAAACCAAAACAAAATACCAAAGGCCTTATTACAAAACAAAAACCCAAATTTAAATAAAATATATAGTACCGCAAAATGGAATTTATTAAGCTACGATGTATGGCCACCATAGAGTTCACCTCAGCACCAAATCTACAAAGCTAGGAATTACCTGCAAAATTAAGCAGAGGGGTGAGTTACGAGAACTCAGCGTGTAATCCCCTATACGAACGATAACTGGGCCTAAGCCCACAGAAGCACAATGAGAATTATTTCTCACAGTAATGAAATTGGCTGAAGCCCATACGAGTCGAACTGGGCCGAAGCCCTAGCAGCATGGCATAAATAGTGAATGCAATGCAACCCAGCCCAACCTAGTATTCCATCCTCTACACTCCACTCCATATGTCCATCCTCAACACACCTGTGGGGATTTCTACAATCAACCCTCCATTCTCTACACTCCTCTTTGGCAGTCATGTTGACAGTCACACTGCTCAAAGTCGATATAACGTAACAGAGTCATCGATATGTGTGGCACCAAGCCATCGAAACAATGTGGCAGAGCCACCGATATATGTGGCAGAGCCACCAAAATAATAATATAATCGGTACACCATCCTGGGTAAATATGATTGACACAGAGTCATCAATTACTGTATTATGCTTGGGACATAGCCATCAGCGACGGTAATATAATCGGTACATAGCCTTGGGTAAATACGATTGGCACAAAGCCATAATCAATATGGCTTGGAGCCATATTTAGGTTGGCATAAAGCCATTATACAGAATGTGGAAGAGCCACCGATATATACTTCCCCGATCATCAATATCCCAACCCCATGCAATATGTCGTGTATGTCATGCTCAATCATTACACGTGTATGCAGAATGGCCATGCTCAATACCAATCATTTAAACATGTAATAAAAGCATATCAATCATACAACCATAGCCAAACCGGTCATGCCATAGCACAAGCCAATCACTTACCTACAAGGGCAAATCGGTCATTTTACCCTGTAAGGGTATTCTGGTAATCCTTCCCTTCAGGGGTAGTTCAGTAATTCTACTCATTACTAATTCCTATATGTAGTGTATCTCAAACAAAATCAATCATACAATTAACACATAAAACGCTAGTACTACCACGAGGGTACAAAGGTCATTTTATCGTTTAGGGGTAAAATAGTAATTTCACAAACTGGGGGTATTTCGGTAATTTCACAAACTGGAGGTATTTCGGTAATTTTACAAACTAGGGTATTTTTTAATTTCACAAACCAGGTTATTTTAGTAATTTCACAAACCAGGGGTATTTCGTTAATTTTTTCAAATCGGCGGTATTTCGGTAATATTATAGACTAGGGGTATTTCGGTAATTTTGTAAACCAAGGGTATGTTGGTAATTTTGCAAACCAGGGGTATTTCGGTAATTTTGTAAACCAGGGGTATTTTAGTAATTTTGCAAACTAAGGGGTATTTCTGTCAATTTACAAATCAGGGTATTAACGACCCAATAGAAGGTCCACTGTCGCCTCAAATGACTCAAGTATTCTAAACAGAGACAATGATGCGAATGGGCCTAAGGCCCATTCTTGGCCCAAGTGGGCCCACACACTCGTGTGGCCCATTCAGCCCAAACCTAGCCACATATATGAGATTCACATAGTCTAGTTCACTATCTACTACTCAATCATAAAATTTACTCATATGGGCCCCGAGGCCCATTGGGCCCATTTGGCCCCTTTCGGGCCTTCGTGGCCCAATAGCCCACACCTACAAGAATACTCATGGTGGCCTCGACTATCGCGTCGAAGCTTCCACGTCTTCTGCCGACGTCGCGTGTTACTAGCTTCCATACGCATGCGCCAGACGTCAGATGGTTACTATCGCCGTGTGATCGGCATTTCGGCTTTTGTCGCTCTACAGCTAGAGGTGAGAGAAGTACACCGATAGAGTCGAAGTCGCTAAAGCTGCGCTCCGAGCACTCCTACGTCCAACGCCAACCAGGTATGCTTATTCTCCTCCTAGACAGCTCTATATATAGCTAGTTTCTTACCTTCCTTCTTTGTATCTTTTCGATGTGGGATCCCTCCGTTAGTAGAGTTTAAATCCAACTCAAACTTTTGCCATCTAATCCGCAAAATAAATACTCCATTGCTTTCCATGAGATTCGAACCCAAGCTCACCCATCAGCCAATTCACACCACTTACCACTAAGCCACAAGCTCCTCTTGTTTCTAAGACCATGCGCAACTAAATATAAATCTATGGCCAAGGTATAAATCCATTTTGAAAAAATACCAAAAAGAAATGCAAGTGCCACGCCTTAAACCTTGGATCTCCTTCCTTCCTTTTGGCGTCACCCCCTTGCCTCTTATGTGGCACCACTTTGCCACTAGACCACACACTCCACTTGTGTCATTTTCTCCACATTTTATTGTTAAAGCCTACCTACTAACTCCAGAGTTTTATTCACCTAAAACCAAAATTTTTCCTAAGGCCTAACTTGAACCCGGAACTTCATAGAAGCCCCCTAACCTTCCAAAATCCCTCACCTACTAGATCCAACTTGCATTAAAGTCGTTCTCTTGTTCCCAAGAAATTTTAACCGCTACTACGCCCAATGCCAATTGGGCCCAATTCTACAAGGTCCAAATTCGGGATGTTACAAATCTACCCCCTTAAAGAAATTTCATCCTCGAAATTTCCAACTAACTAACAGTCGTACATCCTAACCAACAACACTACACTTACGCTGCGCACTCTAATTCCAATAACACTAATACTCTTTCTAACTTAATCTTGGTACCCCTTCACACAACCAAATATCTAACACAGAAGCAAACAAATTTTTACCACACATGCACACAATTTCTATAGTCATACATCACATCCAGACATCATAAAATGAATACCAGAAATACATTGATTTCAGCACATAATAGAGTATAAGGTTAGGAAACTTACGGATTTGGTGCCAGAGACTCGGATGCCATACTTCCCAAATAGACCTATATTTTTAAAACATGTTTCAAAGCAATTTTTGGAAAACATTTTTGAACCCATTCCATAGCTGAGTTTTGCAACCTAGGCTTTGATATCAAAATTGTAACACCCCAAACCTGACCTAGACGTTATGACCGGATCGGCATGTCACATGGAAAGGTTGTTAAAGAATCTATGCGTTCGTTAAAAATATCAAGTTTTGTGAAAAATCCAATTTGTTTTATAGTTCTCTTTGTAAAACCATTTTCGTTGCTATTTTCGATGATCTTGTTTATAATTAATCAAACTCAATGAGTTTCAGAAAAACGACATTTAAATTATTGTAGAGATGCAATATTTTGAAAAGAGTTATCAACGTTAAGAAAATCCAGAGTTTTATCCATTATAGTTTGTAAATCGTGTATTAACATTATAGAAAAACCGTTATTAATGTTTTAGAAAATCCCAAATTGAGCATTCAAAATTAATAAGTAGTAACTAAATTAAAAGCTAAAACCAAAACAAAATACCAAAGGCCTTATTATAAAACAAAAACCCAAATTTAAATAAAATCTATAGTACCGCAAAACAAAATTTATTAAGCTACGATGTATGGCCACTACAGAGTTCACCTCGACTCTAAATTCGTAAAGCTAGGAATTACCTGCAAAATTAAGCAGAGGGGTGAGTTACGAAAGCTCAGTGTGTAATCCCCTATACGAACGATAATTGGGCCTAAGCCCACAGAACCAGATTGAGCCTTAGCTCTCACAGTAATGAAATTGGCCGAACCCCAAAAGAGTCGAACTGGGCCGTAGCCCTAACAACATGGCATAAATAGTGAATGCAATGCAACCCAGCCCATCCTAGTATTCCATCCTCTACACTCCACTCCATATGTCCATCCTCAACACACCTGTGGGGATTTCTACAATCAGCCCTCCATCCTCTACACTCCTCTTTGGCAGTCATGCTGACAGTCACACCGCTCAAAGTTGATATAACGTGACAGAGTCACCGATATGTGTGGCACCAAGCCATCGAAACAATGTGGCAAAGCCACCAAAATAAGAATATAATCAGTACACCATCCTGGGTAAATATGATTGACATAGAGTCATCAATAACTGTATTATGCTTGGGACATAGCCATCAGCGACGGTAATATAATCGGTACATAGCCTTGAGTAAATACGATTGGCACAAAGCCATAATCAATATGGCACAGAGCCATATTTAGGTTGGCATAAAGCCATTATACAGAATGTGGCAGAGCCACCGATATATACTTCCCCGATCATCAATATCCCAACCCCATGCAATATGTCGTGTATGTCATGCTCAATCATTACACGTGTATGCAGAATGGCCATGCTCAATAACAATCATTTAAACATGTAATCAAAGCATATCAAACATACAACCATAGCCAAACCGGTCATATCATAGCACAAGCCAATCACTTACCTACAAGTGCAAATCAATCATTTTACCCTATGAGGGTATTCCGGTAATCCTACCATTCAGGGGTAGTTCGGTAATTCTACTCATAGCTAATTCCTGTATGTAGTATATCTCAAACAAAATCAATATCAGGGGTAGTTCGGTAATTCTACTCATAGCTAATTCCTTATGTAGTGTATCTCAAACAAAATCAATCATACAAGTAACACATAAAACACTAGTACTACCACGAGGGTACAAAGGTCAATTTATCGTTTAGGGGTAAAACATTAATTTCACAAATCGAGGGTATTTCGATAATTTCACAAACCGGGGGTATTTTAGTAATTTCACAAACTAGGGGTATTTTGGTAATTTCACAAATTAGGGTATTTCGATAATTTTACAAACTAGGGTATTTAGATAATTTTGCAAACTAGGGGTATTTCGATAATTTTGTAAACTAGGGGTATTTCGGTAATTTTGCAAACTAGGGGTATTTCAGTAATTTTGCAAACCAGAGGTATTTCGGTAATTATGCAAACCAGGTGTCTTTCGATAATTTTGCAAACCAGAGGGTATTTCGGTAATGTTACAAACCAGGGGTATTTCGGTCATTTTACAAATCAGGGTTTTAACGACCCAACAGAAGGTCCACTATCGCCTTGAATGACTCAAATATTCTAAATAGAGATAATGATATGAATGGGCCTAAGGCCCATTCTTGGCCCTAGTGGGCCCACACACACGTGTGGCCCATTCAGCCCAAACCTAGCCACATATATAAGATTCACATAATCTAGTTCATTATCTACTACTCAATCATACAATTTACTCATATGGGCCCCCGGGCCCATTGGGCCTACTTGGCCCCTTTCAAGCCTTCGTGGCCCAACAATCCACACCTACAAAAATACTCATGGTGGCCTCGACTATCGCATCGAAGCTTCCACACGTGCGCTCCCATGCTCGTGTGGTTACTATCGCCGTGTGACCGGCATTTCGGCATTTGCCGCTCTACAGCTAGAGTAGAGAGAAGTACACACCTAATAGGAGTCTGAAGCTGCTAAACCGCGCTCCAAGAACTCCTACGTCTAATGCCAACCAGGTATGCTTATTCTCCTCATAGACAGCTCTATATATAGCTAGCTTCTCACCTTCCTTCTTTGTATCTTTCCGATGCGGGATCCCTCCGTCAGTAGGGTTCAAATCCAACTCAAACTCTTGCCGTCCAATCCGCAAAATAAATACTCCCTTGCTTTCCATGAGATTCAAACCCAAGCTCGCCCATCAGCCAATTCACGCCACTTGCCACTAAGCCACAAGCTCCTCTTGTTTCTAAGACCATGCGCAAATAAATATAAATCTATGGCCAAGGTCTAAATCCATTTTGAAAAAATACCAAAAAGATATGAAAGTGCCACGCCTTGAACCTTGGATCTCCTTCCTTCCTTTTAGCATCACCCCCTTGCCTATTATGTGGCGCCACTTTGCCACTAGACCACACACTCCACTTGTGCCATTTTCTCCACATTTTATTCTTAAAGCCTACCTACTAATTCCCAGGGTTTTATTCACCTAAAACCAAAATTTTTCCTAAGGCCTAACTTGAACCCGGGACTTCATAGAAGCCCCCTAACCTTCCAAAATCCCTCACCTACTAGATCCAACTTGCATTAAAGCCGTTCTCTTGTTCCCAAAAATTTTAACCGCTACTACGCCTAAGTCCTATTGGGCCCAATTCTACTAGGCCCAAATTTGGGATGTTACACTTTTCACTCCCATGATCCACTTTTGGTGTCTTTTTTCCCCCTATTTCCATTTTCTCTCCCTTACCATACCTTGGTTGTCCATGCACCTAGATACCCCCAAATTTTTATTTTTTTATTTTTTATTCTTCTCTCATCTTCTTCTCTCTTTTCCTTATTCTTCAACCACTATTATTTATTATTTTTTCCACCATACCACTACCGTTGGCCACCACTTCTTCATCAAATCCCCACCACATCACCCCCAAAACATTTCCTCAACTCCACATCTCTCCTCTCTCACCACCGCTACACTGTCACCTCACCTCCACCGCCGTAAATCACCATTTATCGTCGATTTTTTTATCTTCTATTCATTTCTTTTGTAAAATTGAACTTGTGATCCTCCTCTTTTGTTTTTCATAGATTACACATGATTCTAATATCTACTCATTTTATTTTATTTTGAATGACGATTCCACTAGATAATCTTCCATTGTAAATGAAGTGTCATGGAGCAAAGGACTACTCTAATTCTTTAAACTTTTGCAAGTAAACTTCAAGTTTCGATATTGATATTTTGCTTTAATCTCTTATGGTTGAAACTAATAATGTTTTTACACACTTGAAGTGTTCATCTTCGTGCCTCTTAGATTTGTGTTCTTACCTTAGGAGAAAGTACTCTCATTTGGAAGATAGATATGATTCAAGATCGAATTTCATCCCTCAGAGTTGGAATCTAACTTGGGATTGAATTATTGGATCTACCAATCGAGGTGTGGATTTAACGTATCAAAAAATTAATTATAGAATTATCTATTAAAATGATATTAAATATATATTAAGATTTAATCTTTGATAAAAGTATTTTTTATATGTGTGAAATGTTGATAATACATTAAGTATTCCAAAAGGATGCTAAATCCAAAAGAAAAGGAAAACACAAGTAAGTATTTCAATCTATTTATTTTGGTAATTAGCGATGTGATTAAACGATTAATGTGAATTGATGTGTATAGACCAATTCTCATGACATGTGATTTTATGGTGAAATTGATAATGCACGATATATTTTTAATCATGGCACTGTTATTAATTGATATTTGATTTGCTTGCTAAGCATGCCGACTATTATAAATTAAGATCTAATTTGCATGTTAAGCATGCATGGGGTTGGGATGAGTATTGAAGAAGGAAGAATCAGGCAGTTTTATTGCAAAATTGATTGGTTTGTACACAACGCTATTGAGTGGTTTGACCATAAAGAGTAGATTGTTTGTGACATTGAGTGGCTTGAACACAACGTGATGTGTTATTGGATGGATGAGTTTGAGGAACTATTTATTGGTGTGTAGCGGAGATGGGTGGGAATATTTTTGAAAAACTTGCACTGATTTCTGAAAAAGTTGTATTGAAATTCCTATGCACTATGTCATATTTAAAATTATGTGAATTATACATGTTGCAATAATTATGATCTGTATGACTTGGTTACTGGTTCTATTATATTGAAGTCACACTAGGCTTTTAGCTCACTCCTTCAAATTTCTAACTTTTCAAATAACACACAAGGTTAGACTCGTACTTTGACTAACGGGCAAATAATAAAAATTATCGATTAAAATTCACTAAAACATTATAATAAACTCGTAAAAATATTAAATAATATTTACGGATTCATCCATCGGAATTGATGCCCCAAAATCATTGTTTCCAACACCACTAAAAAATGGGCTATTACATGACGGATGAATCCGACAACAAGACTTGACATTTTTAAATTGAATTTTAACTTTATGTATATTATTGTATTTTTAATTAACAAGTAGTTCAGACTCTAATATTAATTTAAATTTTTGTATAACAGGAACCGAAACACATTGAAAATTGAGAATCAAGGTTGAAATAGAGTTAGTGTCGTAACACGGCACCTTCATGTCGCAACACTGCTCACAGACTCAAAGAATCAAGAAAATCACCTCAATGTCATGACACAGAAGTCAATAAACTTAGGGTTCCATAATTTTTAGAGTGTGCTGTGATATCGAACCGTATCCTACAAGGGGTGTCAGGACACATAACCCCTGTGTCATGACATCGATACAATTTTCTACAGGGTCGACCCAACCCGATCATGCGATATGCCTGCTTTAACCTAATTTTAACCCAGTTTTAACCTTAAAAACTCCAAAAATTTTAATTCCAAAATCACTTTTAACTCATCTTTAACCTTAATCTCCCCTTAAAACTTCTTCTAACTACAAAACCTCTCAAAAATCTGTCCTTACATTTAAACCCTAATCTTTATTTTCTACTATCTTTTGTGTTTTCATTTTATGTGCAACAAAGTGCAGGTGGGAGGTACCTACATCCACAAGGAACAAAGCTTTCATAAGGAATTCAAAGACATTAAATAGGTTAAGCATTCCTAACTGATTTCTACTATTTCATTGGATACATTGCTTGACAGGTTGTTAGTTTTTAGAATACGAACACATTGGATATGCCATGTAGGAAATCTAGAAAACAATATACAAGAACCACAATTTTGAAACCACAATGCGAAAAAATATATCCCAAGCTTCAAGTTAAAACCTTTGTTCAGGAAATTGGATTCAAACCATCGATGGTTCTTTCCAATGAAATTTGGTCTTTAGTATGATATCATAGATGGGAGCATTTTTGCACAATACAAAAATAAAATGATGTCATTCCTGTTGTGCAAGAATTTTAAGCTATTATTAGGGACGAGGAAACTTGGAGACCACATGGTATCATGTGGAAAACAGTAATGGTACGAGGTAATGATGTACCATTCTCCTCGAAAAATATTTGTAAACATTATGATGCTCCATATTATGACTCTAATGTTTTAGAAAACATTGATCTAATAGGATTTCAAGATATCGACATGGATAGCATTTCCAAATATTTAGCTGAATATCGAAGTGAATGGAACCTTTGGCCTGCTATTAGACTTTCGACCAATTTCAATCAAGCTATAATGTTCCCAATAGCTAAAATGTGGATGTAATTTATTTTCACTAGATTTACACCTATTCTTAATGTTTATAATGTCAATACGCTGCGAACTATTTTTTTTTATATGTCATTTTACAGAAGAAATGCATAGGGCGTGGATAGATCAAAGTGCAAAGGTTCCAATGGAAGAGAACGTGTAACATCTATTTTCAGTGAAATCAGAACAATGGTTTTGGGACCACAAATCCAACATGAAATTATTTATTTTATTAATATTTTAACGATTATAGCATGATAGTAGCGTCGTATAAAAAATTCGCTAAGAAATTTTACCGTTTATGTGTTCAATTTGATAAAAAATGACTAAAACGCGTAAAGTACAAAAGTTGAGTTCTAGTGGCTAAAGGTATTAAATAGCTATGGAACCTTAAAATATAAGACCTTATGTAACACCCCAAACCCGGCCCATGCATTAAGTCTGGACTTTGGCATGCCACACAAAACGAACGTATGTTTAATCATCAACGATGTAAGATTTCAAATCTTCAAAATGATTTTAGAGAATGAGTTTATCAAAAATCGAGGTTTTTAGAAATCAATGATTTGTAAGCTCAAGAGTTTATCAATTGTTTTTTTTTTTTTTGAGTAAGAACCGATTAAAATTTTAAATTGATTGGTTGAAACATTTTTGTAAAAGAGTTTTCAAAGGAATTCCTACGTTTTAGTAATATTTAAGAAAAACTTATATTTTATGTGAAAGTCTAAGAAAACATTTATAAAAATTAAAACAGTCCAATTTAAAACATATTAAAAACCATCCATAAAATAAAAATCCAAGAAAATAATACAAGAGGCCTTATTACATCATAATTGAAATAGTACTTAAATAACTAAAGAAAATAAAAGTTTATATAAACCACCATTTTTAGTATGGCCTCCACACGAAGTCATCTCCGGCCCAAGCCTCCCTCAATTATTATTACCTGAGAAGGGTAAGAAAAAATGGGGTGAGTTACTTTGAACTCAATGTGTAACCCACTTACCGTGTTCACTGGGCCATAACCATTAAGCATTCAATTGGGCTTGAGCCCCTTTACAAACTAATATATAAATCAAATATAAAAATAATGCATGTGATATGCAATTCCCAACCAAACCTTATTTCCATCCGCTACACACCACCCGTACCAACCAACACACCTGTGGGGATCAAGTCAACCCACCCCGCCAACACACCAATAGCAGGCATTAAGCCAATTATAATATTTGTAGCAACAGGCCATTGTGACAGAGTCACCGAACTTGATTTTGGCAACAGGCCATTTATAATATTTGTGGTAGAACCACCGATCTAGATTTTTGGCAATAGGTCATTCTTCTCTTCGTCAATTATCCCAACCCATGCAGTCTTGTATATATATAATGCATAACAAAATATTCATAAGGTAAATTTAACAAAAAGCCCATATTACAATTTAGCAATTTGGCCCATTTAACGATCTAGCAAACTTGGTCGATTTCATCTCATATCACATTTAGCTCATATATTAATATCACTTTTGGCCCATAAAGCAACATATTTCAATTTGGCCCATAAAGCAACATATTTTAATATGGCCCATAAAGCAACATATTTCAATATGGCCCATAAAGGGTATTTTCGTAATTCGGTCCATAGGGACATTTCGTAATTCGGCCCATTTAACACATGAGGCCTTTTCACAATTTCCACACTTGGCCAATTTATCAAAATAATCACATGGCCCAAAATATCACATTCTTTCACAAAATAGCCCATTAAGGGTAAATCCGTAATTTTTCCACAACCTAAATTTCGGTTTCATGCATTCACACAAAGTATTAATATATCGTATTTTCAAATTTTACTCGATTTACGATTATTATCTTAACGCTTACGGTATAGTATAACCCATGAGATAAGTGTGAAGTTACACACGATTACGGTGAGAATCTGACTTTCCCGCCGTCGATATCTAAACACGCATCACGATGGATTAGAACACTAATACTTAAAAACTATTCTTAAAAAAATAAGCGTTCTAAACTTTTACCCTCGAAATTTTGAACAACTTCTATTTGTGATTTCTCCCCGATTGATGATTCGTTACCCGTTGAATAACCACGAACGAACAAAGGTTCAGGAGTACGAATGACTTCAAATAATTAATTTTAACAGGATGAGGGTCTACTACTCGGTGGAAAATCACAGATACCATAACGGTCCTTCATTTGAATTTAGGGGCAATAGCGTAATCGCCCCTCTTCCGAACACTATTAACAACCCTTTCTGTCCCTATTTTCCTTGCCTTTAATGACAAAAGGTTATTAGTCCTAACAATATATCAAAATTTAAGACTATTGATCTTAAAGAGCGTATTTCGACTTACCTTATAATTTTGAATGATTCCCAAAAAAAATCCCTATAAACAAAACTTCCGATTATCAATCCCGATTGAATATCATTGAAAATAATAAGGGTGATCATGACATCCATGAAGGGTTTCTTTTACCGTGATAGAGATGTTCCAACTCGAATGGCTTCACGAAGTCCTTGAAAATGTGATAATTTGACCACCACTATCTCACTATAGTCCAAAATTTAAAAGAAGAAAGATTGAGAAGATTATCTATGAAGTATGGAAGTTTTAGCTATGATAAAACAAAGGAGAGAAGAGAATGGTTGAAAAGAAAATAAATGATGAGAGAAAGAGAATGAAGATAAGAGGTTTATGATTAAATTTTCAAAGATAAAAGAAAAGCAAAGAGAAGAGTTTGGAACAATGGTGCATTCGGCAATGGGGAAGAAAGAAGAAAAGAAGTGGTCTTTGTGTTTTGGTATTTAGGCACAAAGGAGAGTAACACAAAATAATGCACTTGAGAGGTTGGCAAAATATGACCAAATGGTCAAAAAGAGAAGACAAAAAGATGAAAAACAAGGATGTTTACCCAAAGCATCAAGCACATTCGGTCAAAGAGAAAAGAAATATGAAAAAAAAAGGTGTTTTGATAAAATAAAGAAATGACCAAAAGGAATTACCCAAAAGCTACTAACCATACCAATCCTAACACCAAAAATTCGGCCTCCTCCCTTTTGTTCCCTAAACCGTCCAAATACATGGTCAAACTTGGCCATCTTAACTTTCTAAAACATCCTCCCTTAAGAGGTGCCTTATGTTCCTCCACCTTCCAAAAGTTTAGAAATCCAATCCCCAAAATCAATCAAATTCAATCCCTAAATTTATGTTTGCCATAACCTTTAGCCACCTTACCATAAAAGAATTGGTCTATCTTTACCAAGAATAGAGCTTGGCTGACACTCGCTAGGAAAAAGCAAAAATAAAAGTTCACAATTATGCAAACTAGGGGATTCGAACCTCCCCCCCAGAGACCATACACGTAGCGCATAACCTCTTTCCCAATAGCTCAATTTATGCTATTTTTTACCACTTAATTTACTTAAACTTCAAGATCACTTAATTCTTCTATAGTAAGGTACTCTTTACTAAAGTTTATTCTAATTCCAAATAAATCAAGCCTTCTCAAGACTATATTAAGCACATAAATTAAATTATTCACAAATTAAGCACCAAAATCATATAACATATCGATACTCATATTTTTAGGATGTTACAACTCTACCCCCTTAAAGAAAATTTCATCCTCAAAATTTACCTAGTTAAAAGAGGTGAGGATATTGTTGCCGAATTGCATCCTTAGGCTCCCACGTAGCTTGCTCCACTCCGTGATTTCTCCAAAGAACCTTAACCAATGGCACAGTCTTCTTTCTTAGCACCTTAACATCGCGATCTAAGATTTTCACTGGTTCTTCCTCGAAAGACAAGTCTGACCTCAACTCCACTTCTTCTACCGGTATTATGTGAGACGGATCTGATCTATAATGCCTCAACATAGAAAAATGAAAAACACTATGAATCTGACTCAGCTCTGGAGGTAAATCAAGTTGATGGGCCACTGGTCCTACACGCTTCAACACACGGTACGGTCCAATGATCCTAGGGCTTAACTTGCCCTTCCTTCCAAATCTAAAAATCTTTTTCCAAGGTGAGACTTTCAGAAAGACCTGATTTCCCACCGCAAACTCAATATATTTATGCTTTAGATCCGCATACGACTTTTGTCTATCCGAAGCTTCCTTTAATCGTGCTCAAATCACCTTTACCTTTTCTTCCATCTTAGATATCAGTTCAGGACCCAACAACTATCGTTCCCCAATTCAGTCCAACAAGTAGGAGCGCGACACCTACGATCGTATAACGCTTCATAGGGCACCATTTAGATACTAGATTGGTAACTGTTATTATACGCGAATTCTGCCAACGATAGAAAATCCTCCCAACTACCTCTGAAGTCGATCACACAACCTCGTAAAATGTCTTCCAAAATCTGAATTACTCTTTCTGACTGACCATCTGACTAAGGATGAAAAGCCGTACTGAAGTTTAACTTTGTTCCCAAAGCCTCATGTAAAGCTTTCCAAAACCGTGATGTAAACCTAGGATCCCTGTCTGATATGATAGACACTGGTACCCCATGCAACCTCACGATTTTAGATACATACAGTTTAGCCAACTTCTGCAACGAGTAATCTGTACAAACTGATAGAAAATGAGCAGTCTTCGTTAATCGATCTACTACTATCCAATCAGAATCTTTCTTAGTAGGTGTTAAGGGTAACCCACTAACAAAATCTATCATTATCCGCTCCCATTTCCATATAAGAATCTTACCGGTTGCAGTAAACCCGATGGTAATTGATGCTCCGCCTTCACTTGTTGACAAGTCAAACACTTTCCCACAAAATCAGTAACTTCCCGCTTTAACCTTGGCCACCAGTACTGCTCACAGAGATCCATATACAACTTATTTCCTCCGAGGTGCATAGCATAAGGGCTACTATGTGCCTCTCGAAGAATCATTTGTCTCAAATTTGAATCTATGGGCATACAAACTCTTCCACGAAAACACAGCACGCCATCCTTATTCAATCCAAAGTCCCCTATTATACCACTTTCAACTTGTTGCATTAAAGGACCTAACTTTTCATCTGATAACTGCTTTTCCTTGATTTGTTCCAACCACAGAGGCTTCACCTGATGTTCCGCTAGTAGATTTCCATCCTCATACAAACTGAGATGAGCAAACATGGCTCTCAATTCCGATACAACCTTACGACTCAACGCGTCTGCCACAATGTTAACCTTTCCAGGATGGTACTCGATTGAGAAGTCATAATCTTTTAACAACTCCACCCATCATTGTCTCAAGTTCAACTCCTTTTGGGTAAGGAGGTACTTAAGACCCTTATGGTCCGTATAAATGATTGACTTCTCATCTAGAGATAGTGCCTCCAAATCTTTAAGGCAAACACCACCGCAGCCAACTCCAAATCATGAGTAGGATAATTGAACTCGTGCGGCCTCAACTGTCGAGAAGCATAAGCCACCACTTTTCCACTTTGCATCAGTACATATCCTAAACTCAGATGTGACGCATCACAAGAACAAATAAACTCTTTTTCTACCTTAGGTTGAATCAAGATCGGCGCTCGTTAGAATCTTCTTCGATTTCTCAAAACTTTCTTGTTGTTTATCGGTCCACACATACGGTACTCCTTTACGCAATGACTTAGTTAGGGTGCAAAGCAATCAACGAAAACCCTTCAACAAAGTGTCTATAATAACTAGCCAAACCCAAGAAACTCTGAATTTCAGCCACTAACTTCGGTGGTTTCCAATCCAACACAGCCTCTACCTTTCGAGGATCAACTCTTATTCCTTCGGCTGACACTACATGACCCAAGAAATTCACTTCCTTCAACCAAAATTCACACTTACTGAATTTGGCATAAAGTTGCTTATCCCGCAAAATTTGCAACACAGTGCACAAATGTGAGTCATGCTCATCTTCACTCCTCGAATATACCAAGATGTCATCTATGAACACCACTACGAATTGGTCTAAATAGGGTTGAAAGACTCGGTTCATCATGTCTATAAATGCAGCTGATGCATTGGTCAAACCAAGCGACATCACCAAAAACTCATAATGTCCATAACGAGTTCGAAATGTCCTCTTATGAATATCTGCCTCTTTCACCTTGAGTTGATGATAACCCAATCTCAAATTAATCTTGGAGAAAACTGAAGCTCCTCTCAATTAATCAAACAGGTCATCGATTCTCGATAATGGATACCTATTCTTGATCGTCAACTTATTCAACTGCCTATAATCAATGCACATACGCATCGACCCATCCTTCTTCTTGACGAACAAAATCGGTGCTCCCCACGGAGACACACTTGGTCGAATAAATTCCCGATCTAGTAGTTCTTGAATTTGAGCTTTAAGATCCGCTAACTCTTTCGGTGCCATTCTATAAAGAGCAATGGAAATCGGAGCCATTCCGAGCAGAAGCAGAATACCAAATTCTACTTCCCGATCTGGAGGTAGACCCAGAAGTTCTTTGGGAAAGACATCTAGAAATTCTTTCACCGTCCTCACACCTTCCACTGATAATTCCTTGGCATCCAAAACACTAACAAAAGCTAGAAATGCACCATACCCTATTCGTACCAACTTCTCTGCCTTCAAGGCAGATACCACATTTGCCAAAAAGTTCCTTCGCTCGCCTATCATTTTTACCTCCTCATGATCTACAGTCCTTATTGACACCCTCTTTTCGGCACAATCCAATTGCGCCCGGTGCTTCACCAACCAATACATGCCCAAAATAAGATCTAATTCACCGAAAGGCAATTCCATCAAGTCCGCCAGAAATATCTCTCTTTGAATTTCCAAGGGCACGTCTCTAAATAATTTATTCACTATTACCGACTGTCCTAAAGGACTAATTACCGTCATCTCTCTATCTGTAATCTCAAATCTAATATTTAGGTTTCCAGATATGGCACTAGCAACATACGAGTAAGTAGACCCGATATCTATCAAAGAAGTAACAGGTACATCAGAGATAAAGAACGTACCAGTTATCACATCAGGTGCATCGCCATCTTCACGACGTCTGACTGCATAGACCAATCCCGACTGTCTTGCCTCCGTGTTACCTCTAAAGCCATAACCTCGACCCGGTGCACCTTGACCACATCCATTACCATTACCACCACGAGCTGGTCCACGGCCTCTCGGTGGTTGTCGAGTACCCTAGGTCGAGCATCGTGGTTATGAGCTTCTTGAGTTGTATCAGTCCGTCGAGGGCAATTCTTATACTAATGATCCTTGGAACCACATTTACAGCAGGCACCAATTTTTCTCCAACATTCTCTAGGGTGTCGTTTTCCACAGTCGGCACATTCTCGACTTTGATTGGTAGTCACAGGTGCTTTAGCTTGAGCTGGCTCGTCATTCCGTGGCCTCTTCTGAAACCTTTTAGAAGAACCTGAGTACTTAAAATCCCTCTTGCCTTTGACTTTTTCCCAGTTTTGGCGTTCTAAATTCTTAGCCACTTCGGCTATCTTGGTTTTCTCTACAAGCGAGGTAAAAGTCTGTACTTGTTGTGGGGCTATCAGTACCCGCAACTCATCATTCAGCCTATCTTCAAAGCGTATACAATGCTCATGATCAGTTGGCACTATTGTTCGAGCATAACGGCTCAAGCGAAGAAATTATGCCTCGTAAGCTGCCACCGTCTTACTTCCTTGAACCAAATTCAGGAATTCTTTCCTCCGGGCATCTACATAACTTGTCCTGACGTACTTTCCTTGGAAAGAAGCTTTAAAGAAATCCCAAGTAATTAATGTAGCCTCGGTGCCTTCTCAAACAGTAAACCACCATTGATACGCCTCGTCCCTTAGCAAGGATACCGCTCCTCTCAGCTTCTGCTCGACGGTGCACTCTAGATCATCCATAATTAGTTCTACAGCCTCAAGCCAATATTCCGCAACATTCAGAGCTACACCAGAGACAGCTGTAAAAATCTCGGCACCCCTTGACTTGAGTCATTCCGATATTGTTCCACGAATTACTGGACCAGTTCTAGTCCCAGCAACCCTCTCTAGGACTCGTAACATTGCTTGAGTCAAAGCATTGTACTGTCTCAAATGGTCATGTGATCCAGTTTCACTCTCGGGTGACGCAAGTGCATCCATTTCCGGCATATGATCCAGCGCTTCAAACGCAGCACCTCGTTCTCTACCATGGCCACGTCTACCGCGTCTACGACCAAGTCCTCTAGTGCTCATAATGACTAATTCAATTTAATCTGATTGCAAGTTTTATGAATCAGAATACTATTTCAGTGTTTATTAACGATATTTTATGAGATATAAGAGATAAAGTTGTTTTCGTAATCACATCCTATAGTCTCAATCTCTACCATTTTCAACACTTAAAACTAGAAGTCCTATAGTGTTCCTATGATCATATTACAAGAATAAACATTTAATAAGCAGATACTTACTTGACTTGATGCCGGATGCTCGTGGTGCCATACTACTTAAAAATAAAACATAAAGTCCAGAAATTTAAGTAGTTTTTAAACAAAAATCATTGTTGAACCCAAACCACAGCTAAGTTTTGAAACTGGGCTCTGATACCATAAAATGTAACACCCCAAACCCAGCCCATGCATTAAGTCTGGATTTTGGCATGCCACACAAAACGAACGATGTTTAATCATCAACGATGTAAGATTTCAAATCTTCAAAACGATTTTAGAGAATGAGTTTATCAAAATCGAGGTTTATTAGAAATCAATGATTTGTAAGCTCAAGAGTTTATCAATTATTTTTTTGAGTAAGAACCGATTAAAAATTTAAATTGATTGGTTGAAATATTTTTATAAAAGAGTTTTCAAAGAAATTCCTATGTTTTAGTAATATTTAAGAAAAACTTATATTTTATACGAAAGTTTAAGAAAACATTTATAAAAGTTAAAACAAATCAATTTAAAACATATTAAAACCATCCATAAAATAAAAATCCAAGAAAATAATACCGAGGCCTTATTACATCATAATTGAAATAGTACTTAATTAACTAAAAAAATAAAAGTTTATATAAACCACCATTTTAGTATCGCCTTCACACGAAGTCATCTCCGGCCCAAGCCTCCCTCAATTATTATTACCAGAGAAGGGTAAGAAAAAAATGAGGTGAGTTACTTAGAACTCAATGTGTAACCCACTTACCGTGTTCACTGGGCCATAACCATATAGCATTCAATTGGGCTTGAGCCCTTTACAAACTAATATATAAATCAAATATAAAAATAATGCATGTGATATGCAATTCCCAACCAAGCCTAATTTTCATCCGCTACACACTACCCGTACCAACCAACACACCTGTGGGGATCAAGTCAACCCACCCTGCCAACACACCAATGCTAGGCATTAAGCCAATTATAATATTTGTGGCAACAGGCCATTGTGATAGAGTCACCGAACTTGATTTTGGCAACAGGCCATTTATAATATTTGTGGTAAAACCACCTATCTAGATTTTTGGCAACAAGTCATTTATAATATTTGTGGTAGAACTACCGATCTAGATTTTTGGCAACAGGCCATTCTTCTCTTCGTCAATGATCCCAACCCATGCAGTCATGTATATATATAATGCATAACAAAATATTCATAAGATAAATTTAACAAAAAGCCCATATTACAACTTAGCAATTTGGCCCATTTAACGATCTAGCAAACTTGGCCCATTTCATCTCATATCACATTTAGCTCATATATTAATATCACTTTTGGCCCATAAAGCAACATATTTCAATTTGGCCCATAAAGTAACATATTTCAATCTGGCCCATAAAGCAACATATTTTAATCTGGCCCACAAAGCAACATATTTCAATTTGGCCCATAAAGGGTATTTTCGTAATTCGGTCCATAGGGACATTTCGTAATTCAACCCATTTAACACATGAGGCCTTTTCACAATTTCCACACTTGGCCAATTTATCAAAATAATCACATGGCCCAAAATATCACTTTCTTTAACAAAATAGCCCATTAAGGGCAAATTTGTAATTTTTCCACAACCTGAATTCCGGTTTCATGCATTCACACAAAAAGTATTAATATATCATATTTTCAAATTTTACCGGATTTACGATTATTATTTTAACGCTTACGGTATAGTATACCCCATGAGATAAGTGTGAAGTTGCACACTTGATTACGGTGAGAACTATACTTTCTCGCTCGTCGATATCTAAACACGCATCATGATGGATTGGAATACTAATACTTAAAAAACTATTCTTAAAAAAAATAAGCGTTCTAAACTTTTACCCTCGAACTTTTGAACAACTTCTATTTGTGATTTCTCCCCGATTGATGATTCGTTACCCGTTGAATAAGCACGAACGAACAAAGGTTCAGGAGTATGAATGGCTTCAAATAAATGATTTTTTGCCGGATAAGGGTCCACAACCCGGTGGAAAATCACGTATTGCCGTAACGGTCCTTCGTTTGAATTTAAGGGGAATAGCGGAACTGCCCCTCTTCTGAACAATATTAACAACCCTTTTTGTCCCTATCTTGCTTGCCTTTAATGACAAAAGGTTATTAGTCCTAACAATATATCAAAATTTAAGACTATTGATCTTAAAGAGCGTATTTCGACTTACCTTATAATTTCGAATGATTCCCAAAAAAATTCCCTATAAACAAAACTTCCAATTATCAATCCCGATTGAATATCATTGAAAACAATAAGGGTGATCATAACATCCATGAAGGGTTTCTTTTACCGTGATAGATATGTTCCAACTCGAATGGCTTCACGAAGTCCTCGAAAATGTGATAATTCGACCACCACTATCTCACTACAGTCCAAAATTTAAAAGAAGAAAGATTGAGAAGATTATCTATGAAGTATGGAAGTTTCGGCTATGATAAAACAAAGGAGAGGAGAGAATGGTTGAAAAGAAAACAAATGATGAGAGAAAGAGAATGATGATAAGAGGTTTATGATTAAATTTTCAAAGATAAAAGAAAAACAAAGAGAAGGGTTTGGAACAATGGTGCATTCGGCAATAGGGAAGAAAGAAGAAAAGAAATGGTCTTTGTGTTTTGGTATTTCGGCACAAAGGAGAGTAACACAAAATGATGGACTTGAGAGGTTGGCAAAATATGACCAAATGATCAAAAAGAGAAGACAAAAATATGAAAAACAAGGATATTTACCCAACGCATCAAGCACATTCGGTCAAAGAGAAAAGAAATATGAAAAGAAAAGGTGTGTTGAGAAAACAAAGAAATGACCAAAAGGAATTACCCAAAAGCTACTAACCATACCAATCCTAACACAAAAAATTTGGACTCCTCCATTTTGTCCCCTAAACCGTCCAAATACATGGTCAAACTTGGCCATCTTAACTTTCCAAACCATCCTCCCTTAAGAGGTGCCTTATGTTCTTCCACCTTCCAAAAGTTTAGAAATCCTATCCCCAAAATCAATCAAATTCAATCCCTAAATTTATGTTTGACATAACCTTTAGCCACCTTACCATAAAAGAATTGGTCCATCTTTACCAAGAATAGAGCTTGGCTGACACTTGCTAGGAAAAAGAAAAAATAAAAGTTCACAATTATGCAAACTAGGGGATTCGAACCTCCCCCCCCAAAGACCATACATGTAGCGCATAACCTCTTTCCCAATAGCTCAATTTATGCTATTTTTTTTACCACTTGATTTACTTAAACTTCAAGATCACTTAATTCTTCTACAGTAAGGTACTATTTACTAAAGTTTATTCTAATTCCAAATAAACTCAAGCCTTCTCAAGACTATATTAAGCACATAAATTAAATTATTCACAAATTAAGCACCAAAAACATGTAACATATCGATACTCATATTTTTAGGATGTTACACCTTATGTGGTAATTAGACCATAAATATTGATAGTGGAATATGATGGCTTGGTATTCTTGAATTTTGTAATAAATTAAAAGGTTATAAAGGTAAATGGTAAATAAATGACAATTAAATAAAACAAATCAAGTATCATCTGTATTTCTTCAGTTAAGAACCAAAAAGTAGGGCTTGTGGAAGCCATTGTTGAGCTTGAGCTTATGGTAACAAATTCCTTGCTAGACTGGTCTGTACTTTGTCTCGTTTTTAATGATTTTTATGTTTTCAGTATCATTGTAGCCTAATCTAGCTAGCTCAGGGACTAATTTGTGAAACTGTCAAACTGTTAAGGTTTTGCCATTGATGAATGTGTAAGAGTTTTGATGTTTTATGGAAGAAAATGGTTAGTTGTTGATAGATAAAATACTTTTGTTCAGTGTTTTTTTTTTTAATGAAATTGACAATAGGGATTTCATTGAAAAATAGAAAACTATACACAGTGCAATGGTGAAATAAATGAAATATAAGGCTTGTTAGGGACCTAATTGATATTCAGCTATGATGGGTTGTGGTTGAATTTCATGAATTTTCATTTTTATGAGCTAGGGACTATATTGAAAAGAAATCAAAAGTTTAGGGTCAAAAGAGTATTCTGCAAACATGTGAATTTGGATTGAATTGAATAGAATATTTATTGTATTGGTGGAATTTATTTATTTAGATCAAGATAAATCTCAACCAGATCTAAATCAGCGAAAGGCGAAAATTATAGATGTAACACCCTAAACCCGGCCTAGACATTATGGCCGAATCTGGCGTGTCACATTAAAGTATTTTTCGAAAACCATGTTTTCATTGAAAACCCTTCTTGAAATTTAAACTTCTTGCCATTTAAAACTTGTACAAAATCTCAGTTTGCGTTTGTTTATCTTCAATCGTGGTTTATTAAAAAATTATTCCCTTTTAAAACGTTATTACCTTTAAAACCTTATTTGTTGCAGAAGCTTAATTTAAAACAAGTGATTTACGAAAACGTGATATTTAAAAATTGAGTTGCGGAAACGTAACGTTTGAAAATAATTATTGTTTTGGAAAATCGTGTTCTACTTCTAGCAGATATAAATCACAATCAATAAAATCCCAATTTAAAATCCAGAAATTATAGAGTCCTCATTACATCCTGAATCAAAATCGAAGTGCTTAAGTAAATAAGCAAAACAGAATAAAACATGCACAGTTGTGTGGCCTTCTCCAAGTCCCTCGCAGCTCCGAACCATCTAACACTAGGGATTACCTGGAAGGTTAAAAACGGGGTGAGTTTACGAAAACGCAGTGTGTAATCCCCTTATTAAAGAAATAGTCAGGATCAAAAATAGAATCGGCCGGGCTCGAGCCCTTTAACAAGAATGAGACAGCTTTAGTTCAGAGCATATGTGGGCCAAACCCTAAAGCAATATTATTTGGTTCATGTTTCTAATCGAATCAATTGGGCTTAGTCCATCACAGTAACAGTCTCAGTATGAATGATGCATGATGCATGCAAACCCATCCAACCCTGCACTTGCCTCCGTCCAACTTTGCACTACTTGTGGGTAATAAATCACCCACGCCATCCCTACACTTACAAAGCAGTTAGCACCGGTTGCAAGATTAACAGAAATCGCAAAGAAAGTCGCTAGTATATATGCGGCTTTAAGGCTTCATTAACGGTCTCATAATTGGCACATAGCCATCGGTAACTATAATAATATTGGCACATAGTCATCAAGTATGGTAATATAACCGGCTCATAGCCATGGGTAAGTATGACTGACACAAAGTCACCAATATTTACAATCGACACAAACCCATGGACAAATATGATTGACACGAAGTCATAATCAAGACGGCACAGAGCCATAATTAGGTTGGAATAGAGCCATAATCAGATTAGCTGGCTTAAAGCCATCGGTAGGTCTACAATCGTCTCGTGTGACCCATTCGACCTTAACAGATTATTACTGGGTCCACAGTCGTCTCGTGCAACCTGTGTGACACTATCAAAACAGTACTTCCTCCATAACCAATATCCCAACCCCATGCAATATGTCATGTATGCAGAATGTTTGGCCCACAAATCATCATATCTTTCATAGTTAAGTCAATTAAATCATAGTAATACAATCACAGTCAAATATTCAAATCATAACACAAGTCAGTCCTTTACCCTCCGGGGGCAAAATAGTCATTTACCCTATAATGGCATTATGGTCATTTTACCCTATAGGGGTATTACGGTCATTTTACCCTACAGAGGCATCATGGCTGTTTTACCCTACAAGGCATTACGGTCATTTTACCTTAGAGGGGCATTACAGACATTTTACCCTACAAGGGCATCACGATCATTTTACCCTACAGGGGCATCACGGTCATTTTACCCTAAAGGGGCATTACGGTTATAACGGTGTAAATGGGCCTAAGGCCCAATATTTGGCCCAAGTTGGCCCACAAGCTCGTGTGGCCCATTTAGCCCAAATCCAGTCACGACTATGTGAACTACATAGCCTAGTTCAGTATTTGCCACTTAACGTGGACTTTATCCCTGTGGGGCCCAGGAGCCCATTTTGCCCACACGACCTATTTTAGCCAAAAGAGGCCCAAGACCACGAGAATGCTCGTAGTGGCCTCTAAAATATATCACCCATTATTTGTGGGCTCGATTTACCACACGAGCGATCGCACGCTCATGAGACCTCGATGCCGAAGTTTTGGCTTTTTGGCTTTTCAACTTTTGCCGATTCACAACAGAGATAGTGTGATTACACACCTATTAACGAACAATTGTGATAACCCTTGAGCACCAGCCTACGTTCATTCCAAGCATTCAATCAGTTTCTCAATTCATTAGTGTTAAACAGCACTTAATCCTCAAATCAGTAATCACCACCTACTTTGACAGAAGATATACGATTTATTTCGCTTAAATTGTTGACTAAAATCAATCACACGCTGCTTGCCGATTCACTACATAACGAAAGATCTTGTCAGCTAGGATCAACTATAGATGTGGCTCAGATCTACATGCCTCACCTTACAGAGTCCTAGAAAAAATTCGGCCTATACCCAATAAGTAAGGTAACGCACTTACCTTGGTTGGAAGATGGGAGGAAAGGTTTTGATCGCTTCCAAAACACATGCACACCTTTACTCCTCTAAAAATACCTAACCCCAAATGAGCATCACCTCATGATGAAAGGCAAGAAACACAAATAGAGAACGTAAGAAAGGAAGCAGTCAGCTTTTCAGTAAAAGGTAAGAGCGTCATATTTGAGTGAGAAAAGGAGAAATGAACGCCTACTGCTTGCCAGGAATCCCTGTAGAATCAAAATAATATACCACAGTAGAGTATGTGGCCACCCCAAGGATTAGCAGAAGAAGCACTTAGGTTTAAACTTAATAAAACATTAAAAATAAATAGAGAGGGGAAAAGTATGGTGAGTTTAGCCAAAGGGAATTAATCAATGGAGCAGAGATGATTACGATATTCGGCCAAGGCTGACACAATAGAAATAGTAGAGAAGGGAAATTTCAGTTAAGATTGATGCCAAAGAAAGAACAGAGATAGACTTTCACAAGAGTAGCACAAAAGTTCGGCGATCAAGAATAAGCAAAAAGCAGAAAGTAGAAAGCAGAAAGAAAAGAAAAACAACGAAAGCACCCACCCTACAATCGGTCTTCAAGAACAAAAAACCAAAATTGAACAAATGAGCAAAGATCAATACCCCGAAATGAAAAAATGTTTACAATTTTCCTCTAGCCGAATTCCTCACTCCCAATAGTTCAAATTTGGCACAAAGACTTTCACCCATGAAACTCTCCCCTTTTTTCAAAACAACTTTGATTTTCTCCCAAATAACCAGATTACCTACACAGATCCCTCCTCAACCTCCTCCTTGACTAATTCGAATTCCAACTTGCAGAGTTCCAGTTAGACTCCACTTCTCCTGCTGCAAAGAAGTAAAATAAATATTCCCTTACGCAACTCAGGACTTGAACCTTAGACCTCTCAGTTACACAACATGCCACCTTGACACTAGACCATAAGCTCTTCTTGTGTCATAATTCTGCCATAATTTGTTTTAAATCCTACATGCTAACACCCAGGTTCACTTAAAAGAAAACCAAAATTTTGCAAAAGCCAGGATTTGACCCCAAGACTTCTCAGCCACTCCCAAACACTTCTAAATCACTTAACCATCAAAGTAAACAATCAATTGTGTCATTTTTTTGCACACATAAACTTTTATGTGTTCCCACACTCAAGACCTATTTCCTTTTAGGCCCAAATTTGGGGCGTTACAATTCACCCCTCCTTAAAGAAATTTTGTCCCTAAAATTTCCAACTATCAGAATAGTCGCACCACACAGACATCACCACCATGCTCCTACTGCGCATTCTGATTCCAGAACATTATTATAGCCTCTTAAACCACGTCTGCATGTATCTCTTGTACCAATTGTCTATTCGCGTTTTATCAGAACTAACAGTTTTATGCAAATCGATTTATAGTTTCAGTGTTTATTAACAGATATCTTATGGAAAGCAGTATCAGTATTTAAGAGTTTGTTTTCGTAGATCGTAGTCTCACTATAGTTTTCAGTTTCCTATAGTTTCAGTTTGCTCTATCTAGAGTGGTATGGTCTAATTTCTAAAGTAGCCACAGTACTTCCTAACTTACTGCATTTCAGTTTCTAAATAGAAAAAGTATTTAGAAAACTTACGGATTCGGCGTCGGAGACTCGGTGTGCGACACTTTACAGAAGAAATATCTCAACCACTTCACATATTGAAAAACAACTTGTTGAAATCCAAAGTTTGAAAACCCATTCCATAGCCGAGTTTTGCATCCTAGCTCTGATACCACTAAATGTAACACCCTAAACCAGGCCTAGACATTATAGCCGAATCTGACGTGTCACATTGAAGTGTTTTTCGAAAACCATGTTTTTATTGAAAACCCTTTTTAAAATTTAAAACTTCTTGCCATTTAAAATTTGTACAAAATCTCAGTTTGCGTTTGTTTATCTTCAGTCGTGGTTTATTAAAAAGTTATTTCCTTTTAAAATGTTATTATCTTTAAAACCTTATTTGTTGCAGAAGCTTAACTTAAAACAAATGATTTACGAAAATGTGTTATTTAAAAATTGAGTTGCAAAACGTAACGTTTGAAAATAGTTATTTTTTTTTGGAAAATCGTGTTCTACTTCTAATAGATATAAATAAAATCAATAAAATCCCAATTTAAAATCCAAAAATTATAGAGGACTTATTACAACCCGAATCAAAAATAAAATGCTTAAGTAAATGAGCAAAATAGAATAAAACATGTGCAGTTGTGTGGCCCTCTCCGAGCCCCTCGCAGCTCTGAACTGTCTAATGCTGGGGAAAGGTGAAAAACGTGGTGAGTTTATGAAAACTCAATGTGTAATCCCCTTATTAAAGAAACAATCAGTATACAAAAATAGAATCAGTCTCGGCCTGAGCCCTTTAACAGTAACAGTACAGTTTAGTTCAGAGCATATGTGGGCCAAAGCCCAAAGCAATATCATTTGGGTCACAGCCCCTAACATAATCATTTGGGCCTAGCCCATCATAGTAACAGTCTCAGTATGAATGATTGATAGAGCTCGAAAAAACTATTATTTTGACAAAGACAAGTGCACCTATCGAACTGTAGTATAGCTAGGGTGAGTCTGAAATATCGTATCCTCAAGGACCAAGAGTACTTAGTAATAACTATCTTTTTATTATCTAGCCTAATAATTAAAGGGGATTTATTTTTAATCTAAAATTTAACTAACTAATTTAACTAACTTATGAACTTGACAGGAAGTAAACTGGGAAAATACTTTGGACAACTTATATGAGTTGGATGACACCTAAGGATGAATCCACCTAGACTTCACTTATTACTTTTGATTCATGTGATTTATTCACTTGACTTAATCCGTAGAAATCCCTGAATTATATTAATACCTCTTACGAGGCTACTAACAAATGACTCTAGGTTGATTACTTGAAATCTCTTTCAAATTAGAACCCCTATTGTCGCATTAATTCGATCTATGGATTCCCATATTAGGTTTGACCCTAATCTAGCAGATTTTTGTCGCCCTATTTATAGGGTTGCACTCAACTCCACTTAATTGTGTTGATCTTCTCTTAAACAGTGACTTTTGCACCACTAAATAAGCACATTCGACCTAAATCAATAACCTAAATCATCAAAACAAGAATAAAACTCACAATTAAGAATAAGCACAAGTATTTATCTCATAAATCAAATAATAATAAGATCTGTCATAGGTTTCATCTCCTTAGGTATCTAAGGGATTTAGTTCATACTAGAAGAGGAAAACATCATGAAAGAGGAGAAACAACAAAACATAAGAAAACCCAAAAGCTTCTAAAGAACTTGATGGGAGATACTCAGTCTTAATGGAAATTCTTCTTCTAAGTTGTTCTTAATGACTGTATTAGAGTATTTCTCCTTCAACTCGGCGTCTATTCGACATACTTTCTAACTCTCCATTTAAGATACCCCCTAGGGTGTTTATATAGGCTTTGAGATACCTTACTTGGCCCACAAGTATCCTATTCCGAATAAAACTCTTCCTAGTTTTGGAAGGGACACGCCCGTGTGAATCGAGCCCAAGCTGTGTTTGAGTCTACTAAAGTGGCACGACCGTGTGATGAACTCCAGTCCGTGTTGGTTTCTCACTTTTTCCCAATTTCTCCGTTTTTGGCCCATTTCTCATTCTTTTCATCCTCCTATGCTTACCTAAGTATAAAACATGAAATTAAAGAATTAGGAGCATCGAATTCCACAATTCAATGGCTAAATCACCCAAAAGTATGCCAAATGTGGGATTAAAATATGTATATATTACGGTTTATCAAATACCCCCACACTTAAGCATTTTCTTGTCCTCAAGCAAAATCCTTAACTCACAATTAAAATTTATTCTTCTCAACTTATAACTCCAATCAATAATGTTTTAAAATAATCTATAGGTAATCATACATTGAGAATTCAACTAAAAGAACATAAAAGTTTCAAACAATCCAAGTTGAGCATTTTATTCATGGAAAACATAGGAACCCCCCCTTATCTATGTAATCACCTTTGATTCAAAATATCATAGAGTTAACATCTTCACTAATTGTTCACTCAAATCACTCGAAGTGTTTAAGGGACAATAAATTAAGCACTCAATAGTCAACATGAGAAGTTAATCCCATAGGCTTGCATGAAAATCAAGTCTCCACCACTGTAAATTGAGATGATACGTTGATCAAAAGGTCATTAAGAAAGGTTATAATGTGGCTTGGTTAGGGGGTAGGGTTACAGGCTGAAAGAGAAGGTTAGAATCGAGATTGAATTGACAAATTACCTACTAGTAAAATGGACTAAAACTAAATAATTACAATAATAACACGAGCTTTTTCTAAAGGTGTGAAATTTATTATTTAAGCTCATAAAAGCATAGAACTAATGAAAAATATACTTTCAACTTTTTTTTTTTAAGAACAAATCATACATGAATAGGCTAAATTTAACCTGAAATAAAGAAAATAGTTAGGCAATTAATCAAATCAAATCTCGACATAAGGGACATCAAGAGATTAGGGGAAGTAGAAATTCAGTTTTATGTTAATATTAAAGGGTAAGTCAAGAAATGGTTTGTTAGGATCAAAGGGGTTCACTAAAGGTTAATTATGAAGGTAGGCCTTTTAGGAATTAAGTGGATTAAATCCTAGATGCCTTTATCCTCTCAGTATATCAAATCAATGATGTGGTCTTGACATGCATAATCGAGGCAAGTTCTAGAATAACAGATCAATATTGACTTACTCAAATCAACAATAAAAGTGAGCACGAAAGAATGTATTCTCTAAAAGCTCAAAATCTCACAGGAATTATTGGCTTTTGCTGTCAACCCTGTGAACTTTAAACTTCAGGATAATACCTAAACTTGAGGAAATAACCTCGAAAAATTTTAAATTTTTTCAAAAAATTAACTTATCATGCTCGATTATCTAAAGCCTTAAAGTTTAAACAATCAATGCACAACTGCCTATGTTTTAATTCAAGACATATAAATAAAAATCATAAATTAATCGTAATTAGTTCTAATAGTGATATGAGAAAGAAAAGACAAAATTCAGGGAATTGAGAATAATGCAAAAAGTTAGGAACTTTTCTCAATAAAATTCACCCTCCACACTTAAAATGTACATTGCCCTCAATGTACAAAAATAGTTAATAGTGAAATAGTAATAAAATCATAAGATAGGGAGAGAATTGAAACTTCCTGAATTTTGGATGGAACCAATGAAAAGAAACTAGATAGGATTGGCAGAGGTGAATGTGGGGAGCGCCTCGAACCATTTAAAATTAAATCCTTGAAGCAGCTGGCCTAATCTTATTATATCCTAAGCTAAATCTAAATGGCATGAAGAAAAAGAATAAAATAATAAAGAGAATAAAATAAAAATAAATGTAAATAATGGAAAATGGGTATGAGTTCAAAAAGAAAGGGGAAAATGGAAGAAAACTTAGGGAAGAAAGTGAACAGAAGAAAATGGATTAAATAGAAATTGATATATATATAGTCGTGGCCCACGCCCGTGTGCCCTGGGCGTATCTGGTCACACAGTCGAGTCGCACGGCCGTGTGTGGTATTGTTTGTTTTCCCACACCAGTGTAGGGGGTTTCAGTGTTGGCCATGACCGCATGGCTATAGCGTTTTATCGCAGCCCGTGTAGTTAGGAAAAGTTTTGTCCTATTTCCACACGACCACGACTACGCCCATGTGCTAGGCCGTGTGGTTAGTTAATCCTGCGCCTAAAAATCTAGTTAGTTCTTATTTAGATGCTAAAATTCATAAATATGAAAATTAATGGGGTTAGTGCTCAGGTTGCCTCCCGAAAAGTGCTCGTTTAAAGTCATAAGCTAGACTTACCTCTCATTCGCTTAATCATAGTGGTGAGGAGTTGAAAATCCTTTCTCATGGTACCAGTTCTACTATCAGTATATAGTTCGAGTCGAGTAGTGTTTACCTTGAAAGTGTTGAATATGGGATTACTTACCTCGACTATTCCGTATAGGAAGACATTGAGTACCTTAAAAGGGATTTCTTCGTTTGTTTTAATGTCTGAAGTGGCGATTCGAGGGTCTTTCATATGCAACATTACCTGATCTCCTATCTTAAACTGGGTTGTTCCATCTTTAAGTTTGACATGGCTTTGCTTTGGTTCTTCATGTTTTTTTGGTTTTTCCTTGGCGTACATCTGCCATTCATCTAACTCATTGATTTATAGCCTCCGTTCATCATGAAACGTTGTATTCTCAGTATGACCACTAGATCCTGGCTCTGTTATCTTTTCCTGAGAGATTTCCTATAAAGAGGATTGAACGTTGAGTATATTCATATTAACAGGACTTGTATTCTCTTGATCATTAGATATTCTTTCGAAATCACGTGCTTTGAGTTTAATCATGTCATCACTTACACAAAGTGTTACTTCCTCTCTATCAATATCGATAATGGTCCTAGCAGCTGCTAAAAAGGGTCGTCCTAATATTAAAGGAACATCATTATCCTCATTCATATCTAAAAGAACAAAGTCTACTGGGAATATGAATTTGTCAATTTTTACTAGTACATCCTCAATTATACGCCTAGGAACTCTAATGGTTTTATCAACTAGTTGGATGCTCATCCTTGTTTGTTTGGGTTTCCCTAGACCTAGCTGTTTAAACATTTTATAAGGCATAAAATTTATGCTTGCCCCTAAATTAGCTAAAGCGTTATTAATAGATAAACTACGAATTAAACATGGAATTGTAAAACTTCCTAGATCTTTTAATTTTTGTGGTAGTTTATTCTGCAAAATTGCTGAGCACACTGCGTTTAGCTCCACATGTGACGCTTCGTCTAACCTCTATTTTTTCGTCAATAGTTCTTTTAAGAATTTCCTTGAATCTGGCATCTGTGAAATAGCTTCAAGAAATGGTAAGTTAATATGTAATTTCTTTAGAAGTTTAAGAAACTTATTAAATTGTTCATCTGTATTGTCTTTCTTCATTACTTTATGGTACGAAACTCAAGGTTGGTATTCTGTAATTACCAATTTTGGTGGATTATGGCTTATCTCAACCTTACCTTCCTCTACGACATTCTCTTGCCTCAGTTTTGGCTTATTTGACCCTTCACTATCGTGAGCAGTAATGGATGACGTTGCTTCTTTGGGTTAGTTTCAGTGTTGCTTTGCAAGCTACCTTGTGGTCGATCAGATATGAGTCTAGCAAGTTTCCCTAATTTGTTCTCGATCCCTTAAATCGGTGCTTGCTGATTTTTTAGTGTTGTTTTGGTGTTTTGGAAATGGGTTTCTGGCACCGCAATAAATTTTGTTAGTATCTCTTCAAGGTTTCAGTTTTTGTCTTGTAGGTAAGGTTACTGTTGAAAGCCTAGGAGGGGTTGTTGTCTCTGATTTCCTTGGCCACCACATGAAAAGTTTAGATGGTTCCTCCAACCTGGATTGTAAGTATTACTATAAGGGTTATTTTGAGATATAAAATTATTGCCCGTATAGTTCATCTGTTCCCTTTCCATGCCAAAATTGTAGGGTGGGTATTCTGTATTATTCATCCATCCTCTATTTGTATCACACTGCATCACTGGATGTACCTACAAACCACACAAACCATCAATCTTTTTATTTAACAGTTCTACCTGGTTTGATATCATGGTCACCGCGTCGAGGTTAAAAACTCCGGCTGTTTTTGTTGGCTTCGTCCTCATAACTTGCCACTAGTAGTTATTCAGTGACATCTCTTCAATGAATTCATAAGAAGCCTCAGGTGTTTTATTGTTTAGTGTTCCGCCAACGGATGCATCGATCAACTACCTAGTCGAGGGGTTCACACCGTTGTAGAAGGTTTGAACCTGTAGCCATAATGGTAACCCATAGTGAAGGCACCTTCTTAGTAGATCCTTGTATCTCTCCCATGCATCGTATGGTGTTTCTAAATCCATCTACACAAAAGAAGATATATCATCCCTCAACTTAGCCGTTTTAGCCGGCGAAAAATATTTAAGTAGAAATTTTTCGGTTATTTGTTCCCACGTAATGATTGATCCTCATGGTAACGAGTTCAACCACTATTTAGCTTTGTTCCTCAATGAAAAGGGAAACAATTGAAGATGAATGGCATCATCAGAAATGCCATTTATTTTTAAAGTGTCGCAGAATTCCAAAAAATTTGCCAAGTGATTGTTAGGGTCCTCATCCTGCAAACCATCAAACTGAACAAACTACTGTATCATCTGTATAGTGTTAGGTTTCAGTTCAAAATTATTTGCAGCAATAGTAGGTCTAACAATACTAGATTCAGTTCCTGTTAAATTAGGTTTAGCATAATCATACATAGTATGAGGAGTAGGATTTTGATTCATCGGGTTTGCTGCCACCATAGGAGGTAGCAGATTGTTATCAACCATCTCTTTGGTGGTATTGGTTTCATCTTCTTGCTCTTCTTCTATGTACTGTAGTTTTTGCCTTAGTTCTCTTTAGTTTCTGCGAGTGGTAGCTTCTATATCACTGTCAAAAATCAAGGGTCCTGACGGGTTCCTCCTAGTCATAAAATAGAATTACCTGCCAGAAACAAATAAAAGAAAAATTAGTAAAGTTAAAAATAATATAAATTGCAAATAAATAAAATGGCTAAAGTAATAAAATTTAGTTTTCCTAATATCTTTGTCCCCGGCAACAACACCAAAAACTTGATGGAGCTCGAAACAACTATTATTTCGACAAAGGCAAGTGCACCTATCAAACAGTAGTATAGCTGTGGTGAGTCCGAAATATCGTATCCTCAAGGACCAAGAGTACTTAGTAATAACTATCTTTTTATTATCTAGCCTAATAATTAAAGGGGATTTATTTTTAATCTAAAATTTAACTAACTAATTTAACTAACTTATGAACTTAACAGGGAGTAAACTGGGAAAATACTTTGGACAACTTATACGAGATGGACGACACCTAAGGAAGATTCCACTTAGACTCCACTTATTACTCTTAATTCATGTGATTTATTCACTTGACTTAATCCGTAGAAATCCCTGAATTATTTTAATACCTTTTTCGAGGGTACTAACAACTGACTCTAGGTTGATTAATTGAAATCTCTTTCTAATTAAAAGCCCTATTGTCTCATTAATTTTGATCTATGGATTCCCATATTAGGTTTGACCCTAATTTGGCAGATTTTTGACACCCTATTTCTAGGGTTGCAGTCAACTCTGCTTAATTGTGTTCATCTTCTCTTAAATAGAGACTTTTTTTTCCACTGAATAAGCACATTCAACTTGAATTAGTAACCTAAATTATCAAAACAAGAATAAAACTCACAATTAAGAATAAGCACAAGTATTTATCTCATAAATCAAATAATAATAAGATCTGTCATAGGTTTCATCCTATTAGGTATCTAAGGGATTTAGTTCATACTAGAAGAGGAAAACATCATGAAAGAGGACAAACAACAGAACATAAGAAAACCCAGAAACTTCTAAAGAACTTGATAGGAGATCCTCAGTCTTGATGGAAATCCTTCTCCTAAGCTGTTCCTAGCGGTTGTATTGGAGTATTTCTCCTTTTATCGGTGTCTATTTGACGTACTTTCGAACTCTCCTTTTAGGCTGCCCCTAGGGTGTTTACATAGTCTTTGAAATGCCTTACTTGGCCCACAAGTATCCTTTTCTGAATAAAACTCTTCCTAGTTTCGGTAGGGACACGCTCGTGTAAATCGAGCCCAGGCGGTGTTTGAGTCTGGTAAAGTGGCACGACCATGTTGATTTCTAAGTTAGGCCAAATTTCTCTATTTTTGGCCCATTTCTCGTTCTTTTCATCCTCCTATGCACACCTAAGTATAAAACATGAAATTAAAGGATTAGGAGCATCGAATTCCACAATTCAAGGGCTAAATCATCCAAAAGTATGCTAAATGTGGGATTAAAATATGTATATATTACGGTTTATCAATGATACATGATACATGCATACCCATCCAACCCTGCACTACCTATAGGGAATAAATCACCCACGACATCCCTACACCTACACTGTTAGCACTGGTTGCAGTACAAACCTAAATCGTAGCAAAGCTGCTAGTATATATGCAGCTTTAAGCCTTCAGTAACAATACCATAATTAGCACATAGCCATCAGCAACTGTAATAAGATCTGCACATAGCCATCAACTAGGATAATATAACCGGCACACAGCCATAGGTAAGTATGATCAACACAAAGTCATCAATAATTACGGCCGACACACAGCCATGGATAAATATGATCGACACAAAGTTATAATTAAGATGGAACAGCGCCATAATTAGATTAATTGGCTTAAAGCCATCGGTAGGTCCACAGTCGTTTTGTCCGACCCGTGCGACCCTATCAGAACAGTACTTCCTCCATAACCAATATCCCAATCCCATACAGAACGAGTAGTTCATGCACCCAACAAAAAGCTTAATAGGCGATTCTATGTAGACTAAATGCATAGAACTCAATCAAAAGCATGTCATAGATTGGAATCAAAGGGAAAAAAAGATGGACGCCCTAGCATTCGCTAAAAATAAAGTTAAATCGACATCTAAATAAGAAAAGACCGAGGCGAGTGCAAAATAGATGAAATGATAAGATGGATTCAAGAAACAAGGCTTGTTCTTCAAGAATTTGCAAGGGAAAACAACATGAGACTGCCTAATTATCCGCCAATTACGCTTGGCCCGCATAGCCATCATGAGACAGAATATCAATGAAATGAGGAAGGAGAGGAGAGTTGTAACAGCCCAATTTAGACCATAGTCAGAATAGTGGTTTCGAGACCACAAATTCGAGTCAAAAAAATATTTTTATATTATTTTGTGTGCTCACAGCATGTTAGTTAATATGTGTGAAATTTTCGTGATTTAATTTTATCGTGTCCAATTTGATAAAAGGACTTAATCGCGTAAAATGTAAAAGCTATGGTTTAATAGATTATGTGCTGAATTGATGTGGTCTTTTAATGTGGGGTCCTTATGTTGATAATATACCATTGAAATTATGGATGGACATAAAAATCTAAGGTTAGTGGATTTTAAATGAAATTAAAAGGCTAATATGGTAATTATGTTAATATATAATAAAATAAAAAATAAAGTAAAAACACATGTTTTGTTTATTTTTTGCACTGAAACTAGAAGAAAGAAGAAGCCATTTGCATGTTTTAAGGTTCGACACTTTGTTTTTGTGATTAAGGTATGATTTGAGTTTTGTTTTTAATGATTATTGCGTTTTTGTGATCATTGCGTTGTGTTCTATCAAGCCCATGCCTAAATTTCAGAAATTGTTTATGATTGTGTAATGTGCCATTGATGATTTTGTGAGCTTCATGATGTTATTTTGGGAAATATGAATGTTTGGTGTTAGATAAACATGTTTTTTATTGGAATTTTTGATGAATTTGATTATTATGGGCTAAATTGTGAAAATGAGAAAATTGAAGGACTAAAATGTGAAATAAATGAAATATATGGGCTTATTTGAGCCAAGTGTATATTCGGCCAAGTTATAGTGTAATGAAATTTTGTATATTTTTTGATTTTGTGAATTAGGGACTAAAATGTCAAAATGTGAAAATGTGAAGGCTAATTTATAAAATGCCATAAATATGTGTATATAGATTGAATTGAATGAATTTGTGAATGAATAAGCTAAATTTGAATGTGTATAGATCAAGAACCAAAGAAAACGGAATTAGATCGAGGGAAATCTAAAGTGGTCGAGTAACCATTTATTTTCATACGAATCAAATGCGAGGTAAGTTTGTATACAAATAAATGTGTCTAAATTGAATTATTAATACTTTTATGTGAATGAATTGTGATATATAGCTATTTGAGCTGAATATGTGAAATCTAAAAAAGTTCAGATAATGTGACGACGTCCAAAAAGTCTCATACGAACCTTTGGAAGTAGTTAGGATATGTATGCCATGACATAGGATTCTGATATGTGTTATCGTGTAAGACCATGTCTGGGATGTTGGCATCAATTTGAGATTTACGTGTAAGGCCATGTCTGGGACATTGGCATCGTATATGATTTCGTGTAAGACCTTGTCTGGGACAGAGGCATCGATATTTAATTACATGTAAGACCACGTCTGGAACGTTGGCATTGTACGAGCTTTCTAAGCTATCCGAGTATCCTTATTGATTTCGAACGGTTCAACCGGTATTTCGAGATATGAATGAGTATACGAATGTGCATTCAAATTTTGGTACGTATATATGTATATAAAATTTGGCAATGGAAGATAAGTATAAATATGATCATTTGATATTTGAGCTACATGAAAATGTGATATGTTTATAAGTAGGTGGTTATGATCAATTGAGTTAGATGAGAAATATGAATTTGCTATTGTGTTATGCCGTAGTTCATATGAATGAAATAGTTTGTAATTGTTTATGTGATAAGTTTATTTGTATATGGCTTACTAAGCTTTTATAAGCTTACTTTGTGTGTGTTTGTGTAATATCCCGGGTTAAGGGGTTAATTTATTTTTTGGCATTGTTGCATAATTATTGGTGAGCTATTATGTTGTTTGTATGGTTTCGGGACTTAGATGAAGGCTAGGTGTGTGCCTGAGTAGGTGGAAAATTTTTGTTTTTGGGCCTTAGGGGGATAGGAGCTAAAGGAGATGGGGTTTTAATTAAATTAAGTGAATTTATAGCACAAATGAGGAGCTAGCAAAGTGGCAAGCATGTGCCACATGGAGAGTGTGTGTGTGGCGTCATCTACAAGGGGGAGGTCTTGTGTTCAAGTCGCGAGAATCCCACTCCTTTTGGCTCTCATTTTGGACGGCATGGAGGAAGAGGTAGAAGGCAATTTGAACTCTAGCTTGGACTTAGTCTTCACATTCAAAAGAGGGGTGGAGAGTGAAAGTAGGAGGGAGACTTGGTCATGGGTTTTGAATTGGTGGTGTGAGAGCAAATGGGGGGAGGTTGGCCGATTTTGAGGAGTGTTTGGGGAGCTTGGAAGTGCCAAACTCCTTGGTCCTTTGGGTGTATTTTCGGTCTTAGGGGGAAACAATTAAGTTTTTTTCTTCTTTTCTTTGTGTCAACAAGTGATTCTTAGTTAGTCAAAAGCTTGCAAAGAAATTCTCTTCACTTGCAAATAGCCTAATGAATCTCACCCATTTTTTGTGCATTTTTTGAAACCAAAACCCTGTGTGTTGCCGAAATTGCTTCTTTGTTTTGTTTTGCTTCTTCTCTTTGTGTTAGCCAAGACCAAGCACTCCATTATCATTTTCTCCTTTTGAAACCTTGTTAGCCAATGCCCTCCTACCTCCTTTTCTTTTTCCAATTTAGTTAAGCGAAACCTCTAGCACCTTATTGCCGAAAGTATACCTTGTTTCTTCCTTCTTCTCTTCATTGTGCAAAGCCAAAACTAGAGACCCTTTCTTCTCACTTCTTCTTTTGTTTCATAAACCTTGTGCCGATTTCCTTTGTTCCATACCATCTCTTTTAAACCGAAACCGACCTTTGTTCTTCATCATCTTTGAGTAGAACCTAGCATGTTCTTTCTCTTTTCTTAAATGATAGTAGCGAAACTAGTTCTTCTTCTAAACACACCTTATTCATTTCTTTCCTTTCAAAACCGAAAGTGACCCTTCATTCATCTATTTTATTTTCTTGTTTTTCTCAAACACATTGGCGAATCATTCTCCTCTGGTGTTGGGTGGCCGAATATTGGGTGTGGTTGGTGCTGGGTCCCAACCGATTGGTAGTGGGTAAGTGTGGCCGAATGGCCTTTCTCCTTTCATTGGTACTTTGCCGATTCTTGGTATGTTAAGGGCTAATATTGGTATTGGTTAAAAGGTGTTAACTTCTTGTTTAATCTTTTCGTATAGGATCTTTGGACTTTGGGAATAATCAAGAGGAGTCTTCCAACTCTTTTAGCCGATTGTTAAGTGGTGGTAAGAGGAGTATTTTGTTAGTCCGTTCTTTTAGCCTCGTTAAAGCAGGTTTCAATGGATTAATGGACTTTCTTTTTAGGTGGAGGCCGTTTGTAAAGGAGAAACCTTTGTGGTTCGAGTTTGGTAGGAAGCCAAGCGTTGCAAGGTGAGGACTATTTGATAAACCCTTTTGGTTTAATGCTTGTGGCGAATGGTATGATGGTTAATCCATTTGTTGGCCGATTGTAGGATTCGAGTTGTAGAAGTGGTCAAGGGGCGTAAATCGATTTTAGGGATTAATACCTTCGCTAATTGGTGTGTAAACTAACACATACATTTAGTAATATAATTGATAACGTGTGATGATTAATGAAAGCAGTGATGATTGATGTGATACCTAATGGGTATGATTACGGACTCGGGTAAGTCATTATTGTTATTATGAGTTTCTTGATGATCTATATGATACCATGGTTGTGGATATATGTGACATGGGGTATGAAATTAGACATATTAGCATGATATGCATGATTATATGATATGCATGATTACATGAGTGTGGTATGTTGATGGGTGATACAGTGGAGGGAGCGGTGATATTTTGTCTTGTGAGCACCGGTGTTTTAGTAACACACTTTGTGACTTTGGGTCACGGAGGTTTAGCACCTCGGAGGTTTGGTACCTCGGCGTCTCGTCCACGTGGTTAACACCATCGTGGGTTGGCCCCCATGTGAGATATGGGATTGGCGCCGGTGATTTGGTATCACACGATGGGTTGGCCCCATCATTGGATTTGTATTTGCGGTCACCGGTGCTTTAGTAGTACAATTGTGTCTTTGGGACACCGGTGGTTTGGTACCACATTGACGGATATTGTGTCTTTGGGACACCGGTGTTTTAGTAACACATTGTGACTATATGTCACCAGTGGTTTGGCACCACCGGTGGTTTGGTACCACACGGGGTAGAAAAGCGATATGGATGGTTAGGATCGGGTTGCATTAATTATGTTGCTTTGTATGATGTGTGTTAGCATGTTGTTTTTCGGGAGCGGGATTTACATTATCGAGTCACTCGACTCACCCTCTCCTTTGACATTTTAGGTGACTCGTGAAGCGGACACGGGCCGGGATGGACTCGGGTGCACATGCCATGCTTTAATAAAAGTGTTGCTCGGACTTTGAATTTGGGTACTTTAGCTTATTTACTTTACTTGGGTTTTATATTGGATTTGTAAAAGGCCTTTAATTTATGTTTGGTGATGTTTATGTTTTAATTAGATTTTAATATGCCTTAACAAAACAAGTTGGTATGAATTTTTTCTAAAACTTGGAAGATAATGATTTCAAAATTATAGCATAATGTGTTTTAAACCATACCATCGGGTATCACACTATGTCTTTATGGTAAGCAAACTCAAATGATTTTCAAATCAAACTTGTATTACTCCTAAGTCTAAAAGGTTTTAAGTAACACTAAGAAACTATTAAGGTTTAAATGGTTTAAACTCGTTTAACCACACATTCAGTTAAGATTTCAAAATCTCGGGTTTCAACCACACCATCGATTTCAAACAAGTCTACTCAATTGTCTTCAAAATACACTGTGTTTTCACTCGGCTTTTAACGAAAAATTTAACCTCTCACAAACATGTTTCCGTAACATACCGATTTGGGCGTGGTGTCTTGTCAGGGTTTGGGGTGTTACATTTGTGGTATCGAGCTAAGTTCAAAAGCTTTTTGTGGGCAGAGGCCCAAAATGTTTTAAAACTATAGTTTTCAAGTATTCTATTTTAAAAGTATGGTTTGAAAGGCATGGCACCGAGTCAAGCACCAGATTAAGCCCCTGTAAGTACCCGTACTATTGGTTGTGATATTAATTGATATGATTGAATGGCTAGGGATAGTAAGATTACTTTAGAGGCAAACCGATAGGATTACGTGGACTCATGAAAACAAAGTCTCTTTGATATTCATAAAACTTTGCTTTAAAAATAGTGGAATAATGACCGATACATAAAATTCTTTAATCGATGAGATTTAGTCATGAGTACCCGAGGGGCGTGGTCGTGGGCGTGGTCGCAGTGGGATGGTATTTCGAGCCGTAGGTTCGGGGGGGTTCGTAGAATGAGAATCTGATTCGCCACCGTTGGAGGTGGTGAGTTCAAGAGCGAGCCGGCGATGACGCAGTGTCACTGACGATCTTGCGGGTTTTGGAAAGGGTAGCCGAGCGGTGGAGGCGTAGGAGCTAGGAAATCATGCTGGCGACTTGGGCAAATAAATTTGAATTCTTCGAGGTGTCTCGGGTGTTGCTCCAGCCTTCTGAAAATCTTGGCCGGAAGCAGCAGAATGGATCATGGACGATCTGGACCTAACGGTAGAAGAAAAATTAAAGGGATCGTATCACTTCTCGAGATGAGTCATACGGTGGTGGCTCACGGTCGGATGGCGATCTGCAAATTGAAGATCGACATGGGATTATTTTGAGTGCTTATCGGAAAAAATACGTCAGACTAACTACATAAATGAGCAGAAAAGCATTTACGAGGTTAGTCTAGGGAGCAAATCGTGGCCGAGTCTGGCGAGTTTCGAGGTGAGTCGGTATGCGTGGGTATGGTGGCGGTGAGCATGAGAGGTGCGTTCGTTTGAGGATGGCTGCGAGACGAACTAAAGGTGATAATTGCGCCCAGGAGCGTGAATTTGCGGTTCTAGTTGAAAAGGCGAAGGTTGCCGAGGGCATTAAAGAGTCGTGAGGCGGGGTATGGAGAGAAACCGTCACAAGAGGAGTTTTGGGTCTTACGGGTCATCGAAACCAACAGAAAAGAGCTAGACCGAGTGGGCGAATCGGTCGGGTAGGTTTGTTCTTGCTAGCGAGGGACCGCTTGTGATGTAATCGTTGTGGAAAAGCTCTTTGGGGAGGATGTTGGGTGATGGTAGAGGTTGTTTTGAGTGTGGCTCATTGGATCACCGAGTGAGGATTGTCGCGCAAGTTAGCTAGAATTGATCAGAGAATCGGTACGTAATCAATCTGAAATAATGGACCACCGCAGAGGGGCCGAGGTAATGGCGAGAGGAGGTAATAGTTACGGTGGGCCGTGGAGCAGGGCAAAGGTGCAGTAGTTACGAGGCCGCATACTGGATTGGTATATCTTTGCGGCGCCGAGAGGAGGCGGCCTTACGGACGTCATAAGCAGATGCGTTTTTATTTTGGTTCTCCTTATCTTGCTTTAATTGATGTGGGTTCTACGCACTCTTATGTTGCCGATAGTATAGTAGAGACAATAGATTTAGACTACGAGATATCTTCTAGGCGGATGACCGTAATAAGCCCTCTAGGTCACTCTGTAGTGGTAGATAAAGCGTATAGAGGCGTACCTCTAGAACTCAAGGGGTATCTTTCGAGGTCGATCGATGGAGCTAGCTTGGGGAGTTCGATCGATTTTGGGGATGGATGGTGAGTAAGCACCAAAGCGAAGTTGGATCTGTGACTAAGCGCATGGTTCTGAAACACGGTGAGGGTGATGAAGTAGTTACGATCGGTAATAGGAGAAACTATCATCCAATTTGGTATCTGCTCTGAAAGTCGAGAAAATGGTCGGGAAGGTCGTGAAGCGTATGTGGTTCATGTGTATGCCTTGGGAACTAAGGAGTTTGTGGAGACCGTTGAGACGATTAGGGAATTTGTGGATGTGTTTCTGAGGAGCTTAGGGTTTGCCACCGGATCGGGAGGTAGAGTTGGAATAGATCATTCAGGGAAGCGTGCGGTATCCATTGCTCCGTCTGAGGATGGCACCTAAGGAGTTAGTGGAGCTTAAGGCTCGAATCTGAGAATTGTTGGACGAGGCTTTATCGGGCCAAGTATTTACGCCATGGGGAGCCTTGGTACTCTTTGTAAAGAAGAAAGATGGTACTATGCGGATGTGCATAGACTATCGCCAACAGAATAAGTGACGATCAAAAACAAGTATCCACCGCCTCGGATAGATGACTTGTTTGATCAATTTGAAGGGTGCGTCGGTTTTCGAAGATCGACCTAAGGTGCAGGTATCACCGGTTGAAGGTAAAAAGGCGGATATCGATAAGGCGGCATTTAGGTACTCGGTATGGGCATTTTGAATTCCTAGTTATGCCGTTCGGGTTGACTAACGACCGTGACTTTCATGGATCGATGAATAGGGTGTTCCAACGATTACCTAGATCGGTTCGTGGTGGTTTTATCGGCGACATCTTGGTATACTCAAGGACCGAGGAGGAGCATGATGCTCATTTACTGGGTGGTATTGCAGATTTTAAGGGAGAAGCGACTCTATGCGAAGTTCGATAAATCTGAGTTCGCTCGTGGAGGTGACATTCTTGGGTCATGTAGTGTAATTTGAGGGATTAGAGTGGACCCAGTAAGATAGAAGCGGTTTTGGATTGAAGCCGCCTAAGTCGATGCGGAGATCCGGAGTTTTCTAGGCTTGGAAGGATACTCTAGAAGATTTGTAGAGGGTTTCTCGTTGATTGCAGACCGATGACCAAATTATTGAGAAAGGGAGTTAGTTTATTTGATGAGAAGCAGGAGAGCTTCGACAAGTTGAAGAAGATTTTATTGAAGCTCGGTTCGATTCAACTTTGAAATTTGGGTAAGGAATTCTGATGTCTTCGCGATGCATCACATCTGGGTTTGGGTTGTGTCTTGATGCAAGAAGGAAGGTTGTGGCTTACGATCCCGCGGTGAGGCCACATGAGGTAAATTATCCAACGCATGCGATCTGGAGTTAGCGGTGTAGTATTTGCTTTAAAGATATGGAGGCATTACTTATGCGAGAGAGATCGATAGTCTATACGGACCATAAGAGTCTGAAGTACCTTGACTCGGAAAGACTTGAATCGAGACGGCGCAAATGGATTGAGCTACTAAAGACTACGATTGCTCAATTGAGTATCATCCGGGCAAGGCTAATGTTGTGGCGACGCATTGAGCCGTAAGGTTGTTTCGGTTGAGGCGTTGTTTGCCCACTTGAGTTTGTATGGCGACGGAGTATTCAGCGAGCTACTGAGTTAAGCCTACTTGGGTTGAGCGGATCGAGAAAGCGGTTGTTGGATGAGGTTTTGAGCACACGAGAGGACACAAGTGCGAGAATGATGGGTTGAAGGGTATAGCTTGTCTAGTGATGGGGTTACGTGTTTCGGGGAAGGCTTGTATCTTGAGAGATCTTGAATTGAGGCAAAAGATCCTTGAGATACCCATAGCGACCCTACGCTATGCATCTGGAGGTAGCAAAATGTATAAGGATCTCGAGGAGCATTACGGTGGTAAGATTGCGAAAAAGGAGGTGACCGAAGTTTGTGGGTAAGTGTCGACTTGTCGCAGTCAAAGTGAGCATCGATTCTTGTCGGGGTTGCTTGACCGGTGAAGATTCCACAGTGGAAGTGGGAAAGAATAACTATGGATTTCGTCGGTGGATTACCACTTACAAGAGCAAGAAGGATTGATCTGGGTAATTGTGGATCGGTGACTAAATCACTCACTTTATTCGGTGAGGTGGATTACTCACTGCAGAGGTTGGCAAAGTTGTATGTATCGAGATAGTGAGGCTGCGGGGTGCGAGTGTCGATCATCTCGGATAGGGATCAAGATTCACGTCAAGGTTACGGAAGGCGTTACATCGAGCTCTGGGTACACGGTTAGATTTCAAAGACTGACATTTCATCTGCGGTGACGAGGCGATCGGAAAGAGTTATCTGAATATTGGAGGATATGCTTGAGGTTGTGTATTGGACTTGAGGGTAGTTGGGAGGAGTATCTACCGTTGGTGAGTTCGCCTACAACAACAGACTACCAAGCGAGCATCAAGATGGCACCATATGAGGCGTTGTATGGTAGGAAGTGTCGCTCACCTACTTGTTGGATGAGCTAAGTGAATGTCGATTATTGGGACGAGTTGGTTCTTTGAGACCGAAGACAAGGTTAAGTTGATTGAGGCTCGATTGAAGGAAGCTTGGACCGGCGAAGTCCTATGTCGATCTTAAGCGGAGAGATATTGAGTTTCTTTGTGGGAGATCGGGTTTTCTGAAGGTCTCACCGTGGAAGAAAGTATTAAGGTTGGGAAGAAAGGCAAGCTAAGTCCGAGGTTCATTGGGTAGTATAAGGTTTTAAGACGAGTGGGACGATTGCATATCATTTCGAGTTGCCGGTGAGCTAAGTCGATTCACGACGTGTTCCACGTTTGATGCTTGGCGATATCGTTCGATCCATCACATGTGGTAACGATGAGAGAGATCGAGGTAAATCCAGATATGTCCATGGAGGAAGAGCCTGTCTGATTTTAGATCGGGATGTGAAGGTTCTGTGAAAGTCATGCCTTTGGTTAAGGTTCTTTGGCGGAATCATGGCGTGGAAGAAGTGGCGTGGGAACGAGGGATATGATGAGACAACAATACGCAACTCTTGACGAGGTAATTTAGGTGAAATTATTTTTAAGGGGTAGAAGCGTAATATCCGGGTTAAGGGGTTAATTTATTTTTGGCATTGTTACATAATTATTGGTGAGCTATTATGTTGTTTGTATGGTTTGGGACTTAGATGAAGGCTAGGTGTGTGCACAGTAGGTGGAAAATTTTGTTTTGGGCCTTAGGGGATAGGAGCTAAAGGAGATGGGGTTTTAATTAAATTAAGTGAATTTATAGCACAAATGAGGAGCTAGCAAAGTGGCAAGCACGCCACATGGAGAGTGTGTGTGTGGCGTCATCTACAAGGGGAGGTCTTGTGTTCAAGTCATGAGAATCTCACTCCTTTTGGCTCTCATTTTGGATGGCATGGAGGAAGAGGTAGAAGGCAATTTGAACTCTAGCTTGGACTTAGTCTTCACATTCAAAGAGGGGTGGAGAGTGAAAGTAGGAGGAGACTTGGTCATGGGTTTTGAATTGGTGGTGTGAGAGCAAATGGGGGAGGTTGGCGGTTTGAGGAGTGTTTGGGGAGCTTGGGAAGTGCGAAACTCCCTTGGTCCTTTGGGTGTATTTTCGGTCTTAGGGGGAAACAATTAAGTTTCTTTTTCTTCTTTTCTTTGTGTCAACAAGCTGATTCTTAGTTAGTCAAAAGCTTGCAAAGAAATTCTCTTCACTTACAAATAGCCTAATAGAATCTCACCCATTTCTTGTGCATTTTTTTGAAACCGAAACCCAGGTGTTTGCCGAAATTGCTTCTTTGTTTTGTTTTGCTTCTTCTCTTTGTGTTAGCAAACCAAGCACTCCATTATCATTTTCTCCTTTTGAAACCTTGTTAGTCAGATGCCCTCCTACCTCCTTTTCTTTTTCCAATTTAGTTAAGCCGAAACCTCTAGCACCTTATTGCCGAAAGTATACCTTGTTTCTTCCTTCTTCTCTTCATTGTGCAAAGCCAAAACTAGAGACCCTTTCTTCTCACTTCTTCTTTTTGTTTCATAAACCTTGTCCGATTTCCCTTTGTTCCATACCATCTCTTTTAAGCAAGAAACCACCTTTGTTCTTCATCATCTTTGGTAGAACCTAGCATGTTCTTTCTCTTTTCTTAAAGGATAGTAGCAAAACTAGTTCTTCTTCTAAACACACCTTATTCATTTCTTTCCTTTCAAAACCGAAAGTGACCCTTCATTCATCTATTTTTATTTTCTTGTTTTTACGAAACACATTGGTAAGAATCATTCTCCTCACGGTGTTGGGTGGCGAATATTGGGTGTGGTTGGTCTTTGGGTCCCAACCGATTGGTAGTGGGTAAGTGTGGTAGAATGGCCTTTCTCCTTTCATTGGTACTTTGCCGATTCTTGGTATGTTAAGGGCTAATATTGGTATTGGTTAAAAGGGTGTTAACTTCTTGTTTAATCTTTTCGTATAGGATCTTTAGACTTTGGGAATAATCAAGAGAGTCTTCCAACTCTTTTAGCCGATTGTTAAGTGGTGGTAAGAGAGTATTTTGTTAGTCCGTTCTTTTAGCCTCGTTAAAGCAGGTTTCAATGGATTAATGGACTTTCTTTTTAGGTGGAGGCCGTTTGTAAAGGAGAAACCTTTGTGGTTCGAGTTTGGTAGGAAGCCAAACGTTGCAAGGTGAGGACTATTTGATAAACCCTTTTGGTTTAATGCTTGTGGCGAATGGTATGATGGTTAATCCATTTGTTGGCCGATTGTAGGATTCGAGTTGTAGAAGTGGTCAAGGGACGTAAATCGATTTTAGGGATTAATACCTTCGCTAATTGGTGTGTAAACTAACACACTTACATTTAGTAATATAATTGATAACTGTGTGATGATTAATGAAGCGTTGATGATTGATGTGATACCTAATGGGTATGATTACGGACTCGGGTAAGTCGATTATTGTTATTATGAGTTTCTTGATGATCTATATGATACCATGGTTGTGGATATATGTGACATGGGGTATGAAATTAGACATATTAGCATGATATGCATGATTATATGATATGCATGATTACATGAGTGTGGTATGTTGATGGGTGATCTGAGTGGAGGGGCGGTGATATTTTGTCTTGTGAGCACCGGTGTTTTAGTAACACACTTTGTGACTTTGGGTCACGGAGGTTTAGCACCTCGGAGGTTTGGTACCTCGGCGTCTCGTCCACGTGGTTAACACCACAGTGGGTTGGCCCCACATGTGAGATATGGGATTGGCGCTTGGTGATTTGGTATCACGATGGGTTGGCCCCATCATTGGATTTGTATTGCGGTCACCGTGCTTTAGTAGCACAATTGTGTCTTTGGGACACCGGTGGTTTGGTACCACATTGCGGATATTGTGTCTTTGGGACACCAGTGTTTTGGTAACACATTGTGACTATATGTCACGGTGGTTTAGCACCACCGGTGGTTTGGTGCGACACGGGGTAGAAAAGCGATATGGATGGTTAGGATCGGGTTGCATTAATTATGTTGCTTTGTATGATGTGTGTTAGCATGTTGTTTTTGGGGCGGGATTTACACTTTGAGTCACTCGACTCACCCTCTCCTTTGACATTTCGGTGACTCGTGAAGCGGACACGAGCCGGGATGGACTCGGGGTGCACATGCCATGCTTTAATAAAAGTGTTGCTCAGACTTTGAATTTGGGTACTTTAGCTTATTTACTTTACTTGGGTTTTATATTGGATTTGTAAAGGCCTTTAATTTATGTTTGGTGATGTTTATGTTTTAATTAGATTTTTAATATGCCTTAACAAAACAAGTTGGTATGAATTTTTTCTAAAACTTGGAAAGATAATGATTTCAAAATTATAGCATAATGTGTTTTAAACCATACCATCGGGTATCACACTATGTCTTTATGGTAAGCAAACTCAAATGATTTTCAAATCAAACTTGTATTACTCCTAAGTCTAAAAGGTTTTAAGTAACACTAAGAAACTATTAAGGTTTAAATGGTTTAAACTTCGTTTAACCACACATTCAGTTAAGATTTCAAAATCTAGGGTTTCAACCACACCATCGATTTCAAACAAGTCTACTCGAATTGTCTTCAAAATACCTTTGTGTTTTCACTCGGCTTTTAACGAAAAATTTAACCTCTCACAAACATGTTTCCCGTAACATACAGTTGGGCGTGGTGTCTTGTCCGGTTTGGGGTGTTCTGATTTACATGTTTTATAGATTATCGAAGCTATTGGAAGCTCGGGGATCATCGAGGATCATCGCCACACTATTGAACTATATTTTGGTACCTTTTGAACATGTACATATTGAACTATGGCATGTATAGGCTAGAAATGTTAAGATATGTTTTGGGACATGTATATCTAGCCATGTGATATGGCTTGGTTAAGTTTGAGTTTAGGAATGAATTTTAGGTATGTACTATGTGTTATGAAATGGTACATTTTGCGGTATATATATGGTCAAGGAAAACGGCCAATTTGATATGTCTTGATGTGAATGAATTTGTATGTTTTGGTTATGTATAAAATGGTCTAATTTGGATATGAAGTATATGATTTTAGATGTAATTATAGTCCATGAAAGGTATGCCTTTGGATTGGTAATTGAATGTGGAATTAGTCGATGATATTATGGTTTGAATGATGCATGTTTTGGTATTGGAATTGGCAGGAAAATGTGGTGTAAAAATGTGCTATTTGTGCTTGTAGGGAGGACCCAAATTGGGTGGCAAATTGGCCTTCTAAATGGCCTATTTTGTGCCCACACAGGTGGGGACACGGGCGTGTGTCTCTGCCGTGTTACTTGAGGGCCACTTCGAAGTGAGCCTGGACAGGGCACACGGTCTCACAAACAGGCGTGTGCTAGGCCGTGTGGCTAAGTCAGTATACCCCCTTTGATTGTCACGATTGAGTACACGGGCGTGTGAGGCCAATTCGAATAGCCACATGGGCTAGACACACAAGCGTGGGATAGGCCGTGTGAGTAAGTCAGTAGCCTCCCTAATTTTCACACGGCCTGGCACACGAGCGTGTCTTGTGGCCATGTGGACAAGTCAATATGTATGCCCTATTCTGCCACGGCCTGGACACACGAGCGTGTCTAATGCCGTGTGAGGCACACAGCCTACTCACACGGGCGTGTGACCTATGTAACTTTGAAAATTGTTTAATTTTTGGGAAAATTTGAATGTGCTCGATTTAGCCTCAACCCCTTTTGCAATGCATGTTTAAGGTCTCGTAGACCTTTTAAAGTGACTTTATGTGTATATTCTGCTATGGAATGTTTGTGAATATTTGATGTTAGTGAAATGTTTGCGATATGATCTATTATGTCTGGTAATGCCTCTTAACACTTGTCCGGTGACGGATACGGGTTAGGGGTGTTACAAGAGTTACGAAGAGAAAAAAGGGGAAGGAGGGCACATGGATTTTGAGGAAGCAGAGGATGATTAGAATAAACTTTTAATTTTTATTTCAAATTGTAATAGTCTTGGATAATTTTAATTTTTATCATTTTAGGAGTAAATTAATAGTAGGCTTTTGTATTTGTTTTGTTTTTGGTTTCATGTTTTCTGTGCAGGAACCTCACATGAAAGGAGCACAACATTTTTGAACTTATAATGAACAAAGATGGAAGCACCCACCATTAACCATTGAAATGTCAGAATCAATCGGGTAACTTCTTTCCTTATTTATTCAAAGCTGCACATTAGGGATAATGTGCTATCTAAAGTGTGGGGGGTAAGATAGGAAATTTATTTTTAATTTTTTATTATTTTCCTTTAATTTTTATTGTCAATTGTGTGCTTGAGCTTGTAGAAATACAAGTGATTGGTTAGGAGCATCTAAATAGGTTGATCGTGTTTACTATAAATTTGACATGATAGTGAATGATTTTAAATTTTTATTATTAGACTACTAAGTTTTATATATTACATTGTAAATAGACATTGAGTAATTGAATATACCAAATGATATAGATAATACAAGAAATGAGCATGCTAATATGTATGATTTACTGTTGAATTTGTGATTGTTTGATTGATTCAATTTGTGAATTTAGAGATAAATAGGGATGACCCAAGGCATTGTTTGGTATACTCCAAGAGCCAAAAAGCTAACCGAATTTATTCATCCTCAGTACCTATATTTGAGCCAGAAAACACTTCTTGATGAACACGTCTTGATGAACACTTTTGGCCATACATATTGAGTATTAAGTAGATACATCACGACTTTTATAAAAAACATAGTGAAATAGGAAGACTTAGTGTGATATAGTGATTATAGGTTAGCCAATATGTGCAACAAAAGAAAACAAAATCACAAAAGTAAGAAAAACAAGTAGAAAAAATACTTCGTAAGTAAAAGTGTTTATGAGTGATATTTATTGAAAAATATAGAGGAGACAAAGTCACAAAAGTAGAAAAACTCATTTAGTAAGTGTGCCAAAACTCATTAGTTAGTTGTAGTTGTATTAAGTTATGACTTCCTATTTGGAGAAATCTGAAGGTGAGAGCTGCGAAAGAAGGTGTATGACTGATTTTTGGTCTAGTTAATACGATGGTTTCGGGACCACAAATCTGACAAAAAAATTATTTTTATTATATTTATTTGGTCTACAGTTTTATGGAATGATTTCGTGAAAATTTCATTAAAAATTTTAACGTTTGAGCACTCAATTTAGTCAAAAGGACTAAATTGTAATAAGTGAAAAATTTGAGTTCTATAGGTTAAAGGTGTCTAATTCTTATGAAATTTTAAATTGGAGGTCTTTAAATGGTGATTAGACCATTGGTTAAGCTGGTGGACAAAAATGGACATGGTTAGGTATGTTTCTAAAGTTTTCATTAAGGGCATTTTATTAATTTGGTAATTAAATGAATTAAAAAGCCAAAATAAAGCTAAAATTTGTCCATCTTCTTCCTCTCATGGCCGAATATACCAAGAAGCCATAGCTAGGGTTTTGCCCAAGCTTCCAAGCACGATTGTAAGTCTATTCTAGCCCCGTTCTTAATGATTTTTATGTTTTTGAAATCCTTGTAACATGATCTACCTATTTCTAGTACTAATTTGAGAAATGGTTGAAGGTATAGGGTTTGACCCATGAAGAAAATATATGAATTTTGATGTTTAATGGTAGAAAATGCATGATAGTTGTTACATAAACAACTTTTGCTAAGTGATTTTCGATGAAAATGCCTAAAAAGGACCTATTTGTAAAAAGTTGTAAAAATGGGTGTTAAGATGTGAATAAAAGAAAAATGTGGGCTGTTATAAGCATTTATAAGGTTCGGCTAGGCATGGGTATTGTAGAAATTAAGTAAATTTCATTTTACGAGCCTGGGGACTAAAATGTAAAAATGTTAAACTTTAGGGGTAAAAATGTAATTTTTTCCATAATGTGATTTTGTGCTGATTTGAATAGTATAATGGTTAAATAAGTTAAATGTGATATTATAGATCAAGAAAAATGAGGTTCGAAATTAGAACGGGGGAAAAATAAGTATTTGACGGTTAGGTCCTTTTTACCATTTTTATGCCGAGGTAAGTTTGTAAGTTAATAATGCAATGCTATATTTGTATCTTAATGTTTTGATATTGCATGAATTGTATGATTGATTCTATGAGCATATTCGACGAAGTTTCTACAAGCGAGAAAATCCTAGTTGAACCTTAGGAATATATTAGGATACAAGTGACATGTCACTAGGAACCCATGTGATTATGTGATTTATTAATCCAGGGTGCTGGTCCTGTTCTTCCTACCTATGGCTGGGTATACCGGCATATGTTGCGAATACCTGACAACTTGTGTGAGCAGCACCGCGTAGCTACGTCTCGACTGATAGCTTGTGTGAGCAAGCCCGCAGATAGCTCGAGATCGAGCCTATATGGGTTATGAGATATGAGGTAGCATTGGCTACATATGTGGCATGTATGTGCAAGATTTCCTGTGTATCTGATAGAATTGCAAGTGGTTCAATGGGAAATTCAATGGGTATGTCAAAGAAGAGAAAGAGCATGTAAGTAATACGAATTAGTATAGGTATGTACATAAAGCTTATAAGCATTGTCTTCATGATATTGTGAGTTCATGGTTTCCACGAGAATGTTTTTGTGAAAACCTTGTGATCATTGGTCTATACTATGGTAAATTCGGTTGACGATAATGTGATTGGTTGTTGGGCCAAATTGAGTTATGATATAGCAAGTTTTATTCACACAAATTGTGATTTATCAGATATGAGAAAAAGGGAAGATTGGCATAATTGCCTATTAAAATGGTTATGGAAGTGTGGGAAGATAAAAATTTATGTAATTGAAAGATGTTAAAGTATATGCTTGAAACTTAAATACTCATAATTAATGTGTTGTTCTCTATTAGATTTGAAATAGTTTGTTGGTTGTGGTAATATGTTATAATGGAGAGATTGCGGTGGTTAGGCTAATGCCAGGACATGTTAAATTATACTTACAAATTGATAGAATAAATAATGTGACTAAATAAATTGTAACTGTGAGATTTATAGCTATTTATATTATCTTATGTTTATATTGTTTGACTTGGTAAATGATTGGTAAGAGATGCTTACTAGATTCATACAGACTTACAATGCTATATAGCTTACCCCTTCCTTTTCCATGTTTTATAGTGTCATTGAGCTAGCTCGGAATGCAAATAACTAGAGGTCCTATCACATTATCAAGCTATCACTTTGGCTATTGATGAATTCAAGTATTTTAAGTTTATGGCATGTATAGGGATTTGATCTTTTGGTCATTATTAATTTGGCCATATGTGTTGGATTATTATGGTTTATGGCTCATTTTCGTATGTAGCCATGGAAGTTGGCTAATATTGGTTATGAGCATATTTATATATTAATGTCATTTGTGATTGTGGAATCTTGCATGATTCAGTGTGGAAAGGTTGATGTTCTATGCATTATAAATAATGGCATGAGGATCACACGCTATTGTATTGGTTGTTGTTGTTTGGTTTCTCATATATGCTTGAATTTTTCCATGTGATGTTGTGTTGATGTGTGCAAGTGAGGGTGGCAAAATGGCTTGGTAAATAGCCTTGTTTTTGTCCACATGGGTAGACACACGGGCGTGTGTCTAATGTAACATCTTGAAGTTGGGCCTAGGAGAATTGAGCCCAATGGGCCTGAGCGTAGTAGCGTTTAAAATTTTTGAGAATAAGAGATCGGCTTAAATGCAAGTTGGACCTATTAGATAAGTGATTTTGGAAGGTTAGGGGGCTTCTATGAAGTCCTGAGATCAAACTTTGGCTCTAAGGAAATGTTGGTTTTAGGTGAAAAAACCACGGAAGTTGGCGAGTAGGCCTTAAGAATAAAATATGGAGAAAAGTGACACAAGTGGATTATGTGGTGTAGTGGCAAAGTGGCATACATAAGAGGCAAAAGGGTGACATACAAGGAAGGAAGGAGGTCCAAGGTTCTAGTTGTAGCGCTTGCATTCCTTTTAGATTATTTTATTAAATGAATTTAGACCTTGGCCATTGGGTTATATTTAGTTGCGCATGGTTTAAGACACGGGGAGGAGCTTGTGGCTAAGTGGTTAGTGGCGTGGATTATGTTGCAAGGGAGCACAGGTTGAATCTCATGAAGCGAGGGTATTTATTTTGCAGATTGACGGTAAGAGTTTGATTGGATTTAAACTCGCTAACGGAGGATCCCACATCGGAAAGATACAAAGAATGAAGGTGAAGAGCTAGCTATATAAAGAGCATTCTAGGAGGAGATAACATACCTTGGTGGGCATTTTGGCGCAGGAGTGGTCGAGCTGCAGATTAGCACGATTCCTGTCGGTGTGTAACTCTCTCTACTCTAGTGTAAGCGGCAAAATGAAGTGCAGTCCACAGTAATAGTAGCCACACGACGTCTTGGCGCGCGTGTGAGGCTTCGACGTGATAGTTGAGGCCATCAGTAGTATTCTTGTGGGTTGAGGCTACTTAGGGCTGCAATGGGCGGATGTATGCCCAATGGGCCCATGGGCTAAATTGAATAAATTGTATGATGATATAGTATATAGTGAACTAGATTAGGTGGACCTTATATACGTGGCTAGTTATGGGTTAGGTGGGCCACACGAGCGTGTGGGCCTAAATGGGCCAAAATCGGGTTTTAGGCCCAATAGTCTGGTAAAGATCGAAAATGGTAGCTGAGTTGCTCGGGGTGACATTAGGCCTTCGGAAAGGCCATTGCAGGTGCAAATTACCAGAATACCCTCGATAGGTAAATTACGAAAATACCTTTGGTAGGTAAAATTACGGTTATGCCCTTAGAGGTTGATTAGCTTGATTATGTGGTATTATGTCTATCTGATTATGATGGTAATTCATGTTATATTTATATTTGATATATGTTTTGCATACATGACATAGTGCATACATGAATTATTATGTCATATTGCATGGGATTTGGGATATTATGATTAATGGGGAAGTGTGTATATATTTATATACGTGGGTGACTCTGTCATGATTAATGATGGCCTTGAGCCTCATTGTGGATTAATGATGGCCTCGAGCCTCATTGTGGATTGATGATGACCTTGAGTCTCATCGTGGATATTTTTTAATTAATCACGTGGATCAGTGGCTAGACCATTTAACTGGACTTTAGGCGTATGTGCATCGACATAGGCGCCAATGAGGTGTGTATCGGATGGAGGGTCGATTGTAGAAATCCCCCGGTGTGTGGTTGTTGGATATACGGGTGGTATGTAGAGGATGGAAAACTAGGTTTGGGCTGGGACATATTGCATTCATATATTTTGTATGCCATCTTGAGTGGGCTAAGGCCCAATGTGCACCTGTGGGCTTAAGGCTCAGATTACATTTATGGGGATTTACACACTGAGTCTCGATGACTCACCCCTTTGTTAATTTTGCAGGCAATCATTAAATCACGGATTTGGGAGCTAAGGCGGACTCGTGGAGGCCATACATTGTTTTTCTCGTAAACTTGTTCTCTTCTTTCAAACTTATTTTTAATTCGGGTTTTTAAGTTGTAATAAGGCCGCTTAAACTTTATTTTTGGTATTTTATTTGGTTTAGCTTTTAATTTGATTACTACCTATTATTATTAAATGTTCAATACAGGAATTTCTTAAGCCCTTAATAACCGTTTCCAAAATGTTAACAAGAGGATAACAAGAGAATAAACATTTAAACTCGAAATTTTTAACAAACGCACAGTTTTTAAACAACCCTTTTATGTGACATGCCGATCAAATTAAATAGCTTAGTAGGGTTTGGGTGTTACAATTATGGTATTAGAGCTAGGTTCAAAAACTCGGCTGTGGGTTTGGATTCAAAAAAATGTTTTCAAAGGATGGTCTGGAAAATGGTTTAGAAAAATATATATCTCTTTTCTGGAAGTATGGCACCCGAGTCTCCGGCACCAATCCACACTGTAAGTTCCCTGATACCTTTGTTATATGCTATATTTCTGGTACCTATTCTATGTGTTTGGCTTGGATGTGATATTCGGATATAGAGTTGGTTGCGTATGAAATATTTGTCTACTTTAATGGCTAGGTGTTTTTGATTATGTGTAGGAGTTCTAAATTCTAGTTAAAAGTGTATTACTATTTTAGAATTAGAGTGCGCAGCATGAGTGTAGTGTTGTAGGTTGGGATGTGCGGCTGTTTCTATAGCTGGAAATTTCGAGGATGAAATTTCTTTAAGGAGGGTAGATTTGTAACATCCTAAAATTGGGCCTAGGAGAATTGAGCCCAATGGGCCTTGAGTGTAGTAGCGTTTAAAATTTTTGAGAATAAGAGATCGACTTAAATGCAAGTTGGACCTATTAGATAAGTGATTTTGGAAGGTTAGGGGGCTTCTATGAAGTCCCGGGATCAAACTTTGGCTTTAGGAAAATTTTATTTTTAGGTGAAAAAACCCTGGAAGGTGGCAGGTAGGCCTTAAGAATAAAATATGGAGAAAAGTGACACAAGTGGAGTGTGTGGTGTAGTGGCAAAGTGACGCCAAATAAGTGGCAAAGAGGTGACGCCACAAGGAAGGAAGGAGGTCCAAGGTTCTAGTTGTAGCTCTTGCATTCCTTTCAGATTATTTTTATTAAATGAATTTAGACCTTGGCCATTGGGTTATATTTAGTTGCGCATGGTTTAAGACACAGGAGGAGCTTGTGGCCAAGTGGTTAGCGGCGTGGATTATGTTGCAAGGGAGCCTGGGTTCGAATCTCATGAAAAGCAGGGGAGTATTTATTTTACGGATTGGACGGTAAGAGTTTTAGTTGGATTTAAACTCTGCTAACGGAGGGATCTCACATCGGAAAGATACAAAGAATGAAGGTGAGGAGCTAGCTATATAAAGAGCATTCTAGGAGGAGAGATAACATACCTTGATGGGCGTTTTGGCAGGAGGTGGTGGGCCTTGATTAGCACCGATTCTATCGGTGTGTAACTCTCTCTACTCTAGCTAGAGAGCGACAAATCTTTGAAGTGACGGTCACCAAGCAATAGTAGCCACACGAGAGTGCGAGAGCACGTGTGGGGTTTCGACAAAATAGTTGAGGCCGTTAGTAGTATTCTTGTGGGTTGAGGCTACTTAGGGCTGTAATGGGCCAAAGTAGGCCCAATGGGCCCGTGAGCTATATTCAATAAATTGTATGATGATATAACATATAGTGAACTAGATTAGGAGGACCTTATATACGTGGCTAGGTATGGGTTAGGTGGGCCACACGAGCGTGTGGCCCCGAATGGGCCAAAATCGAGTTTTAGGCCCAATAGTCCGTTAAAGATCAGAAATGGTAGCTGAGTCGCTCGGGGTGACATTAGGCCTTCAAAAAGGCCATTGCAAGTGTGAATTACCAGAATACCCTCGATAGGTTAATTACGAAAATACCCTTGGTAGGTAAAATTACGGTTATACCCTTAGAGGTTGATTAGCTTGATTATGTGGTATTATGTCTATCTGATTATGATGGTAATTCATGTTATACTTATATTTGATATATGTTTTGCATACATGACATAGTGCATACACGAATTATTATGTCATATTGCATGGGATTTGGGATATTATGATTAAAGGGGAAGTGTGTATATATTTATATACGTGGGTGACTCTATCATGATTAATGATGGCTTTGAGCCTCATTGTGGATTAATGATGGCCTCGAGCCTCATTGTGGATTGATGATAACCTTGAGTCTCATTGTGGATATTTGTGATTTAATCACGTGGATCAGTGGCTAGACCACTTAACTTGACTTTGAGCAGTATGTCTGTCAGCATAGACTGCCAAAGAGGTGTGTAGCGGATAGAGGGTCAATTAGAGAAATCCCCCGGTGTGTGGTGGTTGGATATACGGGTAGTGTGTAGAGGATGGAAAACTAGGTTTGGGCTGGGACATATTGCATTCATATCTTTTGTATGCCATCTTGAGTGGGCTAAGGCCCAATGTGCACCTGTGGGCTTAAGGCCCAGATTGCATTTATGGGGATTTACACACTGAGTCTCGATGACTCACCTCTTTGTTGATTTTTGAGCAATCATTAGATCGCGATTTGGGAGTCGAGGGACTCGTGGAGGCCATACATTATTTGTCTAAATAAACTTGTTCTCTTATTTCAAACTTATTTTAATTCAAGTTTTAAGTTGTAATAAGGCCGCTTAAACTTTATTTTGGTATTTTATTTGGTTTATCTTTTAATTTGATTACTACCTATTATTATTAAATGTTGACGAGAATTTCCTAAACCCTTAATAACCGTTTCCAAAATGTTAACAAGAGGATAACAATAGAATAAACATTTAAACTCGAAATTTTTAAGAAACGCACAGTTTTTAAACAACCCTTTTATGTGGCATGCCAGATCCGGTCGTAACGGTTAGGCCGGGTTTGGGGTGTTACATCTAAACTGTGTGAGACACATGGTCTGCCCCATTGGCATGTGTTATGGCCATGTGTCCCCTGCACCTAAATTTTGATAAGTAAAATGTCCAGAATTGAGCATACAGGCAGAGACACAGGCGAGTGTCTCAACCGTGTGTGCTACACGGCCTAGCACATGGGCGTGTGGCACGGTTGCGTGGCACAAGTCAAAGAGCACCCTAAATCAAACATGGTCTGAAGCACGGGTGTGTCCCAGGGTCACAAGGGCGTGTTCCTTGGACCACAAGGGGCGTGTGAGCCTTACATCTAGCAAAAATTTTTTAAGTTTTGTAAAAATTTCCAAAGTTCTCAGTTTAGTCCCGAACCACCTCTAAAACATGTTTTGGTCCTTGTAGGCTCGTATGAGGGACTTAATGATTGAATATGAAAGGTTTTAATTTGGACAAAAATTTATGTCTCAGAATTGTGTGTATGCTTGTGTTATAAATCTGGTAATACCTCGAGCCCTGTTTCGGAGTTGAATACAGGTAAGGGGCATTGAATATAGATAGTAAATGTGTTTTGGACTTGTCTTGGACTTACATAATTTCTCACTTGATTGCCAATGCGATGCCTTGGCTTGGTCTTATACGGACTTTCTCATTTCATGTGGTAGATCGAGTATCCTAGGTAATTCATCTTCAATCGGGACCTTCTCATACTTAATCTCATTGATTTCTTTGTTTAACATAACATTAAACATTTTCATGATAATATTGTACATTAAACTAAGTAGCTCAATGATATAAATCATAAAGCTTAGAAATCATACAAACTTACCTCAATATACAAAATGTTTGTAGATATGCAATTTAGTCCTCGACTTTGTTCTTGCCTCGATTTCGATCGTGGCTTCATTTTTCTTGATCTATGATAATAACTCAACTCATTTAATAATCACATTGACTAAATTGGCCCTTAACTCATACTTTGGCAAAATTACTATTTTGCCCCTAAACTTTCTCGTATTTGCACTTTTGCACCAAGGCTCGTAAAATGATTCTCATTCAACTTTCATAAACTTCATGCTTAGCTGACTCGTTATCTCAACTATAGCAATAGCAAATTCTCACTATTTCTACCATGTATGACCAAATCTCATAAATTAACAAACTAGTCCCTACATGCATTTTTCATGAATTTCACTTAGAAAAAGATGTTTATCTAACATCAAACTCTCATAATCTTCCATAATACATCATTTAACATGCATGTAATTCATAGGTATATTTTTGAACATGCATCTTAGCTCAACTTATAGTTAAAAATAGCTAATTCATAATACGAGAACTCCAATTATACGAAGAATATTAAAAACGGGACTAAGATGAACTTACTAGCAAGCTTGAAAAATTTGAAGAACCCTAGCTATGGCTTCCTTCAAATTTTCGGCAATAAGGGGAAGAAGATGAATTGATTTTTATCATCTTTTTCCCATTTTAATCATTTAAATTGATAAATAACCAAAATGCCATTCTCTTTAAATTTTTACAATTTACTATCTTATGTCCAATTTTGTCCAAAAAATATAATTTGTGAAAATTTCCACTTAAGGACTTCTAATTGATATTCTAAATTTATTTCATACAAAAAGCTTCTGGAAACTCATATTTTGCAACTTTTGCAATTTAGTCCTTTTGGACCATTCAACCTCAATTTAACAAAATTGCTTCATGAAACTTTCACACTAGCATGCAAACATGGCATAAACCTTAAAAACTCATAAATTCACCTTGGATTCGTGGCCTTGCACCACTATTCTGACTAGGCCCTAAATCGGGTTGTTACACTCGATCATTCATTATATAAATTTTAAGACTTTTTCCACCACCAAGTTTTTGGCGCCGTTGCCAGGGAGCTGAAATATTAAGAATGCTCAATTTTTATTACTTTAGCCATATTTTATTTTTGCAATTAAATTTTATTTTTACTTTTCTAAATTTTATTTTTCTTTTTATCATTTCTAGCAGGTATCTCTAGTTTATGACTAAAAGGAACTCGACGGGACCCTTAATTTACTGACGATGATATTTAAGTCGCATGCAAAAACCAAAGAGAAATAAGGAGAAGCCCACAATACATACGGGAAGAGCAATAGAACGAAATAAATACTATCGAAGAGATGTCTAAGAATAATCGGCTACCTCAAGGGTGGTCGAAAATCATGCTCCTCGCACTATGTATAATTATGCTAAACCTAATTTAACAGGAACTGAGTCAAGTATTGTTAGACCTACTATTGTTGCAAATATTTTTTAACTGAAACCTAACACAATTCAGATGATATAGCAATTTGTTCAGTTTGATGGTTTGCAGGATAAAGATCCAAATAATCACTTGGCGAATTTCTTAGAATTTTGGGATACATTCAAAATTAGTGGTGTTTCTGATGATGCCATCCATCTTCGGTTATTTCCATTTTCTTTGAGGAATAAAGCTAAACACTGGTTGAATTCTCTTCTAGGAGGATCAATCACTATATGGGATCAAATGACCAAAAATTTCTGCCAGCCAAAACAGCCAAATTAAGGAATGATATCTCTTCTTTTGTGCAGATGGATCTAGAAACACTATACGATGCATGGGAGAGATACAAAGATCAATTGAGAAGGTGCCCACACCATGGATTACCCTTGTGGCTACAGGTCCAACCTTTTTACAACGATGTGAACCCCTCAACCTGACAGTTGATTGATTCAGTCGTCGGCGGAACCTTGAATAACAACACTCCTGAGGTAGCCTATGAGTTTATAGAGGAGTTGTCACTGAATAACTATCAGTGGCAAGTTACAAGGACAAGGCCAACAAAATCAGTGGGAGTTTTCAACCTCGACGCAGTAACCATGCTATCAAATCAGGTAGAGATGTTAAATAAAAAAGATTAATGGTTTATGTGGTTCTTTGTAGGTACATTCAGTTATGCAATACAATACGAATGGAGGATGGATGAACAATACAGAATGTCCGTCTTACATCTCGAGCGCTGAAAACAAGCAAGTTCAATATATGGGTAACAATTTTAAACCTCAAAATAACCCTCATAGTAATACTTATAATCTAGGCTGGACGAACCACCCCAATTTCTCGTGGGGTGGCCAAGAACACCAGAGACAAAAACCCCTCCCAGGCCTTCAACAGCAACCCTACCCACAAGAGAAAAAGCTGAACCTTAAGGAGATGATGACAAAATTCATCAAGGTGTCAGAAACACGTTTCAAAAATATCGAAACGATTTTGAATAATTAGCAAACATTAATTCAATGGCTTAAAAATCAATTAGGATAGTTAACTAAGTTAATTTCTGAAAGGCGACCAGAGAGTTTACCTAGTGCAAAAAAGCATGTGAAGGTAGTTACACTAAGGAGTGGAAAAGAGTTAGTTGAAACAAAGAAGAATATACCACACGAAACTGATAAGGAAAAGGCTGAGGAAGTAAATGAGAATGCAATTCCAGTACCTAAAGAACATAAACCACCGTTCCATATCCAGCAAAGTTAAAGCAAGATCGCTTAGACGCACGATACGGTAAATTTCTTTAACTTTTTAAACAATTACATATTAACATACCTTTTGTTGAAGCTATTTCGAAGATGCCGACATATGGAAAATTCCTAAAAGAGCTTCGAACAAATAAAAGGAAGTTCGAAGAGATATCAATCGTGGAACTTAATGAAGAATGTTCAGCCATCCTCCAAAATAAACTACCAACCAAATTGAAAGATCTAGGAAGTTTCACTATTCCCTATTTAATTGGTAGTTTAAATATTGAGAAAGCACTAATGATTTAGGTTCCGATTAATTTAATGCCTTATAGAATGTTCAAGCGACTTGGTCTTATGAACCAAAACCCACTAGGATGAGTATTCGATTAGCTAACAGATCTATTAAATATCCTAGGGGAGTTATTGAAGATATTCTAGTAAAAGTTTATAAATTTATATTCCCGATGATTTTGTTGTGTTTGACATAGATGAGGACGTTGAGGTACCTTTAAATTTAGGATGCCCCTTTTTAGCTACTGCTAGGGCTATTATTGATTTAGGTGATGGTAAACTTGCGCTAAGGGTAGGCGACGAGGAAATTATTTTTCAAATATACGATGCTATGCGATATTCTAGAGAAAAAGATGATTCCTATTATTTTATAATGCCATTGATAATTTTATTCAAGATTCTTTACAGAAAATTATACATGACGACATGGTGGAACTATGTCTTACCCAAGGTGAGGGGGTAGAAGACGACACCGATGAGTTGAATTCTAATACATCTTCCTCTAGACAAAAGAAAGAAGAGGGCATTGAAATCAACGACGAACTAAAACAAAAACCCTCTATTGATGAGCCACCAAAATTAGAATTAAAATAGTTGCCAAATCACTTCGAATATGCTTTCCTCGGGGATAATTCCACGTTCCCAGTAATCATTTCTTCGGAACTAGAACCCAAAAAGAAAGACTAGCTGCTATAGGTACTAAAGGAGCATAAAAGAGCCATAGCTTGGAAAATTTCTGACATTAAAGGGATAAGTTAATCATTCTGTACACATAAAATTTTAATGGAAGATGAATATAAACCATGTGTGCAACCTCAAAGACGATAGAATCCCAACATGAAGGAAGTTGTTAAGGCTGAGGTAATTAAACTTCTAGATGCAGGAATCATTTATCCTATTTTTGACAGTATTTGGGTAAGCCCTGTGCAAGTTGTTCCAAAGAAAGGAGGCATGACTATTGTAACAAACGAAAAGAATGAATTGATTCCTACAAGAACAGTTACAGGTTGGAAAGTTTACGTTGACTACAGGAAGTTGAACGATGCTACGATAAAAGATCACTTCCCTCTACCATTTATTGATCAGATGTTAGAAATATTATCTGGGCATATGTACTACTACTTCCTTGACGGACTCTCCGGCTACTTCCAAACCTAATAGCCCCTAAGGATTAAGAAAAGAGAAAATTTACATGTCCATACAGTACGTTTTCTTATCGTAGGATACCTTTTGGATTATGTAATGCTCCTGCTACTTTTCAGCGCTCCATGCTGCCATCTTTGATGAACTTGTGGAAAACACTATGAAGTTATTTATGGATGAATTTTTGGTATTTGGTAATTCTTTCCATCTTTGCCTTAAAAATCTAAAACAAGTTCTAATGAGATGTGAGGAAGCGAACCTTGTGCTAAATTAGGAAAAGTGTCACTTTATGGTTCGAGAGGGGATTGTGTTTGGACATAAAATTTCTAGTAAAGGGATTGAAGTAAACAAAGGAAAGGTTGAAACCATAGAAAAATTACCTCCTCCTAGTTGAGTTAAGGCTATTAAAAGCTTTTTAGGACATGATGGATTTTATAGAAGATTTATTAAAGATTTTTCTAAAATAGCTAAGCCTTTAACAGAATTATTAGAAAAAGATGTACCTTTCAATTTTGATCAAGAATTTTTAGATGCATTTAATATCCTCAAAGATAAATTAATAAATGCTCCAATTATAATTGCACCGATTGGAATTTACCCTTTGAACTAATGTCTCGATGCGAGTGATTTTGTAGTAGGTGCAATTTTGGGAAAATAAGAGACAAGCACTTTCAGCCAATTTATTACGCTAGCAAGACATTAATGGCCGCACAAGAAAATTACACCACCACAGAATAAGAATTTCTAGCTATGGTTTTTGCATTTGATAAATTTAGACAATATTTGATGCTATCTAAAGTTGTCGTTTATCGACCATTCAAATTTCTTCGTTATCTTTTGACTAAATCGATGCAAAACCTCAACTCATAAGATGGATTTTACTCTTACAGAATTTGATTTGGAAATTCGGGATAAGAAAGGAGTTGAAAATCTTGCGAGAGATCATCTTTCTAGGCTTGAAAATCCACATATCTAAGAACTAGACGAGAGTGAGATAAATGACTCGTTTCCTGAAGAACAACTCTTTTCTATAACCGATTCCGAGGTACCTTGGTTTGTAGATATTGTGAATTATTTAGCTGCTACCATCCTACCAAAAAGGTTAACACATCATCAAAAGAAGCGATTCTTTGCTAATGCGAAAAACTATTTTTGGGAGGACCCTTTTCTTTTCCGTATATGTGCAGATCAAGTAATTTGGAGATGTGTTACAAAGGCAGAAGCAAGCAAAATCCTAGAGCATTGCCACTAAGGACCTTCAGGAGGACATTACAGCGGGATTAAGACAACACATAAAATGGTCAAATTATTAGTGATAGGGGTACTCACTTTTGTAATACTCAATTTGATAAAGTCTTAAAGAAATATGGAGTACACCATAGGACAACTACCCCTTATCATCCTCAAACCAGTGGACAAGTGGAAGTAGCAAATCGAGAACTTAAGCGTATTCTAGAGAAAACAATAGAATCAAACAGGAAAGATTGGGCATTAAAAGTAGACGATGCTTTATGGGCCTATAGAACAACTTTTAAAACTCCCATAAGAACATCCCCATACAAACTTGTCTACGAAAAAAGTTGTCATCTACCATTTGAGTTAGAGCACAAAGCTTTCTGGGCTATGAAATTTTTAAATTACGATCTTAAAATTGCAGGTGAAAAATGGATGATGCAATTGAATAAGCTTGATAAATGGTGAGCTAATGCCTATGAGAACTCACGACTATATAATGAGGCAACAAAGCGACACCATGATGCTTGTTTAAAACAACCAAAGTAATTCGAAGTAGGAGATTTAGTCTTGCTATACATTTAAGGTTAAAATTGTTTCCTGAAAAGCTGAAATTAAGATGGTCAGGTCCATTCGTAATCAAAACTATTTTTCCCTATGGCACAATAGACGTAACTCATCCAACTCGTGGCACATTTAAGGTAAATGGTCAGCGACTGAAAATTTATAATGGTGAAGATTTTAGGGATATGAGAGAGGAGCTTCAGCTCCATGAACCTTCATTTAGAAATAAAAATAGGGTAAGTCTAGCTTAAGACTTTAAACGAGCACTTCACAGGAGGCAACCCGAGCACTAACTTCACTAATATCATATTTTTGATTTTTAGCACTTAACTACAAATTAACCAATTTAATAAAGCGCAGGTTTCCCTACCACACGGCCTTGTACACGGGCGTGGCCGTCGCCGTGTGGATACGACAAGCAAGCACATCGGCGTGGTGGAGGCTGTGTAGGCCAAGGACAAAAAAATACCCAAAACATGGGCTACGACAAAACACCACGGTCGTGTGATTAAATCGTGGCCAAACCTGTCGAGTGAACACAGGCGTGGGAATGAATGAAACGGGCATGGGAGAAGCGAATAAAGCTAGACACGCCCGTGCAATACGGGCGTGGGATGCAACATAGGCACGCAAAACCCCTGAACATTCAAAATGCACGGGCTAAAAATGGTTCACACGGGCGTGTGACACACTCGTGTTCCCTTATTTCTATATAAACCCCTCACTGTTCATCATTTTTCCCCCAAACTCATCCTCCCAAACTCGAGCCGCTCTTCTTAAAGTAAACCACCATCTTCCCCATTCCAGCCACCCAGCATCCCTCTCCTCACCACCATCAACACCCCCGATTCCCTTCCTTCTTTCCCCTTACTTTATACATACCCACGTCCGTGTGAAGACAACACACCCGCGTGTCACCACCATGCCCGTGCTCCGACCACCACCTCAACCGCGCCACATTCCTCAACAACTTCACCAGTCACTTTTCCTTTTCCCCATTTTTATTTCATTCATCTTTATTTATTATCATTATGAATTTATTTAGTTAAATAGTCAATTTATCTTTATTTCTTACCCTCATTATTAGATTGTTAGTTTATCATCTAGTTCTTGTTAAGTAAATAACGAACAATCTTTTTGCTGATTCTTTAAGAATAAAATGTGATTCTTCACGGCATTAGGATGGGATAATATATATCTTACTAGAAATAATACTTGAATTGTTAATAATCTTTTATCTTCAGGAACACAATGAATCCACCATACAGTTGAAAAATTGCCATGCCACTTCCAAAAGATGGAAGTGACACGGTACAACCTCCTCGAGTGCCTCTGCCGAAATACGAAATGCATTCCTACGGTTTCCTTCGAGAGCTCAAGAGGATCTTTATCAGATACTATGCACAAGACCTCTCGGCATAGGAAGGTGTATCGATTGGAATACCCTGGAGCAGGTCCAGCTAGCAAACGAGGTTCGGTTTTTATTATTCACAAACTCATGGGGGCAATTTTTCAACATCATCTAGCCCACATACCTAGAGCTCACTCTTGAACTCTGTTCTACTTTCCACCTCCAGACGATGATGACTAACTTCAACGACTCTGGCACTATCCAATTCTGTCTCGGAGGTCTCGTCCGTGAGATGAGTGTCCCACAGTTCGGAGCTACTTTGGGACTTTACAGTGACGAATTCATGGAAGATGACTAGTTCGAGAATCTTAACCGCCACATCCATAACTCGTCGGTTGCCTGTTGGAAAGACCTAGTCCCCGTCTCGACCACATATGACCCTAGTCGCTCCAAAGTGACAGCTCTCGCCCCACCCCTGAGGTACGTACATGCTATCCTGGCTCACACAGCGGCGGGGAGGAGAGAGAGCACCAGCATCATAAACACTCACGACGCCTACTTCCTATGGTGCATGGTGAACGGGCATATGTTCAACCTCGCCTACTTTATAGCTCTCACCATCCAACATCAGACGGAGCAACATAGGAGAGGGGTTATCTCTATGGGTCCATACATCACGCGCCTCGCTCGACACTTCAGACTCCTTAACACAGCCGTTTAGACTTTCTCACTTACCCTGGTAGGAAAGATGCCCCCGCAGGGCATCCAGACGATGTTACACATGAGGATGATTGAGCATCATCGTGGGATGCATCCTTCCCAGTACCGTCTAACTCACACCACCGAGGAGGAGGATCCTGAGAACATTACTGATGATGTTCCCCCAGCACACGAGGCACCAATGCCAAGCCATCGCCCAGTTCATTCGGTAGCTTCTCTGGTGGACATATCTGAGCGACTATCACGATTTGAGCAGTAATGTTTCTAGTGCTTCGACCATCTCAACACCACCTTCCACCAGATATGTCAGCACCTGAACATTTCATTGTCGCCCCCACCTCGCGACCCAGCCAATGACGAGGACCTTTGAGTCCTTTTACTTTCTTTATTTTTCATTTTTAATATTTATTTTTAGCTTATTTTTGTTTTTAATTAAACTTTTAACATTCCTTGTTTAAAACTTTTATTAGTGCAATTAAATTTCTTTTATCATTGGCTATCTAACTCTCTAGTATCTCTAACAACATCCATTAAATAGTACTCCTTCAAAATTTAACTGATGATTTCACAGTTTAAAAAGGTTCAATGTGCCACTCCAATAACGAACACATCACCAGAGTATTCACCACCACATTCATCTATGCCTAAGTCATCATCATTAATCATCCTCCAAAGATTTCATCCAAAATTCAAGAAGTTTCACTTCTCTCCTTTCTTTTGATTTTCTTACTATATTGTGAATATATATCTTTGTACATTAAGGACAATGTACATCTTAAGTGTGTGGGGTGAATTTTATTTCAAAAAGTTCTTAACTTTTTTCATTATTCTCAAATCCCTGAATGATATCTTGTCTTAAGTAATTTCCTCATATCGATAATAAGAATTAAACTTCTATTGATTTATGATTTTTATTGATATGTTTTAGATTAAGTCATAGTTAATTATGCATTGATGATTTAAACCTTAGGAGACTAGAGAATCAAACATGATAAGTTTATTTTTCAGAATTAAAAATTTGCTAGGTTGTTGACCTAAATTTGAATATTACCTTGAAGTTTGAAATTTTCAAGGTTGTCATCAAAAAACATAAATTTTGTGAGATTTTGAGCCTTTTAGAGCATATATTTTTTTTCGTGCTCACTTATGAGTGTGTCAACATTGATTTGTTATTCTAGAACTTGCTTCGATTATACAGGTCGAGACCACACCTTTGATTTGATATACAGGGTTGATAAAGGCACTTAGGATTTAACCCACTTACTCCACTAAAAGCGTACCCTCACAATTAACCCCTAGTTAACCCCTTTGATCCTAACACCCACTAATATTAACCTAAAACCCATCTTGTATTTGTTATCACCATTTTTCTTGACTACCCTTCTATCGAGATTTGATTTGATCAATTGCCTAATTATTTTACTTCAGTAGTTTAATTCATCCTAAATTATGTATTTACTTGATTTGTTCTTAAAAATAAATCGAAGTATATTCATTATTAGTTCTGTGATTAAGTGAGCTTATACATTTAAATTCAACATCTTGAAAAAGAAGCTCGTATTATTGCTGTTTCAAATTTTTAATTGATGTAATTATTCAGGATTAGTTTCATTTTTCTAGTTAGGTAAATTGTCAATTCAATCTTGATTCTAACCCTTTAATTTAGCCTTTATCCACACATTTAACCTAAGCCCCATTACAACCCTTTTTTAAAAAACCTTTTGATCTGTGTATCATTACATTTTATAGTGGTGGAGATTTGATTTTCAGGCAAGCCTATGGGATTAACTTTTCATGTTCAACTTTTGAAAGCTTAATTTTGAACCTTAAACACTTTGAGTGATTTGAGTGAATCTTTAGTGAGGATGTCAACTCCTGCTGATTTTGAATTAAAGGTAATTATTTAGATAAGAGAAAACTCTTAAATTTTTCATGCTACAAACTTTTGACGTTGATTGTTTGAATCTTCAGGACTCTTTTAGTTAAATTATCCATGTATAAATTATCTATGAATTATGATGAGGCATCGTTGATAAGAATTATGAATCGAGGGAAATTAGTTTTAATTGTGAGTTGAGAATTTTGCTTGAGGACAAGCAAATGCTTAAGTGTGCGGGTATTTGATAAACCGTAATATGTTCATATTTTAATCCCACATTTAGCATACTTTGGATGATTTATTCCCTGAATTGTGGAATTTGGTGCTCCTAATCCTTTAATTTCATGTTTTATACTTAGGAGAGCACCAGAGGATGAAAAGAATGAGAAATGGGCCAAAAACGAAGAAAATGGGCCAAAGAATGAAATCAACATGGCCCGGTCCTGAGACACATGGCCATGCCTCGTTAGCAGATTTGGCCATAGGCTGGACTCGATTTACACGGGCGTGCCACACGGGCGTGCCTCGCATGACAAAGAAGAGTTTCATTTGGATTAGGGTACTTAGAGGCAATGAAAGACATTCCAAAAGCCTATATAAACACCCTAGAGGCCAACATTCAGAGGGGGCGTTCAACTAGGCTAAAGAGCCAAGCCAGAGAGGTCGAATTATAGGATTCACTCGAAGAAAGCCAGTTGATTCATCCAAGAAGCCGGAGCTATACTCAAGGCTGAGGATCTCTCCTTCAACTCCTTCAGGGGGTTTTAGGGCTTTTCTTATGCTTTGTTTTATATTTTCTTCTGAGATGTTCTCTTTCATGATTATGAACTAATCCCCTTAAATACCTGAGGGGGATGAAACCTAAGACGGATCTTGTTATTGTTTTCTAAACTATATGATAAATTCTTGATTTGTTCTTAATTATGTGTTCTTAATTCTTGTTTTGATATTTCAGGATATTGTTCAAGTATTGATGTGCTTCGGCAGAGGAGGAATATTCCCTATTTAAGAGTAGATCTAGCATAGTTAAGCGGAGTTGATCGCAACCCTAGAGATAGGATGACAAAAATCTACCGAATTAGGGTCAAACCTAATACGAGAGTCCATAGATCGAGTTAATGCAATTCTAGGGGTTTTAATTAGAAAGAGATTTCAATTAACCAACCTAAGGTTAGACGTTAGTAGCCTCGGGAGAGGTATTAATATAAATTAGGGAATCCTATTATCAAGTCAAGTGAATAAATCGTCTGGTTCAAAGATAGATAACAAGTGAAGTCTAGGTGGATTCTTCCTCAGGTATTGTCTTAATCAATTGGTTTTCCCATAAGTATTTCCCAATTCCTTCTCTGTGTCTTAGCATCTTTAGCTTAGTAGTTAGTTAATTTTAGACTAAATAACAATGCCCTCAATTCTTAGGTTAAATAATAAGAAGAAAGTTAGTATTAGTACTTTTGGTTCCCTTAGGTTCGACAATCCGATCTTGCCATTAAACTATACTACTGTTCGACAGGTGCGCTTGCCTTAATCGTGGTGATAGTTAGTTTCTAGGCTCGATCATTCATTTTATAAATTTTAAGACTTTTTCCACCACCATCAGGAACATATTATGAATTCTGTCTAATTCAGGACGCAACTCAAGTTGATAGGCGACCGGCCCCACACGTTTTATTACTCGGTAAGGTCCGATGAATCTAGGGCTCAGTTTGCCCTTCCGTCCAAACCTCAGAATTTTCTTCCATGGTGAGACCTTCAGGAAGACATAACCCCCACAGAATACTTGATCTCTTTACGCTTTAAGTTCGTATATGACTTCTTCCTTTTAGATGCTTCCTTTGATCGATTTCGAATCAACTTTACTTTTTCTTCGATCTCAGAAACTAACTCTGGCCCCAGATCTCGCCGCTCACCCAGTTCAGTCCAACATGTAGGAGTACAACACCTACGACCATATAATGCCTCGTACGGTGCCATTTGAATACTGGACTGGTAGCTATTATTATACGCAAACTCCTCCAGCGGTAAATAGTCCTCCCAACTGCCTCAAAAATCGATTACACAGCTTCTTAACATGTCTTCCAGTTTCTGAATCACCCTCTCTGACTGACCATCTGTCTGAGGGTGGAACGCAGTACTGAAATCCAACCTGGTACCCAAATCCTCGTGTAACTTTTTCCAGAATCGAGATGTGAATCTAGGATCTCTGTCCAAAATGATAGAAATTGGTACACCATGCAGTCTTACAATCTCAGCCACATACAACTTATCCAACTTATGCAACGAATAATCAGTGCGAACAGGTATAAAATGGGCAGATTTAGTCAGTCGGTCAACAATAACCCATACTGAGTCCTTCTTAGTGGCCGTTAAGGGTAGCCCACTTACAAAATCCATGGTTACCCTCTCCCACTTCCAAAGTGGAATCTTAACTGGTTACAGTAATCCAGAAGGCAGCTGATGCTCAACCTTAACTTGCTGGCATGTCAGACATTTACCCACAAAATCGGTAACTTCACATTTCAGTCCTGACCACCAGTACAGCTCACAAAGGTCTCGGTATAACTTATTTCTGCCAGGATGCATAACGTAAGGACTACTATGAGCTTCTTGCAGTATAGACCGCCTCAGATCAGAATCTTTGGGTACACAAACTCTCCCACTGAAGCATAGTACTCCCTCACTATTCAACCCAAAGTCTGTAGTCTCTCCGCTCCTAACTTGTCAAAAACGAGGAGTCAGTGATTCATTCAAGAACTGTTTCTCTAAAATTTGATCAGTCCAAGTTGGTCTCACTTGAATTTCAGCTAACAAGCTACCATCGTCGAATAGGCTGAGACGAGCAAACATTGCTCTCAAATCAGATACAAACCTACGGTTTAGTGCGTCAGCTACTATGTTAGCTTTAACAGAGTGGTACTCAATTAAGCAATCATAATCCTTAAGCAACTCTATCCACCTTTATTCCCTAAGGTTTAACTCTTTCTAAGTAAAGAGGTACTTGAGTCTTTTATGATCTGTGTAAATAATAGATTTCTCACCGTATAAGTAATGCCCCCAAATCTTCAGAGCGAATACCACCACAGCTAACTCCAAGTCATGAGTGGGGTAGTTTGCCTCATGAGGCTTAAGTTGACGAGATGCGTACGCAACCACCTTACCCTCTTGCATCAACACACAAGCCAATCCAATGTGCGACGCATCACTGTAGACAATGAATTCCTTCCCAGACTCTGGCTGTATTAACACAGGGGCTTCAGTCAAAATTTTCTTCAGTTTCTCAAAACTCTCTTGCTGCGTATCAGTCCAATTAAACAATACCCATTTACGCAATACCTTAGTCAGAGGTGTACCAATCAATAAAAACCCCTCAACAAACCGTTTGTAATACCCACCAAGACCTAGAAAACTTTGAATCTCTAATACAATCTTTGGTGGTTTCCAATTCAATACGGCTTTAATTTTTCGAGGATCAACCCTAATCCCCTTGGCAGACACCACGTGACCCAGAAATGTTACCTCTCGCAGCCAAAACTCACACTTGTTGAACTTTACGTAAAGATTATTTTCCCTCAAGATTTGTAGAACAATTCCAAGGTGCACATTATGATCCTCCTCAATTCCCGAATATACTAAAATATCGTCTATAAAAACTACTACGAACCGATCTAGATAGGGTTCGAATACTCAGGTCATCATATCCATAAAAGCAGTTGGTGCATTCGTTAACCCCAATGGCATCACTAGGAACTCGTAGTGACCATAACGAGTCCTAAATGTGGTATTATACACATCAACTTCCTTAACCTTTAGCTTATGATAACTGAAGCTCCCTGCAACTGATCAAACAGATACGATAATTGATGCACATGCGCATAGATCCATCCTTCTTCTTCACGAATAACACTGGTGCTCCCCATGGGGACACACTCGATCGAATGAATCCTCGATCTAGTAGCTCTTGGATTTAAGCCTTGAATTCTACCAGTTCTTTCGGTACCATCCTATAAGGGGCGATGGACACCGGAGCTTTTCCCGGTAAGAGCTCAATACTGAATTTGACCTCACGATTTGGAGGCAACCCAAGAAGCTCTTCAGGAAATACATCCAGAAACTCCTTAACAGTTCTGACTTCTCCAACTGAAGGCCTTTACAATCAAAATAGCTGACATAAGCTAAAAAAGTCTCGCAACCTTTGCGAACCAGTTTCTCGGCCTTTAATGCTGAGATTGCATTAGACAGATGATCTCTTCACTCCCCTAACACAACCACCTCCTCATCCTCAGAAGACTTCAACACCATACGCTTAGCAGTAAAGTCCAAATTCGCGTGGTGTTTCACTAACCAATCCATGCCCAATATAAGATCAAATTCACCAAACGGTAGTTCTATCAAATCTGCTAGAAAGACAACTCCTTGGACCTTTAGTGGCACGTTTTTGAACAACTTATTCACCCTAACCGACTATCCCAATGGACTTAACATAGTCATCTCCCTATCAGTAATTTAAAACTAAAAACCCAGCATCCCCGACACAGTGCATGCAACATACGAGTGTGTAGACCCAATATTAATTAAAGTAATGTATGGTACATCGTAAATTAAAAACATACTAGTTATGACGTCTGGGGCGTCGCCATCCTCTTAGCGATGAGCAGCGCAAACCAAACCTGGTTGTCTCGGCTCCGTCTTACCAACATCTTTGCCCGGTGCTCCACGACCTCGTCCCAAACCATTTCCTCCTCTGGCTTAACCACAGCCTCTCGGTGGCTGCTGACCACCTTTCCCTGGCTGAACATGGCCCTGACCTACGGCTTGCATCTGAATAGGCCTTTGAGTACAGTTTATGACCTAATGATCGATGGACCCACATTTGAAACATGCCCCAGTTTGTTTCCAGCACTCACCCAGGTGAGCTCTCTGACAGTTTGCGCAAGGCTACGGTCTAACCATAGTAATGTGAACCGCCGAATCGGCCCATCAATCGGCCTTCTTCTTAGGTCGACTCAATGATCTTGAGGGCCCAAAATCCTCTTAGTTCTCATCCCTATCTTTTCACAGCCCATTTCGAAGGCTTTCTATCCTCGACATTTTTGCCTTCTCAACAAGGGCAACAATGTCTCGTTCCCTCTACTTGAGCTATCAAGACTCAAGCAACTCATCTCGGAGGCCATCCTCGAAGCGCACACAATGTTCATACTCAGTTGCAACTATACCACGAGCATACTGACTCAGCCGTAGAAACTCTGCCTCATATTCTGCCACAGACCTATTCCCTTGGATCAGGCTCAGAAATTCCTTCCTCCGAGCATCCACATAACTCACCCTAACGTATTTTCCTTGCAAGGCCACTTTAAAGAAGTCCCATGTCAAATGATCAGCTTGCATACCCTCTCTCACGGTGAGCCACCATTGGTATGCCTCGTCTCGCAGTAAGGACACTACTCCTTTTAATTTTTGTTCCACAGTGCAGTCAAGGTCATCCATTATCTATTCAGTAGCCTCTAACCAATACTTTGTTACATTCGGGGCTATACCAAAAACACCCCTAAAGATTTCATCTCCATTTGACCAGAGTCGCTCAAAAATTGACCCTCAGCCCACTGACCCAATACTCGCTCCAGCAACCCTTTCAAGAACATGCAGCATTGCTTGAGATAGAGCATCATCCCCAACTGCTTGGTCATGAGACCTTGTCTTAATTACTGGTGAGGCTGGTGCCTCTCTAGCAAGAATGTGACTCGATGCTGAAGACCTAGCCCTAGCACCTCGGCCTCTACCGCGGCCTCGTGTACCCCTTTCGCGACCTCTTGTGTTCATATCGATATAGTGTATTTATCTATTTTTAAGAGTTTTATGTATCAGCTTATAATTTCAATAATTATTAACGGATATTTTATGATAAACAGTAAATAAAGTTGTTTTCGCAGATCAAGACCTCACTACAGTTTTCAGTCTTCTATAGTCTTAGTTTACTCTAACTAAAGAGTTTCAGTACAATACTACTATCGATAGTAGTTTTTCAGTAGAACAGTTCAATATATAACAGAAAAAAGTGTCAGAGAACTTACAGATATGGCGCCGGATACTTGGTGTACCACATTTTCAGTAAAACATTTTACTTTTCTTTCCAAAACAAAAATTTAGAAAAGTTTTAGAAAAATTTACAAGAACCAATTCTATAGTCGAGTTTTGCAATTAGGCTCTGATACCACTAAATATAACACCCCAAACTTGGCCTAGACATTACGACTGGATCTGACGTGTCACATCTAAGTGTTGATTTAAAAATCGGTATTGTCGATGAAAATTCGTGACTAAAGTTCTTTTAAAACTAGTTACCATTGAAAATGTTGGGGTTGTAAAAGCAAGACTTGTTAATCACTTATTAGTCATATCGTTTATTAGAAGTTTATTAATCTGGATTAAAAATTGCAGTGCTCTTCTAATTCAAAAACCTATTAAAATTTGAAATGCATGGTTTTCTTTGAAAATAGTTATTGTTTTGTAAAACCCGCTTATTCTTCCTAATTTAGCAGGAGAAGTAAGAAATTAAAACCAAGTAAAAGTTAAACCTCAATGGCCTTTTTACATAAATATTAACCCCAAAATAACATATTTAAAAAGGCTAGGTATAAATTAAAATACTCGTACACATGTGGCCACCACCGAGACCCTCGCAGCTCTAAATCATCTAAGGCTGGGGATTACCTGTACAGTTAAGAGAAAAGGATGAGTTGCGAGAACTCAGTGTGTAATCCCCTATCATGCAGTAACAGTATGGGCCAAAGCCTTATTCAGTAATAGATCAGTCTGGGCTTTAGCCTTATACAGTAACAGAGTGGGTTTGGGCCCAAAGTAATAACAGTGCAGAACAAGGATGCAACCCAACCCAATCCAGCCAACACACCACCCGTACCAACAAACACACTATATGGAGACTAAGTCGACCCACCCAGCCAACACACCAATATCGTAGCATAGTTACTTATAGTAATGCAACCAAGCTACTAATAACAGTAAACGTGGCCAAGCCACTAAAATCAAAACACGTATAAACACCAGATAAGAAAACGCGTGGCAAAGCCACTAGTGCAATACTTCTTCCAAATCAAAATCCCAACCCCAATGTAGAATGTCGTGTCATAGATATTACATGTATGTAGAATGTCATACTCATACCCAGTCACGCAAATATCATACACATAAACTAAACTACCACTAGAGGCATAACGGCCCAAGTGCACAGAAACACTCGTGATGGCCTCTACAGTCTATCGCCCATGTTTGTGGGCTCAGTTTATTGCACAAGCGATCGCACGCTCGTGAGGCCTCGAATGTCAAGGTTTTAGCTTTCTAGTTTTTTGACTTTTACCGATTCACAGAAATGATGGCCTGATTACACACTTTTTTATGGCGTCGTTCACAGTTCTACGAGCGCCTAACCTAGATTCATCGAAAACTGACGTTACTCCTTAATCGTTAGGGTAATACCCTTTGAATAGCACTAATTCTAAAATATTTCCCTTACCTTGCTTGACGACAGACTTAACCTCTTAAGGCTACCGCTCAAGATTGATCACACGCCTATGCCGAATATCTATATTAAAATAGTTCTTATTAACCAAAACAGTGATCCAATATGTGGCCTTAGTCCACAAATGCTACTTACCAACCGCCAGAATATTTAGCCTAATATAAGAGTAGGGTATTGATCTTACCCTTAACGAGGGATAGAGTTCGATGATTGAAAGACTTCTGTGCTTCTCCACTCCTCGGGAAAACCTAAACCCAATGATCACTATACCAAGAGGAAGAGATCACCATTAGGCCATCAAAGAACATGAATGAAAGGAATATTTAGCTTTTAGAGAAAAAGGAACAGGAGAGAACAGTTTTAAACACGAAATGAATAATATGAACACTTACCGATTTAAAAACGCTTGTAGAACTGAAATAGAGAGGGAGAGAAAATGGAGGATTGGTCACCACAAAACTATCGAGAAAAATATTCAATTCATGAGCCAATAGGAAACCAAAACCAAAATGGATGATATTTGGCTTAAGAGAACAAAGGGAGAAGAAAATAGGAATGTCAACTCGGTAGATAGATGAAGAAGGAGAAGAACTTCAAGGGAGAACTCAACACTTGATGTTTGTGTTTCGGCAAAAAGTGGATAGCAATTGAGATTTAAAGATGAAAAGAAAAAAACCCGAATGGTCAAAAATGTTGCACGAGATGCCACAAAAAGAAGTAAATCCTGAAACGCACAAAAAGAAAACCCAAAATTACAGAGAGGATTCTCTATTTCTACCCTCTCACAAAGATGCCGAAAATGTACAAACATGAATGCCTATAGCCAAATCCCCTACTCAAGCTTTCCCATTCGGCCAAGACTCCCCTCACATCCCAACTCCTTGAAAGTCTCCACCGATTCCTCCTAGATTCACTCCACACCCCCATTCAAACTCATTCAAATTTGATGACGAAGTCTCCAACCACCTCTACAGAGTTTGAATCAAACTCTACCTCTCAAGCCACAGTGTCATAAAATAAAACCTCCTACTTGCATGCCATGGGATTCAAACCCCCTCCCCCATGCATGCCCAACATGCCACTAGCCACCACAACACAGGATCTCTTGTGTCATAAAACAACACAACTTAATATATATACCCTTTAAGCTAACATCCAGGTTTCCCAAAAGAGCAAAAATCAAAATTTTGCCAAAGGCCATACCTGAGCCTAGGCTTCCTAAACCCCCCCAAATACACTCAAATGCCTAGCCACTGAAGCAAACATGGAATTTAAGCCAATTCATGCAAAATTACAGCCCCTATATATTTGGGGCGTTACAAAACACAAGGAACTATCGCTAAGATGATACAAACTTGGAAACTAGAAATCATAGGTAAAGTTAGAGGTTCAGAGGCCCTAGGCTCCCAAAAATTGAATCATCTCTTTTTTTCGTGGTTTTATAGTCACAAATCTCAGCCTATGTGAACGGTGATAATTCATGAGCAACGACTCTAGTATTTTGGTCATGACCCCTTTTTCTGATGCTGGTTCTCCACAAGATAGGGATTACCTTTAAGAAAAATAAGGAACAAAAGAAAACAATTGTAGATGATTTCAACAAGGAAAAGTTAGGGTTTTGAATGATTTTGCAAAGTAACCGATGAAGAGTTTCAAAACTGATTTTATAGAAACAACTTGCTCACGAAGTTTATTCCAATAAGGGGAGAAATTTGTTCAAATTATCCAATATGTGTTTTAAATCTACCCTAAAGAGGTAATCAAGGCGTTTAGGAACTTTGTAATGATGGTTAAAACTCAAAAGCACCTAACTTATAGTACGCGCATGGCGAGGAAATCGAGAGTCCGTGTACATGTGTAATATTTCAAGTTAAAAATTTTGGGGACGAAATTTCCCAAGTGTGGGAGAGTTGTAACATCCTATTCAGTGAAGCCTTGGTGCTCAAGTGTTGTTGTAGGAGTAAGAATTTCAGAATAGGTTTCGAGTAAGTAAGGTGTGGATTTAATTAAGAGATTGAGGTCTACGGGTATGCCCTTAGGCGAAGTCTTGGTTAGGCAAACAAGTTCAAGAAAAATGGTAATGTTGTAAAACCTTATACCTAGCTTGGTTGCCAAGCTCGAATATCAGGATGGCACACCACCATCTCATGTCATACATAAAAAATAAAAGCTCATTCTAAAAGAAGCGTCTTTCATATTATCATTCATATAGGTTTTAAGTCAATCTTACACTCTAGTTATCATCGTTAAATGCTAATCATACATCAAATAGTCTTATACTAATAATTAAACATGCATAAGGTCCATTTAGCAAAATTTTGAAATTGGCTATGTAGGTATCGATACTAGAACATGGGTATCGATATTTTCCTTGCACGATATTGATACCTATGGAAAATCGGTACCAAATCAACATTCTATTTCTTGTTTAAAAATCAAATCCCAGAAATTACCGATACATTTATTAAAGTATCGATTATTTTGCCTCGAGTATCGATATTAGTGACATGGTTACCAATGTACGATTTTGACTTCATGCACATTTCAAATCACAGAGGTATCATTTTTGGAACAAGAATATCAATACCTATGCTCTAGACCAGAAAATTACAACAATTCAAAGCATGCAAACCATTGCAACTCAAGAATAAATAACGTGCATCTTCTACCATATCAAATAAACCTCAAAACATTCGTAATAATAGTTTCAAACAATAAATTAAGTCTAAGCAATAATGAACATAATACTAGTCAAGTCTTTAAGATCTTAAGGAATAAATAAACTATAGAAACATCCAAATATCATGGCGAATACTATCTCTAAGGCTACCACATTTCCTTATTTCCAAAACATAAAAAATAACAATAACACCTACGAAATAATGAAAATGGACATGCTTGGATCACCCCTTGAAACTACATTGTTCACACCAGAACTTAACTACTCTGTAAGGGTTTAAAAGGAGTGCGTAAGCTTAACAAGCTCAGTGAATGCCTAGAACAACTATTGTGCAAACATGTCATCAAGCATTAGTAGAACACATACATGGCATAATTAGATTAATCACAACTTTATCGACATATTCCACTTACATACGTACGTTCAACAATTTATTTACTAATTCATTGCATAAACTTTCATATATACATCACAATACATACAAACATAGTTATAGACAATTTCAATAATAGTCACATATCATATAAACACATATCACAACATACAAATATCCATATTTTATGTTTGAGATAGTTTAGCACTCGAGCTATGAAATGTAAAAGTGGGCACTAACATCAGTCATCAAATACACGGATCTCCAATACACCACATAGACTCATAGGGTTAAACATGTCCCGTAAGTGAAGCATTAAGCTAACACTCTCCAACACACCAAACATGTCTGATTGAATGGAGCTTAGCTCACATTCCCTTATCTTTCCAAACATGTCCCGAGGCCTCAACGCCTAAATCACATATACATATAGGTGAGTACTCACAATCCTACGGCATGCCAACTATAAAAGAATGGTCTCAAGTATCACAAGGCCAAAATATCTATAATTAAACAAACATATTACTTACCGATTTTCATTTACTAGCGCAATGGATTTGCATCATTTACACAATAATATCACAGCCACTTAGCATGAATGACATGCTTAAATATACTCTTCCACAATAGTAATTGTGTACATAAAACATATATATATATATATATATATTTATAGCATCTCATTTGAGTTAACATTTTCATAATAGCACAAGCACATGTTTTACAAGATAAACATGAGTACAAGAAAGCTTATACTCAGAATTTTAGAGTTGGGGTTTAGGCTGCAACTAAATTCCCAAATAACGCATTGAATCATGGCCACAAGTAGCTAATCTAAATAGTCACCAATTACATTTTCGCCAAAAAGTTAAAAGCTAAAACTAGCTTTTCTTTGCCTTTATCTCTACTCGTAGAAGGTCCTATTGATTCCGACACTTCAACAAAGTAATCACACAACAACACAATCAACTTTCAGCCAAAGACTCACATCAAATAATCCAAAAGCAGAAGCCTAAGCTAGGTTCTCTTTTGATCGAAGCCTTCGACATAAAAAACTTAAAAGTCAAATATCTCGGTCTATAGTTAATCTTATGCCTAAAAGAAATTCCATTCATCTAATTATTTACCTACAACAGATTCTCAACCGTTAGTACTTCGAAAAATTACTCAATTCATGGTACCAAAACTTTTCAACATATAATAGGCAATTTTCATGAAAACTCATTAAAACCTTAGAAATCATTAACAAAACTTTAAAGTAAGTTTAGAAACAATCTAATAATGTCAGAAATAATTGAAAAATACTTTGAAACCATGTTTTTATTCAAAATCCACCATTAACAACCTAAATTTTGGCTTTTATTCAAAACATGCAATTTAATGGCTAGAAATTGAGTTTAAAAGACATGATAACATTAAAAACTTACAAGAAATTGAATTGTTACCTTCGAGAGAAGAGAAAAGAGATTTTGGTTGAAAACTCAAAAAACCCACAAGTTTGAAAGATAATAAAATCAATGGTGTTTGGGTGTTTTTCTTGAAATTCTATGTAGATTTACTGATTTGGAAAGTGATAGGAATCAAAGGAATTTAGGTTCGAAAAATAAAATTGAATGGAAGAGTTGGGAGAATAAAGGGATGGGAAGAACAAGTTATGGAGAAGAAATAATGTGAAAATAAAACTATAAACGTGGGTTTTAGGTTTAATTTGAAAATCTGTTCTAATTGCCTCTTAAAAACTCTAAGTTTTGATTCTTTTACAAATCAATCCTATTTTCTAAATTAAAGTTATTTAAAACTCATTTTCAGAAATTGTTTTAATTTCTAAAATCCATAGACGAAAACATATTCGGTTACCATGCTTATGAAATTCCAAGAACATAAGAGCTAAAGTCTCATTTTACCCTCAAAACTTCTAGGTCCAATTTTGAGGCGCTGCAAACGTGGTTCTGTCCATCCAAATGATGTTTTGGCAGATAGATTAGGCTAACTGTTAACATTGGGATATTAAGTAAAAATGTTTAAGAGAGTGAGACACCTTTAGGAGTGGAACTTGGTTAATTGTTGAGGAATTTCAAGTAATGGGGATATCGTCAAAAGGCATTCTATGCCAAGTTTGGCTAGATAAGGTGTTATTTTTATTCTAATAAGATGTTTAGGAATGAACAATAGGTTTGACCTAGAAATGTTTATTTATACATGTAACTGTGGATTGTTGTACAGGTTTTCTTACAGTTATAAACCGCCCATATAGCAGATAGAGTAAGATTGTGATGCATGTCAAGTTTCCATAGGGACAAAGGTTGCATACTTATGTAATCAGGAATTTAAAGAGGAGTTTTTTCCTCCTCCTTCCTCAAGAAGTAGTTCTTTGGCATAGATATGAAGAAATTGAATGTACTTCCTTTCCGAAAGCTGGGAGTTAATATGGATTCCCATCTACAGGTGTTGTATGTCAAGTGGTTATTGTCGATCTTCCAAAGGCAGTCAAGATTTGTAGCTCTGGAGCTGAGAAATATGGAAGTCAGATGAGTCCCTAAATTGACTCTCACATACATTTCATGTATTCTAGATATTTCTGTGCTAGGTGACCTAAAGCACGAAGAATAAAGATCTATAAACATGCTTATTATTTGAAAATTAAAAGTTTAGGACATGAATCTGGGATTAATAAGTAATGGTTGTGTATGTGGCATGAAAATATGTTAAGTAATGTGTCTAATAATGTCTACCATGAGTGAGTTAGTGCATGATAAGTGTGTATGTATCAAGAGTCGTTAAAAAGGTCTGCCGGGACTAAAAACGCAAATCTCTGAAAGGATAAGTCCATTGGCATGGCACTAAAGAAGATTTCATAATGTAAGACCATCACTAGTGGGTTATGTAATTATATGGAAAATTTGAAAGAAGGTTATTGCTGTAATTTATTCCCTATGTGTTCTATGACAAACCTCACTAATTGTTAGTCTAGGCAAATCCCTATCTCTTAAATCACTGGGAAAGGAATGTCTTTATGGAAAAAATCTAGATAGGAAAGCCTTTGTGGCAAGTAGTGGGTATAAAGGAATGCCTTTGTGGCACAAATCTAGAGAAGAAAGCCTTTGCGATGAGTACTAGATATAAAGGAATACCTTTGTGGAACAAATCTAGATAGGAAAGCCTTTGTACGAGTACTAAATATAAATGAATTCCTTTATGGAAAAAGGAAAAATCAGCACTACACGGGAAACTGGATCGATAGAAAACATTCGAGTACTCTGAATAAGGTAACAACAACTACCGTAAGAAATAAATGTTAAAATGCCAGAAAAATATAGAAGAACGTGCATGGTATGTTAGGGCGACGACTTATATTCACCAATACGAGCTTCAAAGTTGTCCAAAGGAAATCGTGTAAGATTCGCACTTAAGTGTTTAACTGCCAAAATTAATTTCTATCCTGAAAGGCAAATAAGTGATGATTTCTGAGGAGATTTTCAAAGGATGTGTCAGTAAAGGAGAGATAGGAAGAAATTTTGTGTCTGATGAGCTATGTTATCAATTGAGCCCTAATTGTACTAGAAAGAACATATGTTTTCTCCCTACTTACTAGTTAATTTGTATCCATTTAGTTATCTTTAGCACATATTTTAGCATTTTCAATTCAATAAATTGCATTTTATAACTCACTGGATCTCAGCCTATTTATCCTTAATTTTGTCATGTTTTGATACTAATTTCGCTGCATGAGTGTTTTCAAATTGCACCTAGAATTGTCGCCACACCTAACAGCTATCCGGATAACAACAAAAAAGTGTGAGCTATCCAATCTAGTACAACTAACTTGTACATATCGAGACAACACGAGTCTGATGAAAGGACAAGTGTGCTATTTGGATAAATATCAATATATTTCTGTGAAAAGGGAGAGGAGAGAAGAGGATCTTCTTCAACCTTTCTTTTGAAGCTTTTTAGCTATGGTGACTTAAATTTCCTACGGGTGAACCGACATGAACGAGATACCGGTTAGCTCTTGACGAGGAGCCCTAAGTGTGAGACAAGAGGGAGTTGAGAGATCTAGTCGAGATTTTCTAGGAATAGTGCTCTCCACTTGTTTCTTTTATATTTCTTTTCTAAACTATGGTGATTACTTTCTATTTGATGTTTATGTGGAAGTACACATGATTTCTAAGTTAAATGTTACTTTATTCAATATTGCTTCTGATGTTTAATCTTTGAGTTTGAATGTTTTTAGCATGGAAATGTTATTGCGGCCACTGACACTAGATAGTGTAGCGACAGTTCAAGCTAACAAGCATGACAACAGAAGTTGCTTGAGGATTAGAGGAATTTAAATCCACTTGTTCTTAATAGTGTTGCATTTCCAGCATCAAAAGGTGTGGTTAAAGTGCATGTTTAAGTTTTAGATTAAATATAGAAGTTAAGCTTGTTAAGATATTCATTGCAGTTTAATGCACCGACAATCACCTATCCTTTTTACCTTGAAAGCACTTAGTATTCTGTTGAATATTCATGTTAGGGATCGCAATTTCTAACTATTATATTTTATCTTATTATTTTCAAGTTATTGCTTCGACAACTACTCTCACAATTTATCTCATTTTATCTATTTATTGCACTGACATTGATAGACAAAAGACAACCGTCCTTGTAACACCCCAAACCCGGTTAATACGTTACGACTGAACCTAGAACATTATAGGAAAGAAGATTTGGAAATATTGGCAAAGTATCATGATATGAGAAAGAAAACGTTTAGTTTTAGTGATTTCATGTTAAAACTATTCATGTTTTAATTAACTTAAAGCTTGCTAAACCTTTTGATAAGGGTGGCTAGATGGCGAGAAAAGAAAACCCGATAGATCTATATGTTGTTTTCCTTTAAAAAGGGACCGAACTTTGAAGATTTTGTACAAGGGAATTTTGAAAATAATGCTGAGGTATGCGATTTTTGAAAATAGGATTAGTAGTGTTGAGAAAAAAATACTAAGTTAAATTATTTAAGACTTATATTACATTTGATAATCTTTTAGAAAACCTTTATTTACGCTTTTAAGAAAACCCATTTTTCTTATGAATCTTCACATGTATAAAATCAACATATGATAAAACCCAAAAAAAAAAAAAATAAAGTTAAAGCGGCCTTATTACAAATTGAAATCCCAAAATAGAAATAAGTTTAAAGCAAAGTTTAAAAAATTACGAAATAGATTGCAACGCATGGCCACCTCGAGTCCATCCCGACCCAAAACCCCCATCTATTATTTACCTACAAAATTAGCAAAGGGGTGAGTCATCGAGACTCAGTAAGTAAATCCCCATAAAACGCAAACTGGGCCTTAGCCCATTTAGTACATCACATGTCATATGTATGCAATGCAACCCGTCCCAGTATAACTCTCCATCCAAACACCCGTGGCATTATGCCACTCGTGGTCTTAGACCACTCGTGACCGTAGTCACTCGTGACAATAGTCACTATAATGTACTCGTAATAACCCATCGTGGTCATAGACCACAAGTGACGATCTCCGCAAATAATGCATACGTGGGGCCAACCTACTATGGTACTTGACCACCGAGACGCAGTCATCGATTACATTACTTGTGGTTTCAACCACCGTGGTATTTTAGACCACTCGTGACCGTAGTCACCGTGACAATAGTCACCGATTCTCCTCATCCTTCCATTCAATCCGAGCCCATGCTCTTTCATCATGCACAATATGTATACAACCAATATCGCAGTATAACTAATCATATTTCATATATGCATAACATCAAAGTATACGACGTGCATTTCAACAAGAATATATATATTGCGAACTTACCCGACGTCTCCAACCTTACCCATAAGGGTATTTTGCCTATCACATTAGTTGTTTCGGCTTTCAGCCTTTACAGTTAATAATGCAATTAACACGGGAGGCGTGTGAGTAATACACACCTGATAACGCGTAAGGTTATACCCTCGATGTCGATGCTTTCACTAGCAAGAATGACAGCTATCTGTCTATCCCAGATAGACGTCGGCTCTCTAACACAGCTCAGTGGAAAATCCCGAACCGCCTACACAGTACGTTTTTTAAACATTGGAGCCAAAACTAAGGGTTCACTCCCTTCCCTGGATTGACTAATCATAGAATAGCCACTATTGATCATCTGGAAACTCATCAATTGGTTTTTGGAAAAGCATGTCACTTGCTAGTTGAAATGTAACACAAAGCAATGTGGGCAATTAAGTAAGTGAACATGGACTATGAAGCTGCAGGAAATAAAAGGTTGTTGGATATCACTGAACTATATGACATTAGGCGAAATGCCTATGAAAACATTGCAATTTACAAGGAAAAGACCAAATAATGACATGATGTAATTATTAAAAGAACAATTTATAGCGCCAAACAAGTTTTATTATTCAATTCTAGACTAAAACTGCACCAGGGTAAATTGTGGTCACAATGGTCTAGACCTTTCAAAGTTGTTGAAGTATTTCCTCATGGTGCAGTCACAATTAGAGATTCACATGATGGCACCAATTCAAAGTGAATGGTCAAAGATTGAAACATTATCTTAGAAATATTGATCAAAAGAAAGCAAAGACCATTAAATTGGTCTAACAATTTTAATTTTTTTTCTACAATTTATTACTAGGTAATTTTATTTTATTTTTGCTTCTGTTGAAGATTGTTTTACTATTTTTATTTTTGCAAAATAATTAGGTACCATTGTCAACGCACTTGGGATTTATTGTTAAGGCAATTCCTACTATTGTACTGTCACTTCTGACTCAACAAGAATGAGGGCAAGTCAGAAATTTAAGATCCTATCGTTTGGTCAAAGTGACCTAGTCGTCTGATCTGTCTAAGCGGGTGCAATCCTCATTGGACGTAATTATTCCCCCCAACTTTATTTCCCTTCAAAACATCACATATTTCCATCTTCTTCTTTCACTCACTATAAACCCCTCTTCACTATGCCGACTGTGAAACACCCAAGCAACCATTTTTATTCACTTTCTCTTCCCGAAGTTCATACCTTTACATCTTTAAATCATATTACTCCACAAAACAAACAAAATATGACAAGAATGGGAGGATCGGTCAAGAAAGCCACCAAGCCTGTTGAAGAAAACTTATCCTCTGCAACTGCAGTTCGAGAGTCAGAATCCACTATGCCAGTGAAGAAAAAAGAGCCGATGATCTTTCTAATGAAAGTGGCCAAGGATTGGTTCCAAAACAACATCTTAAAGCTAAACTTCCACCCATAACAGGGCATTCTCCTTTCGCAACAACAATACTTGGGCAAACAAGTTTCTAGAACCATCTCTAAGTTGAAGTGGGAAACTTTCTGCATGTATCCTGGAAGCTATTCTCTTTCTTTGGTACGTTAGTTTTATGCTAACCTTTATGACCATGAGTTGGATTTTATCTTTGTTCAAGAAGGTTTAATCCCATAGGATGCTAATAAAATCAATAAGCTGTACAACACTAAGGTAGATGTCGACGAACACTCCAAGTTTATTTAGGATATCACAGACGGAAAGAGGGACCTGTTGGTGAGGGATTTATGTGTCGGAAGAGCATTGTTGATGGGTTCACATCAAAAGAATTATACGATGCACCGCCTCTTCCTGACACTGCAAAGCAAAATCTGGTTTCACTTTGTCAACTGCAGGTTACTACCATCCACTCACAGCACCACTGTCAACCTCGATAGAATGTGATTCATATCAAAGGCAGAAATATTGATGTCAAGATAACATCAGAATAACTTCTAACCCGTATCCATCACGGGATGAGTTATGGAGCATTACCGGAGTTTACTAAACATTTACATATAATTTGTGGCAATTACTGTTCATTTTTTTAGATTGCTAATAACGTCCCTTAAATGGACCCTCGAGGCTCAATATGAGCATTAGAATCAAGTCTAGACTAAGTCAAGAACTCAGAATTTTTTATGAAATTTTAAAAAAATAAAATTCCAAGATGTAGGGCACACACGCCAGTGTGGTCAAGGTACATGCCCGTGTGATTATATGACATGCCCGTGTCACAGGCCGTGTCCGACCCCATGTAACTCCCTTAGTTGCACCACACGGCCAACCACACGCCCATGTGCTAGGCCGTGTGGTTGGTTAAATTTTACAAAATTAAGTGCAGGTTTCACAAGGCCAAGACACAAACTCATGTTCTGAGCCGTGTAGCACACATGGCTGAGACACACGCCTGTGTCTCTACCTGTGTGCTCAATTTTGAGCATTCTATTTCTTCAAATTTAAGATGCAGAGGACACACGGCCTAACCGCATGCCTATGTACCAAGCCATGTGTCATACACGGCCTAGACACACACCCGTGTGTCTACCCGTGTGGACATTTCTAGCTTTATTTCTCACCCAAAATTTTACTTAATATCCTACACTAAAACTTACATCCAAATACAAACCAATTCGTGCATTGATTTCAAGCAAATTCTAACATTTAATATGATATATCATTTCATACATATATGTTTATAATCTTACAATGATTTAACCTAAACATTAAACATCATTTGATCAACCATACTTAACACATATGTGTTTATCATAACATAATGCTTTATAAGTACCAAAACCATTACTAGATATTCCAATGGCTATATTACAAATAACATATTTAAACCATCTAAGGTTAAGTTAACCTATACATGCCATTATACCAAAATAAGTTTACTATTTATACCAAAATAAGCTTGTAGTTAGTGTGGTGATTCTCCAATCGTTCACCAACCTTCGCGAACTTCTGAGCTCTATAAAATAGAGAAAAATAAACCTAGTAAGCATATTATGCTTAGTAAGTCCGTATAACTGGAATTAAACTTACCGATCTCATTTATTACAATTAAGCATATAATAACATGTTTCCATCAACTTGACAAATTTTCCTAAACACATACATTCAATCAAACATGTTAGTCATGAGATTTTCATATTCATCAAGTAAACATAGATGAGCTCACCATGCTATAAATCTTTCAAGACATTATTCATTTCATCTCATAATTCTCATATCATGTCAAGTATTTTGTCTATTGAATCATTAAAATTTCAATGGATACTCAATTAGTACACTCAAGTTGTACAATTCAATAACCCATCAATTCATATTCAAGAGTGCCCACTATGGAACTTAATCAAAAAGCACACTCTCGAGCCACATATCATATAACAGGATTACTTGTCCAAGTTAAATCCTCTTTCCAACATATGCTCACAAAAGATCAGGATTACCCGTCCACGTTAAATCCTATCTGTAACATATGCTCAAGAGAACTTATATCAGGATTACCAATCCAGGCTAAATCCTTTCTGTAATGAAGTCAATAGGATTACTCGTCTGAGCTAAATCCTATCAGCAACAAATGCAGGGCTTGTAATACCCCTTACCCATGTCTGACGCCAGGACAGGATATGAGGCATTACCGTACTTAACCTTACTTGATCATGCATTTTTGGGCTATAAAATTTTGTTCCAACTTAAAAATTTTCCTTCTTAATCATAATGTGTACATTAAGGGCCTACGAGGCCCTAAACTTACTTCTAAAAAGTTTTGGAGTTCATCTGGAAACTTTGGCACTCTTTGAAAATTTTTACTCAAACAGGGGTCACACGGCCCTTGTGGGCAAGCCGTGTGATCTCACATGCCCATGTCCCTAGCCATGTGGAATTTATTTTCTTTTTGAACCTACAGGTAATTTAACACGGTCAGACACACGCCGATGTCAATAGCTCGTGTCCTTCACCCGTGGAGCTCTCTGTTTATGACATCATCAAACCCTTAATAGCACACGACCAAGTCACACGCCCATGTGGTGGCCCATATGATGAATCGAATTCTCGCAATTAAAATGTAGGGGACATATGGCCTATCAACACACCCATATCGGTTGATCGTGTGTTACACACAGCCTTGACACACGCCCGTGTGGACAATTAGGGGCTATCGCCCAAGCCTCTTTGCCACACTGAAACTTAAACTCATTCATTTCGTCGCAAGAAGCATATAATGTGACAATATCAAATTATGAAGAACCCTTAAATTATCAGTCATTTCATCCACAATTTACTCAATATCTTCTATGAGCTTTCATTTCATTACTTCCATCAAACTTGGAACATGAACTTGACAATATTGGCCAATTCATCATGGTCATGTACAAAAATGAATATGAAGCATTAATAGCCAACCCTTTGGCCTTCAAACTTAACATGACACAAAATGATCAATTTCTTATACATGCCATACTCAAAATTAATTAACTTTACTATACCAAAAGAAAGGCTGATAGTGTGATCTGAGCTACTTGGCTAAACTACAAGGAAAAGGGAAAAGAGACGGGTAAGCATATAGCTTAGTAAGTTTGCATGAAATTCTAAAGCAACATAATTGCTCAAACCAAATTCATCCTTCTCATGAAACAATATCAACATGTGTCTCAAATGCTTAAACATACTTACTCACATTCATTCGTACCCATCTCGTATCACATTTTGATTTAGTAACTTGGACTTACTCATAGAACCTGTATCACTTAAGCACATGACTTATATCATATGCTAAGATAAACACAAATCTTCATCATTCTTATTATGAATGAAACTTAAGGTCATCCATAAACAAGTTTGGCTCTATACCATTTTACACACTTAACTCTTTTGCCTATGAATGAATCAGATTATCATAGGATATCCAAACTCTTTATGCATAAATCTTTATGCCAATGCCATATCCCGGATATGGTCTTTCATGGGATCACCCATTGATGCTGATTCCATATTCCAGACATGGTCTTATACGAGATCGTACATGAATGTCGATGCCATGTCCCAGACATGGTCTTATACGAGATCTTCTTTTAATGTCGAGGCTATATCCCAAACATGGTCTTACACGGGACCTTCTTTATTCAATGCTAAACATGGGTAACCTCATTATTCCAAATCTTTATTTGGGATTTTACATAATTTATTTTCACCATTTCCTCATCAAGGCTTCATCATTCGATTATTCATAGCACTAACATACGTTGACGTAATATTAAGTAGTTTCAAACATCAAAACAATATGAAACTTCAACTTCATACAAACTTACCTCGATTCTCAATATGTGTATCGATGCTCGATTTAGTCCTCGATTTTGTTCTTACCTCAATTTCGATCTGGGTTTCACATTTCTTGATTATCAAGCTTGGAAGTTGAAGAAACCCTAGCTATGGAGAGCTTGAGAATTTCAGCTATGGTGAAGAAGATGGACGTCAATTTTGGCTTTATTTTCCCTTTTAATTATTTTAACCAAAGGACCAAAATGCCCTTAAAGGTCTTTTCTTGAGATTTTTCCTTCCCATGTCCATTTTTTCCATCATCAAATATAATGGTCTAATTGCTAAATAAGGACCTTTAGTAATTTTCATAATTCTATTTCATACTTAAATCTTCTAGAATCTCATATTTTTCATTCTTTGCAATTTAGTCTTAATGGACAATTTAATCACTAATTAATAAAATTTCTTTATGAGATTTTCACACAATCATTAAATCACCTCATAAACCTTATAGAAATCATAAAACTCATATTTCTACTTTGAATTTATGGTCTCACACCACTATTTTGACTAGGCCCTGAGTTAGGCTGTTACAATTCTCCCCCCGTTAGGAATTTTCGTCCTCAAAAATCTTACCAGTGAAAAGGTTTGGTAACTGGTTCCTAATAGCCTCCTTGGGCTCCCATGTAGCCTTTTCTACCCCATGTCTTTGCCACAATACTTTCACGAGAGATATACTCTTATTTCTCAATTGTTTGACTTCTCGTGCTAGGATCTTGACTGGTTCTTCACCATGTGTCATGTCGAGTTCAATCTCAACCTTTGTCGGTGTGATCACATGCGAAGGGTCTAATCGGTAGCGTCACAACATAGACACTTGAAATACATCATGAATCTTTTCTAACTCAAGTGGCAAAACCAATCCATAAGATATCAGCGCTATCCTCTCTGTGATCTCATATGGTCCGATAAAATGTGGACTCAACTTGCCTTTCCGGCCAAATCTAATAACTTTTCTCCATGGTGATACTTTCACGAATACTCTATCACCGACTTGATACTCAATTTCTTTCCTTTCCAAATCTGAATAGGATTTTTTTTGATCAAAAGCAGCTTTTAAGTAATGTCGAATCACCTTTACTTTTTCTTTGGTTTCTATAACCAAATCAACCCTGTGAATCTGGTTTTCCTTAAGTTCAGTCCAATATAAAGGCGTTCTGCACTTACGCCCATATAAAGCCTCATAAGGCGCCATTTTCAAGCTTGACTGAAAACTGTTATTGTAGGCGTAATTCCACCAACAGTAGATATCTTTCCCACCGCTTTGAAATTCAAGAACACAACATCGAGCATATCTTCAAATACTTGTATCAACCTCTCCGACTGACCGTCGGTTTGGGGGTGGAAAGCCGTACAAAAATTTAACTTTGTGCCCAAGGCCTATTGCAACTTTTTCCAAAATCTGGTTGTGAATCTCGAATCTCTATCTAATATAATCGAAAATGGTACTCCATGAATCCTTACTTTCTTTGAAACATACAAGTTTTCTAACTTGTCAAGTGAGTAATAAACTCGTACAGGTATAAAATGTGTTGACTTCGTAAGTCTATCGACTACAACCCATACAACATCTTTCTTACTCGGTGTCAATGGCAAACCCGTTACAAAATCTATGGTAACTTGGTCCCATTTCCACTGGGTACCATTATAGGTTGAAGAAACCCGAGGGTACCTGGTGTTTGGCCTTTAGTTGTTGACAAATCAAGCATCTTGAAACAAACTCAGAAATATCTTTCTTCATACTTGGTCACCAATGCCATTTCTTCAAATCATTATACATATTGGTGCTACCCGAATGTATAGTTAGACATCCATTATGTGCCTCGTATAAAATCTTCAGGACAATTTCATCATTCCTCGGCACACAGACTCTGTCTCTAAATATTAAACACCTATCTGAACCGATCCGAAATTCAGACTCAACACCCGACTCGCATTGAACTCTTTTGGTTTGTAAATCACTGTCATCTTTCTGTGCCTCATAAATCTATTGGAGGAACATCGATCTAGCTCTCAATCTAGCTAGGATTGAACCATCATCAGATAAACTCACCCGTGTATTCATAGCCCTCAAAGCAAATAGGGATTTCCTACTCAAAGCATCAGCGACTACATTCGCCTTTCCCAGGTGGTAGTCAATGACTAACTCATAATCTTTTATCAACTATAACCATCTTCGTTGCCTTAAATTCAATTCCTTTCGAGTCATCAAATACTTTAAACTTTTATGATCGGTGAATACTTTAAACTGTCCTCAAATGCTCAGCGTGCTCATACTCATCCCGAGAATATATCAGTATATCATCAATAAAACAACAACGAACTTGTCCAAGAATGGCCGAAAGATATGGTTCATTAAATCCATAAACATCGCAGGGGCATTAGTTAAACCAAAAGGCATGACTAAAAATTCATAATGCCCATACCTCGTATAAAATGTTGTTTTCTGCACATCTGAATCTTTTACTCTCAACTGATAATAGCTGGACTTCAAGTCTGTCTTGGAGAACATCGTGGCTCCCTTCAATTGATCAAACAAATCATAGATCCTTGGCAATAGGTACTTGTTCGTCACTTTTACCTTATTAAGCTGTCAGTAATCTATGTACAATCTCATGGAGCCATCTTTCTTTTTCACAAATAGCACTGGGGCACCTCATGGAGAACAACTTGGTATAGCAAAACCTTTGTCCGTTAACTCTTGTAATTGTGCCTTTAATTCCTTTAACTCTGTTGGAGCCATTCTATAAGGAGCAATTGATATTGGTATTGTACTGGGAGTTAACTCAATACCGAACTCAACCTCTCTAACCGGAGGTAGTCTTGGCAATTCCTCAGGAAAAATATCTGGGTACTCACATACTATCGAAACTGATTCAATTTTTAATTCGGTTTCCATGGCATTCATCACAAAAGTAAGATATGCCTCATACCCTTTTCTTATATACCTCTGAGCTGACAATTGGGAGATCACTATCGATGACCTGTCTTGTTCATCTAATTCAACATGAATAGTGTCCCTATTTTCACATATTAACTCAATATATTTTTTTCCATAATTTACTTTCACATCATGAGTTAAGCTAACTACCCATACCAAGAATAATATTGAATTCATCAAATGGAAATAACATGAGGTTTGCCTTAAAATAATGATCTCTAATCATCAATGGACAATCTTTGCATACTTGATCAATTAATACACTTTTTCCCAAAGGATCAGACAACTTTATCACAAATTCTGTGGACTCTACGGGCATACCCATTTTAGATACTAATTTCATGTAAATGTATGAATGGGTAGATCCTGAATCTATTAAAGCAATAACTTTAGTATCATTGAGAAAAAAGGTACTCGTAATCACATTAGGAGATGATGCCTCTTTGCGAGCACGAATGGCATAGGTCTTCGCAGGCGTTCTACCCTTAGATCTCACAGCCTGCACTTTGTGCGTATTCTTACTACTTGCCCCATGTCCTAGGTTTCTCTATGGTCTTCCTCTGGCATTGCCTCCCGGTCTTGCATCCTGAGGCTTATTTTTCTCATCCCCCTCTAGATAATCTCTAATAAAATGGTCTAAAGACCCACACCTAAAGCAAGCCTTCTCATTTGCTCGACATTCACCAGAATGACGTCTGTCACATTGCGGGCACTTCAGTCTACTTGGTCGAGCATTGCCAACACTAGAAACTGATGTAGTCTGAGCTTTAGACCCTGAGTACAGCTTGCTCTTACTTTTGCTTGAGAACCCAGCTGAAGTAGCTGATCAGGTAGGAAAATCTCTCGACTTCTTGGACGAAGACTGAAATGACTTACTCAATTGTCTCTTTCTTAAGTCATAGGACTCTATCTCAGCTTTTCTTTTCTCTTTCACTAATTCTTCGGCCTTACAAGGCCGATCCACTAACACAACAAAATTTTTTAACTCGAGGACACCAACAAACAATTTAATATCTTCATTTAGTCCGTCCTCAAGCCTCTTACACATGGTAGCTTCAAAGGACACACATTCCCGAGCGTACTTACTAAGTCTCAAAAACTTGTGCTCGTATTTAGTAACTGTCATCTTTCCTTGTTTCAGTTCAAGGAATTCCTTTCTCTTTTGGTCAATGAACCTCTAACTGATATACTTCTTTCGAAATTCCTCTTGAAAGAACTCCCATGTGATCCTTTCCCTTGGTACTACGGAACAAGGGTATTCCACCACTGATAAGCGAAATCTCTCAAAAGAGAAACCACACACTTCATGCACTCTTCAGGTGTGCAAGATAATTCATCAAATACCCTGATTGTATTTTCAAACCAAAATTTGGCTCTTTTCTGATCAGCATATTTACTAGCCCTGAATTCTTCGGCTCCTTGTTTTTGGATTCTATCAACTTGAGGCTTTTCTCTTCTCACTACTTCTACCACTTGGGGAGCTACATGGGTAGGTTGAGGAATAGACGAGGGTGGAGGGGGTTGAGCATTAGGATTTGCTCGAATGTACTCGGTGTACTAGTCGCTCATCATGCAGAGAAAGGCTTCTCAGGCCTCTTCTCTCTGACCCAAAGTCTCAGGTCTACTCTCTACTAGCGCCCTTGCACACGGAGTCATGACATTTCCAAAGATTATCGACTACAATTTCGACCAGATCAAGATCCATTTACTATATAAAAATACAACTCAAATCGTCAGGAGTCGTCACACTATTATTAAATAAATACTCTAACGTATGGCATGTATAGCTAGACTCATGCTTACGCTATGTTAGTCCTAGAATCGACTAAAACATAGCTCTGATACCACTAAATGTAACACCCCTTACCCATGTCCGACGCTAGGACAGGATACGAGGCATTACCATACTTAACCTTACTTGAACATGCATTTTCGGGCTATAAAATTTCATTCCAACTTGAAAATTTTCCTTCTTAATCATAATGTGTACATTATGGGTCTACAAGGCCCTAAACTTACGTTCGGGAAGTTTCGGAGTTCATCCAAAAACTTTGGTATTCTTTGAAATTTTTTACTCAAATAGGGGTCACACGCCCATGTGGGCAGGCCGTGTGATCTCACACGCCCATGTCTCTAGCCCATGTGGAATTTATTTTCTTTTCGAACCTATAGGCAATTTCACATGGGCAGACACACGCCCGTGTCAATAGCCCATGTCCCTCACATGGCCTAGACACGCCCGTGTCCTTCACCCGTAGAGCTCTCTGTTTATGATGTCATCAAACCCTTAATAGCACACGGCCAAGACACGCGCCAATGTGGTGGCCCATGTGATGAATCGAATCCTCATAATTAAAATGTATGGTGTAACACCCCTTACCTGAGTCTGACGTCGAAACCAGATACGAGGCCTTCCCGTACTTATCCTTACTTAATTATATACTCATGAGACGTTAAATTTCGTTCCATTTTAAAACCTTTTCTTCTTTAATCATATCATATGTATAATGGCCTACGAGGCTTTAATCATAAGTTTGGAGAGTTTCAAAGTTCATCCTGATACTCTATCACTCTTAAAAACTTTTTGCCTAAACAGGGGCCACACGCCCATGTGGTCCAAGGGACACGCCCGTGTCCCTTGAGACATGCTCGTGTTTGACACCCGTGGTCGACACTGACTTATTTCACACGGCTAAGCGTACGCTCGTGCTTATAACTCGTGTCCTTCACACTGCCTAAACATGCCCGTGTCCTCTGCCCATAGAGCTCTCTTTTTATGACATTATCAAACCCTTAATGGCACACAGCCAGGGCACACGTCTGTGTGATGGCCCGTGTGACGAATCATATTCTTTGAGGTTTGATGCAAGGGACACACGGCCTATCGACATACCCATGGGGCTGACGTGTGTCACACACGGCCTAGACACACGCTTGTATGTCTACCCGTGTGGACAATTATAGGCTATTTTCCAAGCCAATTGCCACCCTGAAACATAAACACACTTATACATTCTCAAGCAACTCAATTATTCCCTTTATTTCATAAACTTAAATGCATAACCTCATTATCATTAAAGGTATAAAACTTATCACATATCAACCAATTTCTAATGGCCATATACAAAAAGATATGTATAATTTTAGTAACCAAGCCTTTTGCTCATAATATGATCTGACCAAATTGATCAAACTCCTATACATGCCATACTCAAAATAAAATAACTTTGCTCTACCAAAATAATGATTGATAGTGTGCTCCGAGCTCTGACGTTCTACGATCCCCGAGCTAGCTTGGTGATACTACAAGGAAGAAGAAAAAGAGAGAAATAAGCATTTAGCTTAGTAAGTATGCGTGAAATCATATGTAGCAACATAATTACTTAAATTAAACTCATTCATCATGAAATAAGAATACATAAATCTCAAGTGCTTAAGCTTACTTACTCAACATACTCTTACTCATACTTACCCATCACATTAGGGTTACCTTAATTGGTATTTACTCATGGTACCCTTATCACTCATTACATAGATTAGCATTTTTGCTAATATAACATGAACATCAAATTCTTACCTTCCTTAACTTAGGTAGAACTCTTTATCATTCTTGAATATCTTAACTTGATACTATTTTACTTACTTAGCTTCCTTGTTACTTCTTTCATGCTTGACTCGTTTACCCGCTGAGTTACTTAGAATATCGGAGGATATTCAATCTCATCAAACATGTATCTTGAAGCCAATGCCATATTCCAAATACGGTCTTACATGGGATGTTCCTTAGGTGTTTCCTTTTGAAACTCACCATTGGCATGTCTTGACATGGTCTTACGTGGTATCCTTGCCATATGAACTCACCAATGCCATGCCTTGGCGTAGACTTACATGGGATCTGTGCCTAATAGTAACTTATCAATGTCATGTCTTGACATGGACTTACATGATATCCTTGCCTTATAGTAACTTATCAATGCCATGTCTTGACATGGACTTACATGATATCCTTACCTTATAGTAACTTTTCAATGCCATGTCTTGACATGGACTTATATGATATCCTTCATTCCTTAATGCCGATGCCATGTCCCAGACATGGTCTTACACGAGCTTTCCTTGTCTCATGTTGTGATATTAGTATCCTTGCTATTCCGAGTCTTCAAACGGGTTTTTCATTTACTTGCTCTCATTGGTTTCCTTAATAAGGCATTATTAACCAATTTCATGAGAATAATAAGCATTTCAAAATATAATAGGAAATTTAAACATATTAATACATGAAACTTTAATTTCACACAAACTTACCTCGGTGCTCCAAAATATATGTAGATGTGCAATTTAGTCCTAAACTTTGTTCTTGCCTCTGTTTCGATCTGGGCTTCGTGTTTCTTGATCTATAATAACAATTTAACTTGTTTAATACTTACATTGACTAAATTGACTCATAATTCATACTTTAGAAAAATTTACAATATTTAATATACTGTTGAACCACATGGAATAATATTGGTTACTCGAAAATCTCGCAAACTAAGTGCCAATATGTAGTGAATCTATCTCAATCACACACACTAAGTGCCAATACATAACCGAAGTTATCCCAATCTCGCACACTAAGTGCCAATACATAGCCGAAGCTTCGTCAAATGTTTTCAAAAAACAATACTCATCAACAATTCAATAGAAAGCATTAAATCTCAATTATAATAATGCTTATTAACATACGAACCTACCTGGCTAAATTATAGAAATACCAAAGTTCAGGGGCATTTTGTAAATTTTCCATTTTCCTCGATTTTCCACCCAATCTTGATCTAAATTAATAATTTCATTCAATATATTAATTTAGACAATACAACAATTCATTTCATGCAATTTGATCATTTTTGAAATTTTTAGAAAATTGCCCCTAAAGTTTTAATTTTATTCAATTTAGTCCTTGAGCTCAAAACATGCAAATTAACCATGTTTAACCAGAACAGAGCTTAGATGAATGTTCATGGTATCAAAAACAACCCAAAATTCACTTTATGGCAAAATTATATTTTTGCCCCTGATATTTCAACTTCTTTATAATTTAGTCCGTATATCATAAAAATACAAATTCATTCCATTGAGTACAATCTCACTCTATCCAAATATCACTAGTGTCCCTAGAAGCCCACACATTTCATTTATTTCACATTTTAACCACAAGTTTTCACATTTATCAATTTATCCCTTAATTGATAATTTTATCAAAAATTACTTAATAAAGTTTGTTTAACTAACAACAAAGATTCATTTTTTCCATTGGACTTCAAAACCCTAATATAGTCATCAATGGAAAAAATCAAACAATTTGATAGTTTTGCAATTTAGTCCCCGAGATAGCTAGATTACGCTACAACGATCCCAAAAACATAAAAATAATTAAGAATCGAGCAAAATTACACTTACATGCATAAAGGAATGTTGGTCGAATGTTGAAGCTCTCCCATGGCTTCTTTTCCTTTCAATTTTTTATTGAATATATGTTAAAGATGATAACTTTAACCTTTTATTTTATTTGTTTTGTCATTATTAACCAATTTACAAAAATAACCTTTATACAACTCATTTATTACACCAAATGCCAAGCCATCATGCTAATTACCAAATAAGGACTTCCATATTAAAGTTCTATAGTTATTTAATACCTTTAGCTAATAGAACACAACTTTCGCACTTTATGGGATTTAGTCCTTTTCATCAAATTGAACATGCAAACAGTAAAATTTCTTAATGATATTATTATACTATAATATTATAATTATTTAGATCACAAAATAATATTAAAAAAATTTGACTTCAAATTTGTGGTCTCAAAAACAACTGTTTCGATTTTACCGAAAATGGGCTGTTACGGATCGTGCCTCGTGATGATGATGAAGTCTTGGAAAATATGGGCCCGATCAATGAAGCATCTATTGATAGAATGACTCGTGGCAAAGATACACCGACAACGAAGGAGGTAAAGACTAGCAAGACAAGGAAGGGTAAAACCAAGGTAGAGACCAAGAGAACAAACCTGATTGCAGAGACATCGTTGTTGCGCAAAATGAAGGATATCGAGAAGTTGGCCAATTCCTTCAGCAATAAATAGTCAGGCTTGTTAAGACAATAAATGATATGGAAAGATCACAAAATTTGTTCTATGCTTATACTAGGGCCTATAATAACTCTATTGTAGCCACATTACATCAGTTATGCCTGACCCCACTCCCAGAATTTCCAGTGTTCCCACCGATTATTTGAGAGTATGAACCCTCCTCCGAGGAAGATGACCTAGAAGGCCGAGATAGATTGGTGGAATCCCCTCTCATTGTGCACACCTCTGATATTGAGAAAGAGAAAGACTCAAGAGACATTGAGGAGTGCATGCGACAGATTGGTAGCCTGGTCAAGGGTGACTTCATTGTTGGTCAAGAAGCACCTATTGTTGAGGAGGAAGTTATTGTGGAAGAGGAGGACGTCCATGTTGAAGTTGTGAAAGAGAAGGCCGAGGAAGAAAATATTGAGACAGAAGTTACTTAGAAAGAATCTATTGAGGACATTATCAGTGCATCCAAGTTTGTGGGTGCAACTACTAATAATTTGGAGCGAGATGGAGCTAGACCGGCAGAAGATGCAGAGGTAACCAATGAGGATCACCACAACTCATTGGCGATAGTGGTCTATATCGGACCACTCAAGGTGACCGCTCATACAATAAGAAGTAGCCAATGATACTGGGGCAATGTGAAAAACTAAAGAGCGATCCGAAGACCGTACGAAGCCCAAATAAAAGAAGAGAAAGTGCTCTAAAGATAAAAAGCGCAAGAAGAAGGAGAAAAAAAGAAGGAAGAAGAAACATCGTGCAGCCACATTGATGGTCGAGAAATACTGAGTTAGTTTATTTTAAGTTTTAGTTGTAGTATTCATGTATTACATGTAGCTATAATTTTCATTTTATTTGTGCACATTGTCGTTACATTTTTATTGTCAATGCATTTTAATGTTAGTGCATTGGGGAAAATGCAAACTTTAAGTTTAGGAAAATGGATATGGGTTTTGGAAATACACCCACATTTAAAAATATTTTTTTTGAAACATGCAAGATTTATTTGTGGTTAATGCAAACGTGTTTGAAAATTTTTGTTACATTCGATGCTTAATTCTTGAACCATGTGAACTATCAATGAATAAGTTGGATAAATTTGACTGAATGTTGTATCTTCAATTCTTTGATGAATGATATAGGTTGTATTAGTAATAGATGACTTGTAGTATTCCTTAAATATTGAATGAATTTGCTTTTTTACATCTACTCAAATGTATATATAGTTATGAATAAGAGACACTCCAATGTGGGTATATTGTGAAATGTTAAAGGGGGAACACTCCAATGCAAGCATTAGAAAAATGAATCTGGCCAAAGGTTGTCGCTGCACGAGTGTGTATCAGCACAATTATGTACTCCCTAGAGGTTTGTTGCACTCCATCGTTACTTCTCAGGAATAAGGGTACAGTAATTCAACGATATTGTAACAGCCCATTTTCAGTGAAATCGAAACAGTGGTTTCAGGACCACAACCGAGCCAAGTAGAAAATTTATTTTAATACTATTGCATGGTATGCATTATGATAGGAATGTTATATGAAAATTCGATAAGAAAATTTTACCGATTATGTGTTTAATTATGGAAAGGACCAAATTGCATAAAATGTAAAAGTTGAGTTCTAGTAGCTAAAAGGATCAATTAGCTATGGAATTCAAAATAAGAGGTCATTATATGGTAATTAGACCATTAAAGAAAAGTTAGTAGATTTTTTGGTGATTCATCAATGGAAAATTAGAAAAAGGCAAGAACTAAATTGGAAAGTGGAAAAGTTAATGGATTATAAATAATTAAATAGAAATATTATCATTTTATATACATGGAAACCCTAGGAAAGAGAAAACAAGCTTTCTTGGCTTAGTTGGGTAAGTATTCTTGTCCCGTTTTTAGTAATTTTTATATTTTTTAGATCATAATAGCTTAATCTATCAATTTTGTGGATTAATTTGAAAAGTTATCAAAGTATCAAAGTTTTTCCATGGATGAATATGATAAAATTTTTAAATTTATGGTAGAAAATAAAAGGTTGTTGATAGATAAACAACTTTTACAAAGAAAATTTTGATGAAATTATGATTTAGGGACTAAATTGCAAAGATATAGTCGTGGAAAAATTTTAAATTTTTTAAATACATGTGCTATCAATGTTATATGAAAATTTTGGTTGGGCTTGGAATAAGGATTAAATTGCAAAATTTCATTTTTCGAGACTAAGGACTAAATTATAATTTATCAAAAATATAGGGGCAAAATGGTAATTTTTCTTATGATTTAAATTGAATCCAATTGAATATGAAATGTGATCAATTGATGATTAAATTCATTTATATAGATCCAGAGAACTCAAATTCGAAGCTAGATCGAGGAAAAGAAAAAGTTTTGAATTAGTAGGTTTTCATACACAAACAAGTGCCGAGGTAAGTTCATGTAACTAAATTGTGTTTATTTTTATGCTTGAATTGAATGTGTCATGTGATTATATGAATTATATAAATGTTATAAATATATTAAATAATCACATGTCTGATCATGTTTGGAAAATATTAAATTCAGTTTGAATAATGAATTTCAATAGAGTTAAGTTCCGTTTAAATGATGACTTTCGATGGATATATGTGATTTTCCATATTGAATGTGGTCCTGCATATGTTGCGAAAAAAAATATAGCTCGAATGAGCAATCCTGTTATAGCCCTCTCGAGCATCTTGTTATATAGTTCGTGCGAGCATTCTGATCGATAGTGATCCTGCATGTGTTGCACACTACCTCAGCTCTGTGTGAGCGTCCTGTTACATGATTCGATCGGTTGTGATCCAGCATATAATGCAGACACAAACCCAGTTCTACATGAGTTTCTTGATATAAACTCTTATGGGCTTCCTGATATAAACAGCTAAAAGCCATAAATATCGCAAAGAACGCCGCCAGCTAATGTAATCTGCTAAGAGCCATAAATAGAATGGTTATAAACCATAATTAGGATGGCACAAAGCTATCGATAACTTTAATAAGATCGGCACTTAGCCATCAGCAACGGTAATATAATTGGCACATAGCCACAGGTAATTATGATCGACACAGAGTCATCAATATCTATATGTTAGGCACATAGCCACGGGTAAATACGATTGGCACAAAGCCATAATTAAGATGGTACAGAGCCATATTTAGGTTGGCACAGAGCCATAATTAGATTACGCCGCTTTAAGTCGTCCGTCGGTCCACAGTCCTTAAGTGACCCACGCGACCTCAATAGATCAATACTGGATCCACAGTCGTCATGCAACCCGTGCGACCCTATAAGAACTTCCTCCGTATCAATGTCCCAACCCCATGCAATATGTCGTATGTCATGCTCAATCATTACACTGCATGCAAAATGGCCACGCCAAGAATAATCATTTAAACATGTAATAAAACCATATCACCATACAACCACAATCAAATTAGTCAACCCATAGTCTAAGTCACTATTTACCTACAAAGGCAAAATAGCCATTTTACCCTATAAGGGTGTTTCGGTAAATTTTACAAACTGGGGTATTTTAATAATTTCATAAATTGAGGGTATTTCGGTAATTTCACAAATTAGGGGTATTTTGGTAATTTTTTAAACTGCGGGTATTTCAGTAATTTTACAAACTGAGGGCATTTCGGTAATTTTGCAAATTGAGGGTATTTTAGTAATTTTGCAAATCGAGGGTATTTCAGTAATTTTGCAAACTGGGGTATTTCGGTAATTTCATAAACCAGGGGTATTTCAGTAATTTTGCAAATCGGGATATTTAGGTAATTTCATAAACTTGGGTATTTCAGTAATTATGCAAACCGAGGGTATTTCGGTAACTTTGTAAACTGAGGGTATTTCGGTAATTTCACAAATCAAGGGAATTTTGGTAATTTCACAACCCAGGGGTATTTAGGTAATTTCATAAATCGAGGGTATTTCAGTAATTTTTTAAACCAAGGTATTCTAAATAGAGATAACAGTGTGAATGGGCCTAGGGTCCATTCTCGGCCAAAATGGGCCCACATGCTCGTGTGGCCTATTTAGCCCAAATCTAGACACAAATACGAGATTCACATAGTCCAGTCAAATAATTACTACACAATCATACAACTTATCCGATTGGGCCTACGGGCCCATTGGCCCCACATGGCCCCTTTTGGCCCATCGTGGCCCAAACAGCCTAAACACACAAGAACACTCATGATGGCCTCAACTAAACCGTCAAAGCTCCCACACGTGCGCTCGCACGCTCGTGTGGCTACCATCACTGTGTGACCGGCATTTCGGCATTTGCCACTTTACAGCTAGAGTAGTACAAAATACACATCTGATAGGAATCTGGAGTTAATCCGCGCTCTGAACACTCCTCTGCCCAAACGTCAACCAAGGTGTGCTTACTCTCCTCATAGATCGTTCTATTTAAAGCTAACTTCTCGCCTACTCTCATGCTAGCTTCCCGATGTGGGATCCCTCCATCAATCCTCCAAAATCATCCCAATTGCAAAATAAATATCCCTTTTTGCTTGCAATGGGATTCGAACCCTTGCCCTCTCCTATGCTTCAGACGCTACATGCCACCACAACACAAGCTCCTTTTGTGTTATAAAACAAGCACAAATAAATATAAGCCTATGGGCCAAAGTCTAAGTTCATTTAAAAGGAAATCAAAATGAATTGCAAGCGCCATGACATGAACCCGGGCTCCCTTGCACCCTTAATGACGCCACAATCACTAGGCCATATGCTTCCTTGTGTCATGTTTCCCCAACAATATTCTTAAAGTCTACTCGCTTACATCCAGGGTTTTAATCACTTAAATCAATTTTTTTCCTAAAGCCAAGGTTTAAACCCAAAACCTCATGGATGCCTATTAACCTTCCAAAATCACTTACCTAATCGGTCCAACTTTCATTTGTGTCGTTCTCTTGTTCTCAAAAAAATTTACACACTATCATGGCCAAGGCCCAATAGGCCCAATTTTACAAGGCCCAAAAATTTGGGGCGTTACATACATGGCTGAGACACACTCTTGTGTACCATTTGAAATAGGTACACACGGTCATGTCTCAGCCCGTGTCTATGCTCGTGTAACTCTCTAACTTGGGTCACACGGCCAAGCCACACGTCCGTGTGCCATGCCGTGTAACTCTCGAAATGGCTTCACAAGCCCATGTGCCAGGACGTGTGCTAGGCCATGTAACTACTTGACTTGGAGCCCTTTGAAACCTACAGGGGACACACGATCGTGTCATACGGTCGTGTGTCACACACGACTAAGACACACGCCTGTGTCTTATGCCGTGTGGACAAGAAATAGGCCAAATTCAAGCAATTTCTTTCACCCAAATCAAGCACACACCTACCAGCCATTTGCTCATACAATTAAGCCTTAAAACATACCTAAAACATGCATAATAAGGCCAATTCATTAGGTCATTTCTCCATACAACCAATATGCTCAAAAGTCACCTCAATCACAACAACCAAGCATACTTAAACATATGCATAATTTAGTCGTTCATCACTCATACATTTCTAGCCTATTTCCATACCAAACTTGCCACAATGACCACATGCCAAATCACATTCAATCATACCAAATTGGTTATTCAAAACATACATTCACTTGACCATTTCAATGCAAACCATCAAAGCATCAACATACCAAAAGTTCGCCAACCATAATGCCACATTTACAAGCCAAACATAACAACTATCTCATTAAACACAATTCACCTATAGATGCCATTATAACCATGACCAAAACATCAAAATCTATCGATATAGTCATCAAATAGTGTGATAAGTCTCTGATTAGATTCCAAGCCAATCGAGCTTATGCTTAGTAAATTCGTAAATCATGAACATATCTTACCATTTCACTGCATAATCATAAAATAAACATGAATCCATCCAACATATCTTGACACAAGCCTAAGCATCACCAACAACACAAGTTAGTGATTAAACACATGACTTGTAACACACCAAACCTGGCCTAGAAGTTAGGCCCAAATCTGGCATGTCACATCAAAAAGTTATTTAAAAGCTATGTGTTTGTTTAAGACTTTGTATCCTTTTTGAAGCTCCGAATTTTGTTGTTTGTAAAAACAAGATTTGCTTAAAGTCTTATTCTTGTAAAGATGTTATCATTTTTTTTTAAAAACTGTGTTTGTTGTGAAAATCAAACTTGAATAGTTGCGGCAACGTGATATTTTGGAAAATGTTTTTTAATGTTCTATGAAAACCTTGTGTTTATAAGTTTGACAGTTATTAATGAAAACTTAAAAGAAAAATAAACCAAAGGCCTTATTACAAAAGGTAAACCCAAAATAAATAATCTTAGTAAGAAAGTAAAAAAAAAAAATAGATTTACTAAAGATCACAAGAAGTATCTCCGTTGTATGGCCACCCCCGAGTCCTCCATGGCTCCAAATCCTCTACCGCTAGGAATTACCGGCGAGGTTAAAGGAAAAGGGGTGAGTTACGAGAACTCAGTGTGTGTAATGCCTTAAACGGTCACTAACTGGGCCTGAGCCTATAAAACCTCAAACTGGGCCTAAGCCTAATAATCGTCGAAATACAGTCAATGAAATGTATGTGATATAATCCAACCCAATCCAACAAATCACACCCCTGTACCAACCAATCGTCACCTGTGGGGATCAAGTCAACCCACCCCGCCAATCACACCAATAATTCAACCGAGCTGCTAATCACAATATTTGTGGCTGAGCCACCAGAGTCATAGTATACATATATATATGTGGCATAGCCACTACACCAGTTTGTGGTAGAGCAACCAGACTACACTTCTCTTCAGTCACTATTCCCGCCCCATGCAATATGATAAAATGTCATGTTTCAACGTATAAAAGTGTAAATAAAAACATACACACGATATTCAATCACAAAAAAGGGCATAACAGTCATTTACCCTCCAAGGGTATTTTCATAATTTTGCAACCCAGGGGTATTTCGATAATTTACCCTTCAAGGGTATTGTGGTAATTTTGAAACCTAGGGGTATTTTGGTAATTTACCCTCTAAGGGTATTTTGGTAATTTTGCAACCCAGGGGTATTTTGGTAATTAACCCTCTAAGGGTATTTTGGTAATATTCGCGATTAACGGCCTTTCCAAAAGCCTATTGTCACCTCGAGCAACTCGAGACCCTTTTTGGGTCTCTTCGGTACTATTGGGCCTAAAATCCATTTTAAGCCCAATCGGGCCCACATGCTCGTGTGGCCCATTTCGCATGATTTTAGTCTCAAATTTGCAGATTTGGCATTCGGAATTAACATTTGACAGTTTTTCTAACAATTTTACCCAAGTGGGCCAGATAGCCCATTGGGCCCATTTTGCCCGCTTTACCTTTGCTAGGCTCATTCATGACCTCAAGATCGCGAGAGTTTTCGTGACACTCTCCACAACTTAACGTCACAATTCATATCTCGATTTACCACTACGAGCATTCATACTTTCGAGTGGTCACAGTTGCTGACTTTCTGGCTTTTCAGCTTTTGGTCATTTCACAGAACACCACATGCATTTATCGAAACGGGTGTGAGATTACACACCTGATTATGAGTTGTGCTATCCACCAATTCCAGCACCTATAGTGATAGTTGATAACAGGTTAGTCACCACTTGATAAACGTAACTAGAAAACTTACTAAACAAACTACCCTTACCGCGATGCGATCTTCTTCAGTGTACCCAGTCCTTGGCCTTATCCCTTGACTACAGAAATCAAGACCCTAACATACTTTTGATGAACAGATGTGTGTTAAACAACATCCAACATTCGGGCCCCATAGAGAAAAAGAGAGACTGAATTCCTACCCAAGCAATCACGAGAGTCTTAACTAGAACAAAATAAGAACGCGTTTGAAATTTCCTAACCCTTACCAAAGTACCACCAATCGTCAATTGCTACCCAAAAAGTTTCGGGTCCAACCAAACAGAACACAAGTGGCTTGAGTTGGAGAAGAGTGACTAGATTCGGCCTAACAATCAAGAGTTAAATCTGAGCGAAATGGCTTAATAGATAAAAGTAGAGAAAGTAAAAAAAAAATAAAGGGAAACGAAAGTGTTACCTTACAAACAGAAAAAAATCGAATAAAAAGGGAGATTCGACAGACAGAAGAGAACCAAGTTCCTTCTACCAGATGTTCAGCTTAGGGAAACAAAATAGAAGTAAAGGTGATTTCTAGGCTTTACGAACAGAGAAGAAACCAAAGTCACAAGTGGTTGGATGAGTAAGAGATGATTCAGCCAACATTGAAGTTCCGGCTAGCAAAAGAAAAGAGAAAACCAAATAGTACACGAGAGGTAAGTCATGAAAATGTTGTGAAGAGAAAGAAAAAAAAGACCCATAATGCTTCCCAAAATACTATCAGCCAAAATGCCAAAATGAACAACTTGGAAACCAAAAGCAAGAATGAGAAAAAAGACCCTAGAAGTTTCAGTTTCTCCCCTGTAAACTAAAGCTACCGAAAAACGCTATACAAGACCCCTCTTCCAACCGAATTTCTCCCACAGAAGACCCCTTATTCGTCCATAAAACTTCCCCCACTTGAATCCCATGATTCTCTCCTCTATTTCCTCCACCATTCACTCTCCACCTCCCATTCAAATTATTTGACCAAGTCATTTCTCTCTCCTGTAAAGTTCTAATCCAACTCCACCTCTTCTCCTCCTATGGCATAAAATAAAAACCCACATATGCTGCTTGTGGGATTCAAACCTCCAACCTCCTTACACTCCCTTTGACGCCACACCACTAAGCCAACAACTCATCTTATGTCTTAAAACATGAGCAATTAAAGGTAAGTCTATGGCCAAAGTCTAAATCCATTTAAAAAGGTAATCTAAAAGAAATGCAAGTGCCAAGGCTTGAACCTTGGATCCCTTGCTTCCTTGTGGTGTCACTTCCTTGCTCTCTAAGTGGCGTCATTTGCCACAAGACCACAACTCCTTTTTATGTCATTTCTCTTTATATTTTATTCTTAAAGCCTACCAACTAACTCCTATGATTTTATCCACCTAAAAATTTTTCCTAAGCCCAGGTTTGATCCCGTGACTTCATAGCAGTCCCCTAACCTTCCAAAATCACTCATCTAATAGGTCCAACTTGCATTAGGGCCGTTCTCTTGTTCTTAAAAATTTTAAACGCTCCTACGCCCAAGGCCCAATAGGCCCAATCCTACTAGGTCAAAATTCGGGTCGTTACAAATCTACCCCCTTAAAGAAATTTCGTCCTCGAAATTTCCAACTAACGAAAATGTTGTACATCCTTACCTAGCACACTACGTTCTCACTGCGCACTCTGATCTTAATAATACAAGCATGCACCACACTATTTATCCATCAGAGCGAATGGACATCACACGCAAATAATTTCCACAATATACACAGAATAAGTACAAATCTAAGCTTAAGCATCATATCCACAAAACATACACAGAATAACTATAGCCAATACAACACACAACAAAGCATAGTATCAGGAACTTACGGATTTGGTGCCTTAGACTCGGTGTGCCATACTTCCAATAACGATATATATTTTCTAAACCAAATTTCAAACAAATTTTGAAAAACATTTTTGAACCCATTCCACAGCCGAGTTTGGCAACCGGGCTCTAATACCATAAAATGTAACACCCCAAACTTGACCTATAATTTAGGCTCAAATCTAGCATGTCACATCAAAAGGTTGTTTAAAAGCTATGTGTTTGTTTAAGACTTTGTATCCTTTTTGAAGCTCTAAATTTTGTTGTTTGTAAAAACAAGATTTGCTTAAAATCTTATTCTTGTAAAGATGTTATCATTTTTTTAAAAACTGTGTTTGTTGTGAAAATCAAACTTGAATAGTTGCGGTAACATGATACTTTGGAAAACTGCTTTTAATGTTCTAAGAAAACCCCGTGTTTATAAGTTTAAGAGTTATTAATGAAAACTTAAAAGAAAAAAAAACGAAAGGCCTTATTACAAAAGGTAAACCCAAAATAAATAATCTTAGAAATAAATTAAAAAAATTGGATTTACTGAAGATCACAAGAAGTATCTCCGCTGTATGGCCACCCCCAAGTCCTCCACTGCTCCAAATCCTCTACTGCTTGGGAATTACCTGTGAGGTTGAAGGAAAAGGGGTGAGTTACGAGAACTCAGTGTGTAATGCCTTGAATGGCCACCAACTGGGCCTGAGCCCATAAGACCTCAAACTGGACTTAAGCCCAATAATTGTGGAAATGTAGTTAATGAAATGTATGTGATGTAATCCAACCCAATCCAACCAATCACACTCTCGTACCAACCAATCGTCACCTGCGGGGATCAAGTCAACCCACCCTGCAAATCACACCAATAATGCAGCTGAGCTGCTAATCACAATATTTGTGGTTGAGCCACCGGAGTCATACTATACATATATATATGTGGCATAGCAACTACAGCAGTTTGTGGCAGAGCCACCCTGCTACACTTTTCTTCAGTCATTATCCCGCCCCTTGCAATATGATAAAATGTCATGTTTCAGTGTATAAAAGTGTAAATAAAAACATACACACGATATTCAATCACAAATAAGGGCATAATAGTCATTTACCCTCCAAAGGTATTTTGGTAATTTCACTACCCAGGGGTATTTTGGTAATTTAATCTCTAAAGGTATTTTAGTATTTTTGCAACCTAGGGGTATTTCGGTAATTTACCCTCAAAGGGTATTTTGGTAATTTTGCAATCCAGGGGTATTTCAATAATTTAACCTCCAGGGGTATTTTTGTATTTTTTGCGATTAATGGCCTTTCCAAAAACCTATTGTCGGCTCGAGCGACTCGGGACCCTTTTTGAGTCTCTATGGTATTATAGGCCTAAAATCCATTTTAGGCCAAGGTGGGCCCACATGCTCGTGTGGCCCATTTCATAGGATTTCAGTCTCAGATTTGCATATTTGGCATTTGGAATTAACATTTGACAGTGTTTCTAACAGTTTTACCCAAGTGGGCCGGATAGCCCATTGGGCCCATTTCGCCCGCTTCGGCCCGATTAGGCTCGTTACAGCCTTAGTATCGCGAGAGTGTTCGTGACACTCTCTACAACTTAACGTCACGATTCGTATCTCGATTTACCACTACGAGCGTTAGCACACTCGAGTGGTCACAGTTGTCGACTTTTCGGCTTTTCAGCTTTGGGCCATTTCACAGAACACCACATGTAATTATCGAAATGGGTGTGAGATTACACACCTGATTATGAGTTGTGCTATCCACCAATTCAGCACCTATAGTGATAGTTGATAACAAGTTAGTCACCACTTGATAAACGTAACTAGAACACTCACTAAACTAACTCCTCTTAGCGCGATACGATCTCCTTCAGTGTACCCAGTCCTTGGCCATATCCCTTGACTAGGGAAATCAAGACCCTAACGTAGTTTTGATGAACAGAAGTTTGTTAAACAACATCCAACATTTGGCCCCCACAGAGAAAAAGAGATACCGAAATCCTACCCAAGTAGTCACGAGAGTCTTAACTTGAACAAAATAAGAATGCGTTTGAAATTTCCTTACCCTTTCTAGAGTACCACCAATCGACAATTGCTAACCAAAGAGTTTCAGCCCTCACCAAACAGAACGCAAGTGGCTTGAGTTGGAGAAGAGTGACTAGATTCGGCCTAACAATCAAAAGTTAAGCCTGAGTGAAACGACTTAATAGATAAAAGCAGAGAAAGTAAAGAAAACAAAGGGAAACAAAAGTGTTACCTTGCAACCAAAAAAACATCAATTGAAAAGGGAGATCCAGCAGACAGAAGATAACTAAGTTCCTTCTACTAGATGTTTGGCTAAGGGAAACAAAATAGAAGTAAAGGTGATTTTCAGGCTTTATGAATAGAGAAGAAACCAAAGTCACAAGTGGTTAGATGAGTAAGAGATGATTCGGCCAACACTGAAGTTCCTGCTAGCAAAAGAAAGGAGAAAACCCAATAGTGCACGAGAGGTAAGTAATGAAAATGTTGTTAAGAGAAAGAACAAAAAGACCCGTAATGCTTCCCAAAATACTCTCAGCCGAAATGCCTAAATGAACAACTTGGAAACCAAAAGCAAGAATGAGAAAAGAAACCCCAGAAGTTTCAGTTTCTCCCCCAAACTAAAGCTACGGAAAAATGCTATACAAGGCCCATCTTCCAGTCGAATTTTTCCCACACAAGACCCCTTATTCGTCCATAACACTTCCCCCAATTGAATCCCATGATTCTCTCCTCTATTTGCTCTATCATTCACTCTCCACCTCCCATTCAGATTATTTGACCAAGTCCTCTCTCTCTCTCCTGTAGAGTTTTAATCCAACTCCACCTCTTCTCCTCCCATAGCATAAAATAAAATCCCACATATGCTGCTTGTGGGATTCGAACCTCCAACCTCCTTACACTCCCTTTGACACCACACTATTGAGCCAACAACTCATCTTATGTCTTAAAACATGAGCAATTAAAGATAAGTCTATGGCCAAAGTCTAAATCAATTTAAAAAGGTAATCTAAAAGAAATGCAAGTGCCAAGGCTTGAACCTTGGATCCCTTGCTTCCTTGTAGCGTCACTTCCTTGCTCTCTAAGTGGTGTCACTTGCCACAAGACCACAACTCCTTTTTCTGTCATTTCTCTCCATATTTTATTCCTAAAGCCTACATACTAACGCCCAGGGTTTTATCAACCTAAAACCAAAACTTTTCCTAAGCCCAGGTTTGATCCTGGGACTTTATAGAAGCCCCCTAACCTTCCAAAATCACTAGCCTAATTGGTCTAACTTGCATTAGGGCCATTCTCTTGTTCTCAAAAATTTTAAACATTCCTACGCCCAAGGCCCAATGGGACCAATCCTACTAGGCCCAAATTTGGGTCGTTACATAACTTAGCAATATCATCACATGGTAAGATATAGTACATAAGCGTAGCATTACTTAAATCATACTTTTCCTAGTCATGAGTGTTCATACTTTGATTATCAACAATTCATACCTTTTCATGAATTCTTAATGTAGCTTTCTGTAAACTTACCATTCTTCCCCTTTTCATGGTTGTTGAACCACTTAGAATAAAATCGGATACACGGGAAGCTCACATAAGTGTGCTAAATACATGGTCGACACCATTTCTTTCCTTTTCCTTTACATAGATGCTCATTCGAACCATAAATGGGTCTGCTCACACATGCTGATAGTTGGAATGTATCTACACGATGCCATTCACACAGGCTAACCAGTATTTACAACAAATGATGGACCTTAGCCATCGGTAGGTCATTCAGGGCCAGCACCCGAAACATGGTAACCCTAATTACACGTCATTTGTATCGTATATATTCCTATGGTTCAAACGGGACACGATAGTCATCATAACATTGTTGGATTTTTTTCGTGAAATGATATGATGATTAACATAGTAACATTTAAGTCAAATACAGAAAAATTTTATTTAAACATACGGGCTTACCTCGATCACAAAGACGACAAAATAGGATTGACTAATTTGATACTTTATCTTTCCCTCTATCTAGATCCGTACAAGGCTTAATTTGATCTAAGTAAGCAAATTCAATCCATTCAATATTCATTCTATTCAATTCAATAAAAAATACAACATTTTGTAAATTTACACTTTACCCCTAATATTTTAACTTTTTTACAGTTTAGTCCTTAAGCCCGTAAATTGAAATTCATGCAATTTCATCCACATACTATGCTAGCCTAATTCTATATAAACCCATAGAAACTCATAAAAATCATTCTTTCACAATTTCACAATGTGTTTTACAGATTCTACAAATAAGTCCTTAATTGACATTTTCAACCAAAATCATTTTACAAAAACTTCTTTATTTATAAAAAAAAAGGATTGATTTTCTTCCATCAAACACAAAAAATCATATGAAAACATTCATGGTAAAACCCTAACTTTTTAACAATTTTTTAAATTTGTCTCTGGGCTAGCTGGATTAAGCTACAACGATTCCAAAAGATAAAAGTCATAAAAAAGGGAACCAAAATTCACTTACATGCATAAGGAGACTTTGTTGAACCTTGAAACTTCTTCAATGGAGTTTCTAAGTGGTGGATGGATGCATTTTGGAAGACAACACTTTTGTTATTCTTTATTTTACTTAATTTTTGTATTAATTACTTTTTAACCTTATTATTAACCTTTAAAACACCTATTCAAAGGTCCATAAATGTCCAATCAATATAACAATGGTCTAATTACCACATAACTCCCTTAACTATTTAATTTCATAGCTAATGGATACCTTTAACTATTAGAACCCTACTTTTGCACCTATTATGATTTAGTCCTTTTACTAAATTAAACATGTAAACGACAAAATTTCTTAACGAAATTTTTATACGACACTACTAACATACTGTACACATTAAAATAATAATAAAATAAATATTTTCATGTCAGACTTGTGGTCCCAAAACCATTGCTTCGATTTCACTGAAAATGGGTTGTTACAACTCTCCTCCTAAAGGAATTTTTGTCCTTGAAAATCTTACCAGAAAAGAGGTTCGGGTATTGGCTTTTCATAACTTCTTATGATTCCCAGGTGGCTTCTTCTAAGCTGTGTCGTTTCCAAAGGATTTTCTCTAAAGCTTTGTTTTTATTTCTTATTCTATAAAACTCTGGTGTTGCTTCGTAACACTGTTCCGGCGACGGAGATGGGTTAGGGGTGTTATAGATATCCCTTGTTCACAAAAAAATAAGAGTGAGAAACATATGTTGTACAATAAATGTTGTATTGGTAGATAGAATTTAGGATTTAAAGTATGATAGTGGCTTTGATGAAGTTGCAATCTTATTCACTCATACTTAAGTATTGTCGATGCAATATTTTGTCATTTGAATGTGACTCATTCATTGCGATTTTAGGTGAGTCAAGTTGCTAGAATGATCATTTGCCTCAGTGAATTCTTGTGTAGCCTTACTAGTTTTTATTTTACTTGAGGACAAGTAAAAACTCAAGTTAGGGGGTGTGATAGTACTAGAAAAAACATATGTTTCTCCCTACTTATTGGTGAATTTGTACCCATTTAGTTACATTTGGCACATATTTCAACATTTTCAATTCAGTTTTATAACTTAGTGGATATCAACCTATTTATATTTAATTTTGTCATGTTTTGATACTAATGTCACTGCATGAGTGTTTTCAGATTGCGCCCAGAATTGTCGCCAGACCTGACAACTATACGGACAACAAAAAAGAATAGTAAGCTATGCAGTCTGTTACAACTAACTTGTATGTGTAGAGGCACCATGAGTCTGATGAAAGGACACCTATGCTATTTGGATAAATATCAATATATTTACGTGAAAAAGGGGGAGGAGAGAAGAAGATCTTCTTCAACCTTTCTTTTGAAGCTTTTTAGCTATGGCGGCTTAAGTCTCCTACGGGTGAACCGACATGAATGGGATGTAGGGTAGCTCTTGACAAGGAGCCCTGAGTGCGACACAAGAGGGAGTTGAGAGATCAAGTCGATATTTTCTAAGAATAGTGCTCTCCACTTGTTTCTTTTATATTTCTTTTCTAATCGATGGTGATTACTTTCTATTTGAGGTTTGTAAGGAAGTACACATGATTTCTGGGTTAAATGTTATTTTATTCAATCTTGGTTCTACTTTTTAATCTTTGAGCTTGAATGTTTTTAGCATGGAAATGTTATTGCGATCACTGATGCTGGAAAGTGCAGCAACAGTTCAAGCTAACAAGCATGACAATGAAAGTTGCTTGAGGATTATAGGAATTTAATCCACTTGTTCTTAATAGTGTTCCATTGCCAGCATTGGAAGGTGTGGTTAATGTGCATGTTTAAGTCTTAGATTAAATATAGAAGTTAAGCTTCGTAAGATATTCATTGCAATTTAATCCATCAACAATCACCTATCCTTTTTACCTTGTGAACACTTAGTATTTTGTTGAATATTCACGTTGGGGATCCTAGTTTCTCACTATTATATTTTATCTTATTATTTTCAAGTTATCGCTTCGACAACTACTCTCAAAACTTATCTCATTTTGTCTATTTATTGTACTGACATTGATAGACAAAAGACAACCGTCCTCGTGGGATTAATATCCGATAAAATCATATCTGCCTACTATACTTGCATCAACAGTGTATGCTTGTACATTATTGCTATGACGCTAAATAGCTAGCCAAGCTTTTAAATGGATGAAAATTTTCGAGGACAAAATTTCCTAAGTGGGGGAACGTTGTAACATCCCGCCCAGTGAGGCTTTAATGTATGGATATTATTTAGGGAAATAAGACGGATGAGATAAGTTTCAGGTATGTATAGTGTTAGAACTAGATTAAGTATAAGAACCCTTTTAGCATGCCTGTGATGCCTTGATGTTGGTGAATATGAGGTTGGCACATAATGATCAAAAAGTGTGTCTTGTAAGGAAAGATTTGCCAAAAAGCTTTGATGGCACATAGAGTGGGCGAACCCCTTTATGGAAAAGGGAAATGATCTTTGTGATGTTAGTTTACATCAGTAGTGTAGAGTAACCTATAAGGTTGTCTTTGAGCCAGTCAAGATGGAAGGAACAACAATCAGGAACCAACCAAACGAGAACCGAGATAGTTAAGGAACACAGGTAGGTACTCGATTAGTTTTCTTGGAAATTGTAGATTTGGATAAGACTACCGAACGACTGATGTAACGTTTAATAAGTTTCAATAGAGTCTTAGGTTGAGTTAAGTGTTTAAGATAGGTTAAGAAGAGAATATCATCTCTCTTCCTTTTCTTGAGATCATAGGACTAGAAGAAAGGTGAGGCACTCCTCCAAGCTAAGTCTAAAATGACGATGTTTGAACAAAATTTCCTTAAAAGTAGGGTAACGCCCGGTATTTGGCGAGCTCTAAACTTAATATGGAAAGTAAGTTTTACTTCAAGTGGTGAAGTGTTTTTCACCCTACTTGTAACACCCCTAACCCGTAAACGTCGCCGAAATAGGGTTACAGAGTATTACCGTAAAAATTGTAACTTAAAACATTTGATTCCAAAAATTTTGTAAATCATGCCTTAATTCATTCAAACACATACACATTATCCCTTATTCGAGCCATCAAGGCCTTAGGAACACTTTAGAAAAAATTCGGGACTAAATCGAAAGCATCTAGAACTAGAAATTTACAGAAAAAGATAGAAAATTTCACACTGCAGGGGTCACGCAGCCGTTTGGCCAAGCCGTTTGCCTTACACGGCTGAGACACACTCCCGTGTACCATTTGAAATAGGTAGACATGTTCGTGTCCCATCCCGTGTCTATGCTCATGTAAATCTTTAACTTGGGTCATACGGCCAAGCCACACGTTCGTGTGCCATGTCGTGTAACTCTCGAAATGGCTTCACATGCTCATGTGCTAGGACGCGTGCTAGGCCGTGTACTACCTGACTTGTAACCCTTTGAAACCTATATGGGACACATGATTGTGTCACACGGTCGTGAGTCACACACGCCTGTGTCTTATGCCGTGTGGACAAGAAATAGGCCAAATTCAAGCCATTTCTTTCACCCAAATCAAGCACACACCTACCAGCCATTTGCTCATACAATTAAGCCTTAAAACATACCTAAAACATGCATAATAAGGCCAATTCATTAGGTCATTTCTCCATACAACCAATATGCCCAAAAGTCACCACAATCACAACAACCAAGCATACTTAAACATATGCATAATTTAGTCATTCATCACTCATACATTTCTAGCCTATTTCCATACCAAACTTGCCATAATGACCACATGCCAAATCGCATTCAATCATACCAAATTGGTCATTCAAAACATACATTCACTTGACCATTTCAATGCAAACCATCAAAGCATCAACATACCAAAAGTTCACCAACCATAATGCCACATTTACAAGCCAAACATAACAACTATCTCATTAAACACAATTCACCTATACATGCCATTATAACCATGACCAAAACATCAAAATCTATCGATATTGTCGCTGGATAGTGTGATAGGTCTCCGATGAGCTTCCAAACTAGTCGAGCTTATGCTTAGTAAATTCGTAAATCATGAACATAGCTTACCATTTCAATGCATAATCATAAAATAGACATGAATCCATCCAACATAGCTTGACACAATCCTAAGCATCATGAACAACACAAGTTAGTGATTAAACACATAACTTAGCAATATTATCACATGGTAAGATATAGTACATGAACGTAGCATTACTTCAATCATACTTTTCCTAGTCATAAGTGTTCATATTTTGATCATCAACAATTCAAACCTTTTCATGAATTCTTAATGTACTTTTCGTGTACACTTATCATTCTTCCCCTTTTCATGCCCGTTAAACCACTTAGAATAATATCGGATACACGGGAAGCTCACACAAAGTGTGCTAAATACATGGTCGAAACCATTTCTTTCCTTTTCCTTTACATAGATGCTCACTTGAGCCATAAATTGGTCTACCCACACTTGCTGATAGTTGGAATGTAGCTACATGATGCCACTCACACAAGCTGACCAGTATCTACAACGAATGATGGAACTCAACCATCAGTAGGACATTCAGGACCAGCACCCGAAACATAGTAATCGTAATGACATGTCATTTGTATCGTACATATTCCTATGGTTCAAATGGGACACGATAGTCATCATAACATTGTTGGATTTTCTTCGTGAAATGATATAATGAATAACATAGTAACATTTAAATTAAATACAGAAAAATGTTATTTAAGCAAACGAACTTACCTCAATCACAAAAACGACGAAATAGGATTGACTAATCTGATACTTTATCTTTCCCTCTATCTAGATCTGTACAAGGACTAATTTGATCTAAGTAAGAAAATTCAATCCATTCAATATTCATTCTATTCAATTAAGTCAAAAAATACAACATTTTGCAAATTTACACTTTTACCCCTAATATTTTAAACTTTTTACAGTTTAGTTCATAAGCCCGTAAATTGAAATTCATGCAATTTCATCCACATACTATGCTAGCCTATTTCTATATAAACCCATAGAAACTCATAAGAATCATTCTTTCACAATTTCGCCATGTATTTTATAGATTTTACTAATAAATCCTTAATTGACATTTTCAACCAAAACCATTTTACAAAACTTGTTTATTTATCAACAAAGATTCATTTTCTACCATCAAACACAAAAAATCACATGAAAACATTCATGGCAAAACCCTAACTTTTTAACAATTTTTTTAAAATTTGTCCCTGGGCTAGTTGAATTAAGCTACAACGATTTTGAAAACATAAAAATCATAAAAAATGGAATCAAAATTCACTTACATGCACAATGGGACTTGGCCGAACCTTGAAAATTCTTCAATGGAGTTTCTAAGTGGTTGATGGACGCATTTTGGAAGACAACACTTTTGTTATTCCTTATTTTACTTAATTTTTGTATTAAATTACTTTTTTAACCTTATTATTAACCTTTAAAAAGACCTATTCAGTGTCCATAAATGTCCAATCAATATAAAAATTGTCTAATTACCACATAACTCCCTTAACTATTTAATTTCATAGCTAATAGATACCTTTAACTATTAGAGCTCTACTTTTGCACCTATTATGATTTAGTCCTTTTTACTAAATGAAACATGCAAACGACAAAATTTCTTAACGAAATTTTTACACGACACTACTAACATACTGTACACATTAAAATAACAATAAAATAAATATTTTCATGTCAGACTTGTGGTCTCGAAACCATTGTTTCGATTTCACTGAAAATGGGTTGTTACAACTCTCCCCCTAATGGAATTTTCATGCCTAAAAATCTTACCAGAAAAGAGGTTTGGCTATTGCCTTTTCATAACTTCTTTCGATTCCCAGGTGGCTTCTTCTAAACTGTGTCATTTCCAAAGGGCTTTCACTAAAGCTTTGTTTTTATTTCTCAAATCTTTAACCTCTCAAGCTAGTATTCTGATCAGTTCTTCACTGGACATCATATCAAGTTGAGTCTTGGCATTGACAGGTGCCAAGGGTCTTATTGGTACCGTTGTAACATATATATGTGAAACACATTATGGATCTTTCCTAATTCTGACTACAATGCTAATATGTAAGCTACTGGTCCGATTCTTTCAATAATCTCATACAACCCAATAAATCACGTACTTAGCTTTCCTTTACGACCGAATCATAGAACTTTCTTCCAGTGCGATACTTTTTAAAACACATTATCGTCCATTTGAAACTCAATGTCCTTTCGCTTTAAATCCGCACAAGATTTTTGTCAGTCTGAAGCTTCTTTCAAATTGTCTCGAATAACTTTAACTTTTTCTTCGGTTTCACATATCAAATCAACCCCATGAAGATTTTTGTCACTAAACTCAGTCTAATTCAATGGAATTCGACACTTTTGACCATAAAAAGCTTCATATGGTGCCATCTTTATACTCAATTGATAACTGTTGTTATACGCAAATTCAACTAATGGTAGAAATTTTTCCTAGTTGCCTTCGAATTCCAAAACACAGCATCGTAACATATCCTCAAGTATCTGAATCACTCACTCTGACTGACCATCGGTCTGAAGATGAAACGCGATACTAAAATGCAAATGGATGCTCAGAGCCTCATGCAACCAGCTCCAAAATCTAGACATAAACCGTGGATCTCAATCAGAAATAATAAAAACTGGCACCCCGTGCAATCTGACAATGTCAGCAACATATAACTCTGCTAATCTCTCAAGTGAGTAATTTGTACGCAATGGAATGAAATGTGTAAACTTCATCAGATGATCGATAATGACCTAAATTGCATCTTTCTTTCTCAGAGACAAAGGCTATCCCGATACAAAATCCATTACGACGCGCTCCCATTTCCATTCTAGAATCATCACTGGCTATAACAAACCAGAAGGTACCTGATGTTCAGCTTTAACTTGCTGACAAACTAAACATCTGGATACGAACTCAGAAATCTCACATTTCATACCCGGCCACCAGTACATTTGTTTCAAATCACCGTACATTTTATTACTACAAGGATGAATAGACAAACTACTATTATGAGCTTCTTTTAAAATCTTTTGGACAAGATCTGAAGTTTTTGGAATGCGACTCCTACCGTTGAAGTGTAAACTATCATCAGATCCAATCTGAAAGTCTAAATCAAAAGTCGACTCAATCTATTTTGCAAATCTATTGCAAAAACATCGGTCTAGCTTTCAACTCAACTAAGATCGAACCATCACCAAATAACATCAATCGCGTATTGAACGCTGGCAAAGCAAACAAAGACTTTCTACTCAAAGCATCAACAACTACATTAGCTTTTCCCAGATGATAATCAATGATCAAATCATAGTCTTTCAATAGCTCGAGCCATCTACGTTGTCTCAAATTCAAATCTTTCTACGACATTAAGTATTTTAAGCTTTTATGACCCGTAAATATATGACATTCTTCATCGTAGAAATGCTGTCGCCTAATCTTCAAAGCAAACACAATCGCTGTAAGCTCTAAATCATGCGTCGGATAATTCTTTTTATGTGGTTTCAATTGTCTAGAAGCATAAGCTATCACTTTGCCTTCCTGCATCAGAACACAGCCCAAACCATTTAACGATGCATCACTATAAATCATGAATTCTTTACCCTACTCTTGCTGAACTAACAATGGTGTCTCGTTTAACAATTCTTTTAATTGATTAAAGCTTTGCTGACATTTCTCAAAACACTCAAACTTAACATCTTTCTGCAATAATCTCGTCAACGGTATAGCAATCGTCGAGAATACCTTGTCAAACCTTTTATAATATTAGGCTAAACCTAGAAAACTTCTAACCTTAGATGCATTTCCAAAGGCTTCCAATAAACAACAGTTGAAATTTTGCTCGGATCAAGTCTAATGCCCTCGGCTGACACAACATGTCCTAAAAATCTGACTTCTCGAAGCCAGAATTCACATTTTCTAAACTTACCGAATAATTTATTTTCACGAAAAGTTTGCAAAATAATTCTCAAATGCTCGGCATGCTCATACTCATCCCATGAGTAAATAAAAATATCATTAATGAATACTACGAAGAATCTGTCTAAATACTGTCTGAAAATTCTATTCATCAAATCCATAAATACTACAAGTGCATTAGTCAAACCAAACGACATCATAAGAAATTCATAATGTTTGTACTTGGTCCTGAATGTGGTTTTCGGCACATATGCATCTATAACTTGCAACTGGTAGTAACCAGAACAAAGATCAATCTTGGAGAATACTGTTGCACCTTTCAACTTATCAAATAGATCATCAATACATGGTAATCGATACTTATTCTTTATCGTGACTTTTTTGAGCTGTCGATAATAAAAAATCTCATGGATCCATCTTTTTTCTTAACAAATAAAATTGGTGCACCCCAAGGTGAAAAGCTAGGTCGAGCAAAACCCCTATTTGTCAACTCTTGCAACTGCGCTTTCAACTTTTTTCGACTTTGTAGGTGCCATTCTATAACTAGCTATCGATATCAGAGATGTTCCAAATACTAACTCAATAGCGGTGTTCCTGATACTAACTCAATAGCGAACTTGACCTCTTAGATCGACGGTAACCCAAGTAACTCATCTGGAAACAGATCTAGATACTCACAAACCACTAGAACTGATTCTAGCTTCAACTTAGAAATTCTAGAATAAAATATGTAAGTAAGATACGTATCATAGCCTTTTCTAACATATCTCTGTGCTGGCATAGTTGAAATAATATTTGACAAACTATCCAATCTATCTGATTCAAATAAAGCTTTTCACCATTCTGACACTTTAACTGTAACACCCCTTACTCGTATTCCATGCCGAAATCGGGCCCAAGGCATTACTGCATTAAAACCATATGATCGCCACTTCGGCTCATCGATCACTCTCTTAAGTCATCTCTACAACCTCAATCTCGACTTACAAGGTCTCACTCATACACGCAAGACTCTCGAGACCCTTTCGGAAACTTTTACGATTTTAAAAATTTCTTCACCTAAACAAGGACTACACGCCCGTGTGAGGTCACACATGCCCATGCCCTCAACCTGTGTATGAAAACCCAAGCATTCTTCCAATGTCCCACGGCTAGGGCACACGCCCGTGCTCACCACCTGTGGTGAACACTGACTTCAACACACGGACTCAAGTCTAGACACACACCCGTGTGGCTAGCTCGTGGCCTATACTACTCAAATCTGTCAAAGAGACACGGCTAAGGCACACGTCCGTGGGTTGGCCTTGTGTCACACATGGCCTAGACGCATGCCCGTGTGTCTAACCACATGGACAAGAACAAAGCTAATTGCCAAGTTCTTTTCACTCCTCAAGTTCTTACAACATATACTCAAACAACACATCCATAATCAACTCAAATTCAAACACAATCTTACATGGATAACTACATCTTTTCATATAATAAAGTAGCCAACAACTATGGCATTATACAAAATAGATTATCCATCTTTAGGCTAACACATCTTAGCCATTTACAACAAAATTCACTAACTTGTCTAGCCCCTATACATGCCATACACAATACATTTCGTCTAATGTACTGGAGTGAGCTGAAAGTGTGGGCAATCTTTTGATTAATCCACGCATCTTGATTCAACCCTTTTTCTCTATAAGACAAGGGAAAGAAAAGGAGTAAGCCTTGAGCTTAGTAAGTTTACACATAAACAATTTAAGCATTCTAGTATAAACTAAACAACAATTAGCATTAAACTACCAAATAAATTCAAATCCACAATTATGCTTACTTTTTCTATCCCTTACCACATTTCCAAAACATTATGAGTCACATACTCATAATCATTGACATGCACCCCTATACTTAATATCACATTTACTCGAAAATACAACACATCATTTTATCACACTAATACATCCATACAGCTAAATTACTCGGTGGTTTCGTACTCAGTTCACCACAATCAGGTAATAAGGTAGTCTCGCACATAGCCTACCAAGAGGTACTCATAGTGGTTTCACACATAGCCCACTAAATAAAATGCTTAACTATGGTATCGCACACAACCCATAGTTGTTAAGTATTAAGATGGTATCTGTAACACCCCAAACCCGGCCCAAAACACCACGACCGAGTCCAGAATGCTACTGGAAAAGTGTTGAAAAGAATTCTATTTTGAAGGTGTAAATAAGTTCTAAGTTCTAAAACAAAAATTCCCGCTCTAAAAAAAAAAATGAGGTTTGTCGATTAAATTAGTAATTTACCGACAAATCAAATCTTCCGGGTTGTGTAAAGATTAAATCGTTGTTTATACGAGAATTTCGAGAAAAACAAATTGTTCCCGAGTAACCTAAATTTTAAAACTCTCAATTTTATTTCCAGGTTGTAATTGGCTTAAAGTCGTTTTAATTAACAAATCCGGCTTAAATCCATAAAATCCCAAAATAGTTAGAGTGGCCTTATTACATAATAAAATAACCAAAATAATATCCAAATAGTTTAAAATATAAATAGAATTTACGAAAACAACTTCTCCATGGCTACCTCGATTTTCGCTCCAGCCTGGTCCAACGAGTTACGAATTACCTGCATTATGTAAAAAAAAAAGAGTGAGTCACCGGACTCAGTGGGCAATTAATTCACATGATTCCACCAATGGGCTAAGACCCAAATCCACATCAACCACATACCACGCATGATGATGCAAAGTGTTAACCCAACCCCAACCTAGTATCCAACCGCTACACACCACCCGTATATCTATCCACCACATACCCGGGGATTACTAAATTGACCCTCTATCCGCTACACACCTTTTTGGCAGTCTATGCCGACGGCACACTACTCATAGTCCACTTAGTGGTCTAGCTACTGATCCACATGATTAAAATCACAAGTATCCACGATGAGACTCAAGGTCATCATCATTCCACAATGAGGCTCGAGGCCAGCATCAATCCACGTATATTAATATATACACACTTCCCCTTTTTTAATATATATATCCTGAATCCCATGCACATGCAACATATTATGATGAAATGACATTGTAATCATATGAACATATCAAACATGCGTACCAAACTGCTAACATAGATCCACATATATCCATCCACATTTTTGATGTAGGAAAAGGACTAACCTGGTTACCGGATTTCCCAATATGGGTAACAACACCACCACAGCCACTATTTCAGCTACCACACATATCACATGCATTAATTTAGACGCTATCACTAACCGACACTACCGCTATTTGCCTACGATCCTGCTCTGAAGCTGGCCCACACCCCGGTGGCCAATCACGAACGGCTGAAACTGACTGCTTTTTGAATTTAGGGGTAGGGACTACATGTCCAACCCCTTTCTCTCCTATGCTGATACTCGAATCCATCAAACAAAGTCTTTGGTCAGAAGACCTGGGTGAAAACATTGAATAGGAAAAAATAACGAACCAAATAAATGCTAAGATCGAAAGAGTATCCTTACCAAAGTCAGCCTAAATCCCGAAGGCTCTCACTTGAACTTGAAGGTTGTCGAAATCCCGACATAAGCCATGTTAGATTCGGCTCTAACACTTATGGACAAAAAGGGTGGCCTTTGGCCGAATATCGCCTTCTTACCATGAACAATCGAAGTTCGAAAGATCCTTAATATCATTCACCCCTTGCTACAAACAAAAAAACCACAAAATCAACCCTTATAGATTCAGCCACACCTCAAGAAACCAAATGAAGCTTTTGGTTTTGGCAACCAAAAAGGAAAGAACAAGATTCAAATACAAAAGAAACCCCTTACCACAATATTAGAAATCGATTGGGAGAGTTGGAACTAAATAAATGACTTCCAAATATGAGGTACGAACTCCGGCTTCTAATGCTTCAAGAATAAAATTATTCCAAGGGAGAAAATGAGAAGTAACTTTCGGCTATGAAGAACAAGTAGCAAAGATAAAAACGGATGGACAAAGGGAGAATGAACAATAGATGATACGGCTTTAGAAGGAAAAGAAAATTAAATAGGAGAAAATGATAGAAGTTTCGACTTTGGAGAAAAAAAATGCAGAGAAAGATTCTGCTTGTATGGCAAACAAGTGATGATGGGAAAGAAAATGAGAAAGGCTTGGAAGAAGTTTGGCTCTTAAGATTGAGAGAAGAAAATGGATAAAGAATTCGGCAAGAGGGAAAAGAGGGTGAACAAAATGCCTAAATGGTCATCCTTACCTTCGGTTTTTGGTCAAATGGAGAGAAAACAATTGAAGAGCTCTTGACTAACACTTTCGACAGAGAGAACTAAAGAATAGAAAAACTCCAAAAATGCACACACTCAAGTTACTAAACCCCACACTTTCGGCACACACCCTTCATGACCTAAAATGCCACCCTCTAGCATCCCACATTTGGTAAACTCTTCTACCTCACTCCTTATCCCTTGTTTTCCTCCTAATTTTCCTCCCCTCCCCTCATTCAAACAGGTTTGAATGATTCAAACCTTCCACCCCACTCTCCACCACACATTCAAAATGCTTGACCCATTCAAATTTCCCCCTTCCAAGTGCCATAGCCGAATCCACTACCTCCCCCCTTGACGCAAAAATAACCTCCAAAATGCTTTCCATGTTGCTCGAACCTTCTCCCCCCTGGAACTCCCTTTTGACTCAACTCCCCTGCCCACAAGGTGGCGTCTCCTTGCCACACCACCACTCCATTTGTTGTGTCCATACACCCCACATTAAATTCCTTAAGGACTAGCTCCTCTAGCTCTTCCCTAAAGGCTTCAAACCAAAAATTTTCACTAAGGCGTCTACCAAACCCCAAGGTTTCCCGAAGCCCCCAAACACACTCAAACAACATGCTGAGCATACTAACACATAGATATGAATTAAAATGCGAGACCCCCAATCCCGGATGTTACAGTTCTAGCCCCTTACAGAAATTTCAGCCTCAAAATTACCTGGTCAAAATAGGTAAGGGTATTGCTGTCGCATCGCCTCCTCCGGCTCCCACGACGCTTCTTCCGAACCATGGTTCCGCCATAACACCTTGACTAGAGGAACTGATTTCTTCAGTAACATCTTCACATCTAGCTCTAAAATCTAAATTGGCTCCTCTTCATAGGACAAATCTGGCTTCAACTCAACTTCCTCCACAGGCACCACGTGAAACGGATCTGATCGGTAACGCCTTAGCATTGAGACGAAACACATCGTGCATCCGCTTCAACTCCGAGGGCAACTCCAATCTGTACGCCATCTTGGTCCAACTCGCTTCAAAACCCGATAAGGCCCTATAAACCTGGGACTCAGCTTACCCTTACATCCAAATCTCATCACTTTCTTCCAAGGCAAAACTTTCAGGAAAACCTGATCACCTACTGCAAATTCTATCTATTCCTGCTTAAGATTTGCATACAATTTCTGTCTGTCAGATGCCTCCTTCAATCGAGCTCGGATTACCCTAACCATTTCCTCTGATTCTGCCACCATCTCTAGACCTGACACATGACGTTCGCCTAACTCTGTCCAATAGGTGGGAGTGCGACACTTCCACCCATACAATGCTTCACATGGCGCCATCTGAATACTAGCTTGATAATCGTTGTTGTGCGCGAACTCTGCTAAGGGAAAGAATTCTTCCCAACTACCTCTGAAATCGATAACACATCCTCTCAACATATCTTCCAACACCTGAATTACCCTTTCAGTCTGGCCATCCGTCTGCAGATGAAATATCGTGCTAAAGTTCAAATTGGTGCCCAATGCCTGATGCAACGCCCTCCAAAATCGCGACATAAATCTAGGATCCTTATCCGATATGATTGATACTAGCACCCCATGCAGTCTCATAATTTCTGTCACATACAACTTCGCCAACCTCTGCAGAGAGCAGTCGACACGAACATGTATGAAATGAGCGGATTTCATCAATCGATTCACTATCACCCATACCGAGTCTTTCTCAGTAGGCGTAAGAGGAAGTCCACTAATTAAATCCATCGTGATTCTCTCCCACTTCCATTGCGAAATCTTCACTGGTTGCAAAACCCCGAAGGCACTTGGTGTTTAGCTTTGACCTGCTGACACTGAAACACCCCAAACCCGGCCCACAAACCCTGACCGGATCTGGCATGCTTCTTGAGTAAAACATAGCTAAATCTCATTTTGTCATCTTAGAGAAATTGGTGGTTTTGAAGAAAATAGATTTGTGTTATGATCATGTTGAAAACCGTGTTTTTATTAAAGTTTGCATTTCATTAAAACTCAAAAATTTCAAGTTGAAAGAAATGTCGAATTTTAGAGCTTATCAATAAGTTGAAAATCGTAGGTGTTTAGGTCTCAAAACATTTGAAGTTGTTTTACGAAAAATTGTTTAACCATTTGTTTGATGTCGATCGTAATAGAATAAAAATTTAAAATGCATACGTGAAACAGTTAAATAGTAATGGCCTTATTACAACCAAACAAATCCCGAAATAAATCTCAAAAAAAAACTTAATAAGAAAACGTGACAAGCTTAATCATAAGAAACCCGAAAATGCTGAGCTGAACATGGCCACTACTAAATCTCTGCCGACCCGGTCCATTTACTGAGTATCACCTGCAAAATGTTAGCCCACGAAGGGTGAGTCAATGATTCAAAGGTGTAACAACCATCACAGACTCCAAACGATTAAGGCATATCAAATCACGATAACAAATATAAGCAATAATGCAACCCAAACCCACCTAGATATCCGACCTCTACACACCACCCGTACCTGCCAATCACACCGTGGGGATTACTAAATCGATCCTCCATGTGCTACACACCATCGAAGGCAGTCGCTGCAGTCAACTGGACATCGCCCTTATATTCGTCGCATAGCCACCAGATAATGTGACAGAGTCACCGGATTCATAATATGTGACATAAGTCACCGGATAATGTGGTAAAAACCACCGTAACACTTCCCCTTTATCATTATCACCCATATGCCCATGCAGCATAAATATTATTCAGATATCATGCAATGTACCCTACCCTAAAGTCATAACGAAATCACACATATTTCGTATCAATGTTTGTAATATTATAAACTGAGAGTTAGGGGTAATGTACCTGAATACACTGTACCATTGAATGGTACCCTTAGCCATGTTACTCGTATTTTCATAATCACATGTTTAATATTACTACCATTGATCTATCGAGAATTAATGTAGGGTTACACACCTGACTATTTGTAGATCTAAGGGAAATCCAAAACTACATAAAACTAATGAGATCCCAAACGCTTGCCTTCCCCTTCCTACAATCTACCAACACTTTGTTAGTAACCAAAAGCCTATTCGCTCAACTAGAGATCCCAAGGATATGTCGCATGAAGACACACCTTACCTTAATGCCGATTTGGTTTCCAACCAAATCCGAAGCTACGTGATGCACCTCCCTTGCAATCGGCCAAGCACTAGCACACAAAATAATTAGCTTGCTTTTGAATGAATGAGAGATGATCCAAACACTAGAACCCTTAGGAATAGATCGAACTCAAACTTCTCCTTATCTCTGTCGATCTCCCCCTTAAAACCATTGTTAGAATCGGCCATCTTTAAAATAATATGGCATTTGGCCGAATACTAACCCTTACCTTGGATCTCAAATCTCAAAAAATCACCTTTCAAGCGTCGGCTACAAGAATCCCGAAAGATCTCCTTCATGGTTCGGCCAAAAGAAAATAAGAGGAATTAGATTCCTAGATTTCGGGTAACCAAAGGAAAAAAGAAAAGAAACCGAATGACAGTTAACCCTTACCACAATGTTGAGATCGATTGAACCCTTGTTTGGAAACACAGAGAAATTCGGCTATAACTCAAAAAGAAAGAGATAGATTCGGCACTTCAATGGAGACTAGATCACGTGAGAAGAGAAAGAAATAAGGCCAAGGAAATTCGGACAAACACTTGAAAAAAGAGAGGAAGAAGAGAACTCACAAGGTTTCGGCTTTGAAGATGGTAGAGATGGAAGAAGAAAAATAGAAAAAGAAAGTGACCTTAATGGTCTTCTCAAATTTGGCTGATGCAAAAAGAAATGTTTTAAAAGTTCTCTGACTACCACTTTCGGCACATCACTAGGGAAAGAAAAGAGAGCCAAATTGCACCTAGAACCCCTATGCATGACCGAATATGCCCCCTCCAAAGTCACTTTTGCTGTCCAACACTTCCTCTCTCATCCAAACCCCTTCTTTTCATCCTACATAGCCGAATAATTGAGCTGTCTGACCCAATCCACACTTCATCCATTAAGAGTCCTTGTGCTGTCCACCACAGCACCTCCTTGTCGAAAAATAAAAGCTCTAAAATACCACCTGCGTTACTCGAACCTAGGCCCCTTCACACTCCCTGTGGCGTCACTCTCCTGTGCTCTAAGTGGTGCCTCCCTTGCCACTTTACTAGCTTAATTCTTGTGTCCTAGTCCACATACTAAACTTCTTAAGGCCTAGCTCCCTTAATTCTCCTTTAAGGCTTAGAAATCAAATATTTTTCTAAGGCTTCTACCTACATTCCAAGGTTCCCGAAGCCCCCAAAACACATGAAAATCATACACAAGCATGCTACCACATACATTTAAGTGAAAATGCATAACCCCTAAATCCTAGATATTACAGTTCTACCCCCTTTAAAATAATTTCGACCTCGAAATTACCTGGCTAAAATAAGTGAGGGTATTTCTATCGCATTGCTTCCTCTGGCTCCCACGAAGCCTCTTCCGATCCATGGTTATGCCATAACACTTTGACTAGAGGAACTGATTTCTTCCGTAACACCTTCAAATCCTATTCCAGAATCTGAATCGGCTCTTCCTCATAGGACAAATCTAGTCTTAGCTGCACCTCCTCAATCGTGCATCTGCTTCAACTCTGAAGGCAACTCTAACTGATATGCTACTGGTCTAACCCGCTTCAAAATCTGATAGGGTCCTATAAACCTGGAACTTAGCTTTCCCTTGCGACCAAATCTCATCACCTTCTTCCATGGTGAAACTTTTAGAAACACCTTATCCCCTACTGCAAACTCTATCTCCTTTCGCTTCAGGTTTGAATACGACTTTTGTATGTCAGATGCCTCCTTCAACCGTGCTTGAATTACTTTAACCTTTTTCCTCCGATTCTGCTACAATCTCCAGACCCAAAACCTGACGTTCTCCCAACTCTGTCCAACACGTAGGAGTGCGACACTTTCATCCATACAGTGCTTCGTACGGTGCCATCCGAATACTTGCTTGACAGCTATTATTGTACGCAAACTCCGCTAAAGGCAAGAACTCCTCCCAGCCTCCTCTGAAGTTTATCACGCAACCCCTCAACATGTCCTCTAACACTTGAATTACCCGCTCAGACTGGCCGTCCGACTGTGGATGAAATGTCGTAATGAAGTCCAACCTGGTGCCCAATGCCTGATATAGTGCTTTCCAAAATCGAGACGTAAACCTCGGATCCCTATCTGAGATAATCGACACCGGCACCCCGTGCAGCCTCACAATTTCTGCCACATACAACTTCGCTAACCTCTGCAAAGAATAGTCAACCTGCACTGGTATGAAATGTGCAGACTTCGTCAACCGATCTACTACCACCCATACCGAGTCCTTCTTAGTAGGCGTAAGGGGAAGCCCACTAATGAAGTCCATGGTAATTCTCTCCCACTTCCATTCCAGAATCTTTATCGGCTGAAGCAATCCTGACGGTACTTGGTGTTCAGCTTTAACCTGCTGACACGTTAAGCACTTCCCTACAAATTCTATAACTTTTCGCTTAAGACCAGGCCACCAAAACTGATCCCGTAGGTCCCTGTATAATTTACTTTCTCTAGGGTGCATAGCATAAGTGCTACTATGCGATTCCAGAAGAATTTTTTACCTTAACTCCTCATCCTTTGGCATACAGACCGTACCCCGAAAACACAGCACTCCATCGCTATTTACACCATAGTCTTCCAACTCCCCATTCTGCGCTTGCAGCAGCTTAGCACTTAGTTCCCCATCTACCAACTATTTTTCTCTCAACTGACTTAACCATGTCGACTTCACTTGCAACTCTGCTAGCAAACTTCCATCATCATAAATACTAAGATGTGCAAACATCGCCCTCAGATCCGACACCACTTTCTGACTTAGGGCATCTGCCACCACATTTGCCTTGCCCAGGTGATACTCTATGGAACAGTCGTAGTCTTTCAACAACTCCACCCACCTTCATTGCCTCAAATTTAGCTCCTCTCGTTAACAAATATTTCAGACTCTTTTTGGTCTGTGTAGATCACCGACCTTTCTCCATACAAGTAGTGCCTCCACACTTTTAGAGTGAAAACTACCGCAGCCAACTTTAGGTCATGCGTCGGATAGTTAACCTCATGTGACCTCAATTGCCGAGACGCATAAGGGACCACTTTCTTGTCTTGCATTAGAACACATCCCAATCCTGTATGGGAAGCATCACAATACACCACAAAATCTTTCCCTACTTCCGACTGAATCAAAACTGGAGCTTCTGTCAAGAGTTTATTAAGCTTCTCAAAACTCTCCTGCATTGCTTATCCGCCCATATGATGTGTACCTCCTTTCTCAATAACTTCGTCGAGGTCTTTGCTATTGACGAGATCCCTTCAACAAATCTCCGTAGTAGCTCGCTAATCCCAAGAAACTACGAACCTCTGCCACAGACTTAGGTGGTTTCCAATCTAATACTGCCTCAATCTTCTAAGGATCCACCCTTACTCCATCCACAGACACCACATGCCCTAAGAACGTAACTTCCTTCAGCCAAAATTCGCACTTCCAAACTTGGCATATAACTTCTTCTCCCTTAACACCTGTAATACCACCCGGAGATGCTCATCATGTTCTTCCTCAGACTTGGAATACACTAGGATGTCGTCTATGAACACAACGACGAACTGATCCAGGTAGGGTTGGAAAACCTGGTTCATCATATCCATGAACGCAGCTAGGGCGTTCATCAATCCGAACGGCATTACTAAGAACTCATAATACCCATATCTTGTTCGAAAAGCTGTCTTATGGATATATGCTTCCTTCACCTTAAGCTGATGATATCCTGACCTTAGATCTATCTTTGAAAATACCACCGCCCCCTTAAACTGATCGAACAAGTCGTCTATCCTTGATAACGGGTACTTGTTTTTGATTGTTAGCTTATTCAACTGCCGGTAATCTATGCACATACGCATAGTCCTATCCTTCTTTTTCACGAATAGGACTGGTGCTCCTCATGGAGACACACTAGGTCGGATAAACCCACGATCAAGTAACTCTTGGATCTGGGCCTTGAGCTCTACCAACTCCTTTGACGCCATCCTATATGGAGCAATTGACACAGGAGCTGTACCTGGCAGCAAATCAATTTCGAACTCCACCTCCCTATCCGGGGGTAACCCAGGCAGCTCCTCCGAAAAAACATCCACAAATTCTCTTACCGTCCTGACCCTCCTACAGCTACTTCTTTAGACTCTAAGGCACTGACAAACATCAGAAAAGCTACACATCCCTTTCTTACCATCTTCTCCGCCTTAAGAGCAGATACTACATTCGACAAGTAATTTCGTCTCTCGCCCATCACCACAACCACATTGTCGTCAGAAGTTCTCAATGACATACGCTTAACAGCACAATCCACATTCGTACTGTACTTCACTAGCTAGTCCATGCCTAAGATTAGATCAAATTCCCTGAATAGCAACTCCATTAAGTCAGCTGGAAACTGCGCCCCCTGAACTTCAAAAGGAACTGCCTTAAAATCTACTACTACTGATTGCCTTAAAGGACTAAGTACAGTCATCTTCCTAGGTACAGTCTCAGAGTTCACATGCAGAGTTCCAGATACCTCACTAGCGATGTATGAATGAGTTGACCCTATATCTATCAAAGCAATGAAGGGTAACCTAGAAACAAGGAGCGCACCCGTTATGACATCAAGTGCATCACCATCCTCCTTCCAACGAACCGCATACACTAGACCCGGCTGTCTTACCTCTGCGTTACCAACACCTCTGCCCAGTGTCCCGCGACCTCTACCAGAACCATTACCTCTGCCAACCGGACCACGACCCCGCGGTGGTTGCTGTCCACCTCTTCCAGCCTGATTAAGACCCTAACTTGCTGGTCGGCTCCTGCCTGTTTCCATAGGACAATCCTTAATCATGTGATCTTTGGACCCACATTTAAAACATCCTCCTGTCTTCTTCCAACACTCTCTCGGGTGCATCTTTCCACACTGAGCACAAGTGCAGTCTTGTCCTCCAGAATAACCTCTTGACCTCGACCCATCAACTCTAAGTCTCTTTTGAGCATTCCCGAGTGACCCCGATGATCCAAAACCTCTCTTTTGTCTATTCCTATCCGAATTCTGTCTCACAAATTCCTTGACCCCTTCGGCTACCTTAGCCTTCTCTACCAACACGGCAAACTCTCGCTCCTACTGTGGAGCAATCAGCAATCTCGGTCATCCTCACCGTCCTCTAAGACGACACACCGTTCATGCTCCGTAGCCACGATACCTCGAGCATACTGGCTCAACCTTAAGAATTCTACCTCGTAATCCGCTACGGACTTACTCCCCTAAACTAGCCTCAGAAACGCCTTCCTCTGCGCATCAATATAGCTAGTCCCAATATACTTCTTCTGATACGCCCCCTTAAAATACTCCCAAGTGAGATCATCCATTGCAGCACTATACCGAACCGTGAGCCACCACTGGTACGACTCATCCCAGAGAATCGACACCACCCTTTTCAGTTTCTCCTCAGCATTCAGATCCAAATCGTCCAGGATTCGCTCCGTCGCCTCCAACCAATACTCAGCTGTATTGGGCTCCACACCAAATACACCTCGAATACCTCGGCTCCATTGGCTCTGAGTTGCTCGGTCTGATTTTGAGCTTCCATGCCTCCACCGCTCCGCCACCTCTCCGAACTCCCAAAGATCGCTGCGCATCTTGCATCATCCCCGTCGATCCTCGATAATCAACACCAATGGTGGTGGTGGTGGCATCTCATTCTCGAACCCTTGACCGGACTTCTAACAGTTCCGTCGATCATTACGCCTCTACCATGCCCATGCACATTACGACCACGCCCCTAGAACTCATGTCTGTGATCGCATTTAATCTGATTTAAGAAATTTTATGCATTAGCTTTTTGTTCAACTAATTTTCCATGAACAAATTTTATGTAACGAAGTTTAGTAGTAGTTCTTTCGATCATTTCAAAGTTTCCTACCCTAACTCAGAGAATCACATTCATTCAATAGTATCTACTGCACACGTTCACCGATTTGAGCATTTTCATCCGTTCCAACCCAGGGGTATTTTCATAATTTGTCCTATAGGGGTATTTTGGTAAATTTCCAAATTAGGGGTATCTCATAATTTTGCAAAATAGGGGTTTTTGGTATTTTTGAAAAATAGGAATATTTTGGTAAAAATTGAGGGTAGTATGGTAATTTTATAAACTGTGGGTATTTTAGTAATTTCCACAAATCGGGGTGCTTCAAATTTTTTTTCCAGATCTAAGGCAGTTTTTGCAAATCAGGGGGTAATTTGGTGATTTTAAAACTAGGGTTTTTTATAAAACAGTGTAGCTAGTCCCTTTCGGGTTTTAATTATTGAATTTAGCTTTGTGGGTAAGTCCTCTTGGTTAGGGTGAACCGTCACTCACGCACTGTAGGATTCGAGCCAAGAGGAGGTGAGTCACTAGGATCGCTTAAATACCAAGCTCCCCGAATCCAATCCTAGACATGCGCTGCTGTTGCCACACCCTTAACTCTACGACTCACTCACAGGTTTGTTGGTTTGGTCTTTAAATTTTATGTGATTTTCTGTTGGAGTAAGCTAATCCTAGGGTTCAATAGCAACTAATCTACTAATCTACGATCCCGTAACACCCACATACAAATCACACAATAATTAGGGGTACTTACCTGGTGGACTTGGTAGGAGACTCAGGTGCCATGTCAGAAATCCTGCTCATCTTTTAGTAAACTCACTTTCATAAAATGTTTTGGGCCCAAAAGCCCTTCAAGTCGAGTTTTGAATCTGGCTCTAATACCAAGCTAGAACACCCCAAACCCGGCCCACAAACCCTGACCGGATCTGGCATGCTTCTTGAGTAAAACATAGCTAAATCTCGTTTTGTCATCTTAGAGAAATTGGTGGTTTTGAAGAAAATAGATTTGTGTTATGATCAAGTTGAAAACCGTGTTGTTATTAAAGTTTGTATTTCATTAAAACGTTATTTTCATGTTTCAAAAATTTCAAGTTGAAAGAAATGCCGAATTTTAGAGCTTATCAATAAGTTGAAAATCGTAGGTGTTTAGGTGTCAAAACATTTGAAGTTGTTTTACGAAAAATTGTTTAACCATTTGTTTGATGTCAATCGTAATAGAATAAAAATTTAAAATGCATACGTGAAACAGTTAAATAGTAATGGCCTTATTACAACAAAACAAATCCCGAAATAAATCTAAAAAAAACTTAATAAGAAAATGTGACAAGATTAATCATAAGAAACCCGAAAATGCTGAGTTGAGCATGGCCACCACGAAGTCCCTGCCGACCCGGTCCATTTACTAAGTATCACCTGCAAAATGTTAGCCCACGAAGGGTGAGTCAACAGACTCAGTGTATAACAACCATCACAGACTCCCAAACGATTAAGGCATATCAAATCACATATAACAAATATAAGCAATGATGTAACCCAAACCCACCTAGATATCTGACCTCTACACACCACCTGTACCTGCCAATCACACCGTGGGGATTACTAAATCGTACCTCCATCCGCTACACACCATCAAAAGCAGTCGCTGCAGTCAACTGCACATCGCCCATATATTCGTGGCATAGCCACCAGATAATGTGACAGAGTCACTGGATTCATAATATGTGACATAAGTCACCGGATAATGTGGTAAAAACCACCGGAACACTTCCCGTTTATCATTATCACTGATATGCCCATGCAACATACATATTATTTAGATATCATGCAATGTGCCCTACCCCAAATTCATAACAAAATCACACATATTCCATATCAATGTTTGTAATATTATAAACTGAGAGTTAGGGTAACGACTCAATGCACTGTACCATTGAATGGTACCCTTAGCCATGTTACTCGTATTTTCATAATCACATGTTTAATATTGCTACTATTAATCTATCGAGAATTAATGTAGGGTTACACACCTGACTATTCGTAGATCTAAGCGAAATCCCGAAACTACGCGAAACTAACGAGATCCCGAAACGTTTGCCTTCCCCCTTCCTACAATTTGCCAACACTTTTTAGTAACCAAAAGCCTATTCGGCTCAACTAGAGATCCCGAAGGATATGTCGCATGAAGACACACCTTACCTTAATGCCGATTTGGTTTCCAACCAAATCTATAAGCTACGTGATGCACCTCCCTTGCAATCGGCCAATCACTAGCACACAAAAATAATTAGCCTTCGGCTTTTGAACGAATGAAAGACAAATCCGAAACGCTAGAACCCTTACCGAAATAGATCTGAATCACAAAACTTCTCCTTATCTCTGTTGAACTCCCCCTAAAAATAGTAGTTAGAATCGGCCATCTTTAAAATAATATGGCCTTTGGCCGAATACTAACCCTTACCTTGGATCTCAAATCCCGAAAAATCACCTTTCAAGCATCGGCTACAAGAATCGCGAAAGATCTCCTTCATGGTTCATCCAAAAGAAAATAAGAGGGATTAGATTCCTAGATTTCGGCTAACCAAAGGAAAAAGGAAAAGAAACCGAATGACAGCTTAACCCTTACCACAATGTTGAGATCGATTGCACCCTTGTTTGGAAACACAGAGAAATTGGCTATAACTCAAAAAGAAAGAGATAGATTCGGCACTTCAATGGAGACTAGATCACGTGAGAAGAGAAAGAAATAAGGCCAAGGATATTCGGCCAAACACTTGAAAGAAGAGAGGAAGAAGAGAATTCACAAGGTTTCGGCTTTGAAGATGGTAGAGATGGAAGAAGAAAATAGAAGAAGAAAGTGACCTTAATGGCCTTCTTAAATTCGGCTAATGCAAAAAGAAAAGTTTTGAAAGCTCTCTGACTACCACTTTCGGCACATCACTAGGGAAAGAAAAGATAGCCAAATTGCACCTAGAACCCCTATGCATGACCGAATATGCCCCCTCCAAAGTCCCTTTTGCCATCCAACTCTTCTTCTCTCATCCAAATCCCTTCTTTTCCTCCTACTTAGCTGAATATTTGAGCTGTCTGACCCAATCCACACTTTATCCATTCAGAGTCCTTATGCCGTCCACCACTGCACCTCCTTGCCGAAAAATAAAAGCTCCAAAATGCCACTTGCGTTACTCGAACATAGGCCCCTTCACACTCCCTGTGGCGTCACTCTCCTGTGCTCTAAGTGGCGCCTCCCTTGCCACTTTACTAGCTTAATTCCTGTGTCTTAGTCCACATACTAAACTCCTTAAGGCCTAGCTCCCTTAATTCTCCTTTAAGGCTTAGAAATCAAATATTTTTCTAAGGCTTCTACCTACATTCCAAGGTTCCTGAAGCCCCCAAAACACATGCAAATCACACACAAGCATGCTACCACATACATTTAAGTGAAAATGCATAACCCCTATATCCAGGATATTCTGAGACATGTCAAGCACTTTCCCACAAATTTTGTAACTTCCCGTTTCAATCCAGGCCACCAAAATTGATCCCGTAAATCCCTATACAACTTACTCTCTCCAAGGTGCATAGCGCAAGGGCTACTATGCGATTCCCGAAGAATCTTCTGCCTCAGCTCCACATCTTTTGGCATACAAACCCTACCTCGAAAACATAAAACTTCTTCGCTGTTTACACTGTAGTCCTCTAATCCCCCATCTTGTACTTGCTGAAGTCTAGCACTCAAAACATCATCCACTGACTATTTCACTTTTACCTGACTTAACCAGGTCAGCTTCACCCGCAGCTCCACTAATAAACTCCCGTCGTCATATAGGCTAAGATGAGCGAACATCACTCTCAAATTCGATACCACCTTTCAACTTAGTGCATCTACTACCACATTCGCCTTACCCGGGTGATATTCAATCGAGCAATCGTAATCCTTCAATAGCTTCACCCACCTTCGTTGTCTCAAGTTCAGCTCCTTCTGCGTCAACAGATACTTCAAACTCTTATGGTCCATGTAGATCACCGACTTCTCTCCATACAAATAATGCCTTCACACTTTCAAAGCGAAAACCACTACAGCCAATTCCAGGTCATGCGTCGGATAGTTAACTTCATGAGGCCTTAACTATCGAGGCGCATAGGCAACAACCTTCCCTTTCTGCATCAGTACACAACCTAGCCCCGTATGAGAAGCATCACAATATACCATAAAATCTTTCCCTGCCTCAGGCTGATTAACACCGAAGCCTCTATCAAAACCCTTTTTAGTTTTTCGAAACTCTCCTGCTGCTTGTCTGTCCACACAAAAGGTACCTCCTTTCTTAACAACTTAGTCAAAGGTGCTGCTATAGAGGAAAAACCTTCAACAAATCTTTTGTAATAACCGGCTAACCCCAAGAAAATGTGAATCTCTGCAACCGACTTAGGTGGTTTCCAATCTAATACCTCCTCAATCTTTCGAGGATCCACTCTTATTCCTTCCGCCGATACCACATAACCCAGAAAAGTAACTTCTCTTAACCAAAATTTGCACTTTCTAAATTTGGCATATAACTTCTTCTCCCTTAAAATCTGCAGCACCACCCGCAGATGCGCATCATGCTCCTCCTCTGACTTGGAATACACCAGAATGTCGTCTATGAACACCACAACGAACTGGTCAAAATAGGGTTGAAAACCCCGATTCATCATATCCATGAAAGCAGCTGGGGCGTTAGTCAACCCGAACGACATTACCAGGAATTCATAGTGCCCGTATCGAGTCCAAAATGCTATCTTGTGAATATTTGCTTCCTTCACCTTAAGCTGGTGATACCCCGACCTCAAATCTATCTTCGAAAAGACCGCAGCCCCTTTGAGCTGATCAAACAAGTCCTCTATCCTCAGCAGCGGGTACTTGTTCTTGATCGTAAGCTTATTCAACTGGCGATAATCTATGCACATACGCATAGATCTATCCTTCTTCTTTACAAACAACACCGGTGCTCCCCACAGAGACACACTGGGTCAAATGAAACCGCGATCTAGCAACTCTTAGATCTGGGCTTTAAGTTGAACCAACTCCTACGGAGCTATCCTGTAAGGAGCGATGGACACCGATGCTGTACCCGACAGCAGGTCGATTCTAAACTCCATCTCACGATCTGGAGGCAACCCAGGAAGTTCTTCCGGAAAAACATCCATAAACTCCTTTACTGTCCTGACCTCCCCCATAGCTGTTTCCTTTGCATTCAAAGCACTAACAACCACTAAGAAAGCCAAGCACTCTTTCCTCACCATCTTCTCCGCCTTAAGAGCATACACTACATTTGACAGGTAGTTTCTCCTCTCACCTATCACCAAAACCTCATTGTCCTCGGGAGTCTTCAACGACATTCTCTCAGTAGCACAGTCCAAATTTGCACTATACCTTACTAACAAGTCCATGCCAAGGATCAAGTCAAATTCCCCAAATGGCAGCTCCATCAAGTCAGCTAGAATCACAGACCCCTGAACTTCTAAAGGTACATCTCTAAAGAGTTTATCTACCACTACTGATTGCCCTAAAGGACTAAGTACAGCCATCTTTCTAGAGGCTATTTCAGGTTTCACATTCAAAGTTCCAGACATCATGCTAGCAATATAAGAGTGAGTCGAATCAACATCAATTAAGGCAGTAAAGGGTAACCTATAAGTGAGGAACGTACCCGTGATAACATCAGGTGCATCCCCCTCCTCACGACGTCCGGCTGCGTAAACCAACCCAGGCTGTCTCGCATCTGATCTTCCAGCACCTCTGCCCAGTGTTCCATGACCTCGGCCAAAACCATTCCCTCCTCGGTTCAGACCACGACCTCTTAACATCTGTAGACCACCCCTTCCTGGCTGCACATACCCCTGACCTACTGTCTGAGTCCTATCCATGTCCTGAGGATAGTTCTTAATCAGATGGTCCCTTGACCCACACCAATAGCACTCTTTATTCCTTCCCCAGTACTCTCCCACATGAGACCTCCCACATCGAGCACATGGCGGAATCGATTTTCGAATCTTGGAGCAATGCGGCGGGTCCTCAACCCTAGGCTTTTTAAAACCCCTAGATAATCTTGACGGTCCATAACCCTCTTATTCACCTTTGTTTTTATCCCAATTACGCCTCTTAGTTCGCAACCTCCTCACTATCCTCGCTTTTCCATTAAAGTAGCAAAGTCCCTCTCCCATTGAGGAGCTATCAACACTGCATGACTCATCCATGATCCATCCTCGAATCCCACATTTCGTAGTCGGTTGCAATCATCCCTCTGGCGTACCGACTTAACCACAAAAATTTTGCTTCATACTTAGCTACCGACTTACCCCCTTGCACTAAGTTCAAGAATGCCTTCCTCTGTGCATCCACGTAACTAGCCTCGACGTATTTCCCTTCGAACTTAATCTTAAAGAAACTCCAATCCACTCGGTCTGCCAGAGTACCCACTCTGACAGTGAGCCACCACTTGTAGGCCTCATCCCAAAGTAAATAAACAGTGCCCTTCAATTTCTCTTCGGCTGTGCAATCCAAATCATCCATGATCCTCTCGAATGCCTCTAACTAGTACTCCGCCACATTCAGAGCTATCCCTAAGACACCCCTAAATATCTGACTCTATTACGCTCTGAGTCGCTCAGACACTAATTTTCGCCCCAATACCCATATTTGCCCATAACTCTCTCAAAACCAGAAGATAGCCCGAGACTTGCATCATCCCCCGTCGACCACAAACTCCGCCTCTGCAGCTGGCGGTAGTGCTGCCTCATTTTCTGACCCATGACCAGACCCCGCTGGTTCCAATACTGTCATCCTACCTCTACCATGCCCACGTGCATTATGACCACGTCCCCTAGAACTCATGTCTATCGTCGTATTTTAATCTGTTTTAAAGAAATATTATGCATTAGCTTTCTTTTCACTTGTTGATTAAAGGGGTAGTTTTATGACATAGAATTTCAAGTTATTCTCTCGTAAAGCGCATACATCCCTAAAGGTTCAAGTCTCTAAAGTGAATATCCTAAATTCTAATGTCCATATCCACAACAATACACCACATAATCACTTTCATTCAATTCATTTAAACAGTCAGAGGACTTACCTGGTAAGCCTGGGCCGAAAGGTTCGAGTGCCATGCCTTCAAAAGTCCATTCCACGAAAAATTTCTTTTAGCCAACTTTGAATACCAAAAAGTTGGAAATGTTGTGGGCCTCAAAACCCAAAGGCCGAGTTTAAAAAATTAGGCTCTGATACCAAATTGTAACACCCCCAACTCGGCCCAAAAGACCACAGTCGAGTTTAAAATGTTACTGGAAAAGTGTTGAAAAGAATTCTGTTTTGAAGGTGTCAATAAGTTCTAAGTTCTAAAACAAAAATTCCCGCTTTAAAAAAATGAGGTTTGTCGATTAAAATAGTAATTTACCGACGAATCAAATCTTTCGGGTTGTGTAAAGATTAAATCGTTCTTTATACGAGAATTTTGAGAAAAACAAATTGTTCCTGTAACACCCCTTAACCCGTACCCATCGCCGAATTAGGGTTATGAGGCGTTACCGAACTAGACACAATTTTTCACAGTCACTTATGGAATAAACCCAATACGAACATTTACGTTTTTCCATATCCACAAATAATGAACAAGACATACTTTACAAACCATGTTCCATAATGCAATACATCATAACTCCTAATCTATACAAGTTTCGAATCAAGTTTTCACTTAACAACCCCGAATTAGGTATGTCACACATATATGATACATCTATCTCATTAACCAAATATCAGCATATTATGTTATACATTCTGCAAATATGCATATTAAAAAGGATAGGTCCAAGATACTTAAATAGCTTATCATTCACACATATGACACTCGGACAGTATAGCATGACCAAACAAACACATCATACTACCATAATATGCGCAATGTCCCTAAAACATAAGCCATGTCAATCCATAATTTTCAATTCATTTTACCTTATTAATTCATGGATACAAGATCATTGAATAACCTACCAAACACACATGATATGTGACTAATTCAAATTATAAATATAAATCTGACCAATCCATTGACCATATATTAGGTTCTCAATATAAAACTTCAATGATCAACCCAAAGCATTAGTATACATATTTTCATGATCATCTACGAATTATACCAAGCACATAATAATTTAAGTGGAGATATTCGCATCGACATAATAAGCATACTTATACATATATATGATCATTTCTATACAACTACATTTAACTTCCAAGCATTATACGCATCGTCTTATACCAAAGATTAAAACAGACCATTATATCAAACATATAAACGATGCTTAATCCCAAAGTAACAGCCTTATTCGCAAGGCCATATATATACATTTACAAAACCGAACATCATTAATTACTTATCAAAATACAGCATATACATGCCTTTGATTCAAAAAAGTAAACATATATATATATACCAAAGAGAGTGCTAGTGTGGTTGACTTTCTTGATAATCCCCTGAGCCCGTAGTTGAATCAACTATCTATAAAGTAAATACAAACACATACAGAGTAAGCTCACTAGCTTAGTAAGTCTTAAGCAAAAGATAATTCACTAATCAAGCACTTTAACATTTTAATCAATAAATGTAGGACATTGTATATGTATATTTCGATATGCAAATGATACAAAATCGAATACTAGTAATGTATTTACTCAATTACTTATACTTCACTACCATCAACCTGCAACTCATCAAAACACAAAGTACATATATTACATGAATCACATGTTTATAATCATGTAAATTCAACATTCATATCCATTACATTATCACACCAAAATTCTATTATTTCTATATTCATACGTCGATTATAAGCTCAAATTCACATAACATCTTTCTTAACATAATATATTTCAACTCAAGTAACATTAATCACAACTTACCTTACTTCTGATGAATTCAAATGGGACTTATGCTTTCCTGAGTTTTTAACACAATAGATTCACTATGTTACACCTCGAGTAATTTATGGTTCCATCGTTTTAAAGTATCACTAGCATTAAGCCTGGTAGGCACGAAGCCCGAATATATCGCTGGCACTAGGCCTGCTAGGCACGAAGCCTAAATATATCACCTGAGAAGCACGCTAAACACTGGCCCGAATATATAGAACCGGCACTAAGCCTACTAGGCACGAAGCCCGAATATATCACCGGCAATAAGCCTGCTAGGCACGATGCCCGAATATGTCATCGGCACTAAGCCTACTAGGCACGAAGCCCGAATATGAGCACATCCAACCTTTCGATACACATTACTTAGTATTAAAATATCAACCATCTCATATTCTTTATTTTCCTTTCACCCACTAATCCAACATACATATTCACATTGCATTAACCAAATTAAATTCACTACAAACTCATACTCCACATTCGGCCAACATGTATATTTATACTTTAAATTTCCAAACTTCATCATATACTATGTTCAATAATAATTCTTTGGCGTATACTTGCTTAAGGACTTACCTCGACTGTCGACGAACCACGTAAACCGGCTATTCGATACCTTTGTCTTTCCCCGATCCAAATCCGTTTTTCTTTATTCTTGATCTAAACACATTAAAATTTAGCTCATTCAAGTACATTTCATCTCAATTTAGTCCCTAAGCACCTAAATAGGCAATTTACCATTTTACCCCTACTATTTCACATTTTTACAATTTAATCCCATTTGCATAAAACACAAAATACACAAAATTTCTCAATACTTCTTAAGGGCGAATATGTATAAGGACTATACAATTCCATTTCTTTCATTTATTTTGCAAATTATCCCCTCTAAAAATTTATTTTTGTAATTTATCCCAAATACTCAAATTTACCAAAAATTCAAAGACAAAACATATTAATCTTTAACATATCTTTAATTCAAAAATCATCAAACATCATAACCTACATGAATACATCAATGGCGAATATCACACATGCTTAGATTCAAAAATTTCAACATGGGTCGTTGAATACTCTAACAACGATCTCAAAAACGTAAAATCAACAAAAGCAGCTAAAATTCTTACCTAATTGAACCAAATAGTTGCGAAATTTCAAAGCTTTTTCAACCCCTTTTCTTAGCTACATTCGCCATGAGAGAGCATGAAGATGATGGCTTATTTTTTATGTTATTTTAACATATAAGATGTTATTAAAATAATTACTTATTTAACATTATAACATAAAATTTCATAACATATAACTTAAGGGTAGATTAAACATATATGCCCACTACTTCTAAAATTAGACTATTTACTCTTTTAATATCCCACTTTAAAAGCCATCATCAAATAGGCACTTTTCACTATAGTTTGCTACTTTTACCTTTTACTTGATTAAGTCCTTTTCTAAATTAAACACACAAATGATAAAATTTTTCTCTGAGACTTTCACACATATTAATTCACATATAATAAGCACAAAATATAATATTAAAATATTTCTCGAACTCGAATTCGTGTTCCCTAAACCACCATTCTGACTAGGGTCAAATTCGGTCTGTTACAACTCTCCCCCTTAAGGATTTTCATCCCCGAAAATCTTACCGTTAAACAACGTCGGATATTATTGCCTCATTGAGTCATCAGGCTCCCACGTAGCCTCTTCAACTCCATGCCGATTCCATAGTACTTTCACTAATGGAATCCTTTTGTTTCTTAACTCTTTCATTTGCGAGCTAAGATACGGATCGGTTCTTCCTCATACATCATATCAGGTCAGATTTCAATCTCAGATGGAGCAATCACATGTGACGGATCTGATTTGTATCTACGGAGCATAGAAACGTGAAACACATCGTGTATCTTTTCTAATTCAGAGGGTAACTTCAACCTATAAGCAACAGGCCCAATACATTTGATGATTTCATATGGTCCGATAAATCTCGGACTCAGTTTGCCTTTCTGACCAAAATGAAGTACTTTCTTCCACGGAGATACTTTCAAGAATACCCGATCTCTGACTTGAAATTCTATATCTTTGCATTTCAAATCAGCATAAGACTTTTGTCGATCTGATGCAACTTTCAAACTATCTTTGATTACAGCCACTTTCTGTTCAGTCTCTTTAATCAAATCAACCCCTTGTATCTTATTCTCACTGAGCTCGGTCTAGTACAAAAGCATACGACACTTGCGGCCATATAGAGCTTCATAAGGTGCCATTTTGATACTTGATTGAAAACTGTTATTATAGGCAAATTCAATCAAAGGTAAGTACTTTTCCCACGTACCTTCAAACTTGAGAACGCAACATCTCAACATATCCTCAAGTGTTTGAATGGTTCGCTCAGATTGACCGTCTGTCTGCGGGTGAAAGGCGGTGCTAAAATGAAGTTTAGTACCTAAAACATCCTACAACTTCTTCCAAAATCGCGATGTGAATCTCGAGTCTCTGTCTGAGATAATAGAACTCGACACACCATGTAATCTCACAATTTGAGATATATACAACTCAGCAAGTTTATCGAGTGAATAATCTGTACGAACCGGTACAAAATGAGCTGATTTGGTCAGTCTATCTACTATAACCCAGACTGGATCTTTCTTGCTCGGGGTCATAGGCAACCCAGATACAAAATCCATAGTGATTCTATCCCATTTCCATTCAGGTATCATGATCAGTTGAAGCAACCCAGAAGGCACTTGATGCTCGACTTTTACTTGCTAATAGATTAAGCACTTTGAAACAAATTTAGATATATCCCGTTTCATGCCAGGCCACCAATAGAACTGTTTCAAATCGTTCTACATTTTTGTGCTACCCGGATGTATCGATAATCGACCACCATGAGCCTCACTCAGAATCATCTGAATCAAATCTGAGTTCTTCGGAACACACATTTGGCTTTTAAAATTCAAACAGTCATTTGCATCAATTTGAAACTCTGATTTCGCATCTTTTTCACACTGAATTCGACTAGCAATCAAATCTTTGTCAACTTTTTGTGCGTCACAAATTTGATGAATAAACGTCGGTCTTGCTTGTAACTCGGCTATGATCGAACCATCACCAGACATAACCATCTGTGCGTTCATTGCACGAAGAACAAACAATAATTTTTGACTTAATGCATCTGCAACAACATTAGCTTTCCCCGGATGGTAGTCAATCACCAACTCATAGTCTTTCAACAACTCTAACCATCTACGTTGTCTCAAGTTCAGATCTTTTTGAGTCATCAAATATTTTAGACTTTTATGATCCGAATAAATGTGACATTTCTCACGAATAAGTAATGACGCCAAATTTTCAATGCGAAAACAATGGTCGCTAATTCGGATCGTGAGTCGGATAATTTCTTTCGTGCGGCTTCAATTGTCTCGAAGCGTAGGATATAACTTTGCCTTCCTGCATCAAAATGCAACCCAACCCATTCAAAGAAGCATCACAAAAAATGACAAATTCTTTACCCGTTTCAGGCTGAGTTAACACTGGAGCTTCGGTCAAAAGAGCTTTTAGCTGTTTGAAACTTTTTTGACACTTTTTCGACCACTCAAACTTGACATCTTTCTATAGTAGCCTTGTCAAAGGTGTAGCTATCACAGAAAAACCTTTTACAAACTGTCTGTAGTATCCCGCAAGGCCTAGAAAGCTTTGAATTTCGAAAACATTCTTTGGTGGTTTCCAATCGAGTATAGCCATTATTTTGTTTGGATCCACCCGAATACCTGATGCTGAAACAACATGACCTAAGAAACTGACTTCGTTCATCTAGAACTCACATTTACTAAACTTTGCATACAACTGTTGATCTCGCAAAGTTTGTAGCACTAATCTCAAATGCTCAGTATGCTCGGTTTCATCTTTGGATTAGATCAGTATATCACCAATAAACACTACTACAAACCGATCCAAAAATTGTGTGAAGACTCGATTCATTAGGTCCATAAAAATAGCAGGTGCATTAGTGAGTCCAAAAGGCATAACCAGAAACTCAAAATGTCCGTACCTCGTCCGGAATGCAGTCTTGGCACATTTGTATCTCGACTCAGAATGGCGATAATAACCCGATCTCAAATCTATTTTCAAAAATTCTGAAGCCCCTTTCAAATGATCAAACAAATCATCAATCCGAGGTAATGGGTACTTATTCTTTATAGTTACCTTATTCAGTTGCCGATAATCAATACACATTCGCATCGTTCCATCTTTCTTCTTCACAAAAGAACTAGTGCACCCAAGGAGAGAAACTTCGATCGTGCAAAGCCCCTATCTGTTAACTCTTGCGATTGTGCTTTCAACTCTTTAACTCGATGAGGTGCCATCGACACGGAGCTATCGAGATTAGAGTCGTTCTGGTGCTAATTAAATGCCGAACTCAATCTCTCGTACTGGTGGTAAACCCGGTAGTTCTTCAGGAAACACATCTGGGTATTCACACACAACCCAGTACATATTCAATATGCTTTTCGGACACTTTATTATCCGATTACATAGGCCAAATAAGCTTGCACCCTTTTCTCGCATACTTTCGGGCTAACATCGAGGATATTCTTGTAGGAAACTCACTTAAATCTTTGGATCCAATTCGATGATCTCACCGTTCGACATCTCAAATCAATAAGCTTTCTTTTGCAATTCACCATGCATCATGTGAAGTTAACGGTCCATTCCCAAAATTATGTCGAACTCATCGAAGGGCAACAACATTAAATCGGTGGGAAGTAAGAATCCGAATCATCAGCGGGTAACCTCTACACACTTTATTAACAAATACACATCTACCCAAAGGGTTGGACACACGAATCACAAACTCGAGAGACTCAATGGCGAGTCATACCGAATACTAGAGTTTCACACACATATGAATGAGTCGAACGGGATCAATCAATGCAATCACAGTAGTATCATAAAGGGTGAAAGTACCGGTAATGACATCGGGGGAGGAAGCATCCTCTCTTGCTCGTGTAGCATAAGCTCTAACTGGAGCTCCAGCCTTTAATCGTATTGCAGTGTCCTTTGTCCCTCTCTGACTGCCACTTACATTGCCTGAATGTCTGAGTGGTCTACCCTGTACTGGCGTATTGCTCGGTCTAGTGTTCTGAGTTGCATTTTTCTCGGCTAACATCGGGCACTCTCGAATAAAATGATCCAATGATAGACATTTAAAGTAGGACCGATCACGAACTCTACAACTCCCAGGATGCCATTTCCCACAATGTTTACACTCGGCCCAGTTTTTAGAACATTACTGACACTAACTATCGACGTGGCTCGGGATCTCACTGGAGGTCGATCACGTCTAGGCAGGTCTGAAGTGGCTTTATGTTGACTAGGGTCATCTCTGAACTTCTTATGCACAGAATGGAAAATTTTACTCGATGATCTTTTTCGAGTGTCTCTAGCTTCTACTTCAGCTTTTCTTTTCTCCTTTCCGAGATCTTCGGCTTTACAAGCTCGTTCGACTAATGTCACAAACTCTTTGATTTCAAGAATGCCAACAAGTAACTTTATGTCTTCATTCAGCCCATCTTCAAATCTTTTACACATAATGGCTTCGGTAGATATACACTCCCGAGTGTAACGGCTCAATCTGACAAACTTTCGCTCATATTCCGTCACAGTCATGCGACCCTATTTTAATTCTAGAAATTCTTTTCGTTTCTGATCGATGAATCTCTGACTGATATATTTCTTACGGAACTCAATTTGGAAGAAGTCCCAAGTTACTTTTTCTTTTGGAACTACGGATACCAGTGTGTTCCACCAGTGATAGGCAGTGTCCCGAAGTAGAGATAAAGCACACTTTACACATTCATCTAGAGTACAAGATAACTCATCGAGTACCCGAATAGTGTTATCAAGCCACATCTCGGCTCGCTCTGCGTCATCATCATCATTGGCCTTGAATTCCTCGGCCCCATATTTCTTGATTTTATCAACGGGAGTCCTGCTAGATCTCATCAGATCTATCATCGGGGGAGCTGAAGGTACCGGAGTTGGATTATTCGGGGGTGGATGTTGTTGTACAGCCGGATTAGTCTGAATAAATTGGGTAAACCATTCGTTCATCATCTGATAGAAGGCTTGTTTAGCCTCCTCCTCATGGCTACCCGAAACTGGTCGAGAGTCTAATGGCACTGATCCTCTTGCGAGACCAGGCGCAATGCTCTCTACATCATCAACTCCGGCTCTATCAGGATCGGGATCCATTTACTATATAAAATACAATTGAAATTGTCAGTAGTCACCACACTATCATATCTACAATTCAAAGGCATGTATAGCTAGACTCTTACGCACTACGGTAGTCCTAGAATTGACTAAACTGTAGCTCTGATACCAATCAAATGTAACACCCCTTAACCCATACCCGTCGCTGAATTTGGGTTATGAGGCGTTACCGAACTAGGCACAATTTTTCACAGTCACTTATGGAATAAACCCAATACGCACATTTACGTTTTTCCATATCCACAAATAATGAGCAAGACTTACTTTACAAACCATGTTCCATAATGCAATACATCATAACTCCTAATCTATACAAGTTTCGAATCAAGTTTCCACCTAACAACCCCGAATTTTGTATATCACACATATATGATACATCCATCTCATTAACCGAATATCAGCATATTATTTTATACATTCTGCAAATATGCATATTAAAAAGGATAGGTCCATAATACTTAAATAGCTTATCATTCACACATATGACACTCGGACAGTATAGCATGACCAAACAAACACATCATACTACCATAATATGTGCAATGTCCCTAAAACATAAGCCATGTCAATCCATAATTTTCAATTCATTTTACCTTATTAATTCATGGATACAAGATCATTGAATAACCTACCAAACACACATGATATGTGACTAATTCAAATTATAAATATAAATCTGACCAATCCATTGACCATATATTGGTTCCCAATATAAAACTTCAATGATCAACCCAAAGCATTAGTATATATATTTTCATGATCATCTACGAATTATACCAAGCACATATTAATTTAAGTGAAGATATTTGCGACATAATAAGCATACTTATACATATATATGATCATTTCTATACAACTACATTTAACTTCCAAGCATTATAAGCATACTTCTTATACCAAAGATTAAAGCAGACCATTATATCAAACATATAAGCGATGCTTAATCCCAAAGTAATGACCTTATTCGCAAGGCCATATATATACATTTACAAAACCGAACATCATTCATTACTTATCAAAATCTGACCTATACATGCCTTTGATTGAAAAGTAAACATATATATATACCAAAGAGAGTGATAGTGTGGTTGACTTTCTTGATGATCCCCTAAGCCCGTAGTTGAATCAACTATCTATAAAACAGAAATACAAACACATACAGAGTAAGCTCACTAGCTTAGTAAGTATTAAGCAAAAGATAATTCACTAATCAAGCACTTTAACATTTTAATCAATAAATGTAGGACATTGTATATGTATATTTCGATATGCAAATGATACAAAACCGAATACGAGTAATGTATTTACTCAATTACTTATACTTCACTACCATCAACCTGTAACTCATCAACGCACAAAGTACATATATTACATGAATCGCATGTTTATAATCATGTAAATTCAACATTCATATCCATTACATTATCACACCAAAAATTCTATTATTCCTATATTCATACACGTCGATTATAAGCTCAAATTCACATAACATCTTTCTTAACATAATATATTTCAACTCAAGTAACATTAATCACAACTTACCTTACTTGATGAATTCAAATAGCACTTATGCTTACCTGAGTTTTTAACACATTAGATTCACTATGTTACACCTCGAGTAATTTATGGTTCCTTTGTTTTAAAGTATCACTGGCATTAAGCTTGCTAGGCATGAAGCCCAAATATATCACCGGCACTAGGCCTGCTAGGTAGGAAGCCCAAATATATCATAGGCACTAAGCACGCAAGGCACGAAGCCGAATATATCACCAAACACTAAGCACGCTAGCACGAAGCGAATATGTCACCGACACTAAGCACGCTTGCACGAAGCCGAATATGAACACATTCAACCTTTCGATACACATTACTTAGTATTAAAATATCAACCATCTCATATTCTTCATTTTCCTTTCACCCATTAATCCAACATACATATTCACATTGCATTAACCAAATTAAATTCACCACAAACTCATACTCCACATTCGGCCAACATGTATATTTATACTTTAAATTTCCAAACTTCATCATATACTATGTTCAATAATAATTCTTTGGCGTATATTTGCTTAAGGACTTACCTCGACTGTCGACGAACCACGTAAATCGGCTATTCGATGACCTTTGTCTTTCCCCGATCCAAATCTGTTTTTCTTTGTTCTTGATCTAAACACATTAAAATTTAGCTCATTCAAGTACATTTCATCTCAATTTAGTCCCCAAGCACCTAAATAGGCAATTTACCATTTTACCCTACTATTTCACATTTTACAATTTAATCCCATTTGCATAAAACATAAAATACACAAAATTTCTCAATACTTCTTAAGGAATTGAATATGTATAGGGACTATACAAGTCCATTTCTTTCATTTATTTCAAATAGGCCCTCTAAAATTTATTTTTGTAATTTAGCCTAAATACTCAAATTTACCAAAATTCAAAGACAAAACATATTAATATTTAACATATTAATTTAGCCTACATGAATACATCAATGGCCGAATATCACACATGCTTAGATTCAAAAATTTCAACATGGGTCAGCTAATACTCAAAGCAACGATCTCAAAAACGTAAAAATCAACAAAAACCGAGCTAAAATTCTTACCCAATTGAACCAAATAGTCGCCGAAAATTCAAAGCTTCTTCAACCCCTTTTTCTTAGCTAAATTCGGCCATGAGAGAGCATGAAGATGATGGCTTATTTTTTTATGTTATTTTAACATATAACATGTTATTGAAATAATTACTTATTTAACCTTATAACATAAAATTTCATAACATATAACATAAGAGTAGATTAGACATATGCTGCCCACTACTTCTAAAATTGGACTATTTACTCTTTTAATACCGCACTTTAAAAAGCCATCATCAAATAGGCACTTTTCACTATAGTTTGCTACTTTTACCTTTTACGCGATTAAGTCCTTTTTCTAAATAAAACACACAAACGATAAATTTTTTTTACGAGACTTTCACACATATTAATTCACATATAATAAACACAAATATAATATTAAAATATTTCTCAAACTCGAATTCATGGTCCCAAAACCACCGTTTCGACTAGGGTCAAATTCGATCTGTTACAGTTCCCGAGTAACCCGAATTTTAAAAACTCTCAATTTTATTTCTAGGTTGTAATTGGCTTAAAGTCGTTTTAATTAACAAATCTGGCTTAAATCCATAAAATCCCAAAATAGTTAGAGTGGCCTTATTGCATAATAAAATAACCCAAATAATATCCAACAGTTTAAAATATAAATAAAATTTACGAAAACAACTTCTTCATGGCCACCTCGATTTTCGCTCCAGCCTAGTCCAACAAGTTACGAATTACCTGCATTGTGTAAAAAAAACAGAGTGAGTCACCAGACTCAATGTGCAATTAATTCACATGATTCCACCAATGGGCTAAGACCCAAATCCACATCAACCACATACCACGCATGATGATGTAAAGTGTTAACCCAACCCCAACCTAGTATCCAACCGCTACACACCACCCGTATATCCATCCACCACACACCCGGGGATTACTAAATCGACCCTCCATTCGTTACACACCTTTTTGGCAGTCTATGCCGATGGCACACTACTCAATGTCCACTTAGTGGTCTAGCCACTGATCCACGTGATTAAAATCACAAGTATCCACGATGAGACTCAAGGTTGTCATCAATCCACGTATATTAATATATACACACTTCCCCTTTTTCAATATATATCCCAAATCCCATGCACATGCAACATATTATGATGAAATGACATTGTAATCATATGAACATATCAGACATGAGTACCAAATTGCTAACATAGATCCACATATATCCATCCACAATTTTTGATGTAGGAAAACGACTAACCTGGTTACCAGATTACCCAATATGGGTAACAACACCACCACAACCACTATTTCGACTACCACACATATCACATGCATTTAATTAATTTAGACAAGGAAACAGTGTAATAACTACACACCTGATAACCCGTAATACCACACCCTCTACGTTGACGCTATCACTAACCAACACTACCGCTATTTGCTTAGGATCCTGCTCTGAAGCTGGCCCACACCCCGATGGCCAATCACGAACCGTTGAAACTGACCGCTTCTTGAATTTAGGGGTAGGGACTACATGTCCAACCCCTTTCTCTCCTATGCTGATACTCGAATCCATCAAACAAAGTCTTTGGTCAGAAGACCCGGGTTAAAACGTTGAATAGGAAAGAATAATGAACCAAATAAATGCTAAGATCGAACGAGTGTCCTTACCAAAGCCTACCTAAATCCCGAAGGCTCTCACTTGAACTTGAAGGTTGTCGAAATTGCTACATAAGCCATGTTAGATTTGGCTCTAACACTTATGGACAAAAAGGGTGGCCTTTCGTCGAATATCGCCTTCTTACCTTGAATAGTCGAAGTCCGAAAGATCCTTAATATCCTTCACCCCTTGCTACAAACAAAAGAACCACAAAATCAACCCTTATAGATTCGACCACACCTCAAGAAACCAAATAAAGCTTTTGGTTTTGGTAACCAAAAAGAAAAGAACAAGATTCAAATAGAAGAGAAACCCCTTACCACAATATTAGAAATCGATTTAGAGAGTTGAAACTAAATAAATGACGGCACCTTCCAAATATGAGGTACGAACTTCGGCTTCTAATGCTTCAAGAACAAAACGATTCTAATGGAGAAAATGAAAAGTAACTTTCAGCTATGAAGAACAAGTAGCAAAGATTAAAACGGATGGAAAAAAGGAGAATGAACAATGGATGATACGACTTTAGAAGGAAAAGAAAATTAAAGAGGAGAAAATGATAGAAGTTTCGACTTTGGAGAAAAAAAATGCAGAGAAAGATTCAGCTTGTATGGCAAACAAGTGATGATGGGAAAGAAAATGAGAAAGGCTTGGAGGAAGGTTCGGCTCTTAAGGTTGAGAGAAGAAAATGGATAAAGAATTCGGTAAAAGGGAAAAGAGGGTGAACAAAATGCCTAAATGGTCATCCTTACCTTCGATTTTTGGTCAAATGGAGAGAAAAAAATTGAAGAGCTCTTGACTAACACTTTCGACAGAGAGAACTAAAGAATAGAAAAACTCCAAAAATGCACACACTCAAGCTACTAAACCCCTCACTTTCGGCACACACCCTTCATGATCGAAAATGCCACCCTCTAGCATCCCACATTCGGCCAACTCTTCAACCTCACTCCTCATCCATTGTTTTCCTCCTAATTTTCTTCCCCTCCCCTCACTTAAACAGGTTTGAATGATTCAAACCTTTCACCCCACTCTCCACCACACATTCAAAATGCTTGACCCATTCAAACTTCCCCCTTCCCAGTGCCATAGCCAAATCCACTACCTCCCCCTTGACGTAAAAATAATCTCCAAAATGCTATCCATGTTGCTCGAACCTTCTCCCCGATTGGAACTCCCCTTTGATGCAACTCCCTTGCCCAGAAGGTGGCGTCTCCTTGCCACACCACCACTCCATTTGTTGTGTCCATACACCCCACATTTATTCCCTTAAGGACTAGCTCCCCTAGCTCTTCCTTAAAGGCTTCAAACCAGAAATATTCACTAAGGCTTCTACCTAACCCCAAGGTTTCTCGAAGCCCCCAAACACACTCAAATAGCATACTGAGCATACTAACACATAGATATGAATTAAAATGCGAGACCCCCAATCCCGGATGTTACAGTATCGCACTTAGCCCACCATCAAATATTATCACTACTCATCCACATATCTACTTACTCATTCATTCATGATATCTACTATATTCATTCCATTTGAACCACATAGGTTCTCAATCATTCTCATTCATGCTACACACTAGCTAGCATTAAGAATGTATAAGTAGAATGCATTGATTACGCATAAATTTACCTCGGTACTCAAAAAGTATAAAGATGTGCAGTTTAGTCCACCACCTTGCTCTTGCCTCAGTTTCGATCTGGGCTTCGTCTTTCTTGATTAGCTAACTTGAAAAGTTGAAGAGCCCTAACAATGGCTTCTCTAAATTTTTGGTAGCCTTGGGGAAGAAGATGAATGAAAATTCTATCATCTTTTCCCATTTAAATCATTAAATTGACAAATGACCAAAATGCCCTTTTGTCCAACTTTCCAATTTTAACCCATTCGTGCCTAATTTTGTCGAAAAATTAGAATTTAGGAAAATTACTTTTTAAGGACCTCTAATTGGTAATCCAAAGCTATTTCACACAAATAGCTTCTAGAATATCACATTTTGCAACTTTTGCAATTTAGTCATTTTGGACAATTCAACCGTAATTTGACAAAATTGCTTCATGAAATTTTCACACTAACGTGCAAACATGGCATAGACCTCAAAAACTCATACATATACCTCGGATTTGTGGTCTTGAACCACTATTCTGACTAGGCCCTAATTCGGGATGTTACATTAACACAACAATCTTTCGTCTATAGTTCACAATAGCATCATGCAGAGTTAACCAATCCATATCGAAAATCACGTCGAACTCATCAAAGGGTAGTAGCATTAAATCAATTAAAAAGTTACAACCTCGAATCATCAAAGGTTAATTTTTACAAACCTTATCAATTAACACATACTGGCCTAGAGGGTTTATTACTTTAACCACAAATTCAGTGGACTCAACAAGCAATTTCTTACTTGACACTAAATTCATGCATACATACGAATATGTTGATCCCAAATCAATCAAAGCAGTAACATCAGTATCAAAGATAGAAAATGTACCAGTGATAACATCTGGTGTTGAAGCTTCCTCCCATGCATGTATCGCATAAGCTTTAGTTGGTGCTAGTGCCTCAGATCTCACATCAGAGCCCTTGGTCCCACTGCGGCTGTTACCCACATTTTCAGGGTTCCCTAGCGATATCCCTCTCGCAACTGTGTTACCTGGTCGAACAGTCTGAGCCTTTTTTTCGGACCTCTCTGGGCAATCTCAAATAAAATGTTCATATGAACCACATTTGGAACACGTGCTGTCTTTCATTTTGCATTCACCAAAGTGTCGACATGTAACACCCTTAACCTATATCTATCACTGAAATAGGTTTTGAAGCGTTACCAGAACATTTAGAACATTTATCGATTAATTTAAGTAAGTTACTATTCATTCATCGAGGTTAATCATAATGTCCCTTAAATAGACCCTCGAGGCCCAATATGAGTATTAGAATCAAGTCGAGACTAAATCAGGAACTCAGGGAATTTTTCACAAAATTCTAAAATTTTCCAAGGTGCAGGTCTTACACGCCCGTGTGGTCCAAAGGACACGCCCATGTGACCCTGGGACACGCTCGTGCTTCAGGCCGTGTTCAAAACTAGGTAACTCTCTGACTTGTGCCACACGACCATACCACACGCCCGTGTACTAGGCCGTCTGGTTAATTAATTCAATTTGAATTAGGTGTAGGTTTCACACGGCCAAGACACACGCCCGTGTTCAAGGCCGTGTCTCCCACAAAGTTGAGACACACGCCTGTGTCTCTGCCCGTGTGCTCAATTCTGAGCATTTTATTTTCTCAAATTTAAGGTGCAGGGGACACACGGCCTAATCACATGCCCATGTTACCAGGCCGCGTGTCACATACGGTCTAGACACATGCCCATGTGGACAAAATAAAGCCATTCCTAGCTTCATTTCTCACCCTAATCTTTTCCATAATTCTACACCACATCTTGCATTCATAACCCAACAAATCCAAGCATTTTATTCAAGCTAATTCTATCATTTAACATGATATATCATCATATACAATTACCAACCACTTTAAGCATTCTAATCAAGTATATTCCATCCATCATCATGGCATATCATTTCATGCATACATGTTTACAATCTTACCTTGGTTATGTCCTCATGTTAGACATAATTTGATCAACTACTTAACATATATGTGGCTAATATAAAATGACATTACAAGTATATCAAAACAATTGTTACTAGCCATTCCAATGGCTAGATTACAAGCATCAATTATGTTCACATGCCAATATTGCCAACATATCCTATACATGTCGTTACAACCGTAATTGATTTACCATATTGTACCGACATGGGCTGATGGATAGTGCGAGTGATCTCCGCCAAGCTTTCAATCCAACGAGCTTCCAATTTACTCTAAAACAGGGGAAAATAAAATGGGGTAAGCATAAAATGCTTAGTAAGTTCGTATAACATGGTACTTAACTTACCATTCATCCTATTTTGAGGTAACTATGTAAGGCATATTCACTAAATTTGAACTCAAGCCCTACACACATCCTCAATGCCCTTGTTAGTCATATAATCCATGATAACATAAAGTCATGTATAAGCTCAATCAACAATCAAGTTTCCATGTACACTTATCATCTTTTCATATTTTCATACATCACTAGTCATAAAATCATTTCTTTGTATTTCATGTAATATCCTTTTCCATGTCATATTTCATATCATATATATATATATCATTCCATGTCAATTTGTCTTAAATTCATATTTGCCCTTATCGAGCTTTGCCCGTTGAATTTATTCGAAATATTGATGGATACACAGGCAGTACACTCAAGGTGTACGAATTAGAATATGTCAATTCGTGCCCAATGGTACCCATATGGTACAATTTTATAGAGTACACTCTCGAGCCACATATATGTAAACAACAGGATTACCAGTCCAGGCTAAATCTTTTTTTACGGCATATGCTCTAAAGAGCTTGATTTGGATTACATGTTCGGGCTAAATCCAATCCATAACATATGCTCGAGAGGACTGATATAAGGATTACCTGTCAGGGCTAAATACTTTCTATAATAAGGTAAATAGAATTCTCGTCGGAGCTAAATTCTTTAGCGACAAATATAGGAGCTCATTCATTTTGGGAAATCAAATATCCATAGATTTTCCATTTTATTCAACCGAGATTTAAACATTTTCTCAAGAATTATTGGGCTTGTGGTTATTTCATACATCCACAACATTCATATAATTCAAATAAACACATTCGACATTCATGTCAAGCATATAAGTAACACTTTTATCTTTTATCCTTTATCGAGACATTATCATTTAATTTAAACATTTTCATTTATCGGGCTTGATCGGATATGTAATCATTTTACATATTTATGACATTTATACAATTTACCTAATCAAAATCAATGCAAGCATGTAAACAAACACAATTTAGTTACACGAACTTACCTCGACAAAGGTCCATGTACGTAAAATCTACTAATCCGACATTTTCCCCATTCTTTGTTTTAACTCTGAATTTGGTCTGTCGTATCTATAATAGTAGATTTAACATCAATTTATCATATTTTATATTCATGTGGACTAAATTTTCATCCTTGGAAAAATTACTATTTTGCCCCTAACTTTTCCATAAATTCCATTTTTGTCCCTAGGCTCGAAAAATGAAACTTGTTCAAATTATTCCCTTTTCCAAGCCTAACCAAAGCCCCATTACAAATTTTACAGCACATGTATTCATAAAATTTTAGAATTTTTCATCAAATTTTACAACTTTTCATTTTAGTCCCTAAATCATGTTTTCATCAACAATCACTATGTAAAAGTTGTTTATCTATCAATAATCTTTCATTTTCTACCATAAAATTCTAATTTCCAGCATATACATCCATGACCCATTTCATACTTCGATAACTTTTTAAATTAATTCCCCAAATAGAGAGATTAAGCTATCTCAATTCCAAAAATATCAAAATTACTAAAAACGGGACCTAGAAATTTACCCAAATTGGCCACGAAAGTCTCTTCTCTCTCTCTTAGGGTTTCCATGTTTATTTTGGGGAAGAAGATGAGAAAATATTATTTCTATTTTCTTTCCATCTTTTTTCTCATTTTCCATGGATGAATCATCCAAAAATATCTACATACTTTTTATTATTGGTCTAATTACCATATAAGGACCTTAATTTTTGAATTCCACATCTATTTAATCCTTATAGCTAATAGAATTCAATTATCGCATTTTATGCGATTTTGTCCTTCTCGTAATTAAGCACTCAATCGATAAAATTTTCGTACCAAAATTTTCACATATCATACCTATCATAATATAGACCAAAAAATAAAATAAAAATAAATTTTATTTTTGGCTTTGATTTGTGGTCCCGAAACCACTATTTCGACTTCACCAAAATTGGGTTGTTACACGACGTGCACACTTTTGACAATTGGGCTGATTTCCCTTAAGACTGCCTATGCTCGCAACGGACGTAGCTTGAGGCTTTGAACTCGTATGATGTTTACCTCGATCTCTACCAGAATATCACACTAAAACTATCGAACGGTTATGATTTTCTTTCAACTTCTTCAATGATAATTGGTATGACTTTCTCGTTGATCTCTTTCCCAAATTTTGAGCTTCATAATTAACTTTTCTCTTTTCTTTGCTAAGCTATTCAGCTTTATGTGCTCAGTCAACTAAAAAAAATTTCTTTCAACTCGAGCATTCCAACCAACAGCTTTATGTCTTCGTTCAACTTGTCTACAAACTATTTACACATGGCAACTTCGGTTGGTATACATTCCTGGGCATAGTTGCTTAGTCTAAAAAATCGTAACAGCCCTTATCTGTATTCAACACTTGAACTGGGTATGAGGCATTACTGTACTTAACTTGCTCAAACGTACAACATCGATCCATATAATTTCATTACAAATTAAAACTTTTCATTTGAGACTATAATGTCCATATTATAGGTCTACGAGACCTTAAACTTGCACCCGGAATAATTCGGGACCAAAGAGGACAATCTTGAACACTTAGAAAATTTTGACACAAAATAGGGCCACACGCTCATGTGAAGAGGGACACGCCCGTGTGGGCAGGCCGTGTAATCACACACACCCATGTCCCTAGTCTGTGTGGATTTTACTTTTCCTTTCGAACCTACAGAGGTTTTCACACGGCCTGACACACGCCCATGTCGATAGCCCGTGTCCCTCACACGGCCATGGCACTCCCTTGTCTGCACCTGTGTATGAAGACCTTGCCATTCTATTTATGACGTCATCATCTCAATAAGGTCACACGGCCAAGGCACACGCCCATGTCCTTTGGTCGTGTGTCAAATTAAATTCCTAATTTCAAGTGTAGACTTCACACGGCCCAAGCACATGCCCATGTCCTTGGCCGTCTTTCCCACATGGTTGAGACACATAGCCGTGCCTCAGTCCGTGTGTTTACTACTGAGTATTCTAACTTGCCAACCTAGCATGCATGGGGACACACGGCCTATCAATATGCCCATGAGGTTGACCGTGTGTCACACACGGCCTAGACACACGCCCGTGTGTCTACCTCTATGGACAATTGTAAGGCTATCTACCAAGCCAATTGCCACCATACAAAACAACCACACTTATACCAATTCAATACAACATACATCATGACCACAAGACACTTCTAAGAACCCAAAATCAAGGCATCCAAACACTTCATGAACTTCATCATCATTGAATATATAAACTTGTCAAGTATTGGCCAATTTCCAATGACCATTTACAAAATGAATTTGATAACATTAATAGCCACACATTGGCTAACAAATATGATATAACACAAAACAACCAAGTTCCTATACATGCTATATTCAAAAAAAAAAAATCTAACTTTGGTATACCAAAGAGAAGTTGATAGTGTGATTTCAAACTCCGACGTCCTATGATCTCTGAATTAACTTGGCGATACTACAAGGAAAAGAGAAATGAGAGAGGTAAGCATGAAGCTTAGTAAGTTTTCATGAAATAAATAGTAACATAAAGGCTCATAATGTCATCCATCCATTGCATTGAATAAAAACACAAAGTCTCTAGCATATTATCATAACTTACTCATGCTTACTCTTACCAATTACATGTCATGTCATATATCGTAAACATTTCTCGTGAATTACTCACATGTACCTGTATCACTTCATTACATAAGTTTAGCACTAATCTCATCTCTATTACAAGCATAATTACTTATTCCATTGAATCACTTGGAATACCCAAGGATACTCATTCATCATCACACACATAAACACGACGCCAATGCCATATCCCAGATATGGTCTTATATGGGGTCACATCTCGATGTCGATGCCATATCCCAAATATGGTATTATATGGAATCTCATACCAATGACAATGCCATATCTCATATATGGTCTTATACGATTTTCATATTCGATGCTAATGCCATATCCCAGATATGGTCTTATACGAATTTCATATTTGATGCCGATGCCATATCCCAGATATGGTCTTATACGGAATCTCATATCGATGTCGATGCCATATCCCAGATATGGTCTTATACAATTTTCATATTCGATGCCAATGTTATATCCCAGATATTGTGTTATACGAGATCTCAATTCAGTTCCGAGGCCATGTTCCAGGCATGGTCTTATATGGGACCTTACCAATCTCATGTCTTGAGGATGATATCCTCTCACTTCGTACAGTCCAATCGAAACTTAAACATCATAAATTTTCATCACTTTCTCGTTGAACATCAATAGTCATTTTCATAGAAATATTGTACATTTTCATGAATATCAAACACTTTAAAACATATAACATGATGTTGAATTTATTACATACAAACTTACCTCGATTTCAAAATAAGCCAATTTGCCATCTAGTCCGATACCTTGCCTTTTCCTCGGTCAAGTTTAATTCTTCGTTCTTCTTAATCTATAATAACAAATTAGCTTATTTAATTATCACATTAATCAATATATTTCAATAATCATACTTTGGCAAATTTACCATTTTGCCCTTAGACTTTCACAAAATGACGATTTTACCTCTAGGCCCGTAAATCAATTCTAATCAAATTTCCTCCTTTAACAAGCCTAGCTAGACATTTATTACTCTTATGGAAACCCTCAATACTCATTATTTGACACATTTAACACCTATTTTACAACATTTACGAAAAGGTCCTTTTAGGTATTTTCATGGTAACACCTTTCATAAAAGTTGTTTATTTAACAAATAAGACTCATTTTCTTGCATAAAATTTCAAAAATCAGCACTAGTTCTCTCATGGAAAAACCCTATATTTTTAGCCATTTTTCAAAAAAGTGCCTTCATTAGCTAGCTCAAGCTACAAGGGTCTCAAAAGTACAAAAATTATCAAAGAATGACCATTAAAGCACTTACTTGCAAGGAGAAAAGCTTGGCTGAAATTTTTGTGCTCTCAACTCCTACTTTGCTGCTATTTTTTTATGGTGAAGGTGGAGAAGAAAAGATGATATTTTTCTTTTCTATATTTTAATATAACTAGTCAATTAAGTCACCTAATTTCCACCCACTTTGACTAAATTTCTAATTCTTTGTCCCTATGGTCGACCACCACCCTATACAAGGCCTAGTTGCACATTAGGGACCTCCAATTAATATTCTATGGCTTTTAAACACCTTTAGCTTGTAAAATAGAACTCTCGCACCTTATGCGATTTAGTCCTTTTTTACAATTAAGCATGCAATCGCTAAAATTAAAGCACCAAAATTTTCATGCACCTATATAATCATGCTATAACTCATAAAATAATATAAAAAATAATTTTATTCAACCTCAAATTAGTGGTTTCAAATCCACTATTCCAATTAGCCCTAAATAAAGTCATTACAAAAATTCCCTCTCATACTCAAACACTCTCATTCAGCCCCGTTTAAGCTCAAGAAACTCTTTGTGTTTCTGATCAAGAAACCTCTAACTTATATACTTCTTTCAGAGCTCAATTTGAAAGAATTCTCAATCTATTCACTCTCTCGGTACCACTGAAACCAAAGTGTTCCACCACTGATAAGTTGAGTCTTTCAGTAGAGATACAACACATTTTACACACCCTGTCGGTGCACAAGACAATTCATCAAAAACCCTGATCATGTTTTCTAACTAGAACTTGGATTTCTTCAGATCATCTTTAGTTGTAGCTCTAAATTCTTCAGCCCCATATTTAAAATATTTATCAACTGGCGGCTTGCTAACTTGCATTGGTTGTAACAGCCTGATTTAAGGGCTAGTCAGAACAGTGGTTCGACACCGCTAATCTAAGGTTAGAGAAAGTTATTTTTATGTTATTCTGTGAGATAGAGCATGATTATATAGGTGCATGAAAATTTTGGTGCTTTAATTTTAGCGATTTCATGCTTAATCGCGAAAAAGGACTAAATCACATAAAATGCGAAAGTTTAAAATTTCAAGCTAAGGGTGCCAAATAGCTATGGAATATTAATTGGAGGCCTTTAAAGGGAAATTATCCCCTTAAATAAAGGTTGATCGGCCATAGGGGACAAGAAAGTCAAAGTTGGTAAGGATTTGGTGACTAAATTGATTGTTTTATATTAAAATAAAGAAAAGATGATATCCTTCTCTTTACTCATCTTCTTCCACCGAAAAAACAAGAACAATAGGGGTTTTAAAGCTTAAAAATTTTAGCAAACTCTTCTCCCTACTAGTAAGTGCTTTTAATGGTTTTTCTTTATGATAATTGTACTTTTGGAACCCCTAAAGCTTAAGCTTTCTAAAGAGGGGACTATCTTGCAATATGGTAAAAAGTTTAAGGTTTTGCCATGTGAGCTTTTAAGTTGCTTTCTACATTTTTATGGAAGAAAATAAGTCATAGATGTTTAATAAATAACTTTTCTGAAAGGTGTTACCACGAAAACACCTAAAAGGACCTTTTTGTAAAGGCTATAAAATATGTAGTAAATGTGTGAAATGTTGAGTTTTGATGGTAGCCATAAGAGAAATAAGTGTTCACCTAGGCTCGTTAAAGAGAGAAATTTGATTAGAATTGTTTTTTGAGCTTAGGGGTAAAATGGTCATTTTTTAAAAGTCTAAGGAAAAACTAGTAATTTTGCCAAAGCATGATTATTAAAATGCATTTATTAATGTGATAATTAAATGAGTCAATTTGCTATTATAGATTAAGAAGAACCAAGAATTAACCTCGACTGGGAAAAAAATAAAGTATCGGACTAGATCGACAATCTTGCCTATTTTGAAATCGAGGTAAGTTTGTATGTGATAAATTCAACATTTATGCTAGTATGCTTGAGGACGTTTGATACTGTAATGATACATGACATTCTATGAAATTGAGTAATGGTGTTGAATGAAAAATATGATAAAAGTTGAGATGTTGAAGTCCCGGTTGGACTATAATAAATGTGAGAATATTATCACCCAGGCATGAGATGGATAAGGTCCCGTGTAAGACCATGATCGGGACATGGCCTCGACACTGAATTGAGATTCCATATAATACCATATACGGGATATGGCATCGATATTGAATATGAGAATCGTATAAGACCATATCCGGGATATGGCATTGATACTTAATGTGAGATCCCGTATATGACCATATTCGAGATATGGCATCAGCACTCAGAGGTAACCCCATGTAAGACCACATCTTGGATGTGGCATTGGCTTCGAGTTTATATTAATGACGATGAATATGCGTACTTAAGTATCCCTAGTAATTTAGTGGGATAAATAGATAAGTATCTCTGCCACGTAGTCAGCCCCATCGGCAGGTTAATCGACTGTGTGTCCCCTTGCATGCTAGGTTTACAAGTTAGTATGCTCAATAGTAAACACACGGGCAGAGACACGGTCGTGTGTCTCAACCGTGTGAAAGGCACGGCCATGGACATGGGCATGTGCCTAGGCCGTTGAAGTCTACACCTAAAATTAGGAATTTAATTCGACACACGGTCTAAGGACACGGGCCTGTGCCTTGGTTGTGTGACCATAGTGAGGTGATGATATCATAAACAGAATGCCATGGTTTTGGCACATGGGCCATGACACAAGTGTGTCGAGGACGTATGAGGAACACGAGCTAGAGACACAGGCATGTGTCTGGCCGTGTGAAAACCCCCTGTAGGTTCGAATTAGAAAATAAAATTCATATGAGCTTAGGATATGGGCGTGTGTGACCACACGGCCTGTCCACACGGGCGTGTCCCATATCACACAGGAGTGTGGTCCCTGTTAAAGCCAGAATTTTTTAAGTGCATAAAAGTTTTTGATTTAATTCCAAAACCTTTCGAGTGTATGTTTAAGGCCTCGTAGGCCAATGATAAGGATGTTATGTATATGAATGAGAAGTTTTGAGTTGGAAATGAATTTTTAAAGCCCAAAGTTGTATGTACAAGCAAGTTTAGTCAGGTAATGGCTCATACTCGGTTCCAGAGAGGAATACGAGTAAAGGGTGTTACATTTAGTGGTATCAGAGCTACAGTTTAGTTGATTCTCGGACTAACGTAGCATAAGTATGAGTCTAGCTATACATGCCATACATAAGAGTAATTGTGTAATGATAGTTGACGACTCCTGACGATTTGAATTGTGTTTTTATATAGTAAATGGATCCTGATCTTGACCGAGCTGTAGTCGATGATACTGCAAGTATTGCGTCGGCTCCCGCACAAGGGATCGCGCTAGTAGAGAGTAGACCCGAGACTATGGGTCAGGGAGAAGAGGCTCGAGAAGCCTTTCTCCATATGATGAGCAAATTCTAATGCTCAACCCCCTCCACCCCTACCTATTGCTCAACCTGCTCCTGTAGCTCCTCAAGTGGTTGAGGTAGTAAAAAGAGAAAAGCCTCTGGTCGATAAGATCTAGAAACAATAAGCAGAGGAATTTTGGCCTAGTAAAGACAATGACCCAAAAAGGCAGAATTTTGGCTTGAGAATACCATTAGGGTATTCGATGAGTTGTCATGCACGCCTTAGGAGTGCATGAAGTGTGTGGTATCTCTTAAGAGATTCGGCCTATCAGTGGTGGAACACCCTTATATCGATGGTACCAAGGGAGAGAATTAACTCGAAATTCTTCCAAGAGGAATTTCAGAAGAAGTATATTAGTCAGAGATTCATCTACCAGAAAAGAAAAGAGTTTTTGGAGTTAAAGTAGGGCCAAATGACAATGACCGAATACAAACGTGAATTTGTAAGACTTAGTAAGTATGCACGGGAGTGCGTGTCTACCAAGGCTATCATGTGCAAAAGGTTAGGATGGGTTAAATGAGGATATTTATTTATATGTCAGAGTTTTCGATCTAAAAAAATTTGTAGTGTTGGTAGATAGAGCCTATAAGGCTGAAGATTTGGCCAAAGAGAAAAGAAGAGCTGAGACTGAGTCCCGTGACTCAAGAAAGAGGCAACTGAGTAAGTCATACCGATCCTCATCTAGGAGGGATTTCACTACTCGATCAGCCACTTCAGCTGGGTTTTTAAACCAAATTAAGGGCAAACAGTTCTTTGGGTCTAAGGCTTAGACTACTTTAGTTGCTAGTGTTGGTAATGCCCGACTGAGTAGACCGAAATGCCCACAGTGTGGCAAACATCATTCTGGTGAGTGCCAAGCAAACGAGAAGGCTTTTTTCAGGTGTGGGTCTCTAGACCATCTTATCAGAGATTGCCCCGAGGTGGGTGAGAAAGAAAAGTCGCAGAATGCAAGACTGGGAAGTATGGCTAGAGGAAGACCACAGAGAAACCTGAGAAATGAGATGAGTAGCAAGAATTTATCTAGAGAGTAGACTGCAAGAGTTGAGGGTAGAGCACCGGCGAGAGCATATGCCATTCGTGCCCACGAAGAAACGTCCTCCCCCAATTTGATTATGGGTACATTTTATCTCTATGATATTCATGTTGTAGCTTTAATTGATCCAGGGTCTACCTACTCGTATATTTTCATGGAATTAGTCTCTAGCAAGAGCATGCCTATAAAGTTTACTGAATTTGTGATAAGATTGTTGAATCCCCTAGACAGATGTGTATTGGTTGATAGAATATGCAAAGGTTGCCCTTTGATGATTAGGGGTCATTATTTTTCTGCTAATCTCATGTTATTATCGTTTGATGAGTTCGATGTCATTCTTAGGATGGATTGGTTAGTTACTCATGATGTGATTGTGAATTGTGGAAAGAAGTTCATTGAGCTAAAATGTGAAAGTGGAGATCATATTCGTGTTGAATCAGATAAGCAAGATAGATCACCAGTACTAATATCATCCTTATTGACTTAGAAATATTTAAGAAAAGGGTACAAAGCTTACCTTGCCTTTGTGATGAATGCTAAAGAGACTGAGTTGAGAATTTAATCAGTGCCTATAGTATGCGAGTATCCAGATGTTTTCCCGAAGGAATTTCTAGAGCTACCTCCAGTTAGAGAAATCGAATTTGGGATTGAGTTATCTCTTGGTACTGCCCCCATTTCTAATGCTCCATACAGAATGGCTCCAACTGAGCTAAAAGAGTTGAAGGAACAATTCCAAGAATTAACGGATAAAGGCTTCACAAGACCAATTTATTATCCGTAGGGTGCTCTCTTATTATTTGTGAAGAAGAAAGATGGTTCCATGAGGTTATGCATAGATTATCGGTAGTTCAACAAGGTAACTGTGAAGAATAAGTACTTGTTGCCGAGAATCGATGATTTGTTTGATCAATTGAAGGGAGCCACAGTGTTTTCCAAGATAGACTTAAGGTCTGGATATTATCAGTTCAGAATCCACGACTCGGACGTGCTGAAAACTGCATTTAGGACTAGGCATGGCCACTATGAATTGTTGGTCATGCCTTTTGGTTTAACAAATTCCCCAGCCATTTTCATGGACTTGATGAATCGCATTTTTCGGCCATATTTGCATAAATTTGTCATGGTCTTCATTAATGATATACTGATCTACTCTCAGGATGAGAACGAGCATGCTGAGCATTTGAGAGCGATTTTGCAAATTTTGAAAGATAAACAATTATATGCCAAGTTTAGTAAAAGTGAATTTTTGCTTAAGGAAGTTAGATTTTTGGTGCATATCGTCTCGAGAGATGGAATTAGAGTTGACCCGAGTAAGATTTCAGCAAATATAGATTGGAAACCACCAAAGAATGTAACCAAAGTTAGGATTTTTCTGGGTATGGCAGGCTATTATAGACATTTTGTTAAGGGATTTTCTGTGATAGCTACTCCAATGATGATGTTGCTACAAAAGGATGTAAAGTTTGAATGGACCGAAAAGTGCCAACAAAGTTTTGAGAAACTAGAGGCGATGTTGATTGAGGCTCCTGTTTTGGTGCAACCTGAGCCTGGAAGAGAAATTGTGGTCTACAGTGATGCATCCATGAATGGATATGGTTGTGTACATATGTAAGAGGGCAAGTTGATTGCATATGCTTCTAGACAATTAAAGTTGCACGAGAAGAATTACTCGACCCATGATTTAGAGTTGGCTACTGTTGTGTTTGCATTAAAGATATGGAGACACCATTTATATGGTGAAAGGTGTCAGATATTCACCAACCATAAAAGCCTAAAGTACTTGATGACTCAAAAGGAATTGAATTTGAGGCAATAAAGATGGTTAGAGCTGATAAAGGACTGTGAGCTAGTGATTGACTATCATCTGGGAAAGGCAAACATGGTTACCGATGCTTTGAGTTGAACATCTTTGTTCGCGCTGAGAGCCATGAATACACAGATGACTTTGTCTGAAGATGGTTCTATTCTAGCTGAGTTGAGGGCTAGACCATTATTTCTTCAAGAGATTTATGAAGCTCAAAAAGGTGACAGCGACTTACAAGCGAAAAGAATTCTATGCCAGTCAAATGTTGAGTCAGACTTTTGGGTAAGTCCTGACGGATGTTTGATGTTTCGAGATAGGGTCTGTGTCCCATCCCATGTCCGTACCCATGTAACTCTCTAACTTGGGTCACACGGCAAAGCCACACACCCGTGTGCCAGGCCGTGTCCTAGGCCGTGTGACTGCCTGACTTGCAACCATTTGAAACCTACAAGTGACACACGGTCGTATTGCATGGTCGTGTGTCACACAGGGCTGAGACACACACTCGTGTCTTAGGCCACATGGACAAGAAATAGGCGAAATTCAAGCAATTTCTTTCACCCAAATCAAGCACACACCTATAAGCCTTAAAACATACCTAAAACATGCATAATAAGGCCAATTCAATAGATTATTTATCCATACAGCCAATATGCCCAAACGACACTCAATCACAACAACCAAGCATAGTTAAACATATGCATAATTTAGTCATTCCTCATTCATACATTTCTAGCCTATTTTGTAACACCCCAAACCCGGCCTAGAAGTTAGGCCCGAATCTAGCATGTCACATTGGAGTGTTTTTCGAGAAACCATGGTTCCATTTGAAAACCTTTCTTGTTATTAAAAACTAAAGTCCCAGTTTGCATTTGTTTATTATTAATCGACATTTATTAAAAAGTTATTACCTAAAAAAAACTTTGTCTGTTGCGAAAACTTAATTAAAATGACTGACTTATGAAAATGTGATGTTTACGATCTATTTGGGAAAGCATAGTATTTTGAAAGCAGATATTATTTTGGAAAACCATGATACAAATTTTAGCAGATTTAAAACATAATAAACTAAAAATCCAAAACTAAAACCAGAATTTAAGAGAGGCCTTATTACAAAATACTAACCCAAGTTAAAAATAAGTGAATACTAGAGTTCAAAACTACTCGTAGTGTGGCCTCCTCTGAGTCCTCCAACACATCGAACCGCTTACTGAGGATTACCTGAGGAAAAAAATATTAAAAAGAGGGTGTGAGTTTACGAAAATTCAGTGTGCATAACCCTCATCAATAAGAACATGAATCACAATAGTTTGGGACGAAGCCCATTTCAGTAACAGTGACAATTGGGCCTTAACCCATAAAAGCCTCAGTTGGGCCTTAACCCATAAATGTCACGAATCATATTTATCTGGGCCTGAGCCCATCTCAAATAAAACCACATATGCAATGCATTAATGCCCATACCAACCCTGCACTCTGTCTCCTATCCAACCCTGCACTCCTGTGGGGATTTAATCGACCCACCTATCCCTACACTCCTTATGTAGCACCGATTGTGGCACTAACTTATCGGTGTAGCATAGCTGCTCGGTGGCTAAAAGCCTTCGGTGGATCCACAGTCGTCAAGCGACCATGCGATCCTAGCTACACTTCCCCTTTCGAATAATCCCATCCCCATGCAACATAATAACACATGAATGCAACATACAATAATAATCATACGATAATAATCATAAATCACATACAAGAATAATCATATAACATGTAGGGGCATTTTTGTCATTTTTGCCATCCAGGGGCATATCGATCATTTTACCCATCGTGTGTATTTCCGTAATTTACCTACCAAGGGTATTTTCGTAATTCACCTACTAAAGGTATTTTCGTAATTTACCCACCAAGGGTATTTTCGTAATTTACCTACCAATGGTATTTTCGTAATTTCGCACCTGCAATGGCCTTTTTGAAGGCCCATAGTTGCCCCAAGTGACTCGATTACCATTCTGATCTTTACCGAATTGTTAGCCCTAAACTCAATTTCGGCCCATTCGAGCCCACGAGCTTGTGTGGCCCACCTAGCACAAATCTAGCCACGTATATAAAATTCACCTAGTCTAGTTCACTATATACTACACCATCATACATTTTATTCAATTGGGCCCACTTCGGCCCATTGTGGCCTAATGGCCTCAACCCACAAGAACACTACTGATGGCCTCAACTACCGCATCGAAGCCCCACACATGCGCTCTCTAAATGTAACACCCCAAACTTGGCCTAGAAGTTAGGCTCGAATCTGGCGTCACATTACAGTGCTTTTCGAGAAACCTTGGTTCCATTTGAAAACCTTTCTTGATATTAAAAACTAAAGTCCCAGTTTGCTTTTGTTTATTAATAATCGACATTTATTAAAAAGTTATTACCTAAAAAAACTTTGTTTGTTGCAAAAACTTAATTAAAATGAATGACTTATGAAAACGTGATGTTTACGACCTATTCCCGAAAGTGTAGTATTTTGAAAGTAGATATTGTTTTGGAAAATCGTGATACAAAGTTTAGCGATTTAAAACATAATAAAATAAAATCCAAAACTAAAACCGAATTTAAGAGAGGCCTTATTACAAAATATTAACCCAAGTTAAAAATAAGTAAAATACTAGAGTCCAAAAGCGCTCGTAGTGTGGCCACCTCGAGTCCTCCAAAGACGTCGAACCACTTCATCGAGGATTACATGAGAAAAAATATTAAAAGAGGGTGTGAGTTTACGAAAACTCGGCAGTATAACCCTTATCAATAAGAACATGAATCACAGTGATTCGGTGAAGCCCATTTCAAGATCTGTGGCAATTGGGCCTTAGCCCATAAAAGCCTCGATTGGGCCTTAACCCATAAATGTCACGAATCATATTTATTTGGGCTGAGCCCATCTCAAATAAAACCACATATGCAATGCATTAATGCCCATACCAACCCACACTCATCTCTCGTCCAACCCTCGCACTCTGTGGGGATTTAATCGACCCACCTATCCTTACACTCCTTATGTAGCACCGATTGTGGCACTAACTTATCGATGCAAAGATAATCTCTTTCGGTGGCTAAAGCCTTCGATGGATCCACAATGTCAGCGACCATGCGATCCTATCTACACTTCCCTTTCGAATAATCCCATCCCCATGCAACATAATAACACATGAATGCAACATACAATAATAATCATACGATAACAGTCATAAATCACATACAAGAATAATCATATAACATGTGGGGGCGTTTTCATCATTTTTGCCCTCCAGGAGCATATCGGTCATTTTACCCATCGAGGGTATTTCCGTAATTTACCTACCAAGGGTATTTTCGTAATTTACCTACCAAGGGTATTTTCGTAATTTACCTACCAAGGGTATTTCGGTAATTTTGCAGCCTAAGGGTATTTCAGTAATTTTGTAAACTAGGGGTATTTTGGTAATTTTATAATTCGGGGCTATTTCGATAATTTTGCAAATTAGGGGTATTTCGGTAATTTCACAAATTAGGGTATTTTGGTAATTTTACAAACTGGGGGTATTTTGGTAATTTTGAAAATCAATGGTATTTCAGTAATTTCACAAATCAAGGGTATTTCGATAATTTCACAAACCGGGGTATTTTGGTAAATTCACAAATTAAGGGTATTTCGATAATTTCATAAACTGGGGGTATTTTGGTAATTTCACAAATTGAGGGTATTTCGGTAATTTTACAAATTGGGGGTATTTTGGTAATTTCACAAGTTGAGGGTATTTTGGTAATTTTACAAAATAGGAACATTTCGATAATTTCACAAATTGGGGGTATTTTGGTAATTTCAAAAATTGGGGGTACTTTGGTCCCTTTCGGGTTTTAGCTATGAACTTTGGCCCATCAACAAGTCCTCGTGACTAAAGTGAACAGACACTACGCACCAAGTAGGATTCCAGAAAAGAGGAGGTGGGCCACTAGGGCCGCTTAAATACCAAGCTCTCCCTAGATCCAATCCTAGACATGCGTACGCTCGTTGCCACACTCCAACCCCGCGACTTGTTCACAGACATGTTTAATTAAATTAAGTCTTACGGAATTTACGAGTTGTTCAAACTAGACCTAAGGTCCATAAACCCTAACATACATGTCTACGTCCCCATAAGCCCATCAAAACCAAATTACAACCTTACGGCCCATTAGGCCCAAATTTCATCTTATGGCCTATTAGGCCCAAGGTATATCCAGATCATGTATCAAGCATGGCTAACTTAATTCATACAATCAACCAAAGCATTTTATCAAACTTAGCCTCAGGGCCCATCGGGCCCAGTTAGCCACTTTCGGCTATGCCGATTTCGTGTGTGCAATGTTTGTACACACCTGGTAACCACGCGCGCTGCAAACCTCTTAGTCACGAACCTATAATCGACATCAACTAACGATTAATCATAACTTAATACACTTATCGAAAACTGAAACCTCACCATAACCTAACCGCTCACCTCACGTTATAGTAGCCCTTCCTTCGCTACTATTGGCAATTATCCTCTAGTACTGCACCCAAACGCCCACCAAGGTATATTAACTCTCCTCATAGAATGTGCTCTATATATAGCTAGCTTCTCACCTTCCTTCTTTGTATCTTACCGATGTGGGATCCCTCCGTTAGCAGAGTTTAAATCCAACTTAAACTCTTCTCGTCCAATCAGCAAAATAGATACTCCCTTGCTTCTCATGAGATTCGAACCCAAGCTCCCCTATAACATAATCCACGCTGCTAGCCACTTTACCAACTAGCTCCTTGTTTCTAAAATCATGCTAATTAAATATAAGTCCTATGGCCAAATTCAAAATCCATTTAAAAGAAAACTAAAAAGCAAGCACCAATACTTGAACCTTGGACCTCCTTCCTTCTTCTATGGCGTCACCCCCTTGCTCCTTAAGTGGCGTCACTTTGCCACTACACCACATTCCACTTGTCATTTTTTCCCAACATTTTATTCTTAAAGCCCACATTTTTGCCCACATTTTATTCTTAAAGCCTACCTACCTAAAGCCAAAGTTTGACCTCGGGACTTCATAGAAGCCCCCTAACCTTCCAAAATCACTCACCTACTAGATCCAACTGGCACTAATGTCGTTCTCTTGTTCTCAAAAATTTTAAACGCACCTACACCTAAGGCCCATTGGGCCTAATTCTTCTAGGCCCAATTTCGGGATGTTACATATTTCCATACCAAACTTATCGCAATGACCACATGCCAAATCCCATTCAAACATACCAAAATGGTCATTCAAAACATACATTCACTTGACCATTTCAACACCAACCATCAAAGCATCAACATACCAAAAGTTCACCAACCATAATACCACATTTACAAGCCAAACATAACAACTATCTCATTAAACACAATTCACCTATACATGCCATTATAACCATAACCAAAACATCAAAACCCATCGATATAATCGTTGGATAGTGTGATAGGTCTCCGACGAGCTTCCAAACCTATCGAGCTTCCGATAATCTAAAAAAACATAGGAAAGAAAAACAACGTAAGCACATAATTCTTAGCAAGTTCGTAAATCATGAACATAACTTAGCATTTCAATGCATAATCATAAAATAGACATGAATTAATCCAACATAGCTTGGCACAAGCCTAAGCATCATCAGCAACACAAGTTAGTGATTAAACACATAACTTAGCAATATGATCACTTGGTAAGGTATAGTACATGAATGTAGCATTACTTAAATTATACTTTTCCTAGTCATGAGTGTCCATACTTTGATCATTAACAATTCATACCTTTTCATGAATTCTTAATGTAACTTTTGGTACACTTGCCGTTCTTCCCCTTTTCATGCCCGTTGAACCACTTAGAATAATATCGGATACGCAGGAAGCTCACACAAAGTGTGCTAAATACATGGTCGAAACATCCCCTTTCCCTTTCCTTTACATAGATGCTTACTCGAGCCATAAATGGGTCTGTTCACACAACCTAGCGATTGGAATGTAGCTACATGATGCCGCTTACACAAGCTAACCAGTATCCACAACAAATGTCGAAACTTAACCATCGGTAGGACATTCAAGACCCAAAACATGGTAACCTTAATGACATGTCATTTGTATCCTAAATATTCTTAAGGTTCAAATGGGACTCGATAGTTGTCAAAACATCGTTGGATTTCTGTCATGACATGATATGGTGCATAACATAATAGCATTTAAATCAAATGCAGTAAAATGTTGTTTAAACAAACGAACTTATCTCGATCATAAAAACGACGAAATAAGATCAACTAATCTAATACTTTATCTTTCCCTCGATCTAGATCTACACGAGGCTTAACTTGATCTAAATAAGAAAATGCAATCCATTCAATACTCATTCTATTCAATTCAGGTCAAAATACAACATTTTACAAATTTACTCTTTTACCCCTAAATTTTAACTTTTTTACAATTTAGTCCTTAAGCCGTAAATTGAAATTCATGTAATTTCATCCATATACTATGCTAGCCTAATTCTATATAAACCCATTGGAAGTCATAAAATCATTATTTCATAATTTCGCCATCTATTTTACAGATTTAATAAATAAGTCCTTAATTGACAAGTTCAACCAAAATCACTTTACAAAATTTGTTTATTTATCAACAAAGATTTACTTTCTTCCATCAAACATAAAAAATCACATGAAAACATTCATGGTAAAATCTTAAATTTTTAACAGTTTTTCAAATTAGTCCCTGGGCTAGCTAGATTAAGCTATAACGATTCCGAAAACATAAAAATCATTAAAAACAGAATCGAAATTCTCTTACATGCATATGAGTCTTGGCCGAACCTTGAAACTTCTTCAATGGAGTTTCTAAGTTTAATTTTCATTAGATGGATGCATTTTGGAATACAACATTTTGTTATTCTTTATTTTACATAATTTTTGTATTAAATTATTTTTAACCTTATTATTAACCTTTAAAAACACTTACTTAGGGTCCATAAATGTCCACTCGATATAAAATGGTCTAATTACCACATAAATCCCTTTAACTATTTAATTTCATAGCTATTAGATACCTTAAACTATTAGAACTCTAATTTTACACATGTTACGATTTAGTCCTTTTACTAAATTAAACATCATAGTTTATAAAATTTCTTATCGAAATTTTTATAGGACACTAAAACATATTTTACACATTAAAATAATAATAAAATAAATATTTTCATGTCATACTTGTGGTCTCGAAACCACTTTTTTTATTTTAATGAAAATGGGTTGTTACACTACAAATGCTATTGGTGTATGAAGTGGACGCGTAACCATTATTGGACTATTGTAAGAAACTACCTAAGAAATGAATAAATCATTAGGAAAATGAATTTTAGTATGATATTAAGGAAACTTGGATAATAGGGTTGTTGCAATGAGGCATGACATGCCAAGTATAATTAATTAAGATACTAGCTACGTTATAACATAATGACTAAAGACAAGGGATGGATTAAGGCCAAAGGGTATGTTATGTAAACATATGTATTCCTATACACATCTCTTTATAGTTGTAAACTATTTATCTGGTGGATTGTTAGAACTAGGACGCGTGTCAAATATCCATAGGGATAAAGGTAAAATATCAAGGTAACCGAGGTAAGAAATGAGGGACCTTTCTCTTACTCCTTAAAGAAGGAAATGGGAGACCTTTCTCTTACTCCTTCAAGAAGTAATCTCTGTTTATAGAAAAGGGAGAAACATAGAGAATTCCTCTTATAGTTCAAGCTAAGTTGAAGATATGGATCTAGGCTCTGAGATGCCCCTTTGTTAAGGTAAGATCTACAATCTTACATACTAAGTTGTTAAGGAGTAGCTCAATTTAGATAGGAAAAATGTGTTGAAAGTATGAATAGAGAATGTACTGAAGTAAGAAAGATCTGGGCGAATTCTGAGCTAAGTATTGGACATAGTCTACCCTGCCCGAAGATAATGATAAGACTAGTACGTATGAAAAAGATATTAAGTTTGATAATAAGGTAATATTTAAGACAGAATATATAAAGTAAAGAGATGTTAAGTATAGTATGCTCAAGAGAGGAAGAAATGGTTTTGGAAAAAGAAAGTTCGTAGCCTAAGTATTGTACATGCCAAAGAATGAGCAAAGGTCAAGAAATACCCCAAGGATGTGCAAAATAACATATGCAATGTAGAATGAATGAAAAAGGTATTCTTAGGTTTAGCTTACTAAATTATTGCGAACTTGCAAAAGTTGTTTCTATTTTTAGGTCTGTAAAGGAATATGCGTCAAGAGATGATGTTATGGTTGTCATGCATGCAAAGAAAGGAAAATGGTGTGTTTGAGTCCACACAAAAGTTCATTATGTAGCAATCTAATATGTACTCAGCAGCATAAGAGATAGAATAGAAGTCGATAGAATTTTATTATTCTGAAATGTAAATGAAACCATACAATGTACAACATAAGAGATTTTGTTACACTCGTAGATAGACATTTACATCAATGAATTACAAAATAAATTTACACTTATAAGAAGGGTGTAGCACCCAAGATTTGGATCTAGTAGATTGGGTTAGGTCGAGGGCGTTACACGATAACTTAATGAAAATGACACATTTTTGGCAATCTCTAGATAAGGAAGCCCTTGAAGCTACCTCTAAAAAAGAACGCCTCTGTGGTGGACTCATAACAAAAAGAAAAGAAACCTATGGAAAAATTTGATAAACGATGTACGAGGTCTTTTGAAGGAACGATAAGTATGGCGAACTCTGAAAGAAAGGCTCGATAAGAAGTATTGTGGCAAACCCAGTATAGTAACATGTTAAGAAGAATAAGAGAAGAATACGCCAGCGTGAGTGGCGAATCAAAGGTATTCTATCAATAAGGCCCTTTGTAACAGGAACGATTAAGAAATCACGAAAGAATTAAATGAAGAATGTGATTTAGGTAACAATGATAGGTAATGCAAGTTATGATCTCAAAACGAAATGTGACACCAACAATGAAATGAATAGAATCTAAGGGATGTATCTGCTAGAGTTAAGTTAAAGAACAAGAGATAAAAAGTTGGATTAGAGATTTTTCAGATGAGATTCAGGTAAATAAGGGTTTACTCACTAAGTTCTATTGAACTTACCTCTATGTCTTCTTAATTACAGGTAAACGTATTAAAGGTTACGCCAAGAGGGATGACACAAGGGCTACACCAAAGGAGTGGCGAGTTGGGCTATAATGCCTACAGAGCAATGGGAGTAACATATCCAAGTTTAATATAAATATTGTGCATATGTTACGAAAATTGTTTATAATCATTATGGCGTGTACAAAATGTGTTAGTATTATAAACACTGCCAGTGATATTACTTAGAGTCAGAATAAGTGGAGTAATGTAAATAAGTAAGATATATGTATTTGTAAGTCCTTTTCGAGTGAAAAGTATTGTCCAATGGTTGTAATAACCCTTTGTACGCCTAGACATAAAATAGCTGACCAATGTTACTAATAAGATGTATTGTTGAAAGTTGTATGTTTTGGTTAAGATAAGTTTGTGTTAGATTGGTAACATTTGAGATCTGGATCTAGCGAATTAGATCATGTTGAGGGTGTTACAGGTTATCGATATCCTTATATAGCATAGAAAGTAGGGACAAAGCTTAGTGGGAAGATTAGAAAATCCCACTATATCCTTGTAACACGAGAATAAGCTTTCCTAATAATCTACCAAACATAAGTACTACCACTAATTAGTTTAGTGAGTAGTAAAACGTTACTTGTACTCTAAAACAAGTCAATTAAATAAGACATTTAGTTACCTAAACACATCAAGTTGTCATCCATAGTATTTTAGTTTCGTTTCAACTAGGTCTCAACTAAACTATACTGAGCCACTGTTTTCTTGCTAAAATACGAAAAATAATTTTATCGCTCTAGGAACTAAAAAGTTCTCTCAAAGTATTTGAGGTTGGTAGGCTGTCACACAAAAGAGTTCGCCAAACCCTAGAGTTTGTCAAATGGCGAATTCCAACCAGGTGTTCTGTAAAAAGAGCATACTGTCGCATCCACGTAATACGCCACCTAGACACTTAACGGATGATTCACTAATCTTTTTCTTTTTCTACCCCAACTTAATCAATTATACGCCAAACAATATATCAATACGGTCTACGTTGGGTTGGCTATTACAATTATCATGCAATGGTGGGCCAAATTTTACAATGCAATACTCCTTTAATGCTTCTCATGTAAGATTAGGCTTCTCATGTTCCTATTGATAAAACCATAATTGTGCTTGTCATATCATGTGAGATTTTGCTAGGTTCAACTTGTTAGTCTCAGTTGTTCACTAATTCGAGAAGAAATTTTTACATTAGTGTAACCATTAAGAGGTCCTATATACCATCAAAAGTTGAAAAATCCAACTTAGTGTATTGCAACACGATTCATGACCTTTTTGATAGATATGGTCGATTACCATGCCTATACCAATGACCTTCAATTTGTTTAATACCTTCCACACCTCCATTAGACTTCTTTTTATGGTTACAATTAAGGTTAACCAGTTCTCATTTTTGCAATGAAAGTTGTTTTAATTGACTACCCAATTTGTTCTCAAGTTCTATGAAATTTTCAGCCATTCGAGATTTCACTTCCACCATTCTTACTTTAAATTCTTCTCTAATGCTGAAACCACATATGGTGTCTAGCTTTGATGCCAAATTAATACAGCTCGAAGTTATGGCTCGAGTCATCAGACAATTTGTATGAAATTAATTTGACTTAATGGAGCTCTCCCTTGTTTTGTTTCTTTTATGTGAATGACCTAAAATTAACTAGTGAAACTCGTTGAAAGAAATTATAGTTCTTATACTTTTAAAAGAGAGTGTTAAACTTCTAAATATTGGAATAAATTCTACCTTAATTGTATTGTTATCCATCGACCTCTTAAATAGAGGTTACATATGTTTACTTGTTTGAACAAAAGACTTATAAGCTAAGTAAATTATTATAATGACTCTAAATAAAGAAAGACTCCTAATATCTCTCTAAATTACTTTTAAGTAAAAAGATCTCCTATAGATAAAAAATACTCATAAATTAAATCTCCTAATACATCTCATAAAACTAATACTTCTCTTAATAAAATCATAAACTAATGAAATAATTAATTTACATCTAACATTACTCCTCTCTTGGAAAAGAGTTTCTCCGTAAGCTCAAGATTGAATAACTCATGCATTTTTACCCCATTATTGCATGTAAGGATATTTCAATTTCTTGACACTCCTACTAATTTGGCGAAACATCATCGGGATAATTTATCTCCAACCAAAAATATTTTTTTCCATTAGTGTCGAACAAGTATGGTTCATCACAATTCTAACAAATGTATAGATCTAGTTTCCTTATTGTAGTTTTTCGTCATATGTAATTTTAAATGTTCAAAAGAATTTTTAATAAAATTACATCATTCATATTAATACTATTTGTATATGTCCTAAATGTTTATTTTCCCATAAAGCACAATGGACAAACAAATATTAGCTTAATAATTATTTAATGTTTAAACTAATATTATGTTGCGTTGTGTGGTTGGATCATAATCGAGAGAAGGCAACTTATTTTAGTAGATAATCTAAATTTTTCATAGTCTAATGAATAAAATTGATCAAATCAATCTAAAGACTATTATGTCATCTATAAAATTGAAATAAGAGATACATTGTCTTGGGTATCGAGCATATAATTCTCATAAGATAGAGACATAGGTGGGATTGTTTGAATTGACAATACATCAAACAAGACCCGAGTGGAATAAATTATAGGTCTGTTTATGGATTTATTGACTTGTGATGTTCATAGTGTGGATTACATCAATCCCGAGCAACCGACAAACTATGTGTGCTTGACTCGTAAACTTTGATGTATGGAAAGCCTAATTTTAATTTGTATGAGCCAAAATCTAGTATGTTAGGTATGTGACTTTTGCTTACATAGATTTACTTACAATAAAAAATTCAAAGCCCAACAAAAGCTAAATAATATCCTCTCATTGGCATTTCATGATAGATAAAAAACTAATGTGGCCACAAATCATTCATTTAGGAAGGATGGTTTAAGTTTAATGTGTTAGTAATTGACCTTTTCATGAAGGAAGATATAGTGATTACCGTGAGATAAAATAGGATCGGATTGGGTAAACGGATTATAAACGGATTTAATCCTATAAGATTAAGAATATCCTATGAGGGCAACATACATACAATGAGTTCACTAAACAAACACTTGATAAGTAGCTTTCGTAATGGTATATAACATAGAGATCTTAGTCATGGAACTTTAGTGGAACAACTCCATGAATTAATAATGTTGTAATTAATCTATGAAGAGTCAAAACTAAGTTCCAAATTTTTTATTCCTAATTATATATATCCAATTAGTTACTCTAGTAGTTTGGTATAACCTTGTATGGATTGCATTTGAATCGAGGAGATGGATATATGAAAACAATGAACTAGAGAAATAGATCATATGGATCACTATTTGTAATGATTACATTTTCTAGCTATGAGTAAAAGATGACCTAGTTATTAAATTAAATTCTTTGAATTATTATTTAATTGACTGTAATTAAATAATTGAAGTTCAAAGTGGAAATAAAATTAAGTAGTCATTGCGGTCTTGTTGAATAATTTAATTAATTTTTGACTCATATATTGTAATACAATAAAATCATCATGATTTTATAGATGTAAAATTGGATTAAGAAAATAAATTAAATGTGTGAATTAATTAAATTTATTTTGATTAAATAAATAATATTTTGGGAATAAAAACCATTTATGTAATGTTTCAATTAGTGGGCTAGTCGTAATGATGATCTCGAGATCACTAATCCGAGGTCAGAGAAAATTTATTTTAATCTTATTTTATGAATTAGAACATGATTATATAAGTGCATGAAAATTTTGGTGCTTTAATTTTAGTGATTTCAAGCTTAATCGCAAAAAAGAACTAAATCGAATAAATTGCGAAAGTTTTATTTTATTAGCTAAAGGTGCCTAATAGCCATAGAATATTAATTTGGGGTCTTTAAAGTGCAATTAGACCCCTAAGAATGGACTGGCAGGGCATAGGAGACAAAAATTGACAAAATTGGTCAAAGTTGGTAAAAGTTGGTGACTAAATTGACTTGTATTAATAATATAAAGAAAGAAAATATAGCAAGCTTTCTTCCTAACAAGTAAGCTTTCTTCCTAACAAGTAAGCTTTCTTCTTTCCATCACCACCAAAAATTAGCAGCAAAGAGGGGTTTGAAAACTCAAAAATTTTAGCAAGCTTTCTTCTTAACAAGTAAGTGATTTTAATGGTTTTTCTTGAAGATAGTTGTACTTTTAGAACCCCTAAAGCTTAAGCTTTCTAATGAGGGGACTATCTTGCAATATGGTGAAAAGATTAGAGCATTTCCATGAGATCTTACAATGTTATTTGCTGCATTTTTATGGAAGAAAATGAGTCTTAGTTGTTAGATGAACAGCTTTTGTGAAAGGTATTGCCATGAAAACACCTAAATGAACCTTTTTGTAAAAGTTGTAAATTTGGTAGTAAAATGTGTGAAATGTTGGGTTTTGATGATAGCCATGAGAGAAATAAATGTTCACCTAAGCTCATTAAAGGTAAAAATTTGATTAGAATTGATTTTCGAGCCTAGGGGTAAAATGGTCATTTTGCCAAAGTGTAAGGGCAAAATAGTAATTTTTACAAAGCATGATTATTAAAATGTTTTTATTAATGTGATGATTGAAAGGAGCTAATTTGCTATTATAGAGCAAGAAGAACCAAGAATCAACCTTGATCGGGGCAAGAATAAAGTCTTGGACTAGATTGAAGATCTAGCTCATTTTGAAATTGAGGTAAGTTTGTATGTGATAAATTCAACATTTATGCTAGCATGTTTCAGAATGTTTGATGTTATAATGATACATGATGCTCTATGAAATTATGTATTTGGTATTGAATGAGAAATTTGAGATGGATGAGGTCCTGTAAGACCATGCGGGGACATGGCCTCAGACCTGAATTGAGATCTCAGATAAGACCATATCTAGGATATGGCTTGGATTGAATATGAAAAATTGTATAAGACCATATCCGTAATGTGATCGAATCAACCCTAATCGAACGGTGGTTTCGGGACCACGAATCCGAACCCAGAAATATTTAAATATTATATTTAGTGCTTATTATATGTGAATTTATGTGTGAAAGTTTTGTAGAAAAATTTTATCGCTTGAGTATCGAATTTGATTAAAAGGACTTAATCGCGAATGCGTAAAAGTTGCATGCCAAAGTGAAAAGTGCTTATATGTGGATGGCTTTTTAATATGGAGTATTAAAAGTGAAATTAACCCATTTTATGAGTTAGTGGGTGGCAAAAGTCTAGTATAACCTTAAGTATTATATGGTTATTATTTTAGTATAAAGGTTATTTTGGTAAACCAAGTTATTTTAATATATATGTTAATTAAAACATAAAAAAAAATAAAATGGCCATTATCATCTTTTTAGTTCTTCCTTGACCGAATGTTGGAGAAAGAAGAAAGCTTTAGGTTCTTTTGATTTTCGGCAATTCTAGGCTTAAATTCAAGGTGAGTTTTTAGTCGGTTTTTGTTAATTTCTACGTTTTTGAGATCGTTGCTTCGAACCGTAACCGACCCATGTTGTAATTTTTGAATCTAAGTATGCTTGATGTTCGGCCATTGTTGTGTTCATGTGGTTTTTGTTATTTGATGATTTTAGATGATAGTTAGGTTAAAAATTAGTATGTTATGTGTTGGAAGTTTTGATGAAATTGAGTTTTTAGGGCTAAATTGTAAAAATAAATTTTTAGAGGGGCCTATTTGCAAAATAAATGAAATGTGAGGACTTGTAAGGTCCCTAGGAACATTCGGCCCTTGCATAGTTTTGGCTAATTTGGTGTATTTTGTGTGTTATGCAAATAGGACTAAATTGCAAAGTTGTGAAATTCTAGGGTAAAATAGTAATTTGCCCATTTATGTGCTTAAGGACTAAATTGAGATGAATTGTGGTTGAATGAGCTAAACTTTAATGTGTTTTAGATCAAGAGCAAAGAAAACTAATTAGACCGGGAAAGTCGAAGATTCTCGAATAGCCGATTCGCACGGACTATCGACAACCGAGGTAAGTCCTTTAGCTAAAGAATGTTAATGACTTAATTATGATTATAAACAATGGTATGAATTGCTGAATTTTTTGTACCTATTTTCATTATGGCGAATGTATGGTGGGATAGTTGGTTGATGATTGAAGTTGGTTATGTGAAATAAATTGTTGGATTGCATAATGATATAGTAAATTTTATTGGTTTAATGTGAATGAGCTCAATTGAGTTAAACATAAGTATATATTAGTTGTGAAGAGTGTGTGTAGAATGTTTGGTTATATTGATTTAATTCAGGGCTTCGTGCCTAGTGTGCTTAATGCGGTGACATATTCGGCTTCGTGCCTAGCGTGCTTAATGCCTGGGTGACATATTCGGGCTTCGTGCCTAGCGTGCTCAAGGTTTGGGTGATAAATTCGGCCGTGCCTAGCGTGCCTTGTGCCGGTGTTTGATTTCGGCTTTAGTGCCTAGCGTGCTTTATGCCGGTGATGTGTTATAAATGGAGAAATCATGAATCATACAAGGAGAAATGTATTTAAACTCATGAACTAAAAGTGCAGTGTATGTTTAAGCCTTCTATATTTACCAAAGGTAAGGTAGATGGTATAGTATTATTTAAATTAAGTGTGTTATGATATGGTTGATGATTCGATAGGAATTTTGATATAAGCTTTTGAGCTTACTATTGTTGAGTATGAACATTATAATGGAATTTGAGCTTATATGTGATATTTTGGAGAACCGATATTAAGTGAAAATGTTAAGAGTGAAAGAGTTAAGATGTGTTTGCATAAATATTCAAATAGGTATATATGATTAACGTAAATGTTGTACTCACTTGATTGGGAATATGCGAATATATGTGATATATTTTGGTGTTTTAGTGAATTATGTGATTATGGTTATAAAGTGCAAATACTTGAGTTAAGGAATTGATAGTATTCGCCATGTTCAAATTTACATGTTAAAATGTTTTGAGCTTGGGACTTACTAAGCTAGTAAGCTTATTTGTGTGAAATGTTCTCCTCGGTTTTACAGATTTTGTTTACGCTACGGGCTCGAGTAGGATCGTCAAGCAAGTCGACCACACTATCGATCGCTATTTTGGTATTTTAAAAGCTTAAACTACAAACCTATGGCATGTATAGGCTGGTTTTTATATGTTTGGTTTTGGAAAATTGTATATAGACAGCCATGTGAGTATGGCTTAATTATAATGTCAAAGTTTGTGTGTATGTGGCCATAACCTAGATTTATTTTGAAAGCATGTTTTTGGCATATATTTTGTGATGTTTGGTTATATAGGTTCGGTTGCTAAATGATAAGAGTGAATATGTTTCATGACCATTTTTTGTTGTGAAACAGTTTTTAGTTACAGCAGTGATGTGATTTTGAAAAATCACTAAAAATAGGAGAAATTGAATTAGAAAGTGAATAAGACATAGAATTAAATTTTATTATGTCTATTTTGATATGAAAGAAACAAGTTAGGCAAAGGAATTATATATAATGAGATATTTAAGTTTTAGTGAGACTTGTCCTGAATGAATTCGTGAGTCCCTGTTCTGTTTTGGATAAATTGTAAAAAATTGTACAAAAATCATTAAGAAGCATGGTTTATATGTGTAGAACCCTTAATGAGTCTATTTTTCATTGGTATAAACAAGAACATTATAGGAAATTTGTGCAATGAGATAACTGTATGTTTGTAGACACAGGTCAGAATTGTCAAGCAGTGTAATAAGGGTAATTTTGATGAATAAACTGTACTAATTGGCCACATGAAAAATTCTGGAAAAATTATGGTGAAAAGTTATATGAGTCTAGTTGAAAGGAAAATTTACGGATCTAAATTTCGAGTTTTGTAACTCGAGTTATGGTCGATTTGGTCAGTATGACGTAGTTGGACAGCTTTAAATTTTCATGCCCCGAGATAATAGTCAAGTCTAGTAATGCCATGTACTCGATTCCGGCAAGGGTTTCGGGTATGGGGTGTTACATTTTATTGGTATCAGAGCTACGGTTTAGTCGATTCTAGGACTACCGTAGTACGTAAGAGTCTAGCTATACATGCCATAGAATTTTATATGTGATAGTGTGGTGACTTCTGACAATTTCAATTGTATTTTATATAGTAAATGGATTCCGATCCCGATAGAGTCAGAATGATGATGTGGAGAGTGTTGCGCCTGGTCTCGCACATGGATCAGCACCATTAGACTCTCAACTAGTTATGGGTAACCAAGAGGGAGAGGCTAAACAAGCCTTCTACCAAATGATGAATGAATGGTTTACCCAATTTGTTCAAAATAATTCGGCTGTACAACAACCTCCACCCCTGAATAATCCAACTCCGGTTCCTTCAGCACCCCCGATGATAGATCCGATGAGATCTAGTAGACCTCCAGTTGATAAAATCAGAAAGTTTAAATAAGAATTCAGGGCCAATGATGATGATGACGCTGAACGAGCTGAAATGTGGCTTGATAATACTATTTGGGTACTTGATGAGTTATCTTGTACTCCAGAGGAATGCTTGAAGTGTGCTATATCTTTACTTCGGACACAGTATCACTGGTGGAATACACTAGTATCGATGGTCCCGAAAGAAAAGTGACGGGATTTCTTCCGTAATGAATTTCGAAGAAATATATCAGCCAAAGGTTCATCGACCAGAAACGAAAAGAATTTCTTGAACTGAAGCAGGGGCGAATGACCGTGACAGAATATGAACGGAAATTTGTCAGGCTCAGCAGATATGCTAGAGAGTGTGTTTCTACTGAGGCTATTATGTGCAAAAGGTTTGAAGACGGTCTGAATGAAGATATAAAGTTGTTTGTTGGCATCCTTGAAATTCAAGAGTTTGTGACATTAGTTGAGCGAGCTTGCAAAGCTGAAGAGCTCGGGAAAGAGAAGAGAAGGGCTGAGACAGAAGCTAGAGACACTCGAAAGAGATCGTCGGGTAAGAATTTTCATTCTACATCTAAGAAGTTTAGAGATGACTTCAGTCGACACAAAGCTACTTCAGATTCATCTAGACGTGATCGACCTCCAGTGGATTCCCGAGCTACCTCGATGACCAGTGTTGGTAACGCCTCACTAATCGAGTTGAATGTAAACATTGTGGAAAATGGCATCCTGGAGTTGTAGAGTCCGTGGACCGGTCTTGTTTTAAATGTGGATCCTCAGACCATTTTATTCGAGAGTGCCCGATGTTAACTGAGTCGAATACAGCATAGAACTCTAGACCAAGTAGTGCATCAGTATGGGGCAGACCACCCAGACATTCTGGCAATGTAGGTGGTAGTCATAGAGGGACAAAGAACACAATAGATCGATCAGAGGCTAGAGCTCCGGCAAGAGCTTATGTTACTCGAGCTAGAGAGGATCTCGCTTCTCCGGATGTCATTCTTGGTACTTTCACCCTTTATGATACTCTTGTGATTGCATTGATTGATCCCGGTTCGACCCATTCATATGTATGTGAAACTCGGTATTCAAGAAGACTCGCCAATTGAGTCTCACCGAGTTTGTGATTCGGGTATCCAACCCTTTGGGTAGATGTGTTTGCTAATAAAGTGTGTAAAGTTGCTCATTGATGATTCGGGATTTTTGTTTCCCAGTTGATTTAATGTTGTTGCCTTTTGATGAGTTTGATATAATTCTGGGAATGGACTGGTTAACTTCGCATGATGCAGTGGTGAATTGCAAAAGAAAGCTTATCGATTTGAGACACCAGAATGGTGAGATCATTAGAATCGAATCCAGTGATTCAGGTGGGTTTCCTACAGTTATATCATCGATGTTAGCTCAAAAGTATGTGAGAAAAGGGTGTGAAGCTTATTTGGCTTATGTGTTGGATAATAAAGTGTCGAGAAATGATTGAATCAGACGATAGTATGTGAATACTCGATGTGTTTCAAGAACTACCGGTTTACCCCTATACGAAAGATTGAGTTTGGCATTGAATTAGCTCCGAACGACTCGATCTCAATTGCTCCATATCGAATGGCACCCTCTTGAGCTAAAAGAGTGAAAGCACAGTTGCAAGAGTTAACAGATAGGGCTTTGTACGACCAAGTTTCTCTCCTTGGGTGCACCATTTTTTTGTGAGAAAGAAAGATGGAACGATGCGAATGTGTATTGATTACCAAGCAACTAAATAAGGTGACTATAAAGAACAAGTACCGTTACCTCGGATTGATGATATGTTTGATCATTGAAAGGGGCTTCAGATTTCAAGATAGATTTGAGATCGGGTTATTATCGATTCTGAGTCGAGATACGGATGTGCCAAAGACGCATTTTGGACGAGGTACGGACATTTTGAGTTTTTGGTAATGCCTTTTGGGCTTACTAATGCACTCATTGTTTTATGGATTTGATGAATCGGGTTTTAGACGCTTTTAGATCGATTTGTGGTGGTGTTTATTGATGACATATTGATCTACTCCAAAGATGAAATTGAACACGCTGAACATTTGAGGTTAGTGCTACAAACTTTATGAGATCATCACCGTATATAAGTTTAGTAAGTGTGAGTTCGGATGAAAGAGGTCACTTTTTGGGACATGTGGTTTCAAGATCGGGCATTCGAGTTGATCCGAACAAAATCTCGCTATACTTGATTGGAAGCCATCGAAAATGTTTAGAGATTCAAGTTTTCGGGACTTGTAGGTTACTATCGACGATTTGTGAATGATTTTTCTATGATAGCTACCCGTTAACAAAGTTCTTTGCAGAAAGATGTCCGGTTTGAATGGTCGAAAAATGTCGAAAAGTTTTGATCGGTTGAAAGCCCTTTTGATGACGCTCAAAGATTAGTTCAATTGAATCGGGTAAAGAATTTGTTGTGTACTCGATGCTTCTTTAAATGGTTTGGGCTGCGTTTTGATGCGAGGAAGGCAAAGTTGTAGCCTACGCTTCAAGACAATTGAAGCCGCATGAAAGAAATTACCCTACGATGATTTAGAGCTTGCGACCATTGTGTTCAGATCAAGATTTGGCGTCATTACTTATTTGGCAGAAATGTCATGTTTACTCGGATCATAAAAGTCCAAGTATCTAATGACTCAGAAAGACCTGAATTTGAGACAACGCAGGTGGCTAGAATTGTTGAAAGACTATGAATTGGTGATTGACTATCACCCGGGAAAAGCTAATGTTGTTGCGGATGCATTAAGTAGGAAATCATTATTTGCTCTTCGTGCATTGAATGCACAGATGGCTATGTCTAGTGATGGTTCGATCATAGCTGAGTTACGAGCAAGACCGATGTTTATCCAACAAATTTGTGATGCACAGAAAGTTGACAAGAATATGATTGCTAAACGAATTCAGTGTGAAAAAGTGCGAGTCAAATTTTGATTGATGCAAATGACTGCTTGAATTTTAAAAGCCGAATGTGTGTTCCAAAGAACTCGATTTGATACGATGATTTTGAGTGAGGCTCATAGTGGCCGACTATCGATACATCCGGGTAGCACGAAAATCTATAACGACTTGAAACAGTTCTATTGGTGGCCTGGTATGAAACGAGATATATCCGAATTTGTTTCAAAGTGCCTAATTTGTCAACAAGTAAAAGCCGAGCATCAAGTGCCTTCTGGGTTGCTTCAGCCGATCATGATACCTGAGTGGAAATGGGATAAAATTACAATGGATTTTGTATCCGGTCTTCCTATGACACCAAGTAAGAAAGATGCCGTATGGGTGATAGTTGATAGATGACTAAATCACTCATTTTGTGCTTGGTTCGTCATGATTTTTCACTCGATAAACTTCTTGAATTGTATGTATCGCAAATTGTAAGATTGCATGGTGTACCGAGCTCCATTGTGTCGAATGAGACCGAGATTTACATCGCGATTTTGGAAGAAGTTGCAAGATGCATTAGGTACTAAACTACATTTTAGTATGACCTTTCATCCGCATGCACGGTCGATCTGGCGAACTATTCAAATACTTGAGGACATGTTGAGATGTTGCGTTCTCGAGTTTGAAGGTACGTGGGAATGATACCTACCTTTGATTGAATTTGCTTATAATAATAGCTTTCAATCAAGTATCAAATGGCACCTTATGAAGCCTTATACGCGAAAATGTCGAACACCACTATACCGGATGAGCTCGGTGAAAATAAGATACACGGGTTGATTTGATTAAAGAGACCGAATGTAAAGTGGCCATAATCGAGATAATTTGAAAGTCTGCGTCGGATCGACAAAAGTCTTATGCGGATTTGAAACGTAAAGATATTGAATTCGGATCGGAGATCGAGTCTTTTAAAGGTTTCACCATGGAAGAAAGTGCTCCATTTTGGCCGGAAGGCAAGTTGAGCCCAAGGTTCATTGGACCGTATGAAATCATTGAACGTGTTGGGCTGTTGCTTATAAATTGAAGCTACCCTCGAATTAGAAAAGATACACGATGTATTTCATGTTTCTATGCTCTGTGATACAGATCGATCCGTCACATGTGATTGCTCATCTCGAGATTGAGATACGATGCGATATGACGATGAGGAAAAGCCGATCCGTATTCTAGCTCGGAAATGAAAGAGCTAAGAAACAAAAAGATTTCCTTAGTGAAGGTGTTATGGAATCGACATCGAGTTGAAGAGGCAACGGGAGCCCGAGGATTCAATGAGGCAACAATATCCGACATTGTTTAACGGTAAGATTTTCGGGACGAAAATCCTTAAAGGGAGAGTTGTAATGAATCGAATCGACCCTAATCGGAACGGTGGTTTCGGGACCACGAATCCAAACCCAGAAATATTTAAATATTATATTTAGTGCTTATTATATGTGAATTTATGTGTGAAAGTTTTGTAGAAAAATTTTATCGTTTGAGTATCGAATTTGATTAAAAGGACTTAATCGCGTAATGCGTAAAAGTTGCATGCCAAAGTGAAAAGTGCTTATATGTGGCTGGCTTTTTAATATGGAGTATTAAAAGTGAAATTAACCCATTTTATGAGTTAGTGGGTGGCAAAAGTCTAGTATAACCTTAAGTATTATATGGTTATTATTTTAGTATAAAGGTTATTTTGGTAAACCAAGTTATTTTAATATATATGTTAATTAAAACATAAAAAAAATAAAATGGCCATTATCATCTTTTTAGTTCTTCCTTGACCGAATGTTGGAGAAAGAAGAAAGCTTTAGGTTCTTTTGATTTTCGGCAATTCTAGGCTTAAATTCAAGGTGAGTTTTTAGTGGTTTTGTTAATTTCTACGTTTTTGAGATCGTTGCTTGAAAATGAATCACCCATGTTGTAATTTTTGAATCTAAGTATGCTTGATGTTCGCCACCGTTGTGTTCATGTGGTTTTTGTTATTTGATGATTTTAGATGATAGTTAGGTTAAAATTAGTATGTTATGTGTTGGAAGTTTTGATGAAATTGAGTTTTAGGGCTAAATTGTAAAAATAAATTTTTAGAGGGCCTATTTGCAAAATAAATGAAATGTGAGGACTTGTAAGGTCCCTAGGAACATTCGCCCTTGCATAGTTTTGGCTAATTTGGTGTATTTTGTGTGTTATGCAAATAGGACTAAATTGCAAAGTTGTGAAATTCTAGGGTAAAATAGTAATTTGCCCATTTATGTGCTTAAGGACTAAATTGAGATGAATTGTGGTTGAATGAGCTAAACTTTAATGTGTTTTAGATCAAGAGCAAAGAAAAGCGGAATTAGACCGGGAAAGTCGAAGATTCTCGAATAAGCCGATTCGCACGGACTATCGACAACCGAGGTAAGTCCTTTAGCTAAAGAATGTTAATGACTTAATTATGATTATAAACAATGGTATGAATTGCTGAATTTTTTGTACCTATTTTCATTATGGCGAATGTATGGTGGGATAGTTGGTTGATGATTGAAGTTGGTTATGTGAAATAAATTGTTGGATTGCATAATGATATAGTAAATTTTATTGGTTTAATGTGAATGAGCTCAATTGAGTTAAACATAAGTATATATTAGTTGTGAAGAGTGTGTGTAGAATGTTTGGTTATATTGATTTAATTAGGGCTTCGTGCCTAGCGTGCTTAATGCCGGTGACATATTCGGCTTCGTGCCTAGCGTGCTTAATCTGGTGACATATTCTAAGCTTCGTGCCTCAGCGTGCTCAAGTCTTGGGTGATAAATTCAGACTTCGTGCCTAGTGTGCCTTGTGCGGTGTTTGATTTCGGGCTTTAGTGCCTAGCGGCTTTATGCTTGGTGATGTGTTATAAATGGAGAAATCATGAATCATACAAGGAGAAATGTATTTAAACTCATGAACTAAAAGTACAGTGTATGTTTAAGCCTTCTATATTTACCAAAGGTAAGGTAGATGGTATAGTATTATTTAAATTAAGTGTGTTATGATATGGTTGATGATTCGATAGGAATTTTGATATAAGCTTTTGAGCTTACTATTGTTGAGTATGAACATTATAATGGAATTTGAGCTTATATGTGATATTTTGGAGAACCGATATTAAGTGAAAATGTTAAGAGTGAAAGAGTTAAGATGTGTTTGCATAAATATTCAAATAGGTATATATGATTAACGTAAATGTTGTACTCACTTGATTGGGAATATGCGAATATATGTGATATATTTTGGTGTTTTAGTGAATTATGTGATTATGGTTATAAAGTGCAAATACTTGAGTTAAGGAATTGATAGCATTCGCCATGTTCAAATTTACATGTTAAAATGTTTTGAGCTTGGGACTTACTAAGCTAGTAAGCTTATTTGTGTGAAATGTTCTCCTCGGTTTTACAGATTTTGTTTACGCTTCACGGGCTCGAGTAGGATCGTCAAGCAAGTCGACCACACTATCGATCGCTATTTTGGTATTTTAAAAGCTTAAACTACAAACCTATGGCATGTATAGGCTGGTTTTTATATGTTTGGTTTTGGAAAATTGTATATAGACAGCCATGTGAGTATGGCTTAATTATAATGTCAAAGTTTGTGTGTATGTGGCCATAACCTAGATTTATTTTGAAAGCATGTTTTTGGCATATATTTTGTGATGTTTGGTTATATAGGTTTGGTTGCTAAATGATAAGAGTGAATATGTTTCATGACCATTTTTTTGTTGTGAAACAGTTTTTAGTTACAGCAGTGATGTGATTTTGAAAAATCACCAAAAATAGGAGAAATTGAATTAGAAAGTGAATAAGACATAGAATTAAATTTTATTATGTCTATTTTGATATGAAATAAACAAGTTAGGCAAAGGAATTATATATAATGAGATATTTAAGTTTTAGTGAGACTTGTCCTGAATGAATTCGTGAGTCCCTGTTCTGTTTTGGATAAATTGTCAAAATTGTAAAAAATCATTAAGAAGCATGGTTTATATGTGTAGAACCCTTAATGAGTCTATTTTTCATTGGTATAAACAAGATCATTATAGGAAATTTGTGCAATGAGATAACTGTATGTTTGTAGAGACAGGTCAGAATTGTCAAGCAGTGTAATAAGGGTAATTTTGATGAATAAACTGTACTAATTGGCCACATGAAAATTCTGGAAAAATTATGGTGAAAAGTTATATGAGTCTAGTTGCAAGGAAAATTTACGGATCTAAATTTTGAGTTTTGTAACTCGAGTTATGGTCGATTTGGTCAGTATGACGTAGTTGTACAGCTTTAAATTTTCATGCCCCGAGATAATAGTCAAGTCTAGTAATGCCATGTACTCGATTCCGGCAAGGGTTTCGGGTATGGGGTGTTACAATATCCGGGATATGGCATCAATATTGATGCGAGGTTTCGATAAGACCATATTCGGGATATGGCATCGGTATTCAGAGATGATCCATGTAAGACCACATCCGGGAAGTGGTATTGGCTTGGTGTTTATGCTAATGATAATGAATATGCATTTATAAGTATCCTTAGTGATTTAGTGGGATAAATAGATTTGCTTGGAAATAGAAATGACAATTGTATTAAAGTCATGTGAATGAGTGAATATAGGTACCCGGGAGAAAATTCATGAGGAATGTTTACGGTATGTGGCATGGTATTTGCTAAATAAGAAAAAGTATGAGTAAGTATGGCAAAGTGCTTATGACTTTGTATGGTTATCTAATTCTATGGATTGATGTCATTATGAGCTTATTATTGCTATTTATTTTCATTCAAACTTACTAAGCTTTGTGCTTACCCCTTGATCATTGTTTTGTCGAGTTTTAAAATTTATAAAGAGAATGATCGAACACGAAACTAACTCTGACAACGACTTAAGGCATGTGCACCTATAAATAAAGAGTATAGCTTAGGCAAGACTGGATTGTCGAACACAAAGGAACTAAAAGTACTAATCCTAACCTTCTCTCTATTATTTAGCCTAAATATTAAGTGATTGGTTGTTTAATCTAAAACTAACTAACTACTAAGCTAAAGATGCAAAGACAAAAAGAATGAATTGGGGAAATACTGTTGGGAAAACTCAGTTGATTAAGACGATACCCTTAAGAAGAATCCACCTAGACTTCACTAGTTATCTAATACTAAACCAGACGACTTAGTCCCTTGACTTGATCCGTAGGATTCCCTAATATATATTAAAACCTCTCTCGAGGCGAATAACGTCTAACCCTAGGTTGATTAATTGAAATCTCTTTCTAATTAAAAACCCTAGAATCGCATTAACTCGATCTATGGACTCCCATATTAGGTTTCACCTTAATCCGACAAAATCTCGTCACCCTATCTCTAGGCGCGTGATCAACTCTGCTTAATTATGCTAGATCTACTCTTAGATAGGGACTTTTGCTCCACCACCTAAGCACATTCAACTTGAACCAATATCCCAAAAATATTAACACAAGAATTAAGCTCACATAATTAAGAACAAATCAAATATTTATCATATAGTTCAGAAAACAATAACAAGATCCGTCTTAGGTTTCATCCCCTTCAGGTATCTAAAGGGTTTAATTCATAACAATAAAAGAAAACATCTCAGAAGAAAAGATAAAATAAAACATAAGAAATCCCTAAAACTCCCTGAAGGAATTGAAGGAGAAATCTGCTGTCTTGAGTTGAATTTCGGCTTCTTGAGATGGATCAACTGGCTATCTTCGAGTGATTCCCACAAATCTGACCTTTTTAGCTCAGTTCCTTGGCCTTGCTAACCGCCCCTTTTGAAGGTTATGCTTAGGGTGTTTATATAGGCCCTTGGAATGCTTTACTTGGCGCCTAAGTATCCTAATCTGAATGGAATTCCTACTAGGGTTTTTTGAATAGGCTTTGGAATGTGTTTCTTTGCCTCTAAGTATCCAAATCCGAGTAAAACTCCTCTTGGTCGCGGCAGGGACACGGTAATGGCACACGCCCATGTGAATCGATTTCAGGCTATGGTTGAGTCTGCTGAAGAGACATGCCCATGTGTTTCAGGGTCCAGGCCGTGTTAGATTAAATTATAGAGGCACGACCTAGTGGTCTTGGGCCTAGGCCGTGTCGATTTCTTCTTTGGCCCAATTTTGTCCATTTTAGACCCGTTTCTCGTTCTTTTCATCCGTAAGTGCTTTCCTGAGTATAAAACATGAAACGAAAGGATTAAGAGCACCTTTTTACACAATTCATGGAATAAATCATCCAAAAGTATGCTAAATGTGGGATTTAAATATGTTACATTTATGGTTTATCAAATACCCCCATACTTAAGCTTCTGCTTGTCCTCAAGCAAAATTCTCAACTTACAATTAAAATGAACTTTCCACAATTGATAATCCTCATTAACAATGCCTCATCATAATTCATAGATAATTTATACATGGATAATTTAACTCAAAGACTCCTAAAGATTCAAACAATTCTAAGTCATATATTTGTAGCATGAAAACATAGGTGTCTCCCTTTATCTAAATAATTACCTCTAGTTCAAAATTGACAAGTATTGACATCCTCACTAAAGATTCACTCAAAGCACTCGAAGTGTTTAAGGTTTAGGAAAAAGCACTCATAAGTCGAACCTGAAAAGTTAATCCCAAAGACTTACCTAAAAATCAAATCTCTACCACTGTAACATGAGATGATACACAAATCAAAAGGTCTTTAATAGGGTTGTAACGGGGCTTGGGTTAATGGTGTGGATAAAGGCTAAATTAGAAGGGTTAAAATCGAGATTAAATTGAAAAATTACCTAACTTTAGAAAATGAACTAATAACCCGAATAATTATATCACGCGAAAATTTAAAATACTAACAATACGAGCTTTTTCTTCAAGATGTTGGATTTAAACATGTAAGCTCACTTAATTACAAAACCGATAATGAATATACTTCAATTTTTTAAGAATAAGTCAAATATTTACATAATATAAGAAAGAACTTTATTAACTAAAATAAAGTAATTAGGCAACTGATCAAATTAATTCTCGATAGAAGGGTAGTCAAAGGAATGGTGATAACAAACACGAGCGGGGTTTTGTGTTAATATTAGTGGGTAAATCAATAAAAAGGGTTATTAGGATCAAAGAGATTCACCAGTGGTTAATTATGAAGGTAGGCTTTTTAGTGGAGTGAGTGGGTTAAAACCTAGGTGCCTTTATCATCTCAGTATAACAAATCAACAATGTGGTCTTGACATGTATAAGCGAGGCAAGTTTTAGAATAATAATTCAGTGTTTACACACTCATAATCAATAAAGTGAGCATGAAAAAGAATATATGCTCTATAAGGCTCAAATCTTACAAAAATTATGGGTATTTGACATCAATCCTCAGAAATTTCAAACTTCAAGGTAATATTCAAATTCAGTTCGACAACCTAGAAAATTTTTATTCTTGAAAAATAGACTTATCATGCTTGATTCTCTAGTATCTTAAAATTTAAATCATCAATGCACAATTAAATATGACTTTCTCAAAAACATATCAATAGGAATCATAAATCATCGAAATTTCATCCTAATTAGTAATATGAGGAAATTACTTAAGAACTAGATATAATTCGTGGATTTGAGGATAATGCAAAAGTTAGGCACTTTTACCCCCACACTTAAGATGTACATTGCCCTCAATGTACAAAGATATATAAATAATCATGTGATACTAAAATCAAAAGAGAAGGGGAGAAGTGACACTTCCTGAATTTTTTCTGGGATCACTGCTCCCGGCCTGATTTGGAAGAGGAGGCGGTGGTGATGTGGTGGATGCCAACAGTCACTGTGCTAGATGAAGAAATTGGGAAACTCGTGACGGATTAGCCAAGATTTATTAAGGCACATTTAAAATAAACTAATTATATATTTAAGGACAAGAAAACTAGAAGGAAAGAAAATAGAAAGTAAGATAAAATTAACATAAAAGATGAATGGATTGAGGAGTCCTTATTATTGGATGGTTCGCGAGGTGGGTGTGATTCCTAAGGCTGTGTTGAGCCGGTGGTCGTGGTTCCGGTGTGATTCCCTAGCAGCCTTAAGAACCTAAAACCAAGAAACTAGAATAAAATAAACTAAATTAAGCATAAGAGAGTCAAAGAAAAGAAAATTGAAGCAAAAGAGAAAAGTAGAATAAAAGGTAAATGGTCTCAAAGACCCTTAGCTTATAGAGTGGATGAAGCGACCGGTATGAACTTATGTAGATTGATCTCCCTCTGGGAGGTTATGCTTGGCTTTTTCCACTTCTTTGGCATGGATATGTGTAGGCTCAAGAGTTTAGAGACTTGTTATGGATAAGAGAGAAATTTGACAGAAGATGGTGAGAAGAAGGGGAAAGAGAGGTTGGGTTTAAATAGAGTTTTGGGGTTTATGCTCCCCACGCCCGTGGACTGTGGGCATGTCGGTTCACACGACCGTGTTGCACGGTTGTGTGTCTAGACGTGTTGCTTCACCCATGCCCATTTTACAGATTGCCATGCCCGTTGGTGATAAATTAGTGTCATCCACGGCCACTTCGCACGGCCGTGGCATTTTGTCGGTGCCCGTGGGGTGGTGGTTGGAGTCCGTGAATTAAATATTTGATTCTCTCTGACTTGTACCTCTTCTTCCATTTTTAGTACGAAGATTTTATACATCCACATGACCACGGCCACGGCCGTGTGCAAGACCGTGTGGTCTTGGAAATCTGAACTTTTGGTTAGTTTAAAACTAGGTGTTTAAGACGAAAAGCAGAAAAGAAACTAAAATGAAAATAATTGTGTAAATAAATAGGGTTAGTTCTCGAGTTGCCTCTCGAGAAGCGCTCGTGTAAAGTATTAAGCTAGACTTTTCTTGTATTTGCAAAAATCAGGGTGGTTTAAAAGTTTGAATATCTTTCCTCATACTGTAAATTCTATTTTTATGATAAAGTTTAAGTTGAAAAGTGTTTACCTTAAAAGTACCGAATATGGGATTGCTTACCTCGACTGTTCCGTATAAGAAGATATTGCATACCTCAAGAGGGATTTCCTTGTTTATATTTAGGTCTGACGTGGTAATTCGTGGATCTTCCTTCTTTAACAGTACCTGATCTCCCATTTTGAAGTGGTTCGACGTTCCTATGATCTTTTCTAGGGGTTCCTTTGGTTTTTCTTCGTGCGAATCTGGTTCCTATTTATAGTGTGTTTCCCATGCTTCTAATTTGTTGACCTTAGGGCTTCGTTCCCTATATAGTTCTTCTTGATTTGCATGAGGTCTATGATCCAGCTCAGGTCTGCGGCTTTATGGTGGATCCTGTGGTAAAAGTTGAACAACTTGGTTATCAACTGAATTTACTTTCTCACCTCCATCAATTGATGTCTTGGTTGAGTCAAGAGCTTGTACACTGATCGATTCGTCACCTACATGAAGAATGAGTTCTCCTGTGCCAACATCAATTTTAGTCCTAGTAGTTTTTAAAAAGGGTCTTCCTAAAATTATAGGAATCGAATTATCCTCATCCATGTCTAAGATAACAAAATCTACTGGGAAAACAAATTTATCAATTCTTACGAGAACATCTTCGATAATACCCCTAGGAATTCTGACAGTTCTATTAACTAATTGAATACTGATCCTAGTTTGTTTGGGTTTCCCTAGTCCTAGCTGCTTAAACATTTTATAAGGCATGACATTTATACTTGCCCCTAAATCAGCCAAAGTATTATCAACTGTTAGTATACCAATTAAACATGGAATTGTAAAACTCCCTGGATTTTTTAGCTTCCGTGGTAGTCTATTTTGTAGAATTGCTGAGCACATTGTGTTTAATTCCACATGTGGCTCCTTGTCTAACTTTCGCTTGTTCATCAAGAGTTGTTTTAAAAATTTCCTTGAATCTGGCATCTGTGAAAGAGATTCAAGAAGCAGTAAGTTATTATGCAATTTCTTTAAAAGTTTAAGAAACTTACTGAACTGTTCGTTTGTATCGTCTCTCTTCAACGCTTTGGGATAAGGTATACGAGGTTGGTACTCTTTGATTACCGATTTTAGCTTCTCTTGTGTTACCTTAACTTTACCTTCTACTACCTCACTTTCTTGTATTGAATTGGGTTCATCTAACCCTACATTCTCCTGAGCTATTATGGCTTGGATTTGCTCCTTTGGGTTAATCTCAGTGTTGCTTGGTAGACACCCTTGCAGTCGTTCAGAAATTAACTTTGCAAGTTATCCAGCTGACTTAGTAATTTCCCCAACTGACTTAGTAAGTTCCCCAACTTGGTTCTCGATTGCTTTGATTGATGCTTGTTGATTATCGAGCATTATTTCAGTTTTTTAGAGACAGGTATCTGTGGCTGCCATGAATTTTGTCAGCATCTCTTCAAGGTTAGACTTCTTTTCCTGTGGATAGGGCTGATTTTGGAAATTTGGAGGAGGTTGTTGTCTCTGATTTCCTTGATTTCGTTAACCTGCCCACGAAAAATTTGGGTGGTTCCTCCAACCTGGATTATAAGTATTACTATAAGGGTTATTATTAGATCTAAAATTATTACCTATATAGTTCATCTGTTCACTTTTTGTGCCCGGTTGGTAGGGTGGGTACCCAGGATTCACCACAGTTCCACTTGCGTCACACTGCATTACTGGATGTACCTATGAAGAACACAAACTATCAAGCTTTTTATTCATCATCTCTACCGCATTGATAGCATGGTTCTTTGCGTCGAGGTTGAAAACTCCAGTGATTTTGTTGGTTTTGTCCTTGTAACCTGCCACTGATAGTTATTTAGTGACATCTCTTCAATAAACTCGTAGGTTGCTCCAGGAGTTCTATTGTTCAGGGTTCCACCAATGGCTGAATCAATTAGTTGCCTCGTTGAGGATTTACACCATTATAGAATGTTTGGACTTGGAGTCATAAGGGTAAACCATGGTGCAAACACCTTCTCAAAAGATCATTGTATCTCTCCCATTCATCGTATAATGTCTCTAAATCCATCTGCATAAAAGAAGAGATATCATTCTGTAATTTGGCTGTTTTGGCCGGTGGGAAATATCTTAATAAAAAATTTTTGGTCATTTGACCCCATGTGGTGATTGACCCTCGTGGTAACGAGTTTAACCACTATTTGGCTTTATTCCTTAATGAAAAGGGAAATAACCAAAGTCGTATGGCATCATCAGAAATGCCATTTATTTTGAAGGTATCACAGAACTCTAAAAAATTACCTATATGGGTATTCGGGTCTTCGTCCTGCAAACCATCAAATTGAACAAATTGTTGAATCATTTGTATAGCATTAGGCTTTAATTCAAAATTATTAGCAGTTATAGCAGGCCTAACAATACTCGATTCTGCTCCTGTTAAATGAGGTTTAGCATAATCATACATAGTATGTGGTGATTGTTTTCTGCCACATCTTATGGTGGTGGATTATTCTCGTCCATCCCTTCAGCAGGATTGGATCTACCTTCTCGCTCTTCTTCTGTGTAATCTAGGGCTCGCCTAATTTCTCTTTGATTCTTGCGAGCAGTAGCTTCAATATCACTGTCGTATACTAGTGGTCTTTTCGGGTTCCTTCTAGTCATAAACTAGAGGTACCTGTGTTGGAAAAGAAAGAAAGAAAATTAGCAAGGTTAAAGCTACAATAAAAATAAATTGCGAAAAAATAAAAATTATGGCTAAAGTAATAAAAATTAAGTTTTCTTAATATTTTAGTTCCCCGGTAACGGCAGCAAAAACTTGATCGTTGTTTTGTCGAGTTTGAAAATTTATAAAGAGAATGATCGAACCTGGAAACTGACCAGATTGTCGAACCCAAAGGAACTAAAAGTACTAATACTAACCTTCTCTCTATTATTTAGCCTAAATATTAAGTGATTGGTTGTTTAATCTAAAACTAACTAACTACTAAGCTAAAGACGCAAAGATAGAAAGAATGAATTGGGGAAATACTTTTGGGAAAACTCAGTTGATTAAGACAATACCCTTAGGAAGAATCCACCTAGACTTCACTTGTTATCTAACACTAGACCAGACGATTTATTCACTTGACTTGATCCGTAGGATTCACTAATTTATATTAAACCCTCTCTGGAGGTGAATAACGTCTAACCCTAGGTTGATTAATTGAAATCTCTTTCTAATTAAAACCCCTAAAATTGCATTAACTCGATCTATGGACTCCCATATTAAGTTTCACCCTAATCTGGCAAAATCTAGTCACCCTATCTCTAGGCGCGCGATCAACTCCACTTAATTATGCTAGATCTACTCTTAGACAGGGACTTTTGCTCCACCACCTAAGCACATTCAACTTGAATCAATATCCCAGAAATATTAACACAAAAATTAAGCTCACATAAGTAAGAACAAATCAAATATTTATCATATAGTTCAGAAAATAATAACAAGATCTGTCTTAGGGTTTAGTTCATAACAATAAAAGAAAACATCTCAGAAGAAAAGATAAAACAAAACATAAGAAATCCCTTAAACTCCCTGAAGGAATTGAAGGAGAAATTCGCCATCTTGGGTAGAATTTCGGCTTCTTGAGATGGATCAACTACCTATCTTCGAGTGATTCCCACAAATCTGACGTTTTCAGCTCGGCTTCTTGGCCTCACTAATCGTCCCATTTGAAGGTTATGCTTAGGGTGTTTATATAGGCTCTTGGAATGCTTTACTTGGCCCCTAAGTATCCTAATATGAATGGAATTCCTACTAGGGTGTTTGAATAGGCTTTGGAATGTGTTTCTTTGCCTCTAAGTAACCAAATCCAAGTAAAACTCCTCTTGGCCGCGGCAGGGACACGGTCATGACACACACCCGTTTGAGTCAATTTCAGGCCGTGGTCGAATCTGCTGAAGAGACACGCCTGTGTGTTTCGGGGTCCAGGCCGTGTTTGATTAAATTAGGGAGGCACGACCGTATGGTCTTAGGCCCAGGCCGTGTTGATTTCTTCTTTGGCCCAATTTGGTCTGTTTTAGGCCCGTTTCTCATTCTTTTCATCCTAGGTGCTTTCCTGAGTATAAAACATGAAAAGAAAGGATTAAGAGCATGGTTTTACATAATTCAGGGAATAAATCATCCAAAAGTATGCTAAATATGGGATTAAAATATGTTACTTTTACGGTTTATCACCCCTCTAATTTCCTTTTCCCTTGTAGTGTTGTCAAGATTATTCGGGGATCGTAGGACGCAGAAGTTCAAAAATCACACTGTCAACATCACTTTGGTATAACAATTTAGACTTATTTTGAGTATGGCATGTATAGGACTTTGTGTTTTGTTAGGTCATAATTGTTAGCCAAAGTGTTAGTTATGTATGTTATCAAAGTCATTTTGCAAATGGTCATCGAAAATGGGCCATCACTTGTTAATTTTATTTATATTCAATGATAATGAAATTATGAATTTTATGCCTGTGTGAATGCTCTGAATTAAGTTCTTGGATGCGCCTTTGGGTTATGAATGATGTTTATATGAGTTGGAGTTAGTATGTCTACTATGCAGGGTGGCATTTGGCTTGGAATATAGCCTTTTTATTTCCACACGAGTGTGTCTAGGCCGTGTGGGACACACGGTCAGCCCCATGGATGTGTCGATCGACCGTACGTCCCCTACATGCTAGGTTTACAAAGTCAGGATGCTCAGTAGTAAACACACGGGCAGAGACACGGCCGTGTGTCTCAGTCGTGGAGGCACGGCCTTGGACATGGGCGTGTGCCCAAGCCATGTGAAGTCTGTACTTTAAATGGGAATTTAATTTGACACACGGTCTAAGTACACGGACGTGTGCCTTGGCCATGTGACCTTAGCAAGGCGATGATGTCATAAATAAAATGCTAAGGTTTTGGCACACGAGCTAAGACACGGGCGTGTCGAGGCCGTGTGAGGGACACAGGCTAAGGGCACGGACATGTGTCTGGCCGTGTGAATTAGGTCAGTGTCGACCACGGGTGAAAAACACGGGCATGTCTCAAGGGCACACGGGCGTGTCCCTTGAGAAACACGGGCGGTGGCCCCTTTTTAGGAAAAATTTTTCTAAGTGTGTAAAAGTTTCCGATTAATTCCTGAAACTTTCATGAAGTATGTTTAAGGCCTCATAGGCCTAGGATGAGTATGTTCTGGATTTGTATAGAAATTTTTTGAGACGAAACGAAATTGTATAGCCAGAAACATCATGTGTAAGCAAGTTGAGTTAGGTAATGCCTCGTATCTAGTTCTGACTTTGAACACGGGTAAAGGGTGTTACATTTAGTTGTATCACAGCTACGGTTTAGTCGATTCTAGGACTAACGTAGCGTAAGCATGAGTCTAGCTATACATGCCATACGTAAAAGAACTTGTGTAGTGATAGTGTGGCAGCTCTTGATGTTTTAAATTGTGTTTTTATATATAGTCATGGATCCGATCGATTGCGGTGACGATCTTTGTGAGTAATGCGATGGCTCCCGCACAAGGGATTGCGCCATTAGAAAGTAGACCCAAGACCTTGGGTCAGGGAGAAGAGGTCCGAGAAGCCTTTCTCCATATGATAAGCAATTGGTACACTGAGTACGTTCGAGCAACTCCTAATGATCAGCCCCCTCCACCCTCACCTATTCCTCAACCCACTCCGGTAGCTCCTCAAGTGGTTGAGGTAGTAAGAAGAGAAAGGCCATGGGTCGATAAGATCCTAAAATAAAGAGCCAAGGAATTTCGGCTAGTACGGTTGATGATCCAGAAAGAGCGAAATTCTAGCTCGAGAATAACATCAAGGTATTCGATGAATTGTCATGCACGCATGAGAAGTGCCTAAAGTGTACAGTATCTCTCTTGAGAGATTCAGCTTATCGGTGGTGGAACACTCTTATGCCAGTGGTACCAAGGAGAGAGTTAGCTAGAAATTCTTCCAAGAGGAATTCCAGAAGAAGTATATCAGCTAGAGATTCATCGACAATAAGAGGAAAGAGTTCTTGGAACTAAACCAAGGTCGAATGACAGTGACCAATTATGAACATGAGTTCATAAGGCTTAGCAAGTATGCCTGGGAGTGCGTGTCTACTGAGGCTATCATGTGCAAGAGATTCGAGGACGGGCTAAATGAGGATATCCATTTATACGTCGATGTTGTCGAATTAAAAGAATTTGTAGTGTTGGTAGATAGAGCCTGTAAGGCTGAAGAGTTGGCTAAAGAGAAAAGAAGAGTTGAGATTGAGTCTCGTGACTCGAGGAAAAGATAGCTAAATAAGTCACTCCAATCTTCATCTAAGAAATCGAGGGATTTTGCTACTCGACCATCTACTTCGGTTGGGTTTTCAAACTGAAGTAAGGGCAAGCAATTTTCAGGGTCTAAAGCACAGGCCACATCAGTTGCTAGTGTGGGCAACGTTCGACCGAGTAGACCGGAATGCCCATAGTGTGGCAGGCGTCATTCTGGTGAGTGTCGAGCAAATGAGAAGGCTTATTTCAGATGTGGGTCCTTAGACCATTTTATTAGAGATTGCCCTAGGGTGGGCGAGAAAGAGAAGTCTCAAAATACACGACCGGGAAGTGCTGCTGAAGGAAGACCACAGAGAAACCCGAGAAATGAAATGAGTAACAAGAATCCGTCTAGATTGCAGACTACAAGAGTCGAGGGTAGAGCATGGGCGAGAACATATGCCATTCATGCTCACGAAAAGGCATATTCCCCTGACATAATCAAGGGTAGATTTTATCTTTATCATACTCGTGTTATAGCTTTAATTGATCCGGGATCTACCCACTCTTATATATGCATAAAATTAGTCTCTAGAATGATCATGCCTATAGATTCTACTGAATTTGTAATAAGAGTGTCTAATCCCCTAGACAAGTATGTGTTGGTTGATAGAGTATGCAAAGGTTGCCCTTTGACAATTAGGGGTCATTGCTTTCTGGTTGATCATATGTTATTACCGTTTGATGAGTTTGATGTTATCCTTGGGATGGATTGGTTAGTTACTCATGATGTAATCGTGAATTGTGGAAAGAAGTTTATTGAGTTGAAATGTGAAAATAGGTATTTTATTTGTGTTGAATCAGACGAGCAAGACAGATCACCAGTAGTGGTGTCATCCTTGTCGACTCAGAAGTATTTAAGAAAGGGGTACAAAGCTTACCTTGCATTTGTGATAAATACTAAAGAGACTGGGTTGAAAATTAAGTCGGTACCCATAGTATTCGAGTATTCAGATGTTTTCCCAGAAGAATTGCCAAGGTTGCCTCCGGCTAGAGAGATCGAATTCGGGATTAAGTTAACTCCGGGTACTGCCCCCATCTCTATTGCTCCATATAGAATGGCCCCAGCCGAGTTAAAAGAGCTGAAAGAACAATTGCAAGAACTAACAGATAAAGGTTTCACAAGACCGAGTTTTTCTCCGTGGGGTGCTCCTATTTTATTCGTGAAGAAGAAAGATGGTTTTATGAGATTATGCATAGATTATCGGCAACTTAACAAGGTAACTATTAAGAACAAGTACCCATTGCCGAGAATCGATGATTTATTTGATCAATTGAAGAGAGCCACAACATTTTCCAAGATAGATTTGAGGTCCAAGTACTATTAATTAAGAGTCAAGGACTCAGATGTACCAAAAATCGCATTTAGAACTAGGTATGGCCACTATGAATTTTTGGTCATACCTTTTGGTCTAATGAATGCCCCTGCCATTTTCATAGACCTGATGAATCGCATTTTTCGCCAATACTTGGATAAATTTGTCGTGTTCTTCATCGATGATATACTAATTTACTCTCGAGATGAGAACGATCATGCCGAGCATTTGAGAAAGGTTCTGCAAATCTTGAGAGATAAACAGTTATATGCCAAGTTTAGTAAAAGTGAATTTTGGCTTAAGGAAGTAGGATTTTTGGGGCACATTGTTTCAGGAGATGGAATTAGAGTCGACCCGAGTAAGATTTCAGTAATTGTGGATTGGAAACTGCAGAGGAGCGTAACTGAAGTAAGGATTTTCTAGGCCTAGCAGGCTACTATAGGTATTTTGTTAAAGGGTTTTCCATGATAGCTACTCCATTGACGAGATTATTACAAAAAGATGTGAAGTTTGAATGGACAAAGAGGTGTCAACAGAGTCTTGAGAAACTAAAGGCGTTGTTGACTCAAACTCCTAATTTGGTACAACCTAAACCAAGAAGAGAATTTGTGGTTTACAGTGATGCATCCCTGAATGGGTTAGGTTGTGTGCCTATGCAAGAGGGCAAGGTGATAGCATATGCTTCTAGATAGTTAAAGCCACACGAGAAGAATTACCCGACCCATGGTTTAAAGTTGGCTTCCACTGTGTTTGCATTAAAGATTTGGAGACACCATTTATATGGTGAGAGGTGTCAGATATTTACCGACCATAAAAGCCTAAAATATTTGACGACTCAAAAGGAATTAAATTTGAGGCAACGAAGGTGGTTGGAGTTGATCAAGGATTACGATTTTGTGATTGACTACCATCTAGGAAAGGCGAACGTAGTTGCTGATGCTTTGGGTAGAAAATCATTGTTTGCGCTGGGAGCTATGGATACTCGGATGACTTTGTTAGATGATGGTTCTATTCTAGTCGAGCTGATGGCTAGACCATTGTTTCTTCAAGAGATTTGTGAAGCTTAAAAAGGTGACAGTGATTTACAAGCCAAAAGAGTTCTATGTGAGTCAAATATTAAGTTGGTCCTGATGGATGTTTGATGTTCTAAGGTAAGGTCTGTGTACCCAGAAATGAAGAGCTTATTTGGAAGATTTTGCATGAAGCACATAGCGAATGTTTAACTATGCACCCTGGTAGCACAAAGATGTACAATGACTTGAGGAAGTGGTATTGGTGGCCTAGTATGAAGAAAGACGTTTTTGAGTTTGTGTCGAGATGCCTAATTTGTCAACAAGTGAAGGCTAAACACCAAGTACCTTCAGGTCTACTTCAGCCCATTATGGATCTTGAATGGATGTGGGACCGTATTACCATAGACTTCGTGAAGGGTTTACTGTTGACACCGAAAAAGAAAGATGCGGTATGGGTCATGGTTGATAGACTCACGAAGTCAGCTTATTTCATACTAGTGGGGGTTGACTACTCACTTGATAAATTGGTGGATCTGTATGTGACAGATATAGTAAGACTTCATGGAGAACCATTATCGATCATTTCGAATGGAGATCCGAGATTCATGTCACGGTTTTGGAAAAAGTTGTAAGAGGCTTTAGGTACAAAATTAAGCTTTAGTACAGCTTTCCATCCACAAACCGACGAGCAGTCAGAAAGAGTAATACAGATACTCGAAGACATGCTTCGATGTTGTGTTTTGGAATTCCAAGGTAATTGGAAAAATATTTACCATTGGTGGAATTCACTTACAACAACAGTTTTCAGTCAAGTATTAAAATGGTGCCTTACGAGGCATTGTATCAGCGTAAGTGCCGACCACCTTTATATTGGACAGAATTTAAGGAGGATCAGCTACACGGGGTCAATTTAGTTAGGGAAACTGAAGAGAAAGTAAAGGTGATACGTGAATGTTTGAAAGCGGCCTCAGATAGACAAAAGTCCTATTCAGATTTAAAAAGGAAAGAGATTGAGTTCCAAGTAGGTGATGAAGTGTTTCTGAAAGTATCACTGTGGAGAAAAGTCTTTATATTTGGCCGGAAAGGCAAATTGCGTCTGCGTTTTATCGGACCTTATGAATTTACCGAGAGGATAGAACCAGTAGCTTATCGTTTGGCCTTGCCACTTGAGCTAGTAAAGATTCATAATGTTTTCCACGTATCCATGTTACGACAATACCGTTCGGACCCTTCACATGTGATTCTACCATCAGAGGTAGAGATTCAACTAGACATGACTTATGGCGAAGAGCCGATTAAAATTTTCGCACGGGAGGTCAAACAATTGCGAAACAAAACTATAGATCTTGTAACAGCACTGATTCTGACCCTAATCAGAACAGTGGTTTCAGGACCACAAATCCGAGTCAATAGAGTATTTTATAATATATTTGGTGTCTATGACATATGTTTGAGCATTTTTAAAATATCATGGGATAATTTGTTCGTTTGTGTGTTTAATTTAAGAAAAAGGACTAAATCGTATAAGTGGTAAAATAGCTTTTTTGTTTAATTGAGTGGCTTAATTAATGTATCTTTATAATGAGAAGGTTTTATGTTGCAAATTTCCTTTTATAAGAATAGTGGATGACAATATGCTTTTATAATGCATATATATGTTTGTTTTATATGTTAAGTTTATATTAATAATAAATAATATATTATAAACTTATTATAATAAAAACATAAAAGAAAAAGGTTGCATGTTCATCTTTTATTTTTTATTACATTTGACCGAAACTAAAAAGAGAAAAGAAGAGAAAAACTTCAAGGGTTTCTGTAACACCCTAAACCCGGCCCAAACATTACGACCAAATCTGGTATGTTACAGAAGAAAATTTGTTGAAAACCCCCTTTTAATTACTTTAAATTTTTGGTAAAAAGAATATGGTATTGTTTAAAACATTTAAGGTGTATAAAAAAAAAACAACACTTAGCTTTGTTATTTAAAATCCGTTAAGTCAAGTTGTTACCAATTCTGTCAATGTACCCGATGGTACGAAAGAAAATCATTTACGTTTGAATTTAAGAAACTTGTGTAACCATTTTAAAGTCATTAAACAGTTTAAATAATTCATCCCAAACATGCAAATTAGTAAAAATAAAATCTTAGGAGGCCTTATTACAACTTGAACAAATAAAACCCAAAAATAAAATAAAAATAATTCAAAGTTCATCTAATCCATATTTCCACTGCATGGCCACCTCGAGCCCATCTGGTGCCTCATCCACGATCTACGAGTCACCTGAAAAATATTAGAGGAGAAGGTGAGTCACCAAGACTCAATGTGTAACCCTTCCCCCGGTTTAATGCAACATCATACACAAATTATAACTAAATTTAACATGCACTAAGTTTAACATGCACCCAACCTAGCCAACCAAAACACCTTTCTCTATCCCGCGTGGTACCAAACCACTGGTGGTGCCAAACCACTGGTGACTCAAAGTCACGATATCCATCAACATTGTGGTGTCAAACCACTGGAGACTCGAAGTCACATATAATAAGTTGGGGCCAACCCACGTGTGATACCAAATCACTAGCGTCAATCCCATAATATCATCTGTGGGGCCAACCCACTGTGGTGCTAAGCCACTGGGACAAGACGCTATGAGGTGCCAAACCTCCGGTGACCTTAGTCACGAAATGTGGTACCAAACCACCGGTGTAAAATCGACACGAATATCACTTCCCCTCCACTTATTTAACCCACACATTTATGATATGCATAAATCATGCCAAACATGTTTATTTAATAACATATACTGAGTTTATCAAAAGCCATCTTCTTATATGCCACATATACCAAATATGTCAAGCATCATAAACAAACTCATATTGACAAGGACTTACCTGGATCCTTGCTTATACCTTTATGGTATTAAATCCAAATCTACACAATCCGGCTTAGCATACACAATATATATACAGCACATTAGTTAGTTATAAAGTGTGTATGTACACACCTGTTACTATCGGTAGCCCTAAATCCCGAAGAGTCAATCGACCACACTAGACTTCCTTGCCCCTATATTCGGCCATACATGAAAGTTAGTGCCCCAAACCATTCGGCCAACCCAAAATAATTCCAAAGGGTTTCACATGAACCCGAAACCTTACCTACACGTCCTTTGAATACTAGCCACCACACACCAAGTGTTTCTGCTTCCCTATAATCGGCAATCACATACCCATATTAATAGCCTTCGACTTTTCGATCATTAAAAGTATAGTCTATTAAAGTAGATCCTTACCACCACTTACCAAGATTACTTGCTAACCAATGGAGGCTTGGTTTGAATACTTCAAAATCCCGGAGTCCCTAGGTGAAATCGATTTCAAAAGAGAGATTAGCCAAACTCTCAACAAATGCCGGATTCTGGCTAGCCATAACAAGAACAAAGATTAAGCTTAGAGTGATCCCTTACCACACTATGAAATTGACAAAGACTTAGTTAGGGGAAAAGAAGATTCGCCAACACTAATGGAAGGGCTGGAATTTTGAGAAGAAAAAGGGGTGTATTCGGCCAAGAGAAGTGAAAGTTTGAGCAAATTTTGACAATGCACCAATGGAAGAATCCGCCAGCACAATGAAGAGAGAAAGAAGAAAAGGTTTTGATAGATTTTGGCACTTCTTTGCTAACAAAGCGATATGGATGACCCCCAAGGAGTCCAATACTCGGTCAAGACCTCCCTTTTAGGTGATAATTTCACTTTCAAAATGCAAGATTTATCTCACATCTTTATCTCCTAATCCTCCTTAAACAATTATAATGAAAATAAAATACTATTAGTTACTCTTCCACCAAATTAAGCAAAAAATAAGCTTATCCCTTATCATTTAAAGAGTCCAAATAGCAGCCATCACCCCTCCTTCACGCCAAAAAAAAAAAAAATAAAACCAAAGTCTTTTGCTTCTTTGATTCAACCAACGACCTCACGCCCCTCTCTTCCAACGCCTAGCCACTTCTCCCATTAGACTTTCATGTCAAATAACCCCTTCATTTATTTTAAGACCTTCTTCTTGTCCCTTTTCCTTTTAACGTAAAAGCCCAAAATAAAATGCTCCTTGCGTCCCTTGTGTCTCGAACCCGAGACCTGCCGCCTAAACCCTTATGTGGCACTTTCGGTAACCACTTAACCAATCTTAACTTTCATGCTCAAACCTTGCTGAAATTTCTTTAAGGCCCTCTTCACTTTAACGCCCCAAAGACCCAAAAGAAAAAACATTTCCCCCTTGTATCTCCCATGAATCGAACCCAAGACCTCCCTTGCAACACCCTTAGACGCACCAAGCCAATTGTGCCAAGCCCATTCTTTGTATCATATTTCTCTATAAATTTTATTTAAGCCCTATCTCACCTAGCTCCCTTCTTTAAAGCACTTAGAATGAAATTTTTAATACTAAGTCAGGCCTAGCTCGGGTTTAATTCTAGACCTTAGAACATGCCAAATAAATCATAGTATATATTTCTTCAAGCACACATGGAAAATTAATTGAATTACAAACAACCCCTAATTCAGGGTGTTACAGTTTTACCCCCCTTAAAAATAATTTCGTCCTCGAAATTACTTACTAACGAATAGTCGTACATCTTAACTCACCATACGACGCTTATGCTGCGCACTCTGATCTTAATAAAACTATCTTACTTCCTAGGCACAATCTCTAAGTTCACAACCAAGGTTTCAGGCACTTCTCTAGTAAAACAAGAAAACTCTACAATAATCAAAGCGATTAAGGGTATTCCAGAAATAAGGAACATACCCGTTGTCACATTTGGCACATCTTCCTCCTCGCGACGGCCAACTGCATAAACCAACCTTGGTTGCCTTGCCTCTGCACCTTCAGCACCTCGGCCACGCCCGTTACCATTTCCATTACCCCTAACTGCACCTCGACCCCTCTGTGGCTGTTGGTTATCCCTCCTGTTTGGTGCACGATCCTGACCTTCTGATCTCAGTCTAGCTGCCTTTTTCGGACAGTCTCTAACTCGATGCTCCAAGGACCCACACTCGAAGCATCCCCAATTACCATTCTAACATTCCCCCGTGTGAGACTTGCCACACCGAGCACACCGTGGTGGCCATTGAGGATTAGCAGCAGCAGTAGGCCTAGTAGCTTGATCCGACCCATCAAACCTCATCCTCTTCTACTCACTACCCGAGAACATTGAAGGTTCCGAGATCCTCTTATTCTAATTTATATCTTGATTTCGTCTAACCGATTGTCTTACTCCTTCAGCAACCTTCGATTTCTCCACTAAGACAGCAAACTCCCATTCCTGTTGTGGAGCTATCATCATCCTCAGCTCATCCCTAAGCCTATCCTCAAATCTAACACAGCGCTCATGCTCGGTACCCACAATTCCACGAGCATACCTACTCAACCGGAGGAACTCGGCCTCATATTTTACCACTGTCTTATTGCCTTGAACCAGGTTCAAGAAAGCCTTCCGCTGTGCATCCACGTAACTAGTTCCGATGTACTTCTTTTGATAAGCCTCTCTAAAGAATTCCCAGGTTAGATTTTCTACCACCGTTCCATCTCTCACAGTGAGCCACCACTGGTAAGACTCATCCCGAAGCAAAGAAATGATACCCTTCAACTTCTCCTCAGGTGTGAAATCCAAGTCACCCATAATCCTTTCAGTGGATTCCAACCAATACTCCGCCGCACTGGGCGCCACTCTAGAAACTCCTCTAAACACCTCAGCTCCGTTAGCCTGGAGTCGCTCAACCACAGATTTGCGAGCTCCTGCACCCGCACCAGCCTCAGCAACCCATTCCAATACCCGTAACACAGCTTGAGATACGACATCATTACCACCCGTCTGATCTTGGAACTCGTTTCTCACCAGGTAGATCCGGCATCTCATTTTTAGACCTGTGACCAGACCTTGCTGGCTCGGACAAGGTCATCCTACCCCTACCACGGCCACAGGGCGAACGTCCACGACCTCTTGAACTCATTCTAACGATTGCGTTTATCTGTTTAAAAATTTTTATGTATTAGTACTTGTTTCATTGGATTATCCGCGAAGAAATTTTATGATAAGAGTTTATGAGTGGTTCTTTCGTAATCATACATGCACACAGTTTTCCATCCATTCATCCAAAGAGACGTTGTAGTTTTCATGGTGATCGTTTTTCCACTACCCGGGGGTATTTTCGTAATTTGTCCTACAGGGGTATTTTTGTAATCTTTTTTTCAGAAATAAAAATTTTCAGAATATTTTGTCAAAAACATTTTGAAACTCTTAATTTCCCAGATATTTTTGAAAAATTTTGAAATCCGGAGGGTCTTTCGGTGATTTTGAAACTCAGGGGCATTTTGGTAATTTTTCACAAATCAGGGTGAATTTGTAAAATTTGATAAATCAGGGATGTTTCAAAAGTTGTAAAACTTTGAAGGTTCTTTTTGAGAATTTATTTCTCGAGTGGATGGTATTGTAAAAATTTTGAAAATCAGGGTCATTATGGTAATTTTGTCGGTTAGGGCAATTTTGTAATTTTACAAAATCATGACGTTCGATATTTTGCAAAGTAAGGTTTTGGGCACTTTGTATATAATGGAAATTTTTATTGTAACTTTGGGTATTTTGGGAATATCATAAATCAAGGTGTTTCGTAATTTTACCCCCTGGGGCATTTTAGTAATTTCACAAAATCGGGGCATTTTCACAAAATGATTTCCAAAAATTGGGTTCTAAGTGATTTCCCAAAAGAAGGATATTCTGAAAATTTCTATTTGAAAATTTTTTGTATGGAGGGTATTTTGGTAATTTACAAACCAGTGGTATTTTGGTCATTTTTCAAACTGAGGGGTATTTTGGTCATTTTTTTCATTTTTTAAAAAAACTAAAGTTTTATTTATTTCCAAAATCAAAACAACTAGTCCCTTTCGTGTTTTAATTATCAAGTTTAGCCCGTGAGGGTGTCGTCTCAGCTAGGATGAACCGTTACTACGCACCAGGTAGGATTCAAGTGAGTAGGAGGTGAGTCACGAGGACTGCTTAAATACTGTGCCCCACCGAATCCAATCCTAGACATGCATACACGATTGCCACATCCTTTGCTCATTGACAACTCACGGGGTTTGTTTCGGTAATTATTAAATCTTATGCATGGTTGAGGTATACTCGCCCTAGGGTTCAACAGTTTCTGCTCTAGTAGTCTACGTTCCCAATTTACCCTTCTACCCCTCATCAAAGAATTCACAAAGAAATTGAATAGAAGTACTTACCTGGGCGGATAGGTGCCGGAGACTTGGTGCCATGCTGTTCAAGCCTTAACAGTTTCTCAAAACATCATAATAAGGCCTACTAACAAAAACAAACATTTTGGGCCTTGGGCCCCCCACAGCTGAGTTTTGAACTGGGCTCTGATACCAATTTTGTAACACCCTAAACCCGGCCCAAACATTACGACCAAATCTGGTTGAAAACCCCCTTTTAATTACTTTAAATTTTTGGTAAAAAGAATATGGTATTGTTTAAAACATTTGAGGTGTATAAAAAAACAACACTTAGCTTTGTTATTTAAAATCAGATTAAGTCAAGTTGTTACCAATTACGTCAATGTACCGATGGTACGAAGAAAATCATTTATGTTTGAATTTAAGAAACTTGTGTAACCATTTTAAAGTCATTAAACAGTTTAAATAATTCATCCCAAACATGCAAATTAGTAAAATAAAATCTTAGGAGGCCTTATTACAACTTGAACAAATAAAACCCAAAAATAAAATAAAAATAATTCAAAGTTCATCTAATCCATATTTCCACTGCATGGCCACCTCGAGCCCATCCGACGCCTCATCCGCGATCTACGAGTCACCTGAAAAATATTAAAGGAGAAGGTGAGTCACGAAGACTCAATGTGTAACCCTTCCCCCGGTTTAATGAAACATCATACACAAATTATAACTAAATTTAACATGCACTAAGTTTAACATGCACCCAACCTAGCCAACCAAAACACCTTTCTCTACCACGTGTGGTACCAAACCACTGGTGGTGCCAAACCACTGGTGACTCAAAGTCACTATATCCATCAACATTGTGGTGCCGAACCACTGGTGACTCGAAGTCACATATAATAAGTTGTGGGGCCAACCCACGTGTGATACCAAATCACTGGCGTCAATCCCATAATATCATCTGTGGGGCCAACCCACTGTGGAGCTAAGCCACTGGGACAAGAAGCTATGAGGTGCCAAACCTCCGGTGACCGTAGTCACGAAATGTGGTACCAATCCTTTGGTGTCAAAATCGACACGAATATCACTTCCCTCCACTCATTTAACCCACACATTTATGATATGCATAAATCATGCCAAACATGTTTATTTAATAACATATACTGAGTTTATCAAAAGCCATCTTCTTATATGCCACATATACCAAATATGTCAAGCATCATAAACAAACTCATATTGACAAGGACTTACCTAGATCCTTGCTTATACCTTTATGGTATTAAATCCAAATCTACACAATCAAACAGCATACACAATATATATACAAAGACAATAGTTAGTTATAAAGTGTGTATGTACACACCTATTACTATCGGTAGCCCTAAATCCCGAAGAGTCAATCGACCACACTAGACTTCCTTGCCCCTATATTCTGCCATACATGAAAGTTAGTGCCCCAAACCATTCGGCCAACACAAAATAATTCCAAAGGGTTTCACATGAACCCGAAACCTTACCTACACGTCCTTTGAATACTAGCCACCACACACCAAGTGTTTCTGCTTCCCTATAATCGGCAATCACATACCCATATTAATAGCATTCACCTTTTTGATCATTAAAAGTATAGTCTATTAAAGTAGATCCTTACCCCCACTTACCAAGATTACTTGCTAACCAATGGGGCTTGGTTTGAATACTTCAAAATCCCGGAGTCCCTAGGTGAAATCGATTTCAAAAAGAGATTAGCCAAACTCTCAACAAATGGGATTTCGCTAGCCATAACAAGAACAAAGATTAAGCTTAGAGTGATCCCTTACCACACTATGAAATTCGGCAAAGACTTAGTTAGGGGGAAAATAAGATTCGGCCAACACTAATGGAAGGGTTGGAATTTTGAGAAGAAAAAGGGGTGTATTCGGCTAAGAGAAGCTAAAAGTTTGAGCAAATTTTGACAATGTACCAATGAAAGAATTCGGCCAGCACAATGAAGAGAGAAAGAAGAAAAGGTTTTGATAGATTTTTGGCACTTATTTGCTAACAAAACTGATATGGACAGCCCCCCAAGGAGTCCAATACTCGGCCAGCACCTCCCTTTTAGGAAATAATTTCAGCTTTCAAAAATGCAAGATTTATCTCACATCTTTATCTCCTAACCCTCCTTAAACAATTATAATGAAAATAAAATACTATTAGTTACTCTTCCAGCTGAAATTAAGCAAAAAAATAAGCTTATCCCTTATCATTTAAAGAGTCCAAATAGCAGCCATCACCCCCTCTTTCACGCCATCAAAAAGAAAAAAAAATAAAACCAAAGTGCTGCTTCTTTAAATAGAACCAACGACCTCACGCCCCAGCCCTCTCTTCTAACGCCCCTAGCCACTTCTCCCATTAGACTTTCATGTCAAATAACCCCTTCATTTATTTTTAAGACCTTCTTCTTGTCCCTTTTTCCTTTTAACGCAAAAAGCCCAAAATAAAATGCTCCTTGCGTCCTTTGTGTCTCGAACTCGAGACCTGCCGCCTCTAAACCCTTATATGGCACTCGGTAACCACTTAACCAATCTTAACTTTCATGCTTAAACCTTGCCCGAAATTTCTTTAAGGCCCTCTTCATTTTAACGCCCCAAAGACCCAAAAGAAAAAACATTTCCCCCTTGTATCTCCCATGAATCGAACCCAAGACCTCCCTTGCAACACCCTTAGACGCACCAAGCCAATTGTGCCAAGCCCATTCTTTGTATCATATTTCTCTCTAAATTTTATTGAAGCCCTATCTCACCTAGCTCCCTTCTTTAAAGCACTTACAAAGAAATTTTTAATACTAAGTCAGGCCTAGCTCGGGTTTAATTCTAGACCTTAAAACATGCCAAATAAATCATAGTATTTATTTCTTCAAGCACACATGGGAAATTAATTGAATTACAAACAACCCCTAATTCAGGGTGTTATAGTTTCGGCATTGTTCAAGCTTGATTAAGGTATAAGATTAGCTCGATTTTTGATAATTTTTATGTTTTTGAGATCGTTGCTTTGAATACTATCAGACCCATGCTAGAATTTTTGTTTTTGATACATGTTTAGAGTTCGGCCATTGATGAAAATTTTTGTTTTGTGATGGTTGATGACTATATATTAAAGATATGTTTTAGATTTATATGTTTTGTATTGAAATTTTGATGATTTTGAGTAATTAGGACTAAATTGTGAAATTTGTAAATTGAAGGGTCAAAATGTGAAATAAATGGAATGTATGGATTTGTATGGACATGAGTAACATTCGGCCCTAAAGGAGTATGTTCAAATTTTGCATATTTTGTGTTTTATGTAAAAGGGACTAAATTGTAAAAATTATAAATATCAGGGGTAAAAGCGTAAATTTGCTAGATTATGTGTTTTTGGACTAAATTGAATGAAAATATGTTGAATTATTTTAATTTGAAATTGATTTAGATGAAGAACAAAAAAGATCTGGATTGGATCGAGGAAAGGAAAACATAATCGAATAGTCAGAAAATAAAGTCTGTCGATACTCGAGGTAAGTTTTTAAGCAATTGAATTGAATTGAACTAATTATAATGATTGTACATGTAATTATTAGAGATAAATTTGTATAATGTGGTATGGCCGAATGTAGTATTTGTTTGGAAGTTGAATTTGGTTGAATGTGAACTATAAGTATATGTGTGTTCAAAATAGATATGTGTGACATTGAATGAAGATATGAATTTGGCCGAAAGTAATGTTTATTTGTATAAACTTGGTTTAGCCGAATGTAATGTATTTTGGTACATCTTTAGCATAATCGAATATGAAGTTGACATGTAGATGTAAAAATCTAAAATATAGATATGTGTATATGTTTAATGAAATGAGTAACAAGTTCAAATAAAGCACTAGGTGTGTGAATGAAAATACTGAGCACTGTGTGTGCGAAATCGGTTATTTGGCACTAAGTGTGCAGAATATAATGTAATGGCACTAAGAGTGTGATACATTACAAGGAATTGGCACTATGTGTGAACTTTATCAAAGTAACAGCAGTAAGTGTACGATACGTTACATGGTTCGCACTAAGTGTGCGGGTTTACAAATCCTTCAAGGATATCAACTAGTGAATTGTTATAAACGAAATGAAATAAACAGGTATGTGATTCATGATAGTTGGATAATTTAGTATTAATGAGGAAAGATATACTTGCTTATGAAACTAAAGAAATGATATGTGATTATTAGTTTTTTTTTTTTTAGTTTGTTTTGAGATGGAAAAATGATGCATAGTTTAAAATGAAATCTAATAAGGAATGCATAAGTATTAGGTTTTGAGACTACTAAATATGGTAGATAATGAATGGTGATATGATCTATACTTATGTTTATGAGTTTCGTTGATGATTATGTTCAATTGATTTAATTTGTATAATGTCAAATTTTATACTTTACAATTGCTTATAACTTACTAAGCTATGTTAGCTTACTGTGTGTGTTCATTTGACTATTTTATAGATTTTGAAGTCTAAGTTCGAGCTCGGGGATCATTGTCAAAGTCAATCGCACTATCAACTACCTTTGGTACCCTTTTATAAGTTGAAGTTTCAAAACTATGGCATGTATAGGCTATATTACTCTTTTGAGTCTATCATGATTAAGATTTATAAAAAATGCCATGCGAAAATGGCTATAATTCTATGTTTGGGTTTGATTTGGCTATACTTGATCATGATGATAATTTTTGTTTATGTTTAGCCTCATTATAATCTTATTTTGGAAGTTTATTTCTTAATATTTTATATATGCAATAATTGAGTGTATGAATATGGTTTTAAGTGTGATATATATATAGCATATGTATTGGATGTGGTTTATTAGCTATAAGATTAGACCATAGTATTGACCTAATTTGATGTTTATATTTTCATTGGATGTAATATGCTATTTGGATAATGTAGTTGAATGATAATGGCAATTAGTAAAGTTTTGGCATATAGGATAATTGTCTTAAAAATGTTGGTGCATTTGATTGGTATAAATTGAACAATGGTAATTGTACATATTCACTATTGTTTTTAAAATGACTAAATGAATAGTATTTTTAGTATTTGAATGAAATTTGTTTTTATATGATATTAATGTAATAAAATTTATATGAGTGTGTTGACTTGTGGTTAGATGAGTAATGCCTCGTAACCCTAATCTGGAGACGGATATGGGTTAGGGGTGTTACAATTTGATTGATATCAGAGCTACGGTTTAGTCGGTTCTCAGACTAACGTATCGTGTGTGAGTCTAGCTATACATGCCATAAATTTTTATTGTGATAGTGTGATGACTTCTGACCGTGAAATGTGTTTTCTTCTCTTGAATAGGAAATGGATCCTGATCCCGAGTGAGCCATAGCTGATGATGTCGAGAGTGTGGCACCTGCTCCCGCGCAAGGGACCACGTCGGATGAATCTCGACCTGCTACGAGTAATTATGATGAGGGGGCTAAATAAGCCTTCTTTAGTATAATGAACGATTGGTTCAATCAATACATCTGGACCAATCTGGCTATTCAACAACCCCCAAATCCAAATACTCCACCTGTAGTAATGATGGTACCCCCTATCATTAATCCTGAGAGGATAAATAAGCCTCTAGTGGGCAGAATCAGGAAACACAGGGCTCAAGAGTTTAGAGCTAAAGATGATGATGATGCTTAACGAGCTAAATTTTGGCTCGATAAGACAATTCGCATTTTTGATAAACTATCCTGTACACCTGATGAGTGCCTGAAATGTGCTATATCTTTATTACAGGATTGTGCTTACTATTGGTGGAACACTCTCGTATCGGTTGTTCCAAAGGAACGAGTTACTTGGGAATTCTTTTAGACAGAGTTTCGAAAGAAATACATCAGCCAGTGATTCATTGATCTGAAACGCAAAGAACTTCTCGAGCTTAAATAGGATCGTATGACCGACTTAGCTGATATGCCCTTGAGTGTGTTTCATCTGAGGCTGCTATGTGCAGAAGATTTGAAGAAGGGTTAAACAAAGATATAAAATTACTGGTTGGTATACTTAAAATAAACGAGTTCATGGTACTTGTTGAGGGAGCTTGTAAAGCCGAAGAGCTTGGGAAAGAAAAACGAAAAGCTGAGAATGAAGCTAGAGATTTTGGTAAGAGATCAGCAGGTATATTTTCTCAATCATCATCAAAGAAGTTCAAAAATGACAATAGCTGATCCAAAGCTAATACAGGAATTTCTATACGAGAATGACCACCAGTGAGTTCACGAGCTACCTCGATTGCTAGTGTCAACAATACTCGACCGAATAAACCTGAGTGTCAATAGTGTGGTAGGCAAAATTTTAGTGAATGTTGGAGCAAGTCCAGCAACCGAGCTTGCTACAAGTGTGATTCACAGGATCACTTCATTCGGGATTACCCAGAGTTAGCTGAAAGGGATTATGCTTTGAGAGTGCAAGACCGAGCGAGATCATGACTAGAGGTAGACCACCGAAATGTGGAAGATAGGGCGGCACTTTTCGAGAGGAATTTGGATCTGACTATTCGATCAGAGGCTCGTGTGCCAGCTAGAGCCTATGCTTTTCGTGCCCGAGAGGAGGCTTCATCTCTAGATGTCATTACTGGTATATTTACTCTCTCAAATACTAGTGTAATTGCTCTGATTGATACCGGTTCAATCGATTCCTACGTGTGTGAAACATTAGTATCCAGAAAGACTCTACCTGTTGAGTCTATTGAGTTTGTGATTCAGGTTTCGTACCCCCTGGGCCGGTGTGTGTTAGTTGATAGAGTTTGCAAGAATTACCCTTTGATGATTCGAGATTCATGTTTTTCGGCTGATTTGATGTTACTACCATTTGATGGGTTCGGTATTATCCTTGGTATGGATTGGTTAACTGTGCATGATGGAGTAGTAAATTACAGACGAAAGACTATTGATCTACGGTGTCAGAATAATGAGAAAATTTGAATTGAATCTGCGAATTTGAATGGGCTTCCAGTAGTGATATCTTCGATGTTGGCTCGCCAGTATTTGAGAAAGGGTTCCGAAGCTTATTTTGCTTATGTGATCGATAGTAAAGTGACCAAAAAGAAGATAGAATCTGTACCAGTTGTATATGAGTATCCGGATGTGTTCCCGGAGGAATTGTTGGGATTGCCACCTATTTGAGAGGTAGAGTTTGGTATTGAGTTAGTGCCAGGGACGACTCCAATTTCGATAGCTCCGTATAGAATGGCACCGATTGAATTAAAAGAGTTGAAAGCTCAGTTGCAAGAATTGACAGATAGAGGTTATGCTCGGTCGAGTTTCTCTCCCTAGGGTGCACCAGTTTTATTTGTGAAAAAGAAAGACGAAACTTTGAGAATGTGCATTGACTATTGACAACTCAATAAAGTGACCATAAAGAATAAATATCCGTTGCCATGTCTCGATGATTTATTTGATCAGCTAAAGGGAGCTTCAGTATTTTCGAAGATCAATTTGAGATCAGGTTATTATCAACTACAAGTTAGAGACTCAGATGTACCTAAGACTGCTTTTTGGATGAGCTACGGCCATTACGAGTTCTTAGTGATGCCGTTCGTACACACTAATGCCCCTACTGTTTTCATGGATTCAATTAATCAGGTATTTAGATCGTATCTGGATCAGTTTTTGGTTGTATTCATAGATGATTTTTGATCTATTCACTTGATGCAACTGAGCATGCCAAACATGTAATAGTCCGGTTTATACCCTAGTCAGAACAGTGGTTCGAGACCACAAATTCGAGGTCATAGAAATATTTTAATGATATTTTTTGTGTGAATGATTAGTAGTATAGCCAGTGTGAAAATTCTGTGTGATAATTTTCTCGACTGTGTGCTAATTTATAAAAAAAAGGACTTAATTGCATAAGGTGTAAAAGTTGTGTGCTGATTTATAAGTATCAAACTGTGGATGGTTTTTCTTGGTGGAGGCCTTATGTTGATAATACACCATTTTTAAGTTAGTAGGGTGTTGAATGACTAGAAAACCATATTTTCTAATTTATTTTATATGTTTTATAAAAGGGCAAAGTTGGTATTTGTTTAATAAGTTATTATAATAAAAAACAAAACAAAAAGATGGCCATTTTTCTCATCTTTCTTTCACCGAAAATCGAAAGGGAGAATAGCCATTGAATCTTTTGAAATTTTGGCACTTGCTAGGCTTGATTGAGACCAAGAGAAGAGAGGTTTGGATTGAGATCGAGGCAAAGATAAAGTGCTTGATTAATCGACCGTATTGATAGTTCGACATCCAAGGCAAGTTCGGATGTAGTACATGTATTTGAGATGTGTTTTAGCAATATGAGATGAATATGTATATGTGTATAAAAGTGAGATGCTATGTGCACGATTTTAGTTGATGGCACTAAGTGTGCAAAATTGGAATCGAAAAAGAAATGAATAACACTATGTGTGCGATAATATGAAAGCTTCGGCTTATTGAATTCGCACTGTGTGTGCGACACCGAGACGAGTCGATTAAAAGAATAGGCACTAAGTGTGTAATAATGATTATTTCGAACATTTTTGTCGCACTGAGTGTGCGGTTAAATTGAACAAATATCAAAGAATGATCGACAGGTAATATCGAGTATTGAATAGTTGGAAGTTGGATAACTAAGTGTTAGCTAAGGTATGTGTTGATGAGTTATAAACAAGCTATGATTGAATAAATGTGTATTTTAGTTATAGATGAGATGATATGGATATGAGATATGTAATCTATGTGATTGTTTATTATGTACATTGGTTAGATTAATGAGATAATTGTATTGTATATTGAACTTACTATGCTTTGAGAAGCTTCTTGTGTGATTTATTTTTACGCTGCGGTGTTAGTAAAAGCTAGCAGGATGCAGGATAAATCGACTTCTCAATCACACCATCGGCATTCTAATTTGGTACTTTTGAAAGGATGTATATAGTTAGAAATATGGCTTGTATAGGCTAGTTATGTGTATATGTTTATGAATTGAACTTAGCCATATGTTTTGGCAAGTTTTGAGTGGATAAATGCTTGAATGAATGAGTTGTATGATTACAAATTTTGGTATGGTGTGATGCATATGAAATGGTTAAATTTTGGCTAAGCAAATGAATGATTAATGCTTGTCATGATATGAGTTTTAGTCTTTGAAATTGTCATGGTAGGAATTGGAATTGAATGCATAAATTGAATGACTATTTTGGTATGTTTTTGGTGGTAATATATGCATAAGATGTCTTGGAGATTTGGCTTGTAGATTTGACCCTTATGGGTGGCATTTTGGCCTTGTAAATGGCCTATAGTGTCACATGGTTGTGGCATACAGGCTTGCCCAAAGACCGTGGGTGAATTGGCAGAATGTAGCTTAGTAGCACACGGCCTCGAGACGGGCATGCTTGGTGGCCGTGTGAGAAATGGCAGTATATGATCTAGTGGTACACGACCTTAGCACACAGGCGTGCTTGGTGGCCGTGTTAATTTTGGCAGTATATGACCACGAGAAGGACACACGAGTGTGTCAAGTAGCCGTGGGTAAGGCACGGCCACCCCCATAGGCGTGTATCCCCTGTATTTTTTTGGTTAAGTTGTTACGTTTTCGAGAAATTTTGTACATGTTCGGTTTAGTACCCTTTAACATGTGATAAAGGTTTCATAAACCTTAATAAGGGATAACATGATTGTTAATGAGAATAATTGAAGATGATTGACTTTGTATTGTAAACCTAGATGTTAATTGTTCCGATTGATCGGTAATACCTCTTAATCTTATTTCGGCGATGGTCTCAGGTTAGGGGTGTTACATTTTATTGGTATCAGAGATACGGTTTAGTCGATTCTCAGACTAACATAGCGTGTGTGAGTCTAGCTATACATGCCATATTATGATATTGCGATAGTGTGTTGAATTCAGCAGTTGAAATGTGTTTTAATATAGTAATGGATCCGTCGAGCGATTCTTGTGACGTGAGAGTAATGCACTGCTCCCACTCAAGGGACAACAACAAATCGCATCTAGGTAGAATAAAAGTAATGAGGAGGAGAGGCTAAGCAAGCCTTCTTCCGTATGATGAGTGAATGGTTTTCAGAATTTGTTAGAACGAATCTGACTGTTCCACAACCTCCACTCCCACAAGTACCTGTTGTGCCACAAGTCGTAGATCCGAACAGAATGAATAAACCACCTATAGACAAGATTCAGAAGTACGGGGCTAAAGAGTTTAGGGCCACGGCAGAGGATAATGCTGAGCGAGCTGAGTTTTGGCTCGAGAATATCCTTCGAGTGTTTGATGTGATGTCGTTGACTCCAGATGAATGTATTAAATGTGCTATTTCTTTATTGAGGGATTCGGCTTATAATTGGTGGAAGACGTTGACACCTATAGTTCCGAGAGGGAGAATCACCTGGGATTTCTTTCAAGCTGAGTTCAGAAAGAAGTACATCAGTCAACTCTTCATTGATCAGAAACGTAAAGAGTTTCTAGACTTGAAACAGGGCCGTTTGTCTGTTACTGAGTACGAGCAAGAATTTGTAAGGTTGAGTCAATATGCGAGAGAATGTGTTTTGACCGAACCTACCATGTGCAAATGTTTCATTGAGGGATTGAATGAAGATATTAAATTGTTGGTCGGGATACTTGATATAAATGAATTTGTTGTGTTAGTTGAAAGAGCATGTAAAGCTGAGGAGCTCAGTAAAGAGAAGAAGAAAGCCGATTCTGGGACTCATGATGAAAGAAAGAGATCGATGAATAAATTCTCTCAACCTTCAGCAAAGAGATATAAAGATACAAGCAATCGTTCAAATGCTTCATTTGGACATCCAAATAGAGATCGTTCGAGACAAAGTACTGGTTTATGAATTCAAGCTCCGAATGAATCCAGTGTTGGCAGTGTTAAGAGTAACAAGCCTGAGTGTAGACAATGTGGGAGACGACATGTGGGAGAGGGCTGGCCCGGGATCATTTTATTTGAGATTGCCCAAAGATGGTCGAAGAAAAAAATGTTCAGAATAAAAAATCGAGCAATGTGACAGCTAAGGGTAGACCACCCAGAAACACTAGAAATGTGAGTGAAAGCCAGAGAGGAACAACTGATATAGTTGTGAGATCAAAAGCAAGAGCACCTGTACGAGCCTATGCTATACGCGCACGAGAGGAAGCATCATCTCCAGACATCATCACCGATATTTTCACTTTATTTGATACTGATGTCATTGCATTGATAGATCCAGGATCAACTCATTCCTATGTGTGTATGAATCTAGTGCCGAGTAAAACTCTATCTGTTAAGTCTACTGAAATTGTGGTTAGAGTGTCAAACCCCTTAGGCAAGTGTGTTTTGGTGGATAAGGTGTGCAAGAACTGCCCATTGATGTTTCGTGATTTATGTTTTCCGGTTAATTTGATGTTGTTACCATTCGATGAGTTTGACATAATTCTGGGTATGGATTAGCTTACTTTGCATAATGCCATCGTGAATTGTAAGAGAAAGAGTATTGAATTGAAGAGTCAGAATAGAAAGATAGTTCGAATTGAGTCCAGTAATATGAAAGGATTACCAGCTGTGGTATCTGCGATGAAAGCTATGAACTATGTGAGAAAGGGTTGTGAAGCTTATTTGGTGTACGTGATTGATAAAAAAGTGTTGAAAAAGAAAATTGAATTTGTGCCTGTGGTATGTGAGTTTCCAGATGTGTTTCCAGAAGAGTTACCAGGATTACCTCCGATTAGGGAAGTTGAATTTGGTATAGAGTTAGTGCCGGGAACTGCTCCTATTTTGATAACTCCATACAGAATGGCTCCAACTAAATTGAGAGAATTGAAATCACAGTTGCAAGAATTGGCCGATAGAAGATTTGCACGACCGAGTTTCTCGCCTTGTGGAGCTCCTGTATTATTTGTGAAAAATAAAGATGGAACAATGATAATGTGTATTGATTATCGACAATTGAACAAAGTGATGATAAAGAACAAATATCCGTTGCCTCGTATTAATGATTTTTTTGATTAGTTGAGAGGAGCTACAATGTTTTCTAAGATAGATTTGAGATCGGGCTACTATCATTTGAGAGTTAAAGAATCTGATGTACCAAAAACTGCTTTCAGAACGAAGTATGGACATTATGAATTCTTAGTGATGTCTTTTGGACTAATCAATGCTCCTGTAGTATTTATGGATTTGATGAATCGGATATTCAGACAGTATTTTGATCGTTTTGTTGCAATGTTCATTGACGACATTTTGATCTATTCGAGTGATGAGAGGCAGCATGCTAAGAATTTGAAAATTGTGCTACAAACTCTGTGTGAGAGACAGTTGTATGCAAAGTTCAGTAAGTGTGAATTTTGGTTGCATGAGGTCAGTTTTCTGGGGCATATTGTATCAGCTGCTGGGATACGAGTTGATCCAAGTAAAATATCTGCTATTTTGAAATGGAAGCCTTCGAGAAATGTGTCTGGAGTCCGTAGTTTTCTGGGACTAGTGGGATATTATAGACAATTTGTGAAAGGCTTCTCGATGATTGCAACTCCATTGATAAAATTGTTACAGAAGGATGTTAGATTCGGGTGGTCAAAAAAGTGTCAACAGAGTTTTGAGCAGTTGAAAGTGTTGTTAACGGAAGCACCAGTGTTGATTCAACCCGAATCAGGCAAAGAATTTATAGTTTACAGTGATGCATCGTTAAATTGTTTGTGTTGTGTGTTGATGCAAGAAGGGAAAGTCATTGCCTATGCTTCGAGACAGTTAAAACTGCATGAAAAGAACTACTCAACACATGATCTTGAATTGGCTGCGATTGTATTTCCATTGAAGATTTGGCGTCACTATTTGTTTGGATAGAAATGTCACATCTATATTGATCATAAGAGTTTAAAGTACCTGATGACTCAGAGGGATTTGAACTTGCGTCAGAGAAGATGGTTAGAATTGTTGAAAGATTACGAACTTGTGATAGATTACCACCTGGGTAAAGCTAATGTTGTAGTGGATGCCTTGAGTCGTAAATCATTATATGTTTTGCGAGCTTTGAGTAATCAGATAGATCTGTGTGATGATGATGTGGTTGTAGCTGAATTGAAAGTAAAACTGTTGTTTTTACAGCGGATATGTGAGGCTCCGAAGATTGATAATGACTTGTTAGCAAAAAGAGTTCAATGTAATTCGAATGCTGAATCAGAATTTCGACTTGATAGTAATTATTGTTTGAGATTCAGAGATTAGATTTGTGTTCTGAGAAATTCAAAGTTAATTCAAACGATTTTGAATGAACCTCAAAATAGTCATTTGACTGTATATCCGGGGAATACGAAAATGTATAATGATTTGAAACAGTTCTATTGGTGGCATGGTAGGAAAAGAGACATTTCTGACTATGTGTCGAAGTGTTTAGTTTGTCAGCAAGTTAAGGCTGAACATCAAGTTCCGTCTGGTTTATTACAACCAACTTTAGTTCCTGAGTGGAAATGGGAGAAAATTATGATGAATTTTGTGTCGGGTTTGCCCTTATCTCTGAGCAAGAAATATGCGATCTGGGTGATAGTTGATAGATTGACGAAATCAGCTTATTTCATTTCAATAAGAATAGATTATTCACTTGATAGATTGGTTGAATTGTATATTGCCGAGATTGTAAGATTGCACGGAGTGCCACATCTATAGTGTCTGACAGAGATCTAAGGTTTAACTCTCGATTTTGGAAGAAATTACAAGATGCTTTAGGCACGAAATTGCATTTTAGTACTGCATTTCATTCCCAAATGGATGGTCAATCCAAGCAAATCATTCAGATCCTTGAAGACATGTTGAGATGTTGTATACTCAAATTTGAATACACGTGGGAAAAGCATGTATCTTTGATTGAATTTGCATATAACAATAGCTTCCAATCAAGAATCAAAATGTCACCATATGAGGCTCTATACGGTCGAAAGTGTCGAACTCTATTGTATTGGACCGAGCTAAGTGAGAATAAGATTCACGGGGTTGATCTTGTAAAAGAGACCGAACAGAAAGTGAAAGTAATTCATGACAGTTTGAAAGCGGCCTCAGATCGTCAAAAATCCTATGCAGATTTGAAACGAAAAGATATTGAATTTGAAGTTGGTGATAAAGTGTTTTTGAAAGTGTCTCCGTGGAATAAAATACTTTGATTTGGCCGGAAAGGCAAGCTCAGTCCAAGGTTCATCGGGCCCTATGAGATTATTGAACGAGTTGGGCCAGTTGCTTATAGATTGAGATTGCCATTTGAATTAGAGAAAATTCATAACGTGTTTCATGTGTCAATGGTTCGACAATACAAATTAGACCCGTCTCATGTGATTGCACCTACTGAGGTTGAGGTTCAGTCAGACTTGTTGTATAGTGAAGAACCGATCCAAATTTTGGCATGAGAGACCAAAGAATTGTGAAATAAGAAAATTTCTCTAGTGAAAGTATTATGGCACAAACACAAAATTAAAGAGGCTACGTGGGAGCCTGAGAATGTTATGAGAGAGCAACATCCACAACTAGTCACTGGTAAGATTTTTGGGGATGAAAAATCCCTAAAGGGAGAGAGGTGTAACAGTCTGTAGTCGAAATAATGGTTCGAGACCACAAATCTGAGGTCGTAAAAATATTTTAATGATATTTTCTGTGTGAATGATTTGTAGTGTAGCCTGTGTGAAAATTCTGTGTGATAATTTTATCGACTATGTGGAAATTTATGAAAAATGGACTTAATTGTATAAGGTGTAAAAGTTGTGTGCTGATTTATAAGTATCAAATTATGGATGGTTTTTCTTGGTGGAGGCCTTTTGCTGATAATACACCATTTTTAAGTTAGTGGGTTGTTGAATGACTAGATAACCATATTTTCTAATTTATTTTATATGTTTTAGAAAAGGGCAAAGTTGGTATTTGTTTAATAAGTTATTATAATCAAAAACAAAACAAAAAGATGGCCATTTTCTCATCTTTCTTTCAACAAAATTGAAAGGAGAATAGCCAATGAAGCTTTTGAAATTTTGGCACTTGCTAGGCTTGATTGAGACCAAGAGAAGAGAGGTTCGGATCGAGATCGAGGCACAGATAAAGTGCTCGATTAATCGCCCGTATCTATAGTTCGACGACCGAGGTAAGTTCGGATATAATACATGTATTTGAGATGTGTTTTAGCAATATGAGATGAATATGTATATGTGTATAAAAGTGAGATGCTATGTGCACGATTTTAGTTGATGACACTAAGTGTGCAAAATTGAAATCGAAAAAGAAATGAATAGCACTATGTGTACGATAATATGAAAGCTTCGGCTTATTGAATTGGCATTGTGTGTGCGACACCGAGACGAGTCGGTTAAAAGAATAGGCACTAAGTGTGCAATAACGATTATGCTTCGAACATGTATGTGGCACTAAGTGTGCGGTTAAATTGAACAAATATCAAAGGATGATCGATAGGTAATATCGAGCATTGAATAGTTTGGAAGTTGGATAACTAAGTGTTAGCTAAGGTATGTGTTGAACCTTTGTGGTTGATGAGTTATAAACAAGCTATGATTGAATAAATGAGTATTTTAGTTATAGATGAAATGATATGAATATGAGATATGTAATCTATGTGATTGTTTATTATGTACATTGGTTAGATTAATGAGATAATTGTATTGTATATTGAACTTACTAAGCTTTGAGAAGCTTACTGTGTGATTTTTTTCTTCTTTGATGCTGCGAGTGTCAGTAAAGCTAGCTCGAATCTGGGATTGTCAGCTTGTCAATCACATTATCGGCATTCTAATTTGGTACTTTTGAAAGGATGTATATAGTTGGAAATATGGCATGTATAGGCTAGTTATGTGTATATGTTTATGAAGTGAACTTAGCCATATGTTTTGGCAAGTTTTGAGCTGATAAATGCTTGAATGAATGAGTTATATGATTACAAATTTTGGTATGGTGTGATGCATATGAAATGGTTAAGTTTTGGCTAAGAAAATGAATGATTAATGCTTGTCATGATATGAGTTTTAGTCTTTGAAATTGTCATGGTAGGAATTGGAATTGAATGCATGGATTGAATGACTATTTTGGTATGCTTTTGGTGGTAATATGTGCATAAGATGTCTTGGATTATTTGGCTTGTAGATTTGACCCTTATGGGTGTCATTTTGGCCTTGTAAATGGCCTATAATGTCACACAGTTGTGGCACACGGGCGTGCCCAAAGACCGTGGGTGAATTGGCAGAATGTAGCTTAGTAGCACACGGCCTCGACACAGGCATGCTTGGTGGCCGTGTGAGAAATGGTAGTATATGATCCAGTGGTATACAGCCTTAGCACACGGGCGTGCTTGGTGGCCCTGTTAATTTTGGCAGTATATGACCACGAGAAGGACACACGGGTGTCTCAAGTAACCATGGGCGAGGCACGGCCTACCTCCACGGGCGTGTATCCCCTGTATTTTTTTGGTTAAATTGTTATGTTTCCGAGAACTTTTATATATGTTTGGTTTAGTCCCGACCCCCCCTTTAGCATGTGATAAAGGTTTCATAAACCTTGATAAGGGATAACATGATTGTTAATGAGAATGATTGAAGATGATTGACTTTATGTTGTAAACTTAGATGTTAAATGTTTCGATTAATCGGTAATACCTCTTAACCCTATTACGGCAATGGTCTCGGGTTAGGGGTGTTACAGAACACTTAAGACTTGTGTTATAGATTTTGCGTGATAAGCAGTTATACGTGAAATTCAGCAAATGTGAGTTTTGGTTAAGTGAAGTTAGTTTTCTGGGGCATGTTATTTTAGCATCAGGTATTCGGGTTTATCCGAGTAAAATCTCAACTATACTTGATTGGAAACCCCCGTGAAATGTTTCTGAAGTTCAGAGTTTTCTGGGACTTACAGGTTACTATAGGCACTTTGTGAAAGGGTTTTCAATGATTGCAGCTCCGATGACAAAGCTGTTGCAGAAAGATGTCAAGTTCGAGTGGTCAGAGAGGTGCCAGAAGAGTTTTGATTAGCTAAAAACCTTGTTAACGGAAGCTCCAGTGCTTGTTCAGCCAAAGTCGGGTAAAGAATTTGTTATCTTCAGGGATGCATCCTTGAATGGATTGGGCTGTGTTTTGATGTAGGAAGGTAAGGTTGTAGCCTATGCCTCGAGACAGTTAAAGCCGCACGAAAAGAATTATTCGACGCATGATCTCGAGCTAGCTGCCATAGTTTTCGCTTTGAAAATATGGCGTCATTAGTTATATGGTGAAAAATGTCATGTTTATTCCGATCACAAGAGTCTAAAATACTTAATGACTCAGAAGGATCTAAATTTGAGACAGCGACGATGGTTGGAATTGTTAAAAGATTATGAGCTCTTGATTGATTATCACCCGGGGAAAGCTAATGTGGTTGCTGATGCACTAAGTAGAAAATCACTATTCGCTCTACGTGCAATGAATGTGGATATAGCTATGACTGATGACGGTGCGATTATTGCAGAGTTGAAAGCGAGATCGTTATTCATTCAACAGATTTGCGAAGCTCAAAAGGTTGATAATGATTTATTTGCAAAAAGGAATCATTGGTTCGAATACTAATTCAGAATTTCGGGATTGATGCTGAGGGATGCTTACGGTTCAGAAACAGAATATGTGTACCAAAGGAGCCTGAGTTGATTCGGATGATTTGTAATGAAGCTCATAATAGTAGATTGTCTATTCACCCGGGTAGCACAAAGATGTATAGCGATTTGAGACAACATTACTGGTGGCACGGTATGAAACAAGATATTTCAACAAGATATTTCAGACTTTGTGTCGAAGTGTTTAATATGCCAACAAGTAAAAGCCGAGCATCAGGTGCCATCAGGATTACTTCAGCCGATTATGATGTAACACCCCTAACCTAAGACCATTGCCGGAATAGGGTTTACAGGCATTACTGAATAATAAGATCATTACACATCACATTCACGACACAAAATCCAACTTTATCAAACACATTCATATACAATCATAGTGTCCCTTAAACGAGTCAATCAAGACCCTAAGCATGCTTATAAACTGAGTCGAGACTAAATCGAAACACATATAAATTTCATGAAAAATTGAAACTTTTCTAGAATACAGGGGAGACACGCCCGTGGGGGTAGGCCGTGCCTCTCCCACAGCTACGTGACACACCTGTGTGACCTCCCCGTGGTTACATACTTCTAAAATCAACACGGCTAACAAGCACGCCCGTGTGCTAAGGCCGTGTCCTATAAGGTCATATGCTACCATTTCTCGCACGACCTGTAGGCACGCCCGTGCCATGGCCGTGTGTAGTTTAAGCCACATTCTGCCAATTCACCCATGGTCTGAGACACGCTTATGCGCCCCAACCGTGCGACATTATAGGCCATTTTTGCAAGGCCAACATGCCACCCACTTAAGGTCAAACCTACAAGCCAATCAACCAAACATCTCATGCACATATTGCCATCTAAAAGCATACCAATTTAGCAATTTAAAACATGCAATCAATACCAACTCTAATCATACCCAATTCAATACCAATACTTATTCTATCACAAGCATAATTCATTCCCAAATCTCACTACCCCTACTAGCATTTATCAACACAAAGTTACCACTCAATAGCAAATTTATCAATCTACAAATCATGCCAAAAGATGCATTATATATATACCACCTTCATCCATGCCAAACCTATCACATATCAAGCCACATCTCATGGCTACTTACAAATCTCAAACTTGATTTAATTAACTAGCCTATACATGCCATATTCTAGCTATATACATCCTTCCAAAAGTACCAAAACAGAATGCCGATAGTGTGATTGAGAAGCTGACAATCCCAAATCCGAGCTAGCTTTACTGACCCTGCAAAGCAGAGAAGCAAATCACACAGTAAGCTTTCCAAAGCTTGGTAATTTCAAATTATAAAACAATTAACTCAATGAACTGAGTCAATATACACATTTAACCATCACATAGATATTTTATCAATGGTACACAAGTCCAACTTTATTCAATACTCACATAGCATTTCATTCTTTCACTTCAATTTCACCAATCACATATGTATCATACTTGCCTTGCCAACACTTAGGTAATCAACTATCATACTATCCAACCATCACATAGATAATGACACAACCAAGCACAACATCACTCTCAACCACATGCTTAATTAACTATTCATTCAACTCTTAAATCTATCATCAACCACATAGATTCAAGCATACCTTGATCAACACGTAGTTACTCACCATTCATACAACTCAATTCCTCGATTTTACCTCTATTTCAACCTCTGCTATTACTCAAATGAATTTGCACACTTAGTGCCAATTTGACAACCGAAGCCTATTTGTCATCGCACACTTAGTGCCGATATGCTTAACAGAACTTATATCGGTAACGGACACACAGTACCACTTCGATGAGCCAAAACTTCTATCGTTTCATAAACACAGTGCTATTCATTAAAGCCTTAGCTTCTATTATTTCGCACACATAGTGCTAGTCGTTAATTATAATCACACACTTAGTGTCTATTCTTTTATTCGACTTGCCTCGATGTCGCACACACAGTGCCAATTCAATAAGCCGAAGCTTTCGTATCATTGCACACACAGTGCTATTCATTTCTTATAATCGCACACTCAGTGCCTTAATACAATACCGAACTCGACTCGATATCGTACACATAGTGCCAATCACAAAGCCGAAACTTCTATTATTACGCACACAAAGTGCTAACCTTCTTAGTTACCCTCCCAAATGCGCACACTTAGTGCCACATAGATTCATTTATCACATAACATTTATAAATCAATAATATCCTAACCATTTGCTTCCCAACATTTAAACACAGCTAAGTACACATATTATATTCGAACTTACCTTGGATGTCAAAATACTAAAGCGATTACGACTAATCGAGCACTTTATCTTTGCCTCGATCTCGATCCGTACCTCTCCTCTCTTGGTCTATACACATTCAAATTCAATCCATTCAATCACTAACTCATTCAATTTAGTCCACGTACACATATTTAGGGTATTTTACAAACTAGCCCTCACATATTCACATTTTGACACTTTAGTCCCTATCTCACAAAAATATCAAATTCACCAAATTCCACCTAGCACAAGCTTAGCCAAATTTTACTAATGTCCATACAATCCCACACATTTCATTTATTTTACATTTTAGTCCCTCAATTTACACTTTTCACAATTTAGCCCAAAATACTCAATTTCAACAAAAATCACAATACAAACTATGTAATCCAACACCAAGTTTTCATATTTCAAAATCAACTAGCACATAGCTCAAACATTCATCAATTGCTAATCACAACAACATCATCAATACATGAAATATGAGCATGGGTTTTGTAAAGCACAAAGCAACGATTACAAAAACGTAAAAATTATCAAAAACTGAGCTAAAAACACATACCAATTTGAGCTTGAAGTAGCCGAATGTTTTAAAGCTTCAAACCCTTTATTTTCTCTCACCTTTCAGTGGAAGTAAAGGTGATAATGGCCATCAAATTCTTTTTTTTTTTTCGTTTTTGTTATAATAACATTTTAAACAAATACCAATTTTTCCCTTTTATAAAACATATAAAACAAATATGAGTGAAGGCTAATTTGTCATTTAGCCATCCATTAACTAAATAATGGTCAATTAACAATATAAGGCCTCCACCTCAAAAAGCCAACATTAATTAAGTACTCATAAATCAGCACATAGCTTTCTCTTACTATGCAATTAAGTCCTTTCTCTTAATTCGACACACAAACGATTAAATCATCACACATAATTTTCCACACAGACCATGTCGCATATTATTCACACAAAAAATAATATTAAATTATTATTCTGACCTCGGATTTGTGGTCTCAAAACACTGTTCCCACTAGGGTCTAAACCGGGCTGTTACAACTCTCCCCCCTTAGGGATTTTCGTCCCCGAAAGTCTTACTAGTGAATAGTTGTGGATGTTGCTCTCTCATAATGTTCTCAGGCTCCCACGTAGCCTTTTCAATTCCGCGTTTCTCACCATTTCAATAATATACCCCAATCAATCAAGTGAATAATTTGTTCTCATCGGAATGAAATGAGTGATCTTCACCAATCTATCAACTATCACACGAATTGCATTCTTTCTTTCCCAGAGACAACGGAATCCCGACACAAAGTCTATAATAATAGATAAACTTGATGTTCAACTTTAATTTGCTGACAAACTAATCATTTCCACACATAATCAGAGATGTCTCCTTTCATATCATGCTATCAATAAAACTGTTTCAGATCTTTGTACACTTTCATACTCTTCGAATGCACAGTCAAACGATTATTATAAGTTTTATTCAATATTAACTGAATCATCTCTGAATTCATTGGAACATAAATCCAGTCTCTAAATCTCGAACAATCAGCACTATCAACTCAAACTCTAATTCCGCATTTGAATTACATTGAACTCTTTTTGCTAACAACTCATTATCAATCTTCTGAGTCTCACATATCTGCTGTATAAAAAATGGTTTTACTTTCAATTCAGCTACAACCGCATCATCATCACACAGATCCATCTGATTACTCATAGCTCGTAAGGTATATAACGATTTTTGACTCAAAGCATCAGCTACAATATTAGCTTTACTTCAATAATTCTAACCATCTTCTCTGTCGGAAGTTCAAATATTTCTGAGTCATCAAATACTTTAAATTCTTTTAATCAGTATAAACATGACATTTTTCACCGAATAGATAGTGACGCCAAATCTTTAATGCAAATACAATCGTAGCCAATTCAAGATCATGCATTGGATAATTCTTTTCATGCGGTTTTAACTGTCTCAAAGCATAAGCGATGACTTTTCCTTCTTGCATTAGCACACAGCCCAAACCATTCAAAGATGCATCACTATAAACTATAAACTCTTTACCTGATTCAGTTGAATTAACACTGGTACTTCTTTTAACAACACCTTCAACTGTTCAAATCGTTTATAATATCCCGCTAGTCTCAGAAAACTACAGACTTCAAATACGTTTCTCGGAGGCTCCCATTCCTATAATAGCAGAGATTTTACTCGGATCAACTCTTATTCCCGCAGCTGATACAACATGCTCCGAAACCAACCTCATGTAACCAAAACTCACATTTACTACACTTAGCATACAGATGCTTCTCACACAATGTCTGTAACAAAATTCTCAAATGCTCGAAATATTGTGTCTTATCACAATGCTACAACAAAGCGATTCAAATACGATCTGAATATCTGATTCATCAAATCTATAAGCACTGCAGGATCATTCGTTAGTTCGAAAGACATTACTAAGAATTCATAATATCTATACCTCGTTCTGAAAATAATTTTCGACACATCAGATTCTTTAACTTTCTTTTCTGATACCGTTGTATCAATCACACATGCCAAATAGTCTTCGCAATCCTTTATCATATAACTCAACTTTCATCGAATGATAGCAATATCAAATTAGCCAGAAAGGAAACATCCTGAAAATCAACGGACAGTTCTTGCATATTTTATCCACTAAGACACACTTGCTTAAGGGGTTCGATACTCTAACCACAATTTTAGTAGACTCAACAAGTGGAATCTTATTCAATACTAAATTCAACACACATAGGAATGGGTTGATCCCTGATATATTTATTCAATCACATCAGTATCAAAAAGAGTTACAGTACTGATCATGACATTTGGAGATGATTCTTCCTCTCTTGCTCGTATAGCGTAGGCTTGGGCAGGTGCTCTCGCCTCTGATCTCACAGCTGTATCAATGGTCCCTCTTTGACTTCCACTAATGTTCCCGACATTTTCGATTGGTCTACCCTTAGCCGTCACATTACTCGATCTCACATTCTGAACATTTTCTTCCTCAATCATCTTTGGGCAGTCTCTAATAAAATGATCACGTGATCCACATTTATAGCAAACTCTATTGTTATATTTGCCCCAACATTCTCCCACGTGTCGTCTTCCACACTGTCTACACTCAGGTTTGTTACTTTTGGCACTATCAACATTAGATTCGTTTGGGGCTTAAATTTGTAAACCAGTACTTTGTCTCGAACGATCTCTACTTGGGTGTCCAAACGAAGCATTTTTACGGTTGCTTACATCTCTGTATCTCTTTGAAGAAGGCTGAGAAAATTTATTCATCGATCTCTTTCTTTCATATCGAAAATTTATTCATCGATCTCTTTCTTTCATATCGAGCCTCAGAATCGACTTTCTTCTTTTCTTTACAGAGTTCCTCAGCTTTGCATGCTCTCTCCACAAGTACAACAAATTCATTTATATCTAGTATCCCAACCAACAACTTTATGTCTTCATTCAATCCCTATACGAAACGTTTTCACATAGTAGCTTCAATAGAAACACACTCTCTAGCATATTGACTCAATCGCACGAATTCTCGTTCATACTCAACAAAAGACAAACGGCCTTGTTTCAGCTCTAAAAACTCCTTACGTTTCTGATCAATGAAGCGTTGGCTGATATACTTCTTTCTAAACTTGACTTGAAAGAAATTCCAGGTGATTCTCTCTCTCGAAACCACAAATATCAATATTTTCCACCAATTGTAAGTCGTGTCTCTCAACAAGGAAATTGCACACTTAATGCACTCATCAAGGTTCAGCGACATCTCAACAAATACTTGAAGGGTATTCTCGAGCCAAAACTCAGCTCACTCAGCATCATCATCAGCTGTGGCCCTAAACTCTTCGGCTCCATACTTGCGAATCTTATCCACAATCTGATCGGATCTACAACTTGTGGCACAAAAGGTACTTGTAGGGGTGGAGGTTGTGGGGCGATGATTTATTCTAACAAATTTCAAAACCATTCACTCATTATCTGAAAAGAAAGCTTGTTTAGCCTCACCTTCCTCACCACTATCATTTGGCCTTGATGTGGTGGTACATCCCTTGAGCGGAGCAAAGCATTACTCTCTATATCGTCAGCAACTGCTCAATCTGGATCCATGACTATATTAAAACACAATTCAACTGTCAGATTTCATCACACTATCGCAATTTTACAATATGGCATGTATAGCTAGACTCGCACACGCTACGTTAGTCCAAGAATCGACTAAATCGTAGCTCTGATACCAATAAAATGTAACACCCCTAACCCGAGACCGTCGCTAAAATAGGGTTTAAAGGCATTACCAAACAATAGGATCATTACACATCAAATTCACGACACAAAGTCCAACTTCATCAAACATATTTATATACAATCATAGTGTCCCTTAAACGAGTCAATCAAGACCCTAAGCATGCTTATAAACCGAGTTAGGACTAAATCAAAACACATATAAATTTCATGAAAAATTGAAACTTTTCTAGAATACAGGAGAGACACGCCCGTGGGGGTAGGCCGTGCCTCTCCCACGGCTACATGACACACCAGTGTGACCTCCCCATGGTTACATACTGCCAAAATCAACACAGCTAACAAGCATGCCCGTGTGCTAATACCGTGTCTTATAAGGTCATATACTGCCATTTCTCGCATGACCTGTAGGCACGCCCCTGCCATGGCCGTGTGCAGTTTAAGCCACATTCTGCCAATTTACCCACAGTCTGAGACACGCTTGTGTGCCCCAATCGTGCAACATTATAGGCCATTTTTTGCAAGGCCAACATGCCATCGACTTAGGATCAAACCTACAAGCCAACCAACCAAACATCTCACGCACATATTGCCATCTAAAAGCATACCAATTTAGCAATTTAAAACATGCAATCAATACCAACTCTAATCATACCCAATTCAATACCAATACTTATTCTATCACAAGCATAATTCATTCCCAAATCTCACTACCCCTACTAGCATTTATCAACACAAAGTTACCACTCAATAGTAAATTTATCAATCTAAAAGTCATGCCAAAAGATGTATTATATATATGCCACCTGTATTCATGCCAAACCTATCATATATCAAGCCATATCTCTTGGCTACTTACAAATCTCAAACTTGATTCTATTAACTAGCCTATACATGCCATATTCTAGCTATATACATCTTTCCAAAAGTACCAAAATAGAATGCCGATAGTGTGATTGAGAAGCTAACGATCCCAGATCCGATCTAGCTTTACTGACTCTGTAAACCACTTGATTCAATTGGCTATTTAACCAAAATAGATAATTACACAACCAAGCACAATATCACTAAGTACACGGATGTCAAAATACCGAAACGGTTGACTAATCGAACACTTTATCTTTGCCTCGATCTCGATCCGAACCTCTCCTCTCTTGGTCTATACATATTCAAATTCAATCCATTCAATCACTAACTCATTCAATTTAGTCCATATACACACATTTAGGGCATTTTACAAGTTAGCCCTCAGATTTTCACATTTCGACACTTTAGTCCCTATCTCACAAAAATATCAAATTCACCAAATTCCACCTAGCACAAGCTTAGCCGAATTTTACTAATGTCTATACAAGCCCACACATTTCATTTATTTCACATTTTAGTCCCTCAAATTACACTTTTAATAATTTAGCCCAAAATACTCAATTTCAACAAAATCCCAATACAAACTATGTTAATCCAACACCAAGTTTTCATATTTCAAAATCAACTAGCACATAGCTCAAACATTCATCAATGGCTCATCACAACAACATTATCAATACATGGAATTTGAGCATGGGTTTTGTAAAGCACAAAGCAACGATTACAAAAGCGTAAAAATTATCAAAATTGAGATAAAAACATATACCAATTGGAGCTTGAAGTAGCTGAATGTTTCAAAGCTTCAAGCACTTTATTTTCTCTCAAATTTCGGTGGAAGAAAAGGTGATAATGGCCATCAAATTCTTTTTTTTTTTTTTTGTTATAATAACATTTTAAACAAATACCAATTTTGCCCTTTTATAAGACATATAAAACAAATATGAATTAAGGCTAATTTGTCATTTAGCCATCCATTAACTAAATAATGGTCAATTAACAATATAAGGCCTCCATCTTAAAAAGCCAACATTAATTAAGTACTCATACATCAGCACATAGCTTTCACTTACAATGCAATTAAGTCCTTTCTCTTAATTCGACACACAAACGATTAAATCATCACACAGAATTTTCCACACAGACCATGTTGCATACTATTCACACTAAAAATAATATTAAATTATTATTTTAGCCTCAGATTTGTGGTCTCGAAACCGCTGTTTTGACTAGGGTCTAAACTGGGCTATTACATATGATACCTGAGTGGAAATGGGATCGAGTCACAACTGATTTCGTAGCCGAATTACCATTGACGCCGAGCAAGAAAGATGCAATCTGGGTTATTGTTGATAGATGGACGAAATCAGCCCATTTTATTTCGGTACGTACGGATTTCTCGCTTGATAAGTTAGCTGAATTATACATTTCTCAGATTGTACGATTGCATGGAGTACCTATTTCTATTGTTTCGGATAGAGATCCAAGGTTTACATCGCAGTTTTGGAAGAAACTGAAAGATGCTCTAGGTACTAAATTGCATTTCAGTACTGCATTTCACCCTCAAACGGATGGTCAATTTGAACGTGTTATTCAAATACCCGATGATATGTTGAGATGTTGTGTTCTTGAGTTCGAGGGTACGTGGGAATGATACTTGCCTTTGACTGAATTTACGTACAATAATAGCTTTCAATCAAGTATCAAAATGTCATCTTATGAAGCTTTGTATGGTCGTAAATGTCGCATACCTTTTTATTGGGCAGAGCTAAGTGAAAGCAAGATACACCGGGTTGATTTAGTCAAAGAGACCGAACAGAAAGTAAAAGTGATCCAAGAAAGTTTGAAAGCAGCATCAGATCGTCAGAAGTCATATACAGACTTGAAACATAAAGATATAGAGTTTCAGGTGGGTTACCAAGTATTTTTGAAAGTTTAGACTTGGTTGCAAAGGAAAACTGAGTCCGAGATTGATTGGGCCGTATTATTGAGCATATCAGGCCGGTTGCATACAGGTTCATGTTACCACTTAAGTTAGAAAAGATCCATAATATTTTCCATGTATCGATGCTTCGACGATATAGATCTGATCCTTCCCATGTGATTAGTCTATCAGAGATTGGGATTCGGCCTGATTGGACTTATGAAGAAGAACCGATTCGTATTTTGGCTCATGAGGTGAAAGAGTTACATAATAAGACAATCTCGTTGGTGAAAGTAATGTGGCATAAACATGGGGTTGAGGAAGAAACCTGGGAACTTGAAGATTCAATGAAAGAATGCTACCCACATTTATTCATTGGTAAGATTTTCGAGGACGAAAATCCCTTAAAGGAGGGAGAGTTGTAACAGCCGAATTCTGACCCTAATTGGAAAAGTGGTTTTGGGCCCACAAATTTGAGTCAATAGAGTATTTTTATAATATATTTGGTGTCTATGATATGTGTTTGAACATGTCTTAAAATATCGTAGGATAATTTGTACGTTTGTGTGTTTAATTTAAGAAAAAGGACTAAATCGCATAAGTGGTAAAAATAGCTTTTTTGTTTAATTGAGTGGCTTAATTAATGTGTCTTTATAATGAGAAGGTTTTATGTTGCAAATTTCCCTTTTTATAAGAATAGTGGACGGCAATATGCTTTTATAATCCATATATATGTTTGTTTTTATATGTTAAGTTTATATTAATAATAAATAATATATTATAAACTTATTATAATAAAACATTAAAGAAAAAGGTTGCTTGTTCATCTTTTATTTTCATTTCATTTGACCTAAACTGAAAAGAGAAAAGAAGAGAAAAACTTCAAGGGTTTCGGCATTGTTCAAGCTTGATTATGGTATGAGATTAGCTCGATTTTTTATAATTTTTACGTTTTTGAGATCGTTGCTTTAAATACTATCCGACCCATGCTAGAATTTCTAACTTTGATGCATGTTTGGAGTTCGACCATTGATGAACTTTTTTTTTTTGTGATGGTTGATGACTATATATTAAAGATATGTTTTAGATTTATATGTTTTGCATTGGAAATTTTGATGATTTTGAGTAATTAGCACTAAATTGTGAAATTCATAAATTGAAGGGTCAAAATGTAAAATAAATGGAATGTATGGATTTGTATAGACATGAGTAACATTCGGCCCTAAAGGAGTATGTTTAAATTTTGCATATTTTCTGTTTTATGCAATAGGACTAAATTGTAAAAATTGTAAATGTCAGGGGTAAAAGCATAAATTTACTAGATTATATTTTTTTGGACTAAATTGAATGAAAATATGTTGAATTAGCTTAATTTGAAATTGATTTAGATCAAGAACAAAAAAGATCGGGATTGGATCGAGGAAAGGAAAAGATAATCGAATAGTCAGAAAATAAAGTTCGTCGATACTCGAGGTAAGTTTTTAAGCAATTGAATTGAATTGAACTTTTTAATTATAATGATTGTACATGTAATTATTAGAGATAAATTTGTATAATGTGGTATGGTCAAATGTAGTATTTGTTTGGAAGTTGAATTTGGTTGAATGTGAAATATAAGTATATGTGTGTTCAAAATAGATATGTGCGACATTGAATTAAGATATGAATTTGGCCGAAAGTAATGTTTATTTGTATAAACTTGGTTTTGCCGAATGTAATGTATTTTGGTACATCTTTACATAATCGAATGTGAAGTTGACATGTAGATGTAATAATCTAAAATATAGATATGTGTATATGTTTAATGAAATGAGTAACAGGTTCGAATAAAGCACTAGGTGTGCGAATCAAAATATTGAGTATCGTGTGTGCAAAATCGGTTATTTGGCACTAAGTGTGCAGAATATAATGTAGTGGCACTATGTGTGTGATACATTACAAGCAATTGGCACTATGTGTGCACTTTATCAAAGTAACGGCACTAAGTGTGCGATACGTTATATGGTTTGCACTAAGAGTGCGGGTTTACAGATCCTTGAAGGATATCAACTAGTGAATTGTTATAAACGAAATGAAATAAATAGGTATGTGATTCATGATAGTTGGATAATTTAGTATTAATGAGGTAAGATATACTTGCTTATGAAACTAAAGAAATGAGATGTGATTATTAGTTTTTTTTTAGTTTGTTTTGAGATGGACTAATGATGCATAGTTTAAAATGAAATCTAATAAGGAATGCATGACTATTCGGTTTTGAGACTACTAAATATGATAGATAATGAATGGTGATATGATCTATACTTATGTTTATGAGTTTCGTTGATGATCATGTTAAATTGATTTAATTTGTATAATGTCAAATTGTATACTTTACAATTGCTTATAACTTACTAAGCTATGTTAGCTTACTGTGTTTGTTCATTTGACTATTTTATAGACTTTGAAGTCTAAGTTCGAGCTCTGGGATCATCGTCAAAGTCAATCACACTATCAACTATCTTTGGTACCCTTTTATAAGTTGAACTTTCGAAACTATGGCATGTATAGGCTATATTACTCTTTTGAGTCTATTATGATTAAGATGTATAAAAAAATGCCATGAAAATGGCTATAATTCTATGTTTGGGTTTGATTTGGATATACTTGATCATGATGATAATTTTGTTTATGTTTAGCCTTATTATAATCTTATTTTAGAAGTTTATTTCTTAATATTTTATATATGCAATAATTGAGTGTATGAATATGGTTTTTAGTGTGATATATATATAGCATATGTATTGGATGTGGTATATTTGTTATGAGATTCGGCCATAGTATTGACCTAATTTGAAGTTTATATTTTTCATTGGATGTACTATGCTATTTGGATAATGTAGTTGAATGATAATGGCAATTAGTAAAGTTTTGGCATATAGGATAATTGTCTTAAAAAATGTTGGTGCATTTGATTGGTATAAATTGAACAATGGTAATTATACATATTCGGCTATTGTTTTTAAAATGACCAAATGAATAGTATTTTTAGTATTTGAATGAAATTTGTTTTTATATGATATTAATGTAATAAAATTTATATGAGTGTGTTGACTTGTGGTTAGATGAGTAATGCCTCGTAACCCTAATCCGACGACGGATATGTGTTAGGGATGTTATAGATCTTGTGAAAGTGCTATAGCAAAGACATGGAATAAAAGAGGCTACATGGGAGCCCAAGGAGTCCATGAGAAACCAATATCCCAACCTTTTCACCGATAAGATTTTTGAGACGAAAATCCTTGAGGGGGAGAATTATAATAGCCCGATTTAGAGGCTAGTCAGAACTTTGATCTCGGGATCACTAATCCGAGGTCAAAGAAAATTTATTTTAATGTTATTTTATGAATTAGAGCATGATTATATAAGTGCATGAAAATTTTGGTGCTTTAGTTTTAGCGATTTCAAGCTTAATCGCGAAAAGGACTAAATCGATAAAGTGTGAAACACCCCAAACCCACCCAAAAAGCCCTGACCGGATTTGATATGTTCCTCGAATAAAACTTTAGCAATTTCTCGTTTTGTTTAAGAAAAACTTGATGAGTTCAGATAAAATGCATTAACTTAATATTCAAAGTTGAAATCGATTTAAATAAATTTGTATCTTCTTAAAACATTATTTTTTAAGAGAAATTTATAAGTTAAAAGAAAACCAAATTTTATGAAAATTTTACTTATTATTGTATATATATATATATATATATATATATATATATATATATTAGTGTCAAAATAGTTTAAATTATTTATCGAAAACCATTTAGTTATTTAATAAATATTGTTCGTGGCGTAATAAAAATACAAAGCAAAAATTAAAAGCAGTTCATAGTGGCCTTATTACAAAAATAACAAAACCCATAATAAATTCTAAGTAATAAAAATAAGCTTAATAAATTTAATTAGGAGAAACTCCAAATACTTTGTTGAGCAATGGCCACCACGTAGTCCTCATTGACCGATCCATCACGCTAAGAGTCATCTCAAAAATTATCCCACAAAGGGTGAGTCATAGACTCAATGTGTAACAAAAACACTAAAAGCCCAATTGATCATGGCCTTTAAGCCCATTTAATAACACATATAGCAATAAGCCCAATTAAGTCATATTTAGCCATAAGCCCATTTTTTAGCAAATCAAATAAAATCATTTAGAAATCACATGGATATATATAATGAAATGCAAACCCGGCCCACCTAAATATCCATCCGCTACACACCACCGTACCAACCAATCACACCGTGGGGATTACTAAATCGACCTCCATCCGCTACACACCATCGAAGGCAATTCTGCATCAACATGCACATCGCCTTATAATTTTGTGGCAAGGCCACTAGATAATTGTGACCAAGAAGTCACTGGATTCAAATATGTGACCAAGTCACCAGATTCACATATGTGACCAAGTCACGGATTCAAATATGTGACCAAGTCACTGGATTATGTGGTAAAAACCACCGAACACTTCCCTTATCAATAACACCCATATGCCCATGCACATACATATTATTTAGTTTTCATGCCATTTACCCCAAAATCATAGCAAACTTATTTCACATTTAGGCATATAGCAAAATTAGCGAAGTATTAGGGGTAAACATACCTGAATATCGCATACCACTGAATGGTACCCACAATCATTATCAAATATATTTTCATATAAATCTTATTTGTTTTATATCTATGAGGAATTTAGTATAATGTTACACATCTTATGATAGTGAGAACGATACCTTGCCGCTCGTCAACACCTAGTTAATTATCACACTTGATTAGAACACACTAATACTTATAATCTACACTATTGATGAGAGATCTAAATCCTTACCCTCGAAATCTCGGACAACCGTTATATGTGGTTTCTCTTTGATAGATGGATCAAAACTCGATGACATCCCACAAATGAAAAGTGGCTTGGGTGTACGCACGACTTCAAATAACTGATCTACGTTAGCAGAGGGTCCACAACCCGGTGGAAAATCTCGTATCCCCGATACAGCCCTTCGTTTGAAGTTTGAGGGTATAACAGAGCCTCCCCTCTTCCAAACACTCCTTACCGCTCTTTTCGAACCTATCTTGTTCGTCTCGAACTCTCCCCTAAAATAAAGTTGATTAGTAATCTATCTAAAAGAAACGATATAACCGAAAATGATAATCCTTACCTTGGATGATTCCGAATGATCTCTCCTAAAACATTGGCTACCAAAAAGAATCCTTAAAATCCCCTTCAAAGGGTCGGCCTAGGAGAAAATGTGAGAATTAGGTTTCTAATTCTGCTATTATAAAAGAAAATAATGAGAACAATAGATAAATATCCTTACTTGACTATTTGGAGATTGGCCTTATTGATTTAGAAGAAAAGAAATGGTGATTTGGCTTGGACAAAATGAGAAGAGAAAAGATAGTGTTTTTGGCTATGGTGGTTTCGGTTTTCAATAAAGAGAAGAAAGAAAAGATGAAAATGGAAGATGATTCGGTTTTAACAAAGAGAAGAAAAGAATGGTGGTTTTGGTTATGATAGATGATGGTTTGGTTGAGAGAAAGAAGAAGAAAGAGAAAAGAGAAAATAAAAGATTAAAGAAGAAGATGATGATGATGATTTTCAAAAGAAAAGAGATGAGTTTAGAAACTTATGTGCATTCGGCCATGAGGGAAAAAGTGAAGAAAAAGGTCTTTGAAACTTTGGTACTTTCGGTTACAAAGAGAAGAGAAAGAAGTTATGTTTTGGAGAATAGAAACTAAAAAGACTACTCAAAACAGAAATGGTAAAGTATCAAATGACTAAAAGAAAAGAAAAGGTTTCTCTATTGTGTAATATGCAATCGGCTAAGAAACAAGGTTTAAAGAAAAGGAAAAAGATGCACAAATTGGTTAAAATTTTGGCCAACTTACACCCCTAAGGCTAATGCAAAATTCGGCCAACACCATGCCAACATGATCCCCTTTTTCCTCCTCATTTCTTCCCCATCAATCCCTTGATTCTATCACAATTAAACCATCCCCCTTAGCCCCTTATGCCGTCTAGGTTCATGGTCAAATGACCATGAAAAAGCTTCCAAAGCATCATCCCCTTTTCAAGCCCTTTGTCCCCCTATCTTACCATAACTTCATGATTCCATACCATAACTCCTAACTTGCCTTTTTCCTAAGGTCTACTAACCAAAAATAAAAGATGTCCATCCATTCTAGATAAGCTTGACCGACACTATAGGAAAGAAATCAAAATTAAAATTCTTCCACTTGCTAGCTAGGGATTGAACCTCTCCCTCATGCATTCACCCATGCGCCATTACCACCTTACCAATTGACTTATTATGCTTAAAATCTCTTGCCAATATTTCTTAAAGCCTATCTTGCTTAGTTCCATCTTAAGTCTTAAAATTTAATATTTCTCGAGCATTCACTTACATCTTGAAGTTCTTAAAACTTCCAAAACACACTCAACTACACATAGGCATGCAACAACATTCAATTAAGTAAAGATGCATAGCCCTTTATTCAGGATGTTACGCTTCTACCCCTTAAAAATAATTTCGACCTCAAAATTACCTAGCTAGAACAAGTCGGTATTATTGTCGTATCGCTTCTTCTGACTCCCACGAAGCTTCTTCTGATCCATGATTATGCCATAACACTTTAATGAGAGGAACCGATTTTCTCCGTAACACCTTTACATCCTGCTCCAGGATTTGAATTGGCTCCTCTTCATAAGAAAAATCTGGTCTTAATTCCACCTCCTCAACTGGCACTACATGAGATGGATCCGATCGGTAATGGCGTAACATTAAAACATGGAACACATCGTGCATTTGCTTCAACCTCAAGGCAATTCTAATCGATATGCCCTGGTCCGACTCGCTTCAAAACCCGATAAGGTCCAATGAACACAGGACTTAACTTTCCTTTGTGACCAAATCTCATCACCTTTTTCCAAGGTGAAACCTTCAGGAATACTTGATCCCCCACAGCAAACTCTATTTCTTTCCATTTAAGATCTGCGTACGACTTTTGCCTGTCAGATGCTTCTTTTAACCGAGCCCGAATTACCTTAACCTTTTCTTCGGATTTAGCCACTAATTCTGGACCCAAAATATGACGTTCCCCTAGTTCTGTCCAATACGTAGGAGTGCGATACTTCCATCCATATAGTGCTTCATACGGTGCCATCCGAATACTAGCTTGGTAACTGTTGTTGTACGCAAATTCTGCTAACGGTAAGAACTCCTTCCAGCTTCCTCTGAAATCCATCACACATCCCCTTAACATATCCTCTAATACTTAAATTACTCGCTCAGACTGGTCGTCAGACTGTGGATGAAATGCCGTACTGAAGTCCAATCTGGTGCCCAAAGCCTGATGCAATGCTTTCCAAAATCGAGACGTAAACTTCGGATCTCTATCCGAAATAATCGACACCGGCACTCCATGCAATCTCACAATCTCAACCACATATAACTTCGCCAATTTTTGCAAAGAGTAATCAACCCAACGGGATAAAATGTGAAGATTTTGTCAATCGGTCCACTATCACCCATACCGAAGTCTTTCTTAGTTGGCGAGGAGGAAGCCCACTAACAAAATCCATGGTGATTCTCTCCCACTTCCATCGCGGAATCTTTATCACCGAAGCAATCCGAAGGTACTTGATGTTTAGCCTTGACTTGTCGACACGTTAAACACTTTCCTCTAATTTCAGAACTTCCCGCTTAAGACCGTGCCACTAAAACCGATCTCGCAAATCTCGGTATAACTTACTTCCTCCGGGATGCATAGCATATGGGCTACCATGCGACTCTCAAGAATCTTTTGCCTCAACTCCGATCCTCAAAGATCTGATTTTACCTTTGAAACACAATACCCCATCGTTGTTAATACCAAAATCTTTTAATTCCCCATTCTGTACCTGTCGTAGCTTTGCACTCAGATCATCGTCTACCAATTGTCTCTCTTTCACTTGACTCAACCATGTCGGCCTTACTTGTAATTACGCCAAGAAGCTTAGTCGTCATAAAGACTAAGATGTACAAACATCGCCCTTAAATCTGACACCACTTTCCGACTTAGAGCGTCTGCCACCATATTCGCCTTGCCCGGGTGGTATTCAATAGAACAGTCGTAATCTTTCAACAACTCTATCCACCTTCGTTGCCTCAAATTCAGTTCTTTCTGAGTCAGTAGATATTTCAGACTTTTGTGGTCCGTGTATATCACTGACTTTCCCTCATATAAATAATGTCTCCAAACTTTAAGAGCAAAAACCACCGCTGCCAACTCCAAGTCATGCGTCGGGTAATTAACCTCGTGTGGCCTCAATGCCAAACGCATACGCAACTACTTTCCGTCTTGCATCGTAACACATCCTAATCCTGTGTGAGAAGCGTCACAATACACGACGATATCTTTTCCTGCCTTAGGCTGAATCAAAACCGAGCTTCATCAAAACCCTCTTAAGCTTCTCAAAGCTCCCTTGCTATTTATCAGTCCACACGAAAGGTACTTCCTTTCTCAACAATTTCAGTTAAAGTGCAAGCTATCAATGAGAATCCTTGACTAATCTTACGTAGTAACTCGCTAATCCCAAGAAATCGCGAACCTCGCCACGGACTTGGGTGGTTTCAATCTAATCTTGCCTCAATCTTCCGAGGATCCACCCTTATCCCTTCCGCAGACACCACATGGCCTAAAAAGCATAACTTCTTTCACCAAAATTCACACTTCTTGAATTTGGCATAAAGTTCTTCTCCTTAAAACTTGCAACACAATCCGGAGATGCTCATCATGCTCTATCTTTCACTTAGAATACACTAGGATGTCGTCTATGAATACCACGATGAACTGATCCAAGTAGGGTTAGAAAACCCGGTTCATCATATCCATGAACGCAGCTGGGACGTTCGTCAATCTGAATGGCATTACCAAAAATTCATAATGCCCATATCTTGTTCGGAAAGGTGTCTTATGGATATCTGCTTCTTTCACTTTAAGCTGATGATACCCCGACGTTAGATCTATCTTTGAGAATACCGTAGCTCCCTTTAGCTGATCGAACAAGTCATCGATCCTTGGCAAAGGATACTTGTTCTTAATGGTCATCTTATTCAACTGCCGGTAGTCTATACACATCTGCATCGATCCATCCTTCTTTTTCACGAATAGGACCGGTGCTCCCCACAGAGACACACTAGGTCGGATAAATCCACGATCAAGCAACTCACGGATCTCGAGCCTTAAGCTCAACCAACTCCTTCAATGCCATTATATACGAACAATAGAAGCTGGCGCTGTTCTGCAATAATTCAATCCCAAATTCTTCCTCTCGATCCTTAGGCAATCCTGGAAGTTCTTCCGAAAAATATCTACAAATTCTCTTACGGTCTTGACTCCTTCAATAGCTTGCTTCTTTAGCCTCCAAGGCACTAACCAACATCGGAAAAGCCACATCCCTTTCTAACCATCTTTTACGCCTTAAGAGCGGATACTACATTTGATAAGTAGTTCCGTCTCTCGCATCACTACAACTTTTTGTCATCAATAGCTCTTAATGACATCCGCTTAGCAAAGACAATCCACATTTGCACGATATTTCACTAGCAGGTCCATGCCTAAGATCGGTCAAATTCTCGAATGGCAACTCCATTAAATTAGCTTAAATTGCGCCCTTGAACTTCTAAAGGCACTTCCTTAAAGAGTTTGTCTATTACTACCGTTCATCCTAAAGGACTAAATACAGTCATCTTCCTAGTACGCCTCGAAGTCACATGCGAGTTTGAGATACTTCACTAGCGATGTATGAATGAGTTGACCCTATATCTATCAAAGCAATAAAGGGCAACCTGTAAATCGAAACATACCGTGATAACATCAAAAGGCGTCCGTTTTCTTCTTTGCGATAAATCGCATATACCGCACTGGCCGTCTCGCCTCGCTAGCTACTTGCCTCGCTGAAGTCCGTGACCTCTACCGAACCATTACTTCATCCATTTGGACCACGACCCTTATCGACATCGTTCACCTCTACCAGCTTGATTAACACCCTAACCTGCTGGGTGGTTCTTGTCTGAATTCATCGGGCAATCCTTGATCATATGATCTTTAGACCCACACTTGAAACATCCCCTGGTCTTTTTCCAACATTCTCCCGGGTGCATCTTCCCACATTGAGCACAAGCACGATGTTGTCCTCCCATAGCAGTCTGCTAACCTCGCGGCCCATCAACTCTTGGTTTCTTTTGAAAATTTTCGGATGACCCTGAAGACCCAAAGCTCCTCTTATTCTTATTCTAGCCTCGTCCTGCTCGCTCTTTCATCCGCTTAACTTCTTCACTATCCTTGCCCTATCCACTAAGGCGCAAAGTCTCTTTCTCGTCTTGAGCAATCAACACTCGCAGCTTCATCTCTCGGTCCATCCTCGAATCGACACACCGCTCATATTCAAGAGCTACTATCCTCCGCATATCGGCTAAGTCGTAAGAACTCGCCTCATACTCACTATCGACTTATTTCCTTGTACTAAATTCAAACGCCTTTCTCCGGGAGTCGGTGTAGCTAGCTCTAATGTATTTCCTTCAAATTTAACTTTAAAATACCCCAATTCACTCGATCCACGAGGTACTCTCCTTGATAGTGAGCCACCACCGGTAGGCCTCATCACGAGTAGTGAAACAAAGACCTTTCAACTTTTCTTCAAAGAAGCAAATCCAAATCATCCATGATCCTCTCGACCGCCTCCAACCAAGATTTCTACTACATTCGGAGCTACTCCAGATACTCCCTAAAACCTCGGCTCCATTTGATCTAAGTCTCTCACCATCGACTTTTGAGACCCATTTCAGATTAGCTTCTGCTACTCGTTCCAAAACTCGCAGCATAGCTTGTGATACTACGTCACCTTCTCTATTTTGCTCTTGAAATTCCACCCCAACAGCCGGTGGTGGAGCTTTATTTTCGGAACCTTGACCAGATCTAACTAGTTCGACACAACCATTCTTCCTCTACCGCGTCCACGACGACCACGTCCCCTAGAACTCATGTCTACTACGCGTCTTATCTATTTTTACGAAAAAGTCTTATGCATTAGAGTCTTTTCACTTCTTATTAAAAGAAAGTTTTATGCAACAGATATTTATTCAGTGGTTTTTCCGTAGTAGTACACATACACCTAGGGTCCATGTCTCTAAAGTATAGTTTCCTTAGGCTTATCATACATTCATATCAATAAAAGTACTTACCTGATGGACCTGGGCCGAGAACTCGGGTGCCATGCTTCTATAAAACTATTTAACTTAAGAAAACTTTCAAAAGTCATTTGGGCTAAATTTTTGAAAACGTTGTGGGCTTCAAAACCCAAGGCCGAGAGTCTAAAAGCTGGCTCGATACAAGTTGAAACACCCCAAACCCTACCAAAAAGCCTGACCGGATTTGATATGTTCCTCGAATAAAACTTTAGCAATTTCTCGTTTTGTTTAAGAAAAACTTGATGAGTTCGTATAAAAGCATTAACTTAATATTCAAAGTTGAAATCGGATTTAAATAAATTTGTATCTTCTTAAAACATTATTTTTTTAAGAGAAATTTATAAGTTAAAAGAAAACCAAATTTTATGAAAATTTTACTTATTATTGTAAATTTATATATATATATATATATATATATATATTAGTGTCAAAAATAGTTTAAATTATTTATCGAAAACCATTTAGTTATTTAATAAATATTGTTCGTGATGTAATAAAAATCCAAACGCAAAATTTAAAAGCAGTTCATAGTGGCCTTATTACAAAAATAACAAAACCCATAATAAATTCTAAGTAATAAAAATAAGCTTAATAAATTTAATTAGGAGAAACTCCAAATACTTTGTTGAGCAATGGCCACCACGTAGTCCTCATTGACCCGATCCATCACGCTAAGAGTCATCGAAAAATTATCCCACAAAGGGTGAGTCATAGACTCAATGTGTAACAAAAACACTAAAGCCCAATTGATCATGGCCTTTAAGCCCATTTAATAACACATATAGCAATAAGCCCAATTAAGTCATATTTAGCCATAAGCCCATTTTTTAGCAAATCAAATAAAAATCATTTAGAAATCACATGGATATATATAATGAAATGCAAACCGGGCCCACCTAAATATCCATCCGCTACACACCACCCGTACCAACCAATCACTAATGTTACACACCTTATGACGGTGAGAACGATACCTTCCGCCACAAGCACCTAGTTAATTATCACACTTGATTAGAACACACTAATACTTATAATCTACACTATTGATGAGAGATCTAAATCCTTACCCTCGGAATCTCGGACAACCGTTATATGTGGTTTCTCTCCGATAGATGGATCAAAACCCGATGACAACCCACAAACGAAAAGTGGCTCGGGTGTACGCACGACTTCAAATAATCGATCTTCGTTAGCAGAGGGTCCACAACCCGGTGGAAAATCTCGTATCCCCGATACAGCCCTTCGTTTGAAGTTTGAGGGTATAATAGAGCCTCCCCTCTTCCAAACACTCCTTACCACTCTTTTCGAACCTATCTTGTTCGTCTCGAACTCTCCCCTAAAATAAAGTTGATTAGTAATCTATCTAAAAGAAACGATATAACCGAAAATGATAATCCTTACCTTGGATGATTTCGAATGATCTCTCCTAAAATGTTGGCTACCAAAAAGAATCCTTAAAATCCCCTTCAAAGATTCGGCCTAGGAGAAAAATGTGAGAATTAGGTTTCTAATTCGGCTATTCTGAAAGAAAATAATGAGAACAATAGATAAAAATCCTTACTTGACTATTTGGAGATTCGGCCTTATTGATTTAGAAGAAAAGAAATGGTGATTTCGGCTTGGACAAAATGAGAAGAGAAAAGATAGTGTTTTTGGCTATGGTGGTTTCGATTTTCAATAAAAAAGAAGAAAAAAAAAGATAAAAATGGAAGATGATTCGATTTTAACAAAAGAGAAGAAAAAGAATGGTGGTTTTGGTTATGATAGATGATGGTTTCGGTTGAGAGAAAGAAGAAGAAAGAGAAAAAGAGAAAATAAAAGATTAAAAGAAGAAGATGATGATGATGATTTTCAAAAGAAAAGAGATGAGTTTAGAAACTTATGTGCATTCGGCCATGAGGGAAAAAGTGAAGAAAAAGGTCTTTGAAACTTTGGTACTTTCGGTTACAAAGAGAAGAGAAAGATGTTGTGGTTTGGAGAATAGAAACTAAAAAGACTACTCAAAATCGAAATGGTAAAGTATCAAATGACTAAAAGAAAAGAAAAGGTTTCTCTTATGTGTAATATGCAATCGGCTAAGAAACAAGGTTTAGAGAAAAGGAAAAAGATGCACAAATTGGTTAAAATTTTGGCCAACTTACACCCCTAAGGCTAATGCAAAATTCGGCCAACACCTTGCCAACATGATCCCCTTTTTCCTCCTCATTTCTTCCCCATCAATCCCTTGATTCTATCACAATTAAACCATCCCCCTTAGCCCCTTATGCCGTCTAGGTTCATGGTCAAATGACCATGAAAAAGCTTCCAAAACATCATCCCCTCTTCAAGCCCTTTGTCCCCCTATCTTACCATAACTTCATGATTCCATACCATAACTCCTAACTTGCCTTTTTCCTAAGGTCTACTAACCAAAAATAAAAAGATGTCCATCCATTCTAGATAAGCTTGACCGACACTATAGGAAAGAAATCAAAAATTAAAATTCTTCCACTTGCTAGCTAGGGGATTCGATCCTCTCCCCTCATGCATTCACCCATGCGCCATTACCACTTTGCTAATTGGCTTATTATGCTTAAAATCTCTTGCCAATATTTCTTAAAGCCTATCTTGCTTAGTTCCATCTTAAGTCTTAAAAATTTAATATTTCTCTAAGCATTCACTTACATACTGAAGTTCTTAAAACTTCCAAAACACACTCAACTACACATAGGCATGCAACAACATTCAATTAAGTAAAGATGCATAGCCCCTTTATTCAGGATGTTACAGTGTAAAAGTTCCATTTTATAAGCTAAAGGTGTCTAATAGCCAAAGAATATTAATTTGCAGTCTTTAAAGTGCAATTAGAGCCCTAAGAATAGAGTGGCTGACCATAAGAGACAAAAATTGATAAAATTGGTCAAAGTTGGTCAAAGTTGGTGACTAAATTGACTTGTATTAATAAAATAAAGAAAGAAAATATATCATCTTTTCTTCTTTCCACCACCACTGAAAATTAGCAGCAAAGCGGGGTTTGAAAACTTAAAAATTTCAGTAAGCTTTCTTCCTAGCAAGTAAGTAATTTTAATGGTTTTTCTTGAAGATAGTTGTACTTTTAGAACCCCTAGAGGTTAAGCTTTCTAATGAGAGGACTATCTTGCAATATGGTGAAAAGATTAGAGTTTTCCTATGAGGGCTTTCAATGTTATTTTCTGCATTTTTATGGAAGAAAATGAGTCTTAGTTGTTAGATGAACAACTTTTGTGAAAGGTGTTGCCATGAAAACACCGAAATGAACCTTTTTGTAAAGGTTGTAAAATTGGTAGTAAAATGTGTGAAATGTTGGGTTTTGATGATAGCCATAAGAGAAATAAATGTTTACCTAGGCTCATTAAAGGTAGAAATTTGATTAGAATTGATTTTCGAGCCTAGAGGTAAAATAGTCATTTTGCCAAAGTGTAAGGGAAAAATAGTAATTTTACCAAAGCATGATTATTAAAATGCTTTTATTAATGTGATGATTGAAATGGGCTAATTTGCTATTATAGATCAAGAAGAACCAAGAATCAACCTTGATCGAGGCAAGAATAAAGTCTTGGACTAGATTGAAGATCTAGCTCATTTTGAAAATGAGGTAAGTTTGTATGTGATAAATTCAACTTTTATGCTAGCATGTTTGAGAATGTTTGATGTTATAATGAGACATGATGCTCTATGAAATTAAGTATTTGGTATTGAATGAGAAAGTTGAGATGGATGAGGTCCCGTGTAAGACCATGCCGGGGACATGGTTGATTCTTGTAACAACAAGAGGGGTTTGAAAACTCAAAAATTTCAGCAAGGTTTCTTGTAACAGGCCGACTTAGTGCCTAGTCAGAATAGTGGTACGAGACCACAAATCTGAAGAAGAAATATGTGTTTAAATGATTTTATAAGGCTTATGAGGTATTTGCATGGTTGTGTGAAAATTTCATGAAGGAATTTTATTAATTAGTGAACAAATTGTCCATTAGGACTAAATGGCAAGGATTAGAAAATATGAGATTCTAGAAGCTTTAAGTATGAAATAGAATTATAAAATTATTAGAAGTCCTTATTTAGCAATTATACCATTATATGTTGAGATGGACAAAATGGACATAGGAAGGAAAAATATTAAGAAATAATCATTAAGGGCATTTTTTTTCATTTGGTAAATTAAAGAATTAAAAGGGAAAAGAAGTCAAAATTAGTGTCCGTCTTGTTCCCCTTGGCCGAAAATCAAAAAGAAGACATAGCTAGGGTTTCTTCATCTTCCAAGCTTGATAGTATGTTTATCCTAGCCCCGATTTTAATGTTCTTCGTATTTTTGAGTTCCTCGTAGCTCGGTTTAGCTATTTCTAGCTATTTTTTGAGCTAGGGATTTTGTTCAAAAATTTTCCCATGTATGACATGCATGTATTTTTGATGTTTTATGGAAGATTATGAAAGTTTGATGTAGGATAAACATCTTTTCCTAAGTGATTTTCATGAAAAATCCATGTAAGGGCCAAATTGTAAAAGTTATGAAAATGATCATACATGAGTAAAATAGTGGAAATTGAATGTTGTTATAGTTGAGAATATGATTCGGCTAGGCTTGAAATGCAAGAAAGTTGAATAAAAATCATCTTATGAGCCTAGGGGTAAAAGCGTAATTTTGAGAAAGTTTAGGGGCAAAAATGTAATTTTTTCCAAAGTATGATTTATGAGTCAATTTAGTCAATGTAAGTATTAAACAAGTTAAATTGTTATTATAGATCAAGAAACATGAAGCCTAGACTGAAATCGAGGCAAACACAAGGTTGAGGACTAAATTGCACAGCTTTACACATTTTGAGAACCGAGGTAAGTTTGTGTGAAATTAAAGTTTCATGTATTAATATGTTTAAATTTCTTATTACATTATGAAATACCTATTATTCTCATGAAATTGGTTAATAATGCCTTGATAAGGAAGTCAATAAGAGCAAGTAAATGAAAAACCCGTTTGAAGATTCGGAATAGTGAGGATACCTATGTCACAACATGAGACAAGGAAAGCCCGTGTAAGACCATGTCTGGGACATGGCATCGGCATTAAGAAATGAAGGATATCATGTAAGTCCATGTTAAGACATGGCATTGATAAGTTACTATAAGGCAACGATATAATGTAATTGTAACAGTCTAGTTTATACCCTAGTCGGAACAATGGTTTTGGAACCAAAAATCTGAGTCTGTATAATATTTTAATATTATATTATGTGCTTTTTATATGTGTTTAAGCATGTGTTAAATTTCTGTGAATTAATTCGTCCGTCTATGTGCTTAATTTGACAAAAGGACTAAATCGCATAAAGTTTAAAAGTGGCTTTTCATTTGATTAATGACCAAACCGATGTGGCCTTATTATTTTGAAGTCCTTAAAAGGAAAATAGTCCATTTTACTTATAGTGGATGGTGTTAAGTGTGATTGCATATATTATATGGTTTTATAAGTTTATTTTATATGTTAAATTAGTATTATATTATATAAGTTATTATAATAAAAGAAAATGCATAAAATAAGTCCATTCTCATCATCTTGGCCGAAAAACAAAGAAAAGAGGAAAATAAAAAGAAAGCTTGGTTTCGGTTGGTTTTAAGCTTGATTAAGGTAAGTTTCGACTTCGGTTTTTGATAATTTCTACGTTTCTATAATTGTTGCTTAGTCTACCATCAATCCCATGTCTCAATTTTATGAATTGATGATGTTCATGAGAAGTGCCATTGATGAAATGATGAACTTTGTGATGATTATTGGTGTTAAATGAAAGATATGTGTTAGATAAACATATTTTGTTCTTGAATTTTTTTATGAATTTAGGTAAATAGGGCTAAATTGCGAAAATGATCATTTGAGGGACTAAAGTGTGAATTTGATGAAATATATGGGCTTATATGATATACATAAGCATTCGGCTAAGCATGATTATGTGATGATTTTGTGTACTTGATGTTTTGAGATAAATGGACTAAATTGATAAATTGTACAAATGTGAGGGCTAAATTTTAAATTGCCCTAAATGTGTGTTTTTGGATTGAATTGGATGAATCAGTGAATAAAATAGTTAAATTTGAATATGTTTAGATCAAGAGCCGAAGAAATCAAACTTAGATCGTGGGAAAGCTAAAGTAACCGAGTAGCCATTTCCGCTTCAGTTCAATCGAATCTGAGGTAAGTCATTATGCAAATAAATGTTTTTGTATTGAATTGTGTATGTTTATATGACTATTTTTACGATGTATGTTTATGAGATGATGTGTACATGAATTTCGAGATAAGAACGACATAGTAACAATGTCCAAGAAGTCCCGTACGAACCTAGGAATAGATATGATTAGCTATGTCATGACATATGTGTCTATTCTATTTTATCATTTAAGACCACATCTGGGATGTTGGCATCGATACGAGATTTACGTGTAGGACCTTGTTTGGGACATTGGCATCTTATTGATTCGTGTAAGACCCTGTTTGGGACAGTGGCATTGATATCTGATTACGTGTAAGACCCTGTCTGGGACAGTGGCATCGATTTTTGATTATGTGTAAGACCCTGTCTGGGACAGTGGCATCGATATCTGATTACGTGTAAGACCCTATCTAGGATAGTGGCATCGACATCCGACTACATGTAAGACAACGTCTGGGACAGTAGCATCGACATCCGACTACATGTAAGACCACGTCTGGGACATTGGCATTGTACGACTATTCCGAGCATTCTGAGTATTCTATTAGATTCCAAATGGTTCAATAGGAAAGTCTGAGAAACGAATGATTATGTGAATTGTATATTTGTTTCAGATGCGTTTAAAAAAAGTACACTATATGTGTATGAAAGGTAAGTGTCTATATAAACTTACTATGATGAATATGATCATTGAAATGGTGAGATAATATGTGAAGATATGCTTGATTGAGCCATATGTAAATGTGATACAAGAATTGAAAAGTTTTGAGCTAACAAGTATATGATGATAGGCAAGTTTGACAGATGAATTGCTAAATAAAAGTGCCAAGAAGAATTATGGCTATGCCATTGAGCTATTATTGATTTCATATTGATTATATGTCTTGAATGCTTAAATATTAAGTTTATTTGTATATAACTTGCTAAGCTTTTGAAAGCTTACTCTGTGTGTGTATTTTCTCTGTATTATAGATCGTCAAAGCTACTGAAGGCTCAGGGACCATCGAGGATTGTCATCACACTACCCAAGCTCGTTTTGGTACATTTTGGAAATGTATATAGCTAGATATGGCATGTATAGACTAGATATTCAGTCAAGAATGAGATATGATCTTAGCCATGTGATTTGGCTAGTGATGTGTTAGTAATATGTTTTAATGAATATGTTATATGTTGCATGATTTGGTATGGTTTGGTAATATATGAAATGGTTGAGTTTTTGGTAAGTATATGGACAAAATTTTGAGCATATATGTTTTACAAAAGAATGAGCTCATGAAAGGTAAGTATGGATGAATTATGCTTGTGTTTACATGAGTTTTAGTCTTGTAATTTGACATGAATGGAATTGGATTTGAATGTAGAGATTGAATGGTTATCTTAACATATTTTTGGTAACTAAATGTGCATAAGTTGAATTGGCAATTTGCTTATAGGTGAGATCCTAAAGTGGGTGTCATTTTGACCTTGTAAATGACCTATTTTGCCACACGGTTGTGGCACACGGGCGTGCCTAGTGATCATGAAACTAAGTCAGTAGTTAATTAAATGTACACGGCCTTGGCACATGGATGTGCCTGGTAGCCGTGTGGTTTAATCAGGATCGACCATGGCCGAGGTACACGGGCGTGCTTGGTAGCCTTGGAGTAAATTTAGGTTCAACCACGAGGAAGACACATGGGTGTGTCATGCGGCCGTAGGAGGCACACGGCCTACCCACACGGGTGTGTAACCCCTGAAACTTCGAAAAGTTTTAAATTTTTGAGAATTTTTGTATGTGTTTTGATTTAGTCCTGACCCTGTTTCTAAGCACGTGTTAGGTCTCGATGACTTACAAAGGGGACATTATTATTGTGATTGATGATTTAATTTTTACAAAATGTCTGTTAAAGTTTTCGATCTGTTAGGTAATGCCCTTAACCCTAATTCAATGACGGATACGGGAAACGGTGTAACATTTGGTTAGTATCAGAGCTACAATTTAGTCAATTTTTAGACTAATGTAGCGTGTTAGAGTTTAGCTATACATACCATATATCTAAATTTTGATAGTGTGATGAATCCTGACGTGAAAAATGTGATTTTTATATAGTAATGGATCCCGAAAGAGCTGTAGCTGATGACGTAGAAAGTAATGTGTCTGCTCCCGAGCAAGGGACAGCGCCTTCTGATCCGAGACTGGCTATGAGCGGTCAAGTGGGAGAAGTAAAATAAGCTTTCTTCTAGATGATGAGTGAGTGGTTCACTCAATTTGTAAGAAATAACTCAACTGTTTCACAACCCCGCCCCCGGTTAATCCCCCTCATATATCTACTATGCCTCCGACTACAAATTTGAATCTATGGAACAAGCCTCCGATCGATAAAATCCGTAAGTATAGGGAAAAAGAGTTTAGGTCTACTAGTGGTGACAATGCCGAGAAAGCCGAGTTCTGGGTAAAAAACACTATCTGAGTATTTGATGAAATATCGTTGAGTCCTGAAGAATGTATTAAATGTATTGTATCTTTGTTACGAGACGTGACCTATCGGTGGTGAAAAACTTTGATTTTGATTGTTCTTAAAGAACGGGTCACATGGGATTTCTTTCAGTCTGAGTTCAAAAAGAAATAAATTATTCATAGATTCATTGATCAAAAACGTAAAGAATTTTTGGAATTGAAACAAGGACACATGTCTGTCGCTGAATACAAACGAGAGTTTGTGAGATTAAGTCAGTATACTCGGGAATGCATTTTGACTGAAGCGATAATGTGTAAAAGATTCGAAGATGGCCTAAATGAAGATATTTGATTGCTAGTTGATACTCTGGAGATAAAAGAGTTTGTAATGCTAGTTGACCGAGCGTGCAAAGCTGAGTCTGAAGCTAGAGATATGAAAAAGAGATTTTTGGGCAAATCATTTCAGTCTGCCTCAAAGAAATTCTGAGATGAACATAGCCATTTAAAGGCTAACATGAGGCATTCGAGTAGAGATCGAGCTAGATCACAGTTGAGCTCTAAAGCTCCAGCAACTTCAATGGCTAGTGTTGGAAATGTCAGATCTAAGCGACCTGAATGTAAACATTATGGAAAAAGGCATCAGGGAATTTGTAGATTAAATGACTGAGCTTGTTTCAGATGTGGATCATTAAACCATTTCATCCGAGACTGGTCAGTGTTTGTTGAACAAGAGATTGATCAGAATATGATATCTGAGAATGTTTCAGCGAGAGGTAGACCTTCTCAAAATGCAAGAAATGTCAATGGTAATCTGAGAACTACGAGGGACACCATAGCGAGATTTGAAGCTAAGGAACCTGCCAGAGCGTATGCCAACCGAGCTCGTAAGGAAGCTTCATCTCTTGATGCTATTACGAGTACATTTATTCTAATTTATATTTTTGTGATTACATGGATAGACCCTGGTTTTACTCATTGAAACAACTAGAAATAGGTAAAGAATTTGTGATTTACAGCAATGCTTCATTGAATGGTCTAGGATGTGTTCTGATGCAAGAAGGAAAAGTTATAGCTTATGCCTCGAGACAACTAAAGCGTCATGAGAAAAATTATTCGACACATGATCTTGAGCTAGCTGCGATTATTTTGCATTAAACATTTGGCGTCATTATCTTTTTAGTGAGAAGTGTCACGTATTTTCAGATCATAAAAATTCAAAATGTCTAATGACCTAGAAAAATTTGAAATTGAGACAGAGAAGATGGCTAGAGGTGTTGAAAGACTATGAGCTTATAATAGAGTATCATCCAGGTAAGGCCAATGTTGTTGTCGTTGCACTAAGTCAGAAATCATTGTTGCATTATGTGCTATGAATGGTCATTTAAATTTTTCTGAGGATGGTTTAGTGTTAGCTGAATTGAAAGCGAAACCGTTGTTTTTACAACAAATATGTGATGCTAAGAAAGTTAATAATAAATAATAGCGAAATGAGCTCAGTGTGATTCGAACTCCGATTCTGAATTTTGAGCCAATGTTGATGATTATTTGAGATTCTGAGATCATATCTGTGTTCCGAGAAATCTAGAGTTGATTTTGAATGAAGCACATAACAATCGTTTATCTGTTCATTCGGGTAGTACAAAGATGTATCATGATCTGAAACGACACGATTGGTGGTCCGGTATGAAAAGAAACATTTCTGACTTTGTTTCGAAATGTTTAGTTTGTCAACAAGTTAAAGCTGGACATCAAGTTCCGTCTGGTTTGCTGCAACCAATTCTAATTCCTGAGTGGAAATGGAAAGAGTGACAATAGACTTTGTTTCTGATCTGCCCCTGACTCCAAGAAAGAAAAATGCAATATGGGTCATAATTGATCGATTAACGAAATCTACCCATTTTATCCCGGTAAGATTTGACTATTCACTTGATAGATTAGCCGAGCTTTATTTTTTTGAGATTGCGAGATTACATGGGGAGCCACTATCCATTGTGTCTAATAGAGATCTAAGGTTTACATCAAGATTCTAGAAGAAATTACAAGAAGCTTTAGGCACGAAATTACATTTCAGTACAAATTTTCATCCCCAAGCAGATGGTCAGTTCGAACGAATTATTCATATTCTTGAAGATATGTTAAGATGTTGTATACTTAAGTTTAACGATGACGTGGAACAAAGACGCCATTGATTGAATTTGCATACAATAATAGTTTTCAGTCAAGCATCAAAATGGCACCTTATGAAGCTTTTTACGGATGTAAATGTTGTACACCTCTGTATTGGACTGAGCTTAGTGAAAATAAGCTACACGAGGTCAATTTGATAAAAGATTCAGAACAGAAAGTGAAACTGATCCAAGATTGTTTGAAAGCAGGATCTAATCGTCAGAAGTCTTATGCAGACTTGAAATGAAAAGATATAGAATTTGAGATCGGTGACAAAGTATTTCTGAAAGTGTCTCCGTGGAAGAAAGTGCTTCGATTCGGACGTAAAGGCAAGTTGAATTCGAGGTTCACCGGGTCGTATGAAATTATTGAATGTATTGGGCCTGTTGCATATAGATTAAGGTTGCCCCCTGAGCTAGAAAAGATCCATAATGTATTTCATGTCTCAATGCTTCGTAGATATCGATCCGATCAGTCACATGTGATTGCCACATCAGAAATTGAAATTCGATCTGATATGACATACGAAGAGGAACCGATTCGTATCTTAGCTCGTGAAGTGAAAGAGTTAAGAAACAAGAACGATTCCGTTAGTGAAAGTGTTGTGACATCGACATGGAGCGGAAGAGGCAACGTGGGAGCCTAAAGATTCAATAAAACAATAATATCCGAATTTGTTCAATGTTAAGATTTTCGGGGACAAAAATCCCTAAGGGGGGAGAATTATAGCAGTCCGTTTTATACCCTAGTTGGAACAGTGGTTTCGAAACCACAAATTCAAGTCTATATAATATTTTAATATTATATTCTATGCTTTTGATATGTGTTTAAGCATGTGCTAAAATTCTGTGAATTAATTCGTCCGTCTGTGTGCTTAATTTGACAAAAGGACTAAATCGCATAAAGTTTAAAGTGGCTTTTCATTTGATTAATGACCAAACTGATGTGGCTTTATTATTATGATGTCCTTAAAAAGCAAACAGTCCATTTTTACTTATAGTGGACGGTATTAAGTGTGATTGCATATATTATATGTTTTTATAAGTTTATTTTATATCTTAAATTAGTATTATATTATATAAGTTCTTATAATAAAAGAAAATGCATAAAATAAGGCCATTCTCATCATCTTGGTTGAAAAACAAAGAAAAGAAAAAGAAAGCTAGATTTCGGTTGGATTTAAGCTTGATTAAGGTAAGTTTTGACTTCGATTTTTGATAATTTTTACGTTTCTAAAATCGTTGCTTAGTCTACTATCAATCCCATGTCTCAATTTTATAAATTAGTGCCATTGATGAAATGATGAACTTTGTGATGATTATTGGTGTTAAATGAAAGATATGTGTTAGATAAACATATTTTGTTCTTGAATTTTTGATGAATTTAGCTAAATAGGGTTAAATTGAGAAAATGATAATTTGAGGGACTAAATTGTGAATTTGATGAAATATATGGGCTTGTATGATAGACATAAGCATTCGGCTAAGCATGATTATATGATGATTTTGTGTGCTTGATATTTTGAGATAAATGGACTAAATTGATAAATTGTGCAAATGTGAGGGCTGAAATGTAATTTGCCCTAAATGTGTGTTTTTGGATTGAATTGGATGAGTTAGTGAATAAAAGTGTTAAATTTGAATATGTTTAGATCAAGAGCTGAAGAAATCGGACTTAGATCGTGGGAAAGCTAAAGTAACCAAATAATCGCTTCCGTTTCAGTTAAATCGAATCTGAGGTAAGTCATTATGCAAATAAACGTCTTTGTATTGAATTGTGTATGTTTATATGACTATTGATAATGATGTAAGTTTATGAGATGATGTGTACATGAATTTCGAGATGAGAACGACATAGTAAACAATGTCCAAGAAGTCCCATACGAACCTAGGAATAAATAGGATTAGCTATGTCATGACATATGTTTCTGTTCTGTTTTATCATGTAAGACCAAGTTTGGGACGTTGGAATCGATACGATATTTACGTGCAAGACCATGTCTGGGACATTGGCAATTTATTGATTCGTGTAAGACTCTGTCTAGGACAGTGGCATCGATATCTGATTATGTGTAAGACCCTGTCTGGGATAGTGACATCGATATTTGATTACGTTTAAGACCCTGTCTGGGATAGTGACATTGATATTTGATTACGTTTAAGACTCTGTCTGGGATAGTGACATCGATATTTGATTATGTGTAAGACCCTGTGTGGGACAATGGCATCGATATCTGATTACGTGTAAGACCCTGTCTGGGACAGTGGCATCGATATCTAATTATGTGTAAGACCCTGTCAAGGACAATGGCATCGATATCTGATTACTTGTAAGACCCTATCTGGGACAGTGGCATCGATATCTGATTACGTGTAAGACCGCTCTGCATAAAGTGGCATCGACATCCGACTACATGTAAGACCACGTCTGGGACGTTGCAATTGTACGACTATTCCGAGCATTTTGAGTATTCTATTAGATTCCGAATGGTTCAACAGGCAAGTCTGAGAAACGAACGATTATCTGAATTGTATACTTATTTCAAGTGCGTTTAAAAAAGAAGTACACTATGTGTATATGAATGGTAAGTGTCTATATAAACTTACTATGATGAATATGTGCATTGAAATGATGAGATAATATGTGAAGATATGCTTGAATGAGCCATATGTAAATGTGATACAAGAATGGAAAAGTTTTGAGCTAACAAGTATATAATGATAGGCAAGTTTGACAGATGAATGGCTAAATAAAAGTGCCAAGAAGAATTATGGCTATGCCATTGAGCTATAGTGATTTCATATTGATTATATGACTTGAATGCTTAAATATTAAGTTTATTTGTATATAACTTACTAAGCTTTTGAAAGCTTACTCTGTGTGTGTTTTCTCTATCTTATAGATCGTCAAGCTACTGAAGGCACGGGGACCATTGAGGATCGTCATCACATTACCCAAGCTCATTTTGGTACATTTTGAAAAAGTATATAGCTGGATATGGCATGTATAGACTAGATATTTGGTCAATAATAAGATATGATCTTAGCCATGTGATTTGGCTAGTGATGTGTTAGTAATATGTTTTAATGAATATGTTATATGTTGCATAATTCGGTATGGTATGGTAGTATATGAAATGGTTGAGTTTTATGTAAGTATATGGACAAAATTTTAAGTATATATGTTTAACAAAAGAATGAGCTCATGAAAGGTAAGTATGGATGAATTGTGCTTGTGTTTACAGGAGTTTTAGTCTTGTAACTTGAATGGAATTGGATTTGAATGTAGAGATTGAATGGTTATCTTAACATGTTTTTGGTAACTAAATGTGCATAAGTTGAATTGGTAATTTGCTTGTAGGTAAGACCCTAAAGTGGATGGCATTTTGACCTTGCAAATGGCCTATTTTGACACACGATTGTGGCACACGGGTGAGCCTAGTGACCGTGGGACTAAGTCAGTAGTTAATTAAGTGTACACAGCCTTGGCACACAGAGGTGCCTGATAGCCGTGTGGTTTAAATAGGATCGACCACAGCCAAGGTACACGGGCGTGCTTGGTGGCCATGAGTAAAGTCGAGTTCGACCACGGGAAGACACATGGGTGTGTCATGCGGTAGTGGGAGGCTACTACCGCCTGACGAGCGTGTAACCCCTGAAACTTTGAAAAGTTTTAAATTTTTGAAAATTTTTATATGTGCTCTAGTTTAGTCCCGACCCTATTTCTAAGCACGTGTTAGGTCTCGATGACTTACAGAGGGGACATTATGATTTTGATTGATGATTTAATTTTTACAAATTGTCTGTTAAAGTTTTTGATCTGTCAGGTAATGCCTTTAACCCTAATTCAGCGATGGATATGGGATAGGGGTGTTACAGTAAGTCCATGTCAAGACATGGCATTGATAGATTACTATAAGGCAAGGATATCATGTAAGTCCATGTCAAGACATGGCATTGATAAGTTACTATAAGGCAAGGATATCATGTAAGTCCATGTCAAGACATGGCATTGATAAGTTACTATAAGGTAAGGATACCATTAAAGACCATGCCAATGCATGGCATTGGTGAGTTCATATGGTAAGGATACCACGTAAGACCATGTCAAGACATGGCAATGGTAAGTTTCAAAAGGAAACACCTAAGGAAGATCCCATGTAAGACCCTTTTTTGGGATATGGCATTGGGACCAAGATATATGTTTGATGAGATTGAATATCCTCTGATATTCCGAGTAATTAAGCGGATAAAAGAGTCAAGCATGAAAGAAGTAACAAGGAAGCTAAGTAAGTAAAATAGTAACAAGTTAAAATATTCAAGAATGATAAAGAGTTCTACCTAAGTTAAAGAAGATAAGGATTTGATGTTCATGTTATATTAGCAAAAATGCTAATCTATATAATGAGTGATACAGGTACCATGAGTAAATACAAGTTAAGGTAACCCTAATGTGATGAGTAAGTAAGAGTAATAGTAAGTTTTGAGTAAGTAAGCTTTAAAACTTGAGATTTATGTATTCTTGTTTCATGATGAATGAGTTTATTTTGAGCAATTACATTGCTACCTAAGATTTCATGCAAATTTACTAAGCTATATGCTTACTTTTCTCTTTTCTTTCTTCCTTGTAGAACCACCAATCTAGCTCGGGGACTAAAGACGTTGGAGCTCAGATCACACTATCAATCATTATTTTGGTATAGCCAAGTTTGTTTTATTTTAAGCATGGCATGTATAGGAATTATATCATTTTGAGTTATATCATATTGGGAGCCAAAGGGTTAGCTATTAAGATTACTATCCTTTTTGTATATAACCATTAGAAATTGGTCAATATTTGTTAAGTTATATGCCCTTTCATGATGATAAGTTTATGCATTTAAGTTTATGTAATGGATAGAGTAATTGAGTTGTTTAAGATAGTATAAGTGTGTTTATGTTTCAAGGTGGTAATTTGGTTGGAAAATAACCCTATAATTGTCCACATGGGTAGATACACGGGCGTGTGTCTAGGTTGTGTGTGACACACAGTTAGCCCCAAATGTGTGTTGATAGGCCGTGTGTCCTCTGCATTAATTTACGAAAATACGATTCGTCACACGAGCCAGCACACGAGCGTATGCCATGGTCATGTGCTATTAAAAGTATGATGATGCCATAAACAGAGAGCTCCATGGGTAGAGGACACAGGCGTGTCAAGGCCGTGTGAAGGACACAGGTTATAGACACGGGTGTGTGCTCAGTCGTGTGAAATAAGTCAGTGTCGACCACGGTTGTCGAACATGGGCATGCCTTAGGGGTACACGGGCGTGTCCCTTGGACAGCACGGGCATGTGGCCCCTGTTTAGGCAAAAAATTTCAAGGAGTGCCAAAGTTTTCGGATGAATCCTAAAACCTTCCGGATGTACATTTAAGGCATCGAAGGCCTATGAAAAGTATGTTATTAGTAAGAAAGAAAATTTTTAAGATGGAAAGAAATTTTATAGCCCGATAATATATGTTTAAGTAAAGTCAAGTGCCGCAGTGTCTTGTATCTTGTCCTGCCATCAGACACGGGTAAGGGTGTTACATTTCTTCCTAAAAAGTAAGTGATTTTAATGGTTTTTCTTGAAGATAGTTGTACTTTTAGAACCCCTAAAGCTTAAGCTTTCTAATAAGGGGACTATCTCGCAATATAGTGAAAAGATTAGAGTTTTTCATGAGAGCATTCAATGTTATTTGTTATATTTTTATGGAAGAAAATGAGTCTTAGTTGTTAGTTGTGAAAGGTGTTGCCATGAAAACACCTAAATGAACCATTTTATAAAGGTTGTAAAATTGGTAGTAAAATGTGTGAAATGTTGGATTTTGATGATAGCCATAAGAGAATTAAATGTTCATATAGGCTCATTAAAGGTAGAAATTTGATTAGAATTGATTTTCGAGCCTAGGGGTAAAATGATCATTTTACCAAAGTGTAAGGGCAAAATAGTAATTTTTCCAAAGCATGATTATAAAAATGCTTTTATTAATGTGATTATTGAAACAAGCTAATTTGCTATTAAAGAGCAGAAGAACCAAGAATCAACCTTGATCGCTGCAAGAATAAAGTGTAAGAGTATGCCCAAAGATCAATCATGAGATGGTTGTAATAACATATTGATTTACCATGTTTATTAATATAAAGCGTTGTCATTATTATTTCAGTTTTTCCTTCTGTGTGTACAAATAAACTATTTTATAATAATGTCCCGAGAATAATATGATTATTCTTAAAATATCCTTAGTCAAGTATTATTGTTGACTAGGACAACAATAAAGCATTAAGACTAACATGTAGTTGATTGATGATAAAGAGTTGTCATTGATATGGAGTGTCAAAATCAATGCATGAATATGTGTGTTAGAGAACAACATATTGGACCTGACCCGCTATGAGTATGTTTCTTGGATTATTATGTAATTGTCACAACATTACTCATAGTGATTAATATGTATATGATCCTTAAACTTGAGATAATCGTTATCCTAACATCATGAGTCGATATTTTGATACGACCAAACGCATAATCAGAATCGGTTGTTCTATAAAGGTGATGTTGGATATACCATAATCTATGTAGAGGACATTGTTGATCAATATAGATAAGTCCCTCCCACAAAATGGGAGTAATATCTTAGGCCACTTGATTGAGTGAGACTAGAAATGCATCTACCATGCTCAAATAAGTTGACATGAGATGTCATACTAATTTGTATATCATAATCTACTCAAGATATCAAGAAACATGGGATGGACTATACAAGTGTGACTATTCCATGACTTGTATCTATTTCGTAGATAAAGTACTTAAGGATTAATGCATGAAAAGTAAATCACAAAAAGTTATGTCGAAGCATGACTTCTTGTAACTTAGGTAGCAATGATGCATTGCTAGATGCCACTCATTGTTTGTGACATTAGAATCGTTATTACTACTAACGTTACAAGAACCCTGTGGTCACACCTCGTAGTTGAAATGAACGGAATGAAACATAGTTGGTATTGTGTTTGATTGTCACATGAATTAAATTAATTAAAGAATTAATTTAATTGGGCAATCAAATATTGAATATATTATATGTACAAGGATGTTGTACACATAATGAGAATTAATATATAAATTTGGTTCAGATATAAATTTAAATAAATATAGTTTACAAAAATCCATGTTATAAGTAATGTAATTATAACTTTTGGGTATAATTAATGTAATTATAATTTTCAGTTAAAACATTATTATATTTATTTAATTTTATAATTCATAAATGAAATACCGATTATAAAAGGTAATAAGTGAAGAGAAACCCTAAGATTTTGCTTAGAAAAGTCTAGCAAACCGTCAAGCAAATAAAAATCTCAAAACAGTTTTTAGAGATTTCATTGCTCATAGTCAAACCGGTGGATTACGTAGAGGCTGACATCGTAAAGGTTGTGGCTTGGTTCAACAGTAGATCAGAACTCTTGTTGCTGAGGCGTCGCTGTCTACTCAGATTGAAATTTTGGTAATTTTGAAACCTTTATTTCACCCCGATTCGTTCCTCACACATGGATTCATGGTTTGGATCGCCAGGATTAATTTTATTTCGCTGCGCCATGGGGGTGCCGGCGTTCCAACATAAAGTCTCGGACTAGATCAAGATCTAGCTCATTTTGAAATCGAGGTAAGTTTGTATGTGATAAATTCAACATTTATGCTAGCATGTTTCGAATGTTTGATGTTATAATGATGCATGATGCTCTATGAAATTAAGTATTTGGTATTGAATGAGAAAGTTGAGATGGATGAGGTCCCGTGTAAGACCATGCCGAGGACATGGCAACGGTACTGAATTGAGATCCCGTATAAGACCATATCTAGGATATGGCTTCGGTATTGAATATAAAAAATTGTATAAGACCATACCCGGGATATGGCATCGATATTGATGCGAGGTTCCGTATAAGACCATATCCAAGATATGGCATCGGTATTCAGAGATGATCCATTTAAGACCACATCCGGGATGTGGCATTGACTTCGTGTTTATGCTAATGATAATGAATATGCATCTATGAGTATCCTTAGTGATTTATTGGGATAAATAGATTTGCTTGGAAATAGAAATGTGAATTGTATTAAAGTCATGTGAATGAGTGAATATAGGTACCCGTGAGAAAATTCACGAGGAATGTTTACGATATGTGGTATGGTATGTACTAGATAAGAACAAGTACGAAAAAGTATGGCAAAGTGCTTATGACTTTGTATGGTTATCTAATGCTATGGATTGATGTCATTATGAGCTTATTGTTGCTATTTATTTTCATGCAAACTTACTAAGCTTTGTGTTTACCCCTCTCATTTCCCTTTTCCTTTTAGTATTGTCAAGATAATTTGGGAATCGTAGGACGCAAGAGTTTGGAAATCACACTATCAACATCACTTTGGTATAACAATTTAGACTTATTTTGAGTATGGCATGTATAGGACTTGGTATTTTGTTAGGCCGTAATTGTTAGCCAAAGTGTTAGCTACATATGTTATCAAAGTCATTTTGTAAATGGTCATCGGAAACGGGCCATCACTTGTTAAGTTTATTTATATTCAATGATAATGAAATTATGAAGTTTATGCTTGTGTGAATGCTTTGAATTGAGTTCTTGGATGTGCCTTTGGGTCATGAATGATGTTTATATGAGTTGGAGTTAGTATTTCTACTATGGAGGGTGGCATTTGGCTTGGAATATAGCCTTTTTATGTCCACACGGGTAAACACGCGGGCATGTGTCTAGGCCGTGTGAGACACACAGTTAGCCCCATAGGCGTGTCAATCGACCGTGCGTCCCCTGCATGCTAGGTTTACAAAGTCAGGATGATCTGTAGTAAACACACGGGCAGAGACACGGCCGTGTGTCTCAGCCGTGTGGAAGGCACGGCCTTGGACATGGGAGTGTGCCCAAGCTGTATGAAGTCTGCACTTTAAATGTGGAATTTAATTCGTCACACGGTCTAAAGACACGGGCGTGTGACTTGGCCGTGTGACCTTAGTGAGGTGATGACGTCATAAACAGAATGCCAAGGTTTTGGCACACGGGCGTGTCGAGGCCGTTTGAGGGACACGGGCTAAGGGCACGGACGTGTGTTTGGCCGTGTGAATTAAGTCAGTGTCGACCACGAATGAAAAACACGGGCATGTCTCAAGGGCACACGGGCGTATCCTTTGAGTAACACGGGCGTGTGGCCCCTGTTTAGGCAAAATTTTTCTAAGTGTGTAAAAGTTTCCGATTAATTCCTGAAACTTTCCTGAAGTATGTTTAAAGCCTCGTAGGCCTAGGATGAGTATGTTTTGGGTTTGTATGGAAAGTTTTTAAGACAAAACGGAATTTTATTGCCCGAAACGTCATGTGTAAGCAAGTTGAGTTAGGTACTGCCTCGTATCCGGTTCCGGCTTTGAACATAGGTAAGGGGTGTTACAATTTATTGGGTTGATAAAAAAAATATGAGTTGGTTAAAAGACCAGATAACACATATAACCCAATAATGTGGAATCCTAGTTCCCAAAACAAGGGTGTGGCTGCGCTTCCCAATTCCAGGTAGGGAATTTTGGTATTTTGTATTAAAATGTTATTATTTGACTTCTTCTTGTTCAAGTAAGACTTTTGATTCTCTGTATAAATATAGATCAAAGCTAGGCCAAATACAACATGGTAAGCATCAACACTCTATCAAAATTCGGCAAGAGTTACCTTTTTAATAAAATTTAATTTTGAGAGAGTTTGTTTTTCGATTTCTAGCCTTTTGAGAGTTATTGATATTCCCACTGAATGTCAATAGAGTGTTTCCATTATTTTCATCGGTTCGTGAATTAGAGCCACACATTAAGCAAGCCGATGTTCGAGAATAGCGATTAAGATCATGTTGGTCAAAAGTTGAGAAACGACTTAAACCACCTATTCCGAAACACGAGTACGAATTTGGTAAAAGTTTATTATTATAATAATACAATTGGTGAGACGACTAAACAAGATCCTTATTTTTTAAAATTTTTTAAAGGGTAATTATTTGATACATCACTCGTGGAGTTTTTTAGACTCCACAAGCGGGTTGAATGTGTGACAAGTGTTGCACTTATTTATATATTCAATTTTTTATTTTTTACTAAGAAAATTATTTGGTACATCGCTAGTGAGTTGAAAGTTTGACAAGTGTATCATAGGGTATAGTAAAAAATTAAAAAATAAAATTAATTATATAAATAAATGTGATACTTGTCACACTTTAAATTTACTTGTGAAGCCTAAAAAACTCCCCTCTTAGTACTCCCTATAAGATACTACGCTCTAAATTCATTTGTAGAGTCCAAAAATCTCAACACACTATGTATGAGATAATTTTTTCTTTTTAAATATCAATTGAGGACACTTCAGCTTCTTAACATCACTTATTAATTTATCTCGCATTTAAATTATTACAAACCTATTATGTTTAATTTGTTTGATTGTTATTTAACTACAATTTTAATTAATTTTGCATTTATACATTTTGATTATGAATAAATTTTATTTAAAATTAATTGTTGTTTGATTTTATATTATTTTAAAATTTTTAATTTTAGCATATTCATATATTCAACGCATAATTGAAAATGTTAAGTTCAATTTTGTTTTATATATTCGAATATCCAGTAGATAATAATATTTATGGGATCCATATTTAAATAGTAATATTTTGATAATTTGTAAATTCGGATTTTAGATAAATTTATAGATTGAAATGCAAATAATCTAAAATTGCATATATCTTATTTGCTGTAATTTCTATTTATGAAAAAGAACGAACGGCACTTGTTTAAAATGAGATTTATCCTAAATATTGTCGGACTTTACTTGTATCAGAGTCGGTTTTTTAACACAGACAAAGTTGTTTCTTGGCATGCATTCTTCAGAAATCACCGAAAATTTTCCATGCTCATCAATGTTACATTTATGAGTAAAAAAAACATTCCCATTTAAAATGTAGAGACGCATGTGCATTACTTTAACCCTTTTGAAGACTTCAGTAAACTCAAATTTATAACCCTTAGGTTTTTTCAAACTCTCGTGGAAAGATACTCCGAACCAGTAAGACAGTAACTATCGTCTAAATGAAATAGATATTCATTCCATTTGTGGGGGTTTTCACCCAAAAATACTTTTGGACCAAACATGAAATAGCTTTACTGCACAACAGTCTTTGATAAGTCTTTTCTTATTTGGAGTTTGTGTTTGAGATTAGAGTTCTTGAGACGGCTTCCTTTTAAACAATATATATATATATATATATATATATATATATATATATCATCAAAAGCATAAGATTATTCACGGCTTTCCCCATCCTGCAAAATATCCATGATGTGCGCTGAACCACTCAATATATAAAATAAAATTTTGCTTCTATGAGAGGGATCCAAATTTGGCTGTACATGTCTCCTTCCAGCCATGCCATTGCTGAATTATATATTGCATATTTTCATTACCGTCATTCATTTGCTTTTGAAACTAGCTAACCATTTTTCATCCCACCTATACCTACTTAATCTTTTAGCATCTAGAATTTAAAAACTCGGATTTGAATGAGTCTTAAATATATATATTCGACATAAGTATGTTCAACATTTTTTAAATTTTTTCGTGTATTTAAGAAATTGAATGGTTAGATAATATGGTCAGAGTCATGTTGACATGATAAGGAGTTTTTATTGGCAAACATGTGAAATATGTTTGAGAATATCCACCTTGATTCACTTCAGCTTTGCTTGTTTGTATCAGTACATTTATCCATATCCGTAACAAACTAAAACTTATTAACAGCTACGATTTTTACGGTAAAATGCAAAAAAGTTCAGGTGCAAAGTGTCTCTGATAGTTTAGTGAAACTTATAAATTGTAAACTTCAAACTTGTATTTGAATGGAAATCCGTTTTCATCCCATCCCCTCTGATTAGAAAAATATATATAGACACCTTCGGAAGCAATATATTGTCATTTATTGAACACGCATTATGGCCTAATTTGAGAACGCATGAACTTGAACACATTTTTTTTTTTTTTTGATAGATTGGCAGTGGGGTGGGGTCCAACTTTGCTATATGTTAACCGAATGGACCTCAAAGCACGACAACGTAAGAGCCAGCCCACGGCTTAGCCCAATCCAAGAGACCCAATAATGACCCACCTTCAGAAAGGATACAAATTTCCAAGGCTATTTTATCTAGCACATCAATATCCACGTTTGTTACCCTCAAGGCTGCCAAGGTCATAGGGGTGTTCATTCGGTTAACCGATCGGTTAACCGACCCGAAATGTTATTAACCGAATTAACCGACACTTTAAAATTTTTAACCGTTAACCGAATCGAAATTTTTTCAAACAAATTAACCGAACCAAATTTTTTTCGGTTAATTAGGTCGGTTAACCGAATTAACCGAAAATTATATTTTTTTTAATTTTTGGTTAAAAATTAACCGAATTAACCGTCTTAACCGAATTAACCATCTTAACCGAATTAACCGAATTAACCGATTTAACCGATTTAACCGAATTAACACTACATAGTTATAAATTAGCAGAAATTACAGCCACAAAGCAGAATATTGCATCCTGAAGAAGGGCAAATTTAAAAACATTACATAAATCTTTAAATTAATACGTAATTGAAATGTAAGTATTTAATATTGTTCATTTGTATCTATTTCTTCTCTCCAAAAATCTCCATTTGCATTAAACCTACAAAAGAAAAAACAAGTGCAAAAGTTTAACGATAATAGAAATATCTCGCATTTAAAAAATCAAATAATATAAACAAACGAATAAATTATAAGTTAACAAGAATAAGATAGTAAGTATACCCTTCAACTCACGAAAGCTTATGAATTAAGGGTAGGCTCGATGCATTCCAAGAAAAGTCTAAACATTGAATCAATTAAATAAGTAGGAGTGATATGGTAAAAAAATTTAAAACTATTAAAATAAGACAATAAATATACCATTTTCAATCTTGTCAAGCTCTTGGATTTGTTCTTCAATCTTTTTGATGTCTTCTTGTGATGATGATTTTCGAATCCAATCTTGAGTACACACAAGAGCTTGTACAATTTTAGGAGTTAAAGAACTCCTATATTGATCAAGCACATGTCCCCCGGTGCTAAATGTAGACTCAACAAACCGTAGAAACCGTATAGCTAACACATCTTTGGCCATTTTTGAAAGAGTGGGAAATCTAGGGTCGTTCACTTTCCACCACAATAAAATATCAAAATCTTCAACAAATTCCTCATTAGCCTCACTAGATATTTATCCAATTCAGATGTTTTATCCTCACCAAAATTTCCAACTCACGCTTTTATACAAAGCTTGCATTCGCCTTTTCATTTTTGTTGTGGTTCACCAAGAGAAGCATGTGTTGGCACACTCGATTGGCTACAAGTACTATGAAGTGGAGGCTTATACTCATCAAACATTTCATACAAAGATTCCTTCAATTTTGCATCATTTCACAAGCTTTTTCGAACTAGACATTTCACTAAATGCAAATTCAAGATACTTTAGTTTTTGTCTAGGATCTAAAACACAAGCAACAAACATAAGCATATTCATCTTATCAATATCACCCCAATACTTATCATACTTCTCTTTCATCTTGATGGCCATAACATTGAAATCAACATTACTATTTAATTGAGCATCTCGTAAAAGAATATCAATTTCAGAAAGCTTATCAAAAAAATTATTGGACGTGACATATGAAGTGCCAGATATACGCAAAGTGACTTCATAAAAATGTTCCAAGAAATCCCTTAAGTTTCTAACATTATCCCAATCATCCACACTAGGCCAACCATCACCCCTTTCAAGTTCATCCCTAAAATTTGTATCTTGCTCCTCAAATCTCTCAAAAGCTCTCTCAAAGTTCTGAGCAGTATCTATCATTAAGTAAGTTGAGTTCCACCTAGGACAAACATCAAGACACAACATCTTCTTGCACTCTATCTTTTCCACCACAACACACTCCTTAAACTTTTGTAATCTAGATGGAGATTGTCTCACATATCTAATGACCCCCTAACACGCTCAATGATTTATTCATTTCCTTTAAGCCTTCAACAACAATCAAATTCACAATGTGTGCCATGCATCTCATATGAAGATATTTACCATTTTGAACTAAACCCCCTCGAGGGTTAAATTTCTTTCTCAAATAACCAATAGCAACATCATTTGAACTTGCATTATCAACAAGAATGAGAAACAACTTATCAATCCCCAATTCAACAAGCATTTCTCAATCACCATCCCAATGGACTCACCCTTATGACTAGAGATTGGACAAAAGTTTAAAATCTTTTATTTAATTTCCAATCATTATCAATAAAGTGAGCAAGTGATACACAAATAATTAACTTTTGCAAAGAAGTCCATGTGTCAGTAGTTAAACAAACTCTAGAACAAGAACTTCTCAAAAGTTGTTTTATCTTGGCCCTTTCATCTAAATACAATTGATAAACATCCCTAGTCATAGTAGTTCGTGAAGGAATATGAAACCTAGGACATGCCATAAACATAAATTTCTTAAAACCTTCACTTTCAACAAACTTGAAAGGTAATTCATCAATCACAATCATTTGTGCTAATCCTTTCCTACATGCTTCTTGATCAAATCTCCAAGTTGAAAGATTCCTTCCCCTTCAACTCCCTTTCTAGGTAAAACTAGTTGTCCTTGACTATTTTCAACAACATTACTAGGATTTTCTTACATGAACCAATATGATATTTTAATGACCCCATACCATTTTTTTCATATCACAACAAAATTCCTTTTGACAATAATTACATTTAGCTTTACTTGCACCCTCACTATTAATAATCTTAGTGAAGTGAGACCAAACTTCTGACCTTGGAAGAGTGGCTTTTCTTTTCCCGGTAATCCCCTTTGCTTGGCTTGAAGCTCCAACTCCCGAATTTTCAGAATCTATCGAAGTAGGAGGTGTAACACTAGCCTCAATAGATGTTGGTTCAGTTGACATTTTGCAAGAAAAACAATATATAATAAATTAAAATACATTTATAATATTAAACATATTTTGATGTTGAGTTTTAAAAAAAACATAGTTTAGATATTTAACAAAGATAACATCCATTGCAAAACGCAATTTATAAACATATTTTGATGGGTACGTTCAATTTCATCTAAGTTATCTTATGAATTTGAAAGACATTTGGAGGTTCATAACAATATACTCATGTGTCAAATGCGAATATTCAAGTAAAACAAAAAGAAACTATCAAATTTGATTTAACGAAGGCAAAATTAGTGGATTCCTACTATCACTTTCCATAGTATCATTGGTTGATTTCTTTTGAAGGTGGGATTGATGATTGATGGCCTGTACATATTTGTCTAATTAGAGTAACTAACATCGAAAGGACCTTTGCTTACCGTAACAAGTTTGACAAAGGTGCCTAAGTGTTGTAAAAATATTAAAATCTCCTCTTTAGCTTCCATTTCAATACCAAATCATTGACGAATTCAGCCTTCCTTTTCATGTACAATTGACTAAATAATAAAATTTTATTTCATGTTAAAAAGGATCATAAATATTAACTCAAACAAATTCCTATTTTACAAGCCACGATGACAAGTAAGACTTAATGTAAGAAAATGAATATTAAAGTTAGCAACCATTATTAGCAACCATTAAAGTTAACAAATTAATATTAAAGTTAGCAACCATTATCAGCAACCATTAAAGTTAGCAAACGGGAGTAAGCGAAATTGCAAACCAAAGTCGTTCTTCCTTTTGTTTAGAAAGATTGATATTTCCATGAAACCTAATTTTTCCTAAAATTAAATCACAAAGTCGCACTGAGACAAGAAGAGTGCAACAGAGTGAGATTAATAAAAGAACAAAACCCATAGCCAATGCAGGTTTTAAAAGCGAAGTTGCGAGATGGTGAAACCGTGAAAGTACCTCAATGACTGGTCGGTAGACGGAGTGCTTGGACGGAAGGTGGCGGCCAGGGTGGTGAATTGGTGATTGAGAAATTAGGATTTGAACTTTTGAAGTTGAAGAAGGAGAGGAGATATCACTTATCAAATCGTGTGTGTGTGTCTAGCCTTTAGGGATACTTTTATTTTTAGTTTTAAAATTATTTGAGTTGGGTTTAATTTTTATTATTGGGTTTGGGTTGGTGAATAGAGAATAGTGGGCTTATTATTTATAAGCTATTTATATTATAAATTTATTTATTATTTTTTCGGTTAACCGAAAAAATTTCGGTTAACCGACCCCTTTCGAACCGAATTAACCGTTAACCGAAAATTAACAAAATAATTAACCGACCCCCGACCGAAAAAGTTCGGTTAACCGACCGATTAACTGAATTCAGTCGGTTAACCGAATTTTTTCGGTTTTACCCGAGTTTCGCACACCCCTAGCTAAGGATACAAACACTTTCACGCAACCCTTTGCCTCTTCTCTCTCTATAGCAAGAAGCTTAGATCCCGAAACTCGCCTTTGAGATCAAATCTTGTTGCTCTCTAACCAATCGGAGTTGTTTAGGCTTGCCGTTTAATTTTGGTATCTTTGGAATGGCTGCTGTGTTTGGGGTCTGAGGTGTCTCTGATCATATTGTTGATGTCAATTGTTGTGGATTGGATTCAAGGTCATTCAGAGTGCTTTAATTTTGCTATCTAACAAAAGATATAAAGATATTGATGGAATTGTGGATGCGCTGGCGAAAGAGGAAATGTATTTTCCTTTTATTTTGAGCCAGGAGGTGAAATTTCAATTTTATTTGTTGTCTTTGTTTGCTGGTTTTGTGTTTTGGGGAGGCGTTTAAAGAAAAACTAATACATTAATAAGGAGGGATTGCAGATGCGCTGGCGAAAGGTAGAATGTATTTACTGATTCTATTCTGAGCCCGGTGGTGGAATTTCGGCTTTATCTGTTGTCTTTGTTTGCTAGTTGTGTTTTGGCGAGGCATTTTTCTTATATCTTGTTTCGAGATTTTGTCCTAGTTTTATTTTGTGTTTTTGTTTTTCTTTTACTTAATGGTGTTGTGTTTTGTTTTGGAGTGGGATTTTGCCCTGGTGTTTGGTCTCTGTCTTGCCACTGATTCAGTGGCATTTTATTAATAAAATATGTTTTTGCTGAGAAAAGAAAAATCCGTAGACAACACGGTGATAAAAATGATATAATCCTTATATCATCGATAATAAATCAGTGAATAAATCTATGAAGCTAATCTAATTTAGTTCATATTGAACACATTTCTCATAGAGCAGATCCAAGGGTGATGAAAAGAATCAATTTTGGATTAACAATGACCACTTGTATGATATTAAATTAACATAAATATGAAATTTATTAAAACTTAAAATATGAATATAATATATAATTAAACATGGTATTAATTTATTTAAACATAATATCTGTGTATCTTTTTTGGGTTAAAGTCTATGTGTCGGTTACAATGTTGAGTTGGGTTTATGCTTTTGGTGGGCTGTAGGCAAGAAAACGATTAGAGGACATTGGACTAAATACTCTAGAACAACCTCCAATGCTTAAGTTTGTAAAGATATATATATATATATATATATATATATATATATGGACGGAGAACGGTGCTAAATTACTCCGTCGTACTTGGTCAATTTCATACCCCAAAGTTGCCTAAGCTTGTGTCCAGACTAAACTGTCAATCCTTATTGGCTAGTTCATTTCTCCCGATTTCTTAGGCATTTGAAAAATTTGTCTTTGATACATATATTTTAGCATACGTTTTGGAGGAAATATATAATCATGAAAGAGATTGGCTGCATTAATTACCATTAATATGTGAGTTCTAAGACTACCAAGGTTATTGGGGAAATGCCAGATGTCTAAAGTTCGTGGATTGTGTGTTAACATCATAGTTGTACACTTTATGGAGTCTTTTTCTTCTGATACAAAAACAGTCCATCTACATATCTAAGAAAACTGGCTTTAAATGACATCCTTTGCAAAAGTTGTGAGCTTTGTCTGACACTAGTAATTCCTTCTATGGTTTTTGCCATTATCAGGTTAGTTTTCTTTTATCTTTTCTTTTTCTTTTTCGTTTCTACTACTTCTATTTACTTTATCTTGTTTTCCTCTCTCTCTATATTGTTCTCCGCTCATTTGCTTTGTTTTCTGATGCAATCCAGCCCAGTGTTGATAGTCGAGTCAATTTAATTGCCCGATCGTTGTCGAGGGAGTATCGTTCGGTTTTAAAATATTTGTATATTTGGCTAAGTATAGGATATATGATGAAATAAAGGCTCAAATGGTTATAGGAAGATAGGGTAATTACGGCTAACAAAGAATTAAAATATGAATGATAGGTGGATGGCTCGGTTTAACAAATAAGATAGATAGTTAGAGATAGTAAATGGAAATGGAAAAAAAAAATGAACTTAAACGTCAAGAGCGATTCAGCACTATAACGAGTGTCACCCCGGTTCTTATATTGTTTAAGGTGGAAAGATGGTTCGGTAGAAGGATAGATGAACGCCAAACCAAAAGGTTAGTGATAAGTTCAGAAACAAGTTCAGGTTGACGCCACTAGCATGCTAGATAAGTCACTCGAGACTCGTACGAAAAAATAGAGGAAGTTAACCTCACAGAAACAGAGTTTCATTCAATAAAATGGCAAAAAGTCCCTCCCCTAGTTTACAAAGCAACTATTTATAAGCCCAATATGCCTATTGATATTCGGCATCTATGATATTCACACTAACTTAAATTCTGTTCACATTTGTATTTCACATGTTCACACAAAAGCATTAAAATTCGGTTCATGCTTGAAGATGGTGCATGAATTGGCCAAACCATCATATTGCTTCACTTGATGCATTCATGCATACTTAGCCTTGAAGAATAGCCATAATGCCATGAATGTGCAGCCCTTTAATACTCCTACATCTCCATTGGCCAAATGAGGCTTTAATATGCCTTGAATACTTGAATTGAATGTATAGAAATTCATCTCCCTTGTGGCCAACGTCCATGCACTTTAATAAATGGCAGAATAATCATGCATGGGAGAAGAAATAGTTTGTTCTAGATGCTGGTTGGTACTTGCACAAATTTTCCAAGCATTTATCTTCCAATTGTCCATAAATACAGTCCATGAATCTTCAAATACATGAACAATCAGTAGCTTCCTCTTGCATGAACGTCCCAAATGCATGTGTCCCTTTGAATGTCGTCCATTGAACCTTAAATATGCATGCACCTTGCATTAACTCCTCTTCATGCATTCGGTTAAACCTATACACACATTAAACACACTAAATCAAACATGAATTCGGCTAAACCTTAATATAAACATCATCTAGAGATATTGATTAACATATTAAATAAATTAAAACACATTTAATTTATGGACTAGCTAGTATATTAAATTCGCTAGCTCAAAATAAGTGAAAATAATTAATAAACTAAATTGAGCTAGGATATTCGGTCATGAGCTGTAACAAATAAAATAAAATAAAACTAATACTTAGTTTATTATAATGATAAAAGAAATGAGCTGAAACTAAGCTAGGTTGAGCTCAAACGAGATTAAATGAGCTCAAGTGAGCTGATTCGAGCTGAATGAAGCTTTGGAAGCTGAACATGGGCTGAGATCAACTTGCACTAAGATGCAAGGAGCCTTTAATGAGCTGGCCCGAACTTCTCCTTTAACATGGAGCTCGTTTTCATTCCAAAGTTGAGCAAATATAGTTGAAACAACTTCATGAAGGTGCTTAGCTCGAGCTCGAGTCATAGGCCCTTTAGGGAGCTCGATGGAATCAGGATTAGAGCTTGTTGAGCTTTAGGGCGTGATCATGTCATCCCCTCTTCTTCGAAGTGACTTGTCCTCAAGTCGAGCCGTTTGTTCACTTGAAAATATTTCTTCTTACGTGGCTCTTCTTGGACAAAGGGGTGAATGGTCTCACGAGACCTTTTCAAATTGACTTGCCATATTTGGCAGTAGAGATGGCAAATGAATCAATTGAAATGGACATCCATAAGAAAACAAGAAGTTATCCAAACAAACATGTAGATCATGCATAATCGTATCAAGACAAGTATGATTCATGTAAAAGGGCAGATTCAAAACACCATTTTTACAGTCAAGTGAACAAAACGTCGTACATGTCAATGCCTCATCAAATGATCAAAACAAAAACGGATATGTTTTAAGGCATTTGAACATCTCAAATTGATTCCACAAGTCATTGTTTAAATAAATGGAATGCCAGAAATGTAAGTCTTCATCACAAACAGGTATATGAAAAGATTCACATGATTCATGATTCTGCATACTTGAACCTTGCATTTTCCATTTGGCTATATTCTCACCAACGAATTCATTAATATCACATTTTCCAAAAGCAAGAATCTTCTTATTATCAACCAAAACAAATATATCATCATCAAGCAAAGTACAATAATTAACCACAACAGGATCCAAGTAATTTTCAAAAACCAAAAATCAACAAGGTTTTCGTCATCATCCGAATAGAGCAGAGATGTATTAAAATTTTCAGAAGTCATACCTTGTTTACCTTTAGGAGCAGGAAAGAAAAGACCGATTTTACCTTTTTCGATCAACACAAACCTTCTCTCCTTAGAAATATAATGTAATCAAAACTCCTTGCTCGAATTAACCTAAGATGAAGAAACATAAAGACAACAGGTAATCAAAACACTTTTCTTTTTCTCTCTCACTCACTTTTCTTTTATTTTCTTTTTCTTTTTCTATGCTCTTGTTTTCCTCACAACTCGATTTCTTTTCTCTCGATTTTTCTTCTTTTCTTTCCTTTTCACTTTTATTTTCTTATTTTTCTCTCATTTGCTCCATAGATTGTTTCAAACGTTGTTGGTCCTCCAAAACTTGTTGTGGCGAGAAAGGGGCCAAAGTAACATTTCGGCCTTGGTGCTTGAAGGTGTATTGGTTGGCAAACCCATCATGTTTGACTCTCTTGTCAAACTTTCATCGTCTTCCAAGTAGTAAATGTCCCGCATGCATAGGCACCACATCACATAGGACTTCATCATGATACTTTCCAATTGAAAACTAAAAAAGAGCTTGTTTAGTCACCTTTAATTGAACACCTTCATTGAGCCATTGCAGCTTGTAAGGGCTCGGGTGTTTAGTAGTTTGCAAGGCAAGCTTATCCATCATAAGCGTGCTTTCTACGTTTGTACAGCTACCTCCGTTAATAACCAAACTACAGATCTTTCCTTGAACATGACAACGAGTATGAAATAGGTTTGCACGTTGCGGTTCACTTCCGGTGCTTTGGGTGCTTAGGCTTCTTTTCACTAAAAACATTTCGCCTTCCACTATGTACTCTAACTCTTTATCTTTATCGGTAGGGGTATCGATCTCGTTTTCATTCTCTTTGTCTTCCTTTTTCGATTCTATGTCACTGTTAAGTCGAAGCACCATCGCACTCCAATTTAGGCATTGGCTCGCGATGTGACCTCTTCCAAGACACTTGAAGCACTTTATGTCTCTTGATCAGTTTTGGGAAACTTCAACGGCCTTACCTTTTCTAGTTTCGACCATGGGCTTGGTTGATTTCACCGGCACCATAAATTCTTTTGTTTGGCTTGCCGAGGCATTTTTACTTGCACCTTGGCTCTATTTGGATGCATTGGGAATCAAATAACTCCGGACAGTGCCTTTCTTTTTGAGTTGCTTCTCGACCTTAATTTTCATGTGCACCATATTTATAATCTCCACATAATGTTGCAACTTCACAATGTTGGCTATCTCGCGGTTAAGACCGATCAAAAATTGAGCCATAGTCCCCTTTCGATCTTCTTGCACGTCCGCTCGAATCATGGCGACTTCCATCTTCTTGTAATAGTCCTCCACACTTTTCATCCCTTGAGAGAGATTTTGGAGCTTTTGTAAAGCTCTCGGTGATAATACGAAGGAATGAACCTCCGACGCTTGCCATTCCGCCTCCAACTCGTGGTGAGTTGGTCCCACCAATCACGGCATAGTTAGAAAATTTTATGGCAGCCAACTTAACCTTCTTGGCCTCGAAATAGTTGTGACACTCGAACATGAGTTCAATTTTCTTCAGGCTTTCGGGTCCGAACGGCCTTAGAATGGAGGAATGGTTAACTTGATACTTTTGAGATTGTCATCGTACCTACCTCGATCTCGTTGGCCACGATGACGTTGGTCTCTCCTCCGGTCACTACATTAGAGCCTTGGTCACTTTCGACCTCACTCAATTCGAATAATTCATCGTCTTGAACTCGTCTTTGGCCTCGGTTCCTCGGTGGACTTAAAGGTGTAACAGTTCGATTTATACCCTAGTCAGAATAGTGGTTTCAAGACCACAAATTTGAGTCCGTATAATATTTTAATATTATTCTCTACGCCGTTGATATGTGAATTAGCATGTGGTAAATTTTCATAAGCGAGTTTGTTTGTTCGCGTGTTTAATTTGACAAAAGGGCTGAAATGCATTAAATGTGAAAGTTGCAAGCTATTTGTTAAGTATCAAGGTGTTGTGGATTTTAAAAAAAGAAGGCCTTATGAGGCAATAAGACCACTATTTAGATAGTGGATGGATAAAGGTCAAATTTTTCCTTGTTATATATGTTTTCTTATATTAAATGAAAGGGTATTATAGTAAATGGAATAATAACATGTTTATAAGAAAACAAACAAAGAAAAGATGATAGTTATCCTTTTTAGCTGAATATAGCTAAGAAAGAAACGAAGAAAACCATTTTAGGTTTCAGCACTCATCTAGTTAAATTTAAGGTATGTTTCAATCGGTTTTTATAATTTTTACGTTTTTTTGTAATCGTTGCTTCGAGTGCTATCCAACCCATGTCTCAATTTTGTGTTTTGATGATGTATGTAAAATATGCCAGTAATGATTTTACACGCTTTGTGATGTTTGAGGATGATATATGAAAGATTTGAGCTAGATGAACATGTAAAGTTCTTGAAGTTTTGATGAATTTAGCTAAATAGGGCTAAATTGAGAAAATGGTAAATTGAAGGATTAAATTACAAAGTTAATGAAAAGTATGGGCTTATATAGTCCCTAGGAATATTCAGCTAAGCTTTTGTGTGTATTGGTTTTATGCATTTGATGTTTTGAGTAAAATGGACTAAATTGATAAATTGTGCAAGTATGAGGGCTAATTTGTAAATTTCCCTAAATATATGTGTTTGGATTGAATTGAATGAATTAGTAAATAAAAGGGTTAATTCTGAATACGTATAGATCAAGAACCGAGGAAAACAGAATTAGATCGTGGGAAAGCGAAAGTTATCGAGTAGCCATTTTCATTCCGGTATATCGGATCCAAGGTAAGTCACTATGCAAATAAATGTATTTGTATTGAATTGGATATATTTATATGATTATCAATGATAATGAAGGTGTATGATATGTTATGTGCATGTATTTCGAGATAAGTTAGATATAGTGATAAAGTATGAGAAGTCCCGTACGAACCTAGGAATAGATAGGATTAGTTCTGTCATGGCATAGGAATCTGTTCTATTTTATCATGTAAGACCACGTCCGGGACGTTGGCATTGATTTGTGATTTTGTGTAAGACCACGCCTGGGACGTCGACATCGATATGTGCTTTACGAGTAAGACCACGTCTGGGATGTTGGCATCGATATGAGTTTTAAGTGTAAGGCCATTTTTGGGACATCGACATTGGATCGATTCGTATAAGAACCAATCTGGGACAGTGGCACCGATTTCGAGAGCATGTAAAGCCTTGTCTAGGAAGTTGTCATTGTACAATTATTTTGATCTTTCTGAGCATCCAACTAGATTCCTAAAGGTTCAACGGGCAAGTCTGTGATACGAATAGTAAATCTGAGCTTTGAACATTCAAATGAACGAATGTCTGATTTAGGTACATTTGGTATATATACAAGTGTGTATAAAAAGGTATGCACCTATATGACTTTGTTTTGAAGAGAAGTAAGATTAAATACGATGCAAGAATGATTATGTAATAGCTATATATACAAATGATTCTTGAATTGATGAATGTGGCAAGCAAGGCCATAAGTTGAATCAAAGTATTTATTTGATAATTTGTTGAGTGAATGAGATGTGCAAATGTATCAAATTGCTTATATTCTTTATATGCCAAGTTTGTTTGTATATTGACTTACTAAGCTTTTGGAAAGTTTACTTTGTGTGTTTATTTTCTCTGTTTTATAGGTCGTCAAAGCTACTGAAGGCTCGGGACCATCAAGGATTTGTCGTCACACTACTAAACTCATTTTGGTACCCTTTTGAAAATGTATATAGCTGATTATGGCATGTATAGGCTAGATATGTGTATATGTTTATGAAGTGAACTTAGCCATGAGTTTTGGCAAGTTTTGAGTTGGTAATATGCTTGAGTGAATGAGTTATATGATGCATATTTTGGCATGGTTAGTTGGTATATGAAATGGTTAAGTTTTGAATGATCAAATGAATGATTTATGCTTGTAATGATTTGGGTTTTAACCTTTGAAATTGTTATGGTTGGAATTGGTATTGAATGCATGTTTTAAATAATTATTTTGGTTAGCCTTTGGTTGTTATATGTGTATAAATTGTAATGGTAAATTTGGCTTGTAGGTGTGACCCAAATGCGTGGCTTACTGGCCTTACAAATGACCTATTATATCACACGGTCATGGCACACAGGTGTGCCAAGTAACCGTGGGGTAAAATCAGTAGGTAGTTTAAGAAGTACACGGTCACGACATGGACGTTCCTAAAGCCCGTGTGAGAAATGGTAGTATATGACTTAGTAGGACATGGCCTTAGCACACAGGCGTGCTTGGTAGCCGTGTTGGTTTTGGCAGTATATGACCACTGGGAGGACATATGGGTGTGTCAAGTAGCCGTGGGTGAGGCACGGCTTACCCCTACGAGCGTGTATCCCCTGTATTTAGAAAAGTTTTTAATTTTCCATGGAATTGTCTATGTTCTCGATTTAGTCCCGACTCGGTTTATAAGCATTATTAAGGTCTTAATGGCCTACTTAAGGGACATTATGATTGATATTGATGAATAGTTGTATGTTTAATTCTATAAATATTTTTGATCTGTCCGGTAATGCCTTTAATCCTAGTCCGGCGTTGGATACAAGTTAGGGGTGTTACATTTGGTTGGTATTAGAGCTACAGTTTAGTCGGTTCTCGGACTAACATAGCATGTCAGAGTCTAGCTATACATGCCATATATCTAAATTGTGATAGTGTGATAAATCTTGACGTATAAAAATGTGATTTTTGTATAGTAATGGATCCCGAAAGAGCCGTAGCTGACGATGTAAAAAGTAATACGCCTGCTCCCGCGTAAGGGACAGTGCCTTCTGATTTGAGACCGGCTACGAGCGGTCAAGAGGGAGAAGCTAAACAAGCTTTCTTCCAGATGATGAGTGATTGGTTCATTCAATTCATGAGAAATAACCCGACTATTTTGCAACCCCCACCCCAGGTTAATCCTCCTCAAACTATAGTTGTGCCATCGGTTATGTATTTGAATCTATTAAATAAGCCTCCAGTTGACAAGATTCATAAGTACGTGGCCAAAGAATTCTGGGCTACTAATGAGGATGATGTTGAAAAGGCTGAATTCTGGATTGAAAATACTATACGGGTATTCAATGAAATGTCTCTAACTCCGGAAGAATGAATTAAGTGTGTGGTATCGTTGCTATGAGATGCTGAAACACCCCAAACCCGCCAAAAAGCCTAACCGGATTTGGTATGTTCCTCGAGTAAAACTTTAAGCGGAATCACATTGTAAAGTAATTTTGTCTTTTGAAACATTATTTTAGGAGGAATTAATAAAATCAAAAGGAAACCAAACTTAAGAAAAACTTCTTTGAAAATATTTATATATTAGTGACGAAAACCTTTTAATTAATTATCGAAAACCAATTTAGTTATTTAATAGATATTTGTTCATGGCAAAATAAAAGTAAATCCAAACACGAAATTAAAGATAGTTTATAGTGGCCTTATTACATAATATTGGCAACCCAAAATAAAGTCTAAGTAATAAAATTTAAAGTAATAAGTTTAAGTTGGAAAATCTCCACAATACTTAATACGAGCACCGCCACCTCGAAATCCTTCACGCTTAGATCCATCGCACTATGAGTCATCCAAAAGTTATCCCATAAAATGGGTGAGTTATAAACTCAATGTATAACACATACATTAAAAAGCTCATTTTATCAAATGCTTTCAAGCCCAAAAATCACACATATGGCCATAGGCCCATTTAACTCATATTTAGCCCAAAGGCCCATTTAACTTATATTTAGCCCAAAGGCCCAATTTAGCTCAGATTTAGCCCAAAGGCCCATTTCATAACAGATCAAATAATAATCATACAATATTACATGGTTATGTTCATGAAATGAAATGCAAGCCCGGCCCAACCTAAATATCCATCCGCTACACACCCCGTACCAACCAAAGACACCGTAGGGATTACTAAATCGACCTCCATCCGCTACACACCATCGAAGGCGATTCTTGCGATCAACATGCACATTGCCCTTATTGTGGCAAAGCCACCAAAACAGATGTGACCAAGTCACCGATCAAGTCCAAATTTCAAATCGTGACCGAAGTCACCAGATTTACATACGTGATCGAAGTCACCGGAGTCATATGTGACCGAAGTCACCAGAGCCAAATATACGTGACCGAAGTCACCGGAGTCAAATTTACGTGACCGAAGTCACCAAATTCACATATGTGACCGAAGTCACCAGAAATGTGGTAAAACCACCAAAATACTTCCTCCTTTATCAATATACCCATATGCCCATGCACATACATATCGAATCAGATTTTCATGCTATTTACCCACAAATCATAATATAGTCATGCTTATTTCATATTGATGCATATAGCAAAATAAACGGAATATTGGGGTAACATACCTGAATTTTGTATACCAATGATTGGTATCCACAAACAAACATATTATCATATAATCACTTTTTAACAATATAGATCTATGGAAATTTTAATGTAAGGTTACACACCATGTGACGGTGAGAACAATACCCTCTTGTTAAATCAACACCTAATTAATTAACACATTTGGTTAGTATACACTATTGTTAACAAAACTATACTTATTGACGAGAAACCTAATCCCTTACCCTCGATTCTCGAATGACAGTTATTTGTGGTTTTCTCCACTAAATGGATCAAAACCATGATATTCCACCAACGTAAAGTGGTTCGGTTATACGCACTACTTGAATAATCGATCCTCGTTAGCGGAGGGTCCACAACCCGATGGAAAGTCTCTTACTCCCGATCTGGCTCTTCGTTTGTAGTTCGATGGTAAAGGAATACCTCCCTCTTCTAAACACTCGGATGCTCTTTTCTTACCTATCTTGTTGATCTTAGATCGTCCCTAAAAGTAACATAGATTAGTGATCCATCTAAGGAAATTGATGTGATCTAAATTAATAACCTTACCTTGATGATTTGAATGGTCACTTAAAGGTTGTCCTCAACAAGATCTTTGAAAATTCTTTTCAAATGAATCGGCCTAGAAGAGAAAATAAAGATCACGATTCTAAGTTTGCTAAAGTGAAAAGAAAAGATAAAAAATAATTGATAAAATCTTACTTGAGTCCTTCAAGATTCGGACTTTAACAAAAAGAGAAGAAAATGGTGGTTTCAATATGATGGTTTCGGTTTGAGGAATAGAAGAAATAGAATGAAAAGAGAAGGAAAGAGAAGGAAGAAAAGAAAAGAAGAAGAAGATGATGATGGTGATTTCTCAAAAGAAAAGAAATGTTTAGGAACCTTTGCACATTCGGCCAAGGAGGTAACAGATGGTTCTTGATCCTATGTGGTTTCGGCAATGAGAGAAGAGAGAGAGAAATAAAATGAAAGAAAAGAAAAGGAGAATTGATCAAAGAGAAAGGAGATTGATTTTGGGGCTTAGATGCATTCACTAAGGGAGAGAAAAATGAAGAAGAAAATGGTGCTTAGTCTTTTATGGTTTCACTATGAGAGGGGAAAGAGAGAAGAAATAGAATGAAAAGAGAGAAAAGAAAATGAAAGAGAAGGCTTTTGGTGATAGCTAAATTCGGCACTAAAGAGAAAGAAAAGGAGTGACTTCAAAAGTGACAATATTTTGTCATCAAAGAGAGAATTTTGAGAAGAAAAGATGGAATAAGGGTACCTCTTTGGTCAAAAATTCCAATACCAAAACAAAGTAACCTTGTACCAAATGCCAATGGTAGTTTCGGTTTAGGGAAGAGTTTTGGAGAAGGGAGAAAAGATGGACAAAAGAATATGCAAGACTTTTGGCCAACTCCCCCCTAATGGCAAAGCACAAATTCGGCCAAATCAATGCCAACATTATCCCTTTTTCCTCCTTGATTCTTCCCCATCAACTCTTGATTTGCTATCAAAAATAAACCACTCCCTTTAGCCTTCATGCCGTCTAGGTTCATGGTCAAATGACCATGAACACATCCCCAAAACATAGCCCAATATCATGCCTTTTGTCCCCCTCATCTTATCATGAACTTATGATTCCATGCCTTAAGTTCTTTGCTTCCTTTTTCACATGGTCAACTAGCCAAAAATGAATGAAAGCTCATCCACTCTAGAACTTTCTTGGCCGACACTTATAGGGAAGACAACAAAAAAAATTAAAATCCTCCCTAATGCTAGCTAGGAGATTCGAACCTTACACCTCAAGCACACATCCATGCATCTTAACCACTTTGCCAATTACTTAACTTATGCTTGAAATTCCTTGTCATTAATTCTTAAGGCCTAACTTGCTTAGCTCTCTCTTAATTAATAGAAATTAAAAGTTTAACTAAGCATTCACTTAATTAATGGAACTCAAATAACTTCCAAAAATATACTCATTAATAAATAAGCATGCAACATCATTCAATTAAGTAAAATGCATAACCCCTAATTATCAGGATGTTACAGATGCAACTTATCAATGGTGGAAAACCTTAATTTTTGTTGTTCCGAGAGAACGAGTTGCATGGGATTTCTTTCAGATTGAGTTCCAGAAGAAATATATCAGTGAGAGATTTGTTGATCAGAAACGAAAAGAATTTCTGGAGCTTAAACATGGCCGAATGACTGTTACCGAAAATGAACGAGAGTTCGTGAGATTGAGTCAATATGCTCAAGAATGTGTATCTTCTGAAGCTATAATGTGAAAAAGATCCGAAGATGGCCTTAATGAAGACATTCGTCTGCTAGTGGGATTTTAGAAATAAAAGAATTTGTTGTACTCGTTGATCGAGCATGCAAAGCTGAAGCACTTGGGAAAGATAAAAGAAAAGCTGAGACTGAAGCCCGAGATATTAGAAAGAGATTTCAGAATAAATTATTTCAGTCTGCTTCGAAGAGATTCAAAGATGATTAAGGTCGTTCCAGAAACAATGTGGGACATCCGAATAGAAATCGAGCTAGATCGCAAATGAGTTCCAAAACTACAGCAACTTCAGTGGCCAGCGTTGGTAATTTCGATCCGAGAGACCTGAATATAGACATTGCAAAAAAAGACACCCGGAAAGCTGTAGATTAAATGACAGAGCTTGTTTTTGATATGGATCACTTGACCATTTTATCCGTGATTGTCCTGAGTCTGCCGAGCTAGAGACTGTCCAAAATTGGAGACATAATAATGCACCTGTAAGAGGTAGACATTCGAAGAATACAAGAAATGTTAGTGGTAGTTAGAGGTGCACGAGAGATACTGTTGTAAGAATTGAAGCGAGAGCGCCTGCCAGAGCGTATGCTATCCGAGCTCGTGAGGAAGCTTCATCACCTGATGTCATAGTGGGTACTTTTACGCTTCATGATACTTATGTGATTGCATTGATAGACCCTGGTTCTATGCATTCGTATATATGCATGAATTTAGTTTACAGTAAGACTTTGCATATAGAGTCTACTGAGTTTGCTATAAAAGTATCGAACCCCTTAGGTAAAAGTGTCCTTGTTGACAAAGTATACAAGAACTGTCCGTTAATGTTTCGTGGTAATTGTTTCCCTACTGATCTGATGCTTCTGCCATTTGATGAGTTCGATATTATTTTGGGTATAGACTGGTTGTCTTTGCATGATGCTGTTGTGAACTATAAAAGAAAGACTATAATTTGAGATGTCTGAATAATGAAATTGTACGAGTTGAATCTAATGATTTGAGTGGATTGCCTACTATGATATCGATTTTGAAAGCTCAAACTTATGTGAAAAAGGGGTATGAGTCATATTTCGCTTATGTGATTGATTCGAAAGTGTTTGAGAAGAAAGTTGAGTCAGTACTTATTGCTTGTGAGTTTTTTGATGTGTTCCCTGAAGAGTTACCGGGTTTACCTCTGATTTGGGAAGTTGAGTTTGGTATTGAATTGATGCCTTGTACAACACCTATTTCAATAGCTTCATATAGAATGGAACCAACAGAGTTGAAAGAGTTAAAGTTCCAGTTGCAAGAGTTGACTGATAGAAGGTTCACTAGGCCGAGTTTCTCGCCTTGGGGTGCTCCTGTTCTGTTTGTGAAAAAGAAAGATGGTACGATGAGAATGTGCATTGATTACGTTCAGTTGAATAAGGTGACCATAAAGAATAAATATCCGTTGCCCAGAATTAATGATTTATTCGATCAGTTAAAAGGAGCTATTGTATTTTCAAAGATAGATCTGAGATCGGGATACTATCAGTTGAGAGTGAAAGATTCTGATATACCTAAAACTGCTTTCAGAACGAGGTACAGGCATTACGATTTTTTAGTTATGTCATTTGGACTAACCAATGCTCCTGCTGTTTTTATGGATTTGATGAACAGAACTTTCAGACCTTACCTAGATCAATTTGTTGTAGTTTTCATAGATGACATATTGATTTATTCACGAAGTGAAAATGAGCATCTTGAACTCTTAAGGATTATGTTGCAAACTCTGCGAGAAAAGCAATTGTATGCAAAATTCAGCAAATGTGAGTTCTGGTTACATGAGGTTAGTTTTCTGGGACATATTATGTCAGCTTCTGGGATTCGTGTTGATCCGAGCAAGATCTCTGCTATTCTGAATTGAAAACCTCCAAAGAACGTGTCTAAAGTTCGTAGTTTTTTGGGTTTAGCTAGTTATTATCGTCGATTCGTGAAAGGATTTTCAGTGATAGCTACTCCGTTGACCAAATTACTTCAGAAAGATGTTAGATTTGAATGGTCAGAGAAATGTCAGAAAAGTTTTGATCAGTTGAAAGCTCTGTTAGCAGAAGCTCTAGTGTTAGTACAACCAGAATCAGACAAAGAATTTGTAATTTACAGTGAAGCTTCGTTAAACGGACTGGGATGTGTTTTGATGCAAGAAGGCAAAGTTGTAGCTTGTGCCTCGAGATAATTGAAGCCTCATGAAAAGACCTATTCGACGCACGACCTTAAGTTAGCTGCAATTGTTTTTGCACTTAAGATTTGGCACCATTATCTGTATGGTGAGAAATGTCATGTGTTTTCAGATCATAAAAGTCTGAAATATTTGATGACCCAGAAATATTTGAACCTGCGTCAAAGAAGATGGCTAGAACTGTTAAAAGATTATGAGCTTGTGATATATTATCATCTGGGGAAAGCAAACGTTGTTGCTGATGCTTTGAGTCGAAAATCATCAATTGCATTACATGCTTTAAAAGCTCAGTTAGATTTGTCTGATGATAGTTCTGTGATAGCTGAATTGAAAGCGAAACCTTTATTCTTACAGCAAACATGTGATGCTCAGAAGGTTGATAATGAATTGTTATTGAAACGAGCTCAGTGTGAATCGAATTTTGAATCTGAATTTCAAATTATTGATGATTGGTTGGATTCTGAGTCGTATCTGTGTACCGAGAAATCTAGAGTTAATTCAATTGATTTTGAACGAAGCACATGACAGTCGTCTAACTGTTCATCTAGGGAGTACTAAAATGTACCATGATTTGAAGCAACACTACTGGTGGTCTGGTATAAAACGGGACATTTTTGACTTTGTTTTGAAATGTTTAGTCTGTCAGCGGGTGAAAGCCGAACACCAAGTTTCGTCCGATTTGCTACAACCGATTTTCATTCCTGAATGGAAATGGGATAGAGCGACGATGGATTTTGTTTCTTTTTTACCTCAGACTCCAAGAAAGAAAGATATGATTTGGGTCATAGTTGATCGATTGACGAAATCTGCCCATTTTATTCTGGTAAGATCTGATTACTCACTTGAAAGATTAGCCGAGCTATATATTTCTGAGATTGTTAGATTGCACGGAGTGCCATTATCCATTGTATCAGATAGAGATACGAGATTCACATCGCGATTCTAGAAGAAATTGTAAGAAGCTTTGGGCACGAAATTACACTTCAGTACAACTTTTCATCTGCAGACAGATGGTCAGTCTGAACAAATTATTCAAATTCTAGAGGATATGTTAAGATCTTGTATACTTGAGTTTGATGGTTCGTGGGAATAGTATCTGACGTTGGTCGAATTTATGTATAACAATGGTTTTCAGACAAGCATCAAAATGGCACCTTATGAAGCTTTGTACGGACGTAAATTTCGTACACCTCTATATTGGACTGAACTTAGTGAGAATAAGCTACACAGGGTTGACTTGACAAAAGATTCAAAGCAGAAAGTGGAATTGATCTGAGATTGTTTGAAAGCAGCATCTGATCGTCAGAAGTCTTATGCAGACTTGAAACGAATAGATATATAGTTTGAGATGGGCGATAAAGTATTTCTGAAAGTGTCTCCATGGAAGAAAGTGATTCGATTTGGATGTAAAGGCAAATTGAGTTTGAGATTCATCGGACCATATGAGATCATAGAACGTGTCGGGCCTGTTGCATATAGATTGAAGTTGCCCTCTAAGATAGAAAAGATTCATAATGTATTTCATGTTTCAATGCTCCGTAGATATTGATCTGATCCGTCACATGTAGTTGCTCCATTTGAAACTGAAATTCGATCTGATATGACATATGAAGAGGAACCGATCCGTATCTTAGCTCGTGAAGTGAAAGAGTTAAGAAATAAGAAAATCCCATTAGTGAAAGTATTATGGAATCAGCTTGAAATTGAAGAGGCAACGTGGGAACTTGCAGATTCAGTAAGACAACAATATCCAACTCTGTTTAACGGTAAGATTTTCAGGGACGAAAATCCCTAAGGGAGGAGAATTGTAACAATTTGGTTTATACCCTAGTCGGAACAATGGTTTCGGGACCACGAATCCGAGTCTATATAATATTTTAATATTATTCTATGTGCCGTTGATAAGTTAATTAGCATGTGGTAAATTTTCGTCAGGGAGTTTGTCTGTTCGCATGTTTAATTTGACAAAAGGATTGAAATGCATTAAATGTGAAAGTTACATGCAATTTGTTAAGTATCAATGTGTTATGGCTTTTAAAAAAAGAAGGCCTTATGAGGCAATGAGACCACTATTTAGATAGTGGATGGATAAAGGTCAAATTTTTCCTTGTTATATATGGTTTCTTATATTAAATGAAAGGGTGTTATAGTAAATGGAATAATAATATGTTTATAATAAAACAAACAAAGAAAATATGATAGTTATCATCCTTTTTAGCCAAATACAGCTAAGAAAGAAAGGAAGAAAACCATTTTAGGTTTTGGCACTTATCTAGTTAAATTCAAGTTATGTTTTAATCGATTTTTGATAATTTCTACTTTTTTTGTAATCGTTGCTTCGAGTGCTATCCAACCCATGTCTCAATTTTGTGTTTTGATGATGTATGTGAAATATTCCATTAATAATTTTACAAGCTTTGTGATGTTTGAGGATGATATATAAAAGATTTGAGCTAGATGAACATGTTATGTTCTTGAAGTTTTGATGAATTTAGCTAAATAGGGCTAAATTGAGAAAATGGTAAATTAAAGGATTAAATTGCAAAATTGATGAAGAGTATGGACTTATATAGTCCCTAGTAGTATTCGGCTAAGCTTGTGTGTGTATTAGTTTTATGAATTTGATGTTTTGAGTAAAATAGACTAAATTGATCAATTGTGCAAGTATGAGGCTAATTTGTAAATTGCCCTAAATATATGTGTTTGGATTGAATTGAATGAATTAGTAAATAAAAGGGTTAATTCTGAATACGTATAGATCAAGAACCGAGGAAAACAGACTTAGATCAGTGGAAAGCGAAAGTTATCGAGTAGCCATTTTCATTCCGATAGATCGAATCCGAGGTAAGTCACAATGCAAATAAACATATTTGTATTGAATTGGATATATTTATATGATTATCAATGATAAAGAAGGTGTATGAGATGCTATGTGCATGAATTCCGAGATAAATTTGATATAATGATAAAGTCCGAGAAGTCCCTTACGAACCTAGGAATAGATAGGATTAGTTCTGTCATAACATAGGAATCTATTCTGTTTTATCATGTAAGACCACGTCCGAGACGTTGGCATTGATTTGTGATTTCGTATAAGACCACGTTGGGACATCGGCATTGATATGTGCTTTACGAGTAAGACCACGTCTGGGACATTGGCATCGATATGAGTTTTACGTGTAAGACCATGTCTTGGACATCAGCATCGTATCAATTCGTATAAGACCCTGTCTGGGACAGTGGCATCGATATCTGAGAGCACGTAAGACCTCGTCTGGGGCGTTGGTATTGTATGATTATTCCAATCTTTCTGAGCATCCAACTAGATTCCTAAAGGTTCAACGGGTAAGTCTGTGATACGAATAGTAAATTCGAGCTTTGAACATTCAAGTGAATGAATGTCTGATTTAGGTACATTTGGTATATATACAAGTGTGTATAAAAAGGTATGTACCAATATGACTTTGTTTTGAAGAGAAGTAAGATTAAATACGATGCAAGAATGATTATGTAATAGCTATATATACAAATGATTCTTGAATTGATGAATGTGGCAAGCATGGCCATAAGTTGAATCAAAGTATTTTTTTTATAATTTGTTAAGTGAATGAGATGTGCAAATGTATCAAATTGCTTATATTCTTTATATGCCAAGTTTGTTTGTATTTTGACTTACTAAGCTTTTGGAAAGCTTACTTTGTGTGTTTGTTTTCTCTGTTTTATAGGTCGTCGAAGCTACTAAAGGCTCGGGACCGTCAAGGATTTGTCATCACACTACTAAACTCATTTTGGTACCCTTTTGAAAATGTATATAGCTGATTATGGCATGTATAGGCTAGATATGTGTATATGTTTATGAAGTGAACTTAGCCATGAGTTTTGGCAAGTTTTGAGTTGGTAATATGCTTGAGTGAATGAGTTATATGATGCATATTTTGGCATGGTTAGTTGGTATATGAAATGGTTAAGTTTTGAATGATCAAATGAATGATTTATGCTTGTAATGATTTGAGTTTTAACCTTTGAAATTGTTATGGTTGGAATTGGTATTGAATACATGTTTTAAATGATTATTTTGGTTAGCCTTTGGTTGACCCAAATGCGTGGCTTATTGGCCTTACAAATGGCCTATTATGTCACACGGTCATGGCACATGGGCGTGCCTAGTAACTGTGGGGTAAAATCAGTAGGTAGTTTAAGAAGTACACGGTCACCACACGGGCATGCCTAAAGGCCGTGTGAGAAATGGCAATATATGACTTAGTAGGACATGGCCTTAGCACACGGGCGTGCTTGGTAGCTGTGTTGGTTTTGGCAGTATATGACCACGGGGAGGACACACAGTTGTGTCAAGTAGGCATGGGTGAGGCAGGCCTACCTACCCCAGCGTGTATCCCGTGACTTAGAAAAGTTTTTAATTTTCCATGGAATTGTCTATGTGTCTCGATTTGGTCCTGACTCAGTTTATAAACATGATTAAGGTCTCGATGACCTACTTAAGGGACATTATGATTGATATTGATGAATAGTTGTATGTTTAATTCTGTAAATATTTCCTATCTATCCGGTAATGCCTTTAACCCTAGTCCGGCGTCAGATACGGGTTAGGGGTGTTACAAAAGGGGTCCTTTCTCGCTGGGCTCTTCCTTTTACGTGATCGAGTCTTTTTTGTATTGGTTCCAACGTTTGATCAAACAATCGTTCAACCTCGCGTTGTAGTGCTTGTAAATTCAAGTCTAGCACATTCGAATAGGTTGTCTTTCCGCCATATTTCTTTAAGGGCTTTTAGACATAAGGATATTAAAAACCTCACTTACAAAAACTCACAATTCCACTCAGAAAGAAAACTAATTGTTTTCACTCACACTCGTGTCTATACTCTTTTTAGACTTTTTCGAATCTCTATTGCACTCACACACCCATTACCTTTTACCTCTCAATCTTTCTCTCGTAATTTTGTATCTCGTCTTGTTTAGAGTTATTTGCTACTTTTGGGGTCGATTTCAAAGTGGTTCAAGGGATATAACGTTTACTATGTAAGGTAGGCTAAAACAAAGAATTTTTCGGTTAAGTGTGGCGTTGGGGTAGTAGATGATAGGATGGAACATTGTTGATCGGATTACAAGAAAAATGAACAAGAACTTTCAACACTTCTCTCTTTGTTTTTTTATACTTCGACTATATATATTTTTTCAATTACAATAAGATGAGTACAAGATGAGTACTTTGATACAAAATAATGATATTTTTTTGAAACTTTTTTTACGAACCTACTTCGGGATTGCTACGAACGTCATTACTTCTCGATTTAATAGCTCTAATACCAAATGATGCGATTCGGCTCGACGTTGATAGTGGAGTCGATTTAATTGCCCAATCGTCGTCGAGGAAGTATCGTTTGGTTTTAAAATATTTGTATATTTGGCTAAGTATAGGATATATGATGAAATAAAGGCTCAAATGGTTATAGGAATATAAGGTAATTATGGCTAACAAAGAATTAAAATATGAATGATAGGTGGATGGCTCGGTTTAACAAATAAGATAGATAGTTAGAGATAGTAAATGGAAATGAAAAAAAATGAACTTAAACGTTAAGAGTGATTCAACACAATAACGAGTGTCACCCCAGTTCTTATATTGTTTAAGGTGGAAAGATTGTTCGGTAGAAGGATAGATGAACGCTAAACCAAAAGGTTGGTGATAAGTTTAGAAACAAGTTCAGGTTGACGCCAGTAGCATGCTAGATAAGTCACTTGAGACTCGTACAAAAACAGAGAGGAAGTTAACCTCAAAGAAACAGAGTTTCATTCAATAAAATGGCAAAAAGTCCCTCCTCTAGTTTACAAAGCAACTATTTATAATCCTAATATGCCTATTGATATTTGGCATCTATGATATTCACACTAACTTAAATTCTGTTCACATTTGTATTTAACATATTCACACAAAAGCATTAAAATTCGGTTCATGCTTGAAGATGGTGCATGAATTGGCCGAACCATCATGTTGCTTCACTTGATGCATTCATGCATACTTAGCCTTGAAGAATAGCCATAATGCCATGAATGTGCAGCCCTTTAATACTCCTACATCTCCCTTGGCCAAATGAGGCTTTAATGTGCCTTGAATACTTGAATTGAATTTATAGAAATTCATCTCCCTTGTGGCCAACGTCCATGCACTTTAATAAATGGAAGAATAATCATGCATGGGAGAAGAAATAGTTTGTTCTAGATGCTGGTTGGTACTTGCACGAATTTCCCAAGAATTTATCTTCCAATTGTCCATAAATATGGTCCATGAATCTTCAAATGCATGAACAATCAGTTGCTTCCTCTTGCATGAACGTCCCAAATGCATGTGTCCCTTTGAATGCCGTCTATTGAACCTCAAATATGCATGCACCTTGCATTAGCTCCTCTTCATACATTCGGCTGAACCTAAACACACATTAAACACAGTAAATCAAACATGAATTCGGCTGAACCGTAATAAAAACATCATCTATACATATTGATTAACATATTAAATAGATTAAAACACATTTAATTTATGGACTAGCTAGTATATTAAATTTGGCTAGCTCAAAACAAGTGAAAAAAATTAACGAACTTAATTGAACTAGGATATTCCGTCATGAGATGTAACAAATTAAATAAAATAAAACTAATACTTAGTTTATTATAATGATAAAAGAAATAAGTGAAACTAAGCTAGGTTAAGCTCAAACGAGCTTAAATGAGCTCAAGTGAGCTGATTCGAACTGAATGGAGCTTGGGAAGCTGAGGATGAGCTAAGATCAGCTTGCACTAAGATGCAAGGAGCCTTTAATGAGATGGCCCGAACTTCTCCTTTAACATGGAGCTCGTTTTCATTCCAAAGTTGAGCAAATAACGTTGAAACAGCTTCTTGAAGGCGCTTAGCTCAAGCTCGAGTCATGGGTCCTTTAGGGAGCTCAATGGGATTAGGATTAGAGCTTTTTGAGCTTCTGGGCGTGGTCATGTCATTTTCTTCCTTTGGTTTTATTGATGGCGATCATCACTATAAGAGGGACTACTAAGGAGATGGGTAATGTGTTTCCTTATAATGTCAATATTGAAACTGTCTGTTATTTCTTGAAGGAGATGGGCGTTTCCAATGATATTCCTAGGCATTTCGTAGTTGAGGTAAGGAGTGTAGCAAGATTCCAAAGAGGGAAAAATAATATATTATATTTTTATCTCCACATCTTGAAGGGAAGTTTTTGTTTACCTTATCATCCTTTCTAATTAGTTTTGAACATTTATGGCTTGAACACAAACTAATGGTTTCCAAAGGTTGGGCTATTCTTGTGATCTATTTTATTAGGTGGTGTGAGATGAAGTAGAGTCCATCTATAAAAGTTATTCCTCATTTGCTTTCTTGTAAGTTGAAATCGAGTTATCGGGATTATTTACAATTTGAGAGGGTGAGCTTGTTTTTGGGTTTAAAAGACCACGATTGGACTAACAAGTTTGCATTTTTTTTAAGAAAGTCATCTTATTTGCATTGGAGTTTTAATGTTCATCGGAACTACAAGAATAAAAAAAATGTAATGCCAAGTTGCATATGCCAGGGGAGAAGGCAACCCAAATAACTTAATAACGTACGTTCTAAACCATTTGCATTCTTGTAAAGTTAATCCACTGAGTACTCATATGTTATATATTGTTTGGGATGGCCTAATGGTATTTTTACGGTTGATTTGATCACTTTTGAAGGTTTTTCACCCAAAATTCGTAAAAATGGTGACTGTCTACTAACTCATTACTTCTTTTTACACATTGATTCTCTCTTTATTCTAAGCCCTCGGTTTGTTTTACAAGACAAGAAAAGAGTGCTTACAACAATACCTTTTTTTAACATAAAGTTGAGATATCTGTCTCCTATCATTGTAACACCCCTAAAAGTTTTCGATTAGACATGTGATTCTATTCCGTTATCAGATTAGTAAATTTACAATAAAATTTGGAAAATAAGCTAGAGAAAGCCTTTTATGAAAATAAAGTTGATGTTGGAATTTGAAAATTAATGAAAATAATTTTAGAAATGAGAATGTGGCAAAAGGATTAAATCACAAATTTTGAAAATTTTGAATGCTAAAGTATAATCTGACCAAAACAGGAAACACGAGTTTTTATTGATTAATTGACATATGAATAAGTTGGAATATGTATTGGTAAGATGAAAACCTCTTTCGGGACCAAATTGAAAAGATTTGGTAATATAGAGACTAAATTATAAATTTATCAACTTTGTTAAGAAAAGGAAAAAAGTGTAATTTTCAGAACCCGAGGATGTGAATTAAGTGTTAAATGAGAATTATGGAATTTTAGTTGATAAATAGCTAATTTTTGGAAAGAAATTGTGCTTAGAGGTATAAAATGGGCAAAAAGATAATTTGACCCCATAAAGGTATTTTGGACATTTCACAATAATTTATAAGAGAAATATTATTTGGATGATACATTTGATAAGTAGAAATTTATTGGATCATTAGATTCCAATTTAAGAAAATGAGTTTCAATTGTTCAACTTTGGGCTTAAATTTTGGTAGAATCATCTTTGGCTGACTTGGGTTTCTTTTAAAGGGAAAGAATAGAGATGAGAGGAACCCATCAACCTTATTCTCCTTGCTTTATTTTTTAGCACATTAGGGACAATGTGCTAAAAATAAAGTGTGGAGGGTGATGTAAATTTTACGGACTTTTAAATATTTTTGTTATTATTTCTATTTGATTTGATAATTTTAGAGTTAATTTTTTATTGTGTGTTTTGTTTATGCTTGAGCTTGTAAAATTACAAGTGATTGGTTAGAGTATGTACATATGTTGTTTGCTTAAACTATAAATTTAACTTTGAAAATATTTTAAGTTATTTGCATTTAGATTAGTTACTTCAATTTTTAAAGCGTAAATTGGAAAAAGAAGTTAAATGTACCAAATGACGAGGTATTTACTGTTGGTCGAATGATAGGTTGTTTAAATTGAATACTCAATAATTAAATTCATGAGAATTGAAATGATATAGTATAATAAATATAAAATCCTTGCAAGTATGTGTCATAATTAAAAAGTAATGTGTGAATAAAAGCACTGTGAGGGTTAAAAGCAAAGCAAGTGTGAAAAAAACATGGAATGGATAAAAGCCAAAAGAGAGAGAGAGAGTGAGAGTGGTCACAGTGATTAAATTGAGAAATTGAGAAAATCTCATTCATATTGGCACAATTACTTGTTGTAACACCCCTAACCCGTAACCATCGCCGATCCAGGGTTAAAGGCATTATCGGACAAATCAAAACCTTAAACAGACATTTCACTATTTAATTCACAGAATCCAATCCAAGCGTCCCTGAAATAGGTCTACGAGACATTAAACATGCTTTAGAAAGGGGTCGGGACTAAACCAAGCACATACAGAAATTTTTAGCAATTTACAATTTTTTCAAAGTTACAGAGGTCAGACGCCCGTGTGGGAGGCCGTGTGCCTCCCACGGACTCAGACACGCCCGTGTGTCTAAGCCGTGTCAAAACAGGGCATACATACTGACTTGTCCACACAGCTATGGACACGCCCATGTGCCTCACCCGTGGTCACTACTGACTTGCACCACATGGCCAGTCACATGCCCGTGTGTCCAGCCTGTGGTCGAGTCTGACTTGTTTTGAAGTACAACCACGAGGGACATGGTCAAGCCACACGCCTATGTGCTCAACCGTGTGGGCAATTATAGGCCATTTTCATGGCCAAAATGCCACCTACACTATGGGCTATCCCTACAAGCATCATACCAATTCAATTCATGCCATAAATAACCAACTTTTCCAAGCATTCATAAGCATTTCAAGCATAATATCTTTTGCAAAAATTAGCTCAACTAAATGACAAACATTTCTAAGCAAGTTTCATTCACAAATTTACTATCATATTATAAGACATCCTCTCATCAAATATATACCAATTCTGCATCACAAGTTTACCATTACCTTGACTTTTTCATTAGCTAACAAACTATATCAAACTAAGAATCATATAGCTTGATCACTCATTCATATCACCAACATTTATCTAGCCATATCACATGGCTATTTACATATCATAAACATAATCTATTTCAACAAGACTATACATGTAACACCCCTATCCTGTGTCTGTCGCTGGATTAGGGTTAGAAGCATTACTGCACAGATAAAAAACATTTACAGAATTTATCATATAGCCATTCATCAATATCAATCATAATGTCCCTTAAATAGGTCATCAAGACCTTAAACATGCTTATAAACCGAGTCAGGACTAAATCAAAACACATACAAAATTTCATGGAAAAATAAAAACTTTTCTAAATATAGGGGATACACGCCCGTGGGAGTAGGCCGTGTCTCACCCACGGCTACTTGACACGCCCGTGTGCCCTCCCCGTGGTCATATACTGCCAAAATCAACATGGATACCAAGCATGCCCGTGTGTTAAGGTCGTGTCCTACTAAGTCATATACAGCCATTTCTCACACGGCCTTTAGGCATGCCCGTGCCATTACCGTGTACTTCTTAATCTAGCTACTGATTTTACCCCACGGTTACTAGGCACGCCCGTGTGCCATGACCGTGTGACATAATAGGCCATTTGAAAGGCCAATAAGCCACCCATTTGGGTCACACCTACAAGCAAAATTTACCGTTACAATTCATACTCATATAACCACCAAAGGCTTACCAAAATAATCACTTAGAACATGTATTCAATACCAATTCCAACCATAACAATTCCAAAGGTTAAAACTCATATCATTACAAGCATAAATTATTAATTTGATCAGTCAAAACTTAACCATTTCATATGCCAACTAACCATGCCAAAATATACATCATATAACTCATTCACTCAAGCATATTACCAACTCAAAACTTGCCAAAACTCATGTTTAAGTTCACTTCATAAACATATACACATATCTAGCCTATACATGCCATAATTAGCAATATACATTTTCAAAAGGGTACCAAAATAAGTTTAGTAGTGTGATGAAAAATCCTTGACGATCCCGAGCCTTCAGTAGCTTTGACGACCTATAAAAAAGAGAAAACAAACACACAAAGTAAGCTTTCCAAAAGCTTAGTAAGACAATATACAAACAAACTTGGCATATAAAGCATATAAGTAATTTGATACATTTGCACATCTCATTCACTTAGCAAAACATCAAATAAATACTTTGATTCAACTTATGGCCATGCTTGCCACATTCATCAATTCAAGAATCATTTGTACACATAGCTCTTACATAATCATTCTTGCATCGTATTTAATCTTACTTCTCTTCAAAACAAAGTCGTATAGGTACTTACCTTTTTATACACACTTGTATATATACCAAATGTACCTGGATCAGACATCCGTTCACTTGAATGTTCAAAGCTTGGATTTACTATTCGTATCACAGACTTGCCCGTTGAACCTTTAGGAATCTAGTAGGATGCTCAGAAAGATCAGAATAATCGTACAATTCCAACGTCCCAAACGAGGTCTTACATGCTCTCGGATATCGATGCCACTGTCCCAGACAAGGTCTTATACGAATTGATACAATGCTGATGTCCCAGACATGGTCTTACACGTAAAACTCATATCGATGCCAACATCCCAAACGTGGTCTTACTCGTAAAGCACATATCGATGTCGACGTCCTAGACGTGGTCTTACACGAAATCACAAATCAATGCCAACGTCCCAGACGTGGTCTTACATAATAAAACAGAGCAGATTCCTATGTCATGACATAGCTAATCCTATTTATTCCTAGGTTCGAACGGGACTTCTCGGACTTTATCACTATATCAAACTTATCTCGGATTTCATGCACGTAACATCTCATACACATTCATTATCATTAGTAGTCATATGCATATATCCAATTCAATACAAATACGTTTATTTGCATAGTGACTTACCTCAGATTCGATCTATCGGAATGAAAACGACTACTCGATAACTTTCATTTTCCCGCGATCTAAGTCCGTTTTCCTCAGTTCTTGATCTAAACATATTCAGAATTAACCCTTTTATTCACTAATTTATTCAATTCAATCCAAGGACACACATTTAGAGAAATTTATAAATTAGCCCTCATACTTACGCAATATGTCAATTTAGTCTATTTTTCTCAAAACATCAAATTCACAAAATCAATACACAGCCAAGCTTAGCCGAATGTATATAAACATCATACATTCACAATTTAGTCCCCAAAATAATATTTTTTTTCAATTTAGCCCTATTTAGCTAAATTCATCAAAAATTCAAGAACATAACATGGTCATCTAGCTCAAATCTTTCATTTTTCATCATCAAACATCATATATCCCATGAATTCATCAATATCATATTTCACATACACCATCAAAACACAAAATCAAGGCATGGGTTTTGCAGCTCTCAAAGCAACGATTGAAAAACGTAGAAATTATCAAAAACTGAAACCAAATCATACCTTAATTTTGGCTTGTAAGTGCTGAATGTTTAGCCAAAGTTTTCTTTCTTTTTCGTTAGTGTTTTTTAATCAATGAAGAGAAAATAAAAGATGAACACTCATCTTTTGTTTTTTTAATCCAATATCATTTATTCAATTACTAAAATGCCCATGCATTAAACATATAAAACAAACTAATACTATGGTTATTTAGACATTCCATCATCCACTATCTCAATGATGGCATATTTGACATATAAGGCCTCCATTTATACAAAGTTACAACATATAAGTGCTTTAGCAAATAGCAAACTACTTTCACATTCAATGCAATTTCATCCTTTTGTCAAATTAAACACACAGACGGACAAATCAACTTACGAAAATTTACCACATGCTTAGTCACATATCAACGGCACAAAAAATAATATTAAAAATATTATACAGACTCAGATTTGTGGTGTCGAAACCACTGTTCCGACTAGGGTATAAGCCGGACTGTTACAATACATGCCATACTTAATATATACATGATCATAAGGTATCAAAATGTGATTTGAGTACTGTGATGACAATCCTCGACAATTCCCAAGCCTTTTGTAGCTTTGACGATCTATAAAACAAAGAAAACACACACAAAGTAAGCTTTTAAAAGCTTAGTAAGCCATATACAAATAACCTTAACATGAATTCACATAATCATATTATAACAATGTCATTTAAGTTTCTCAATGGAAAATTCACAACATTTTCATTGGCTCCTTTGTTAGCCGTAGGTCACCAACTTATATGATCTCAAAACATCTCTTTTACTCATATTAAGGTCATACATATATCACATTTCATATCCACAAAACTATGCACAAATCTCACTTAGGTAAGTTCACATAAATATACTTACCTTCCATACACATACATAGTGTGCAATTCAAACGTACCTGTTTCGCATATACATTTTACGTAGTCTCTCATTTATTGGATTTTCCCGTTGAACTGTTCGAAATCAAATAAGAAGCTCAGAATACTTAGAATGGTCGTACAATGCCAACGTCCCAGATGTGGTCTTACATGTAACCAGATATCAATGCCAATGTCCCAGACAGGGTCTTACACGAATCAATACGATGCCAATGTCCTAGACATGGTCTTACACGTAAATCTCAAACCGATGCCAACATCCCTAACGTGGTCTTACATGATATCACATATCGAACACCTATGTAATGACATACGCAATCCTATATATTCCTAGGTTCGTACGAGACTTTTTCGGATGTTGACACCATGTCGATACTATCTCGAAATTCATGTACTCATCATCTCATATACATTCATCATTATGAATTTTCATATGAACATACATATATAAATGTAAATATGTTTATTTGTATATATACTTACCTCAGATTTGAGTAAACGATCGGATTCAGCTATTCAATTACTTTCGACTTTCCGCGATCTAAATCCATTTTCTTCAGTTCTTGATCTATACATATTCAAATTTAATCAATTTATTCACCAAATCATTCAATTCAATCCAAAAACACATATTTAGGGAAATTTACAAATTAGCCCTTACATTTTCACATTTTGACATTTTAGTCATTATTTCACAAAATCACAAAATACACATAATTTGATTGTACCCATGCTTATTCGAATATTCACTATAATCATACCAATCCATGCATTTCATTTATTTCATAATTTAGTCCTTTAAAATATTATTTTCTCAATTAAGTCAAAATTACTCAAAATCACCAAAAACTCAAAGATAAACTATGTAATCTAACACATATTTTTCATAATTCATCTTCGAACATCACAAAACTCATGTGTTCATCAATGGCCTATTTCAAAATCTTCATCAATTCACAAAATTGAAGCATGGGTTTTGAAGTATACAAAGCAATGATTACAAAAACGTAGAAATTATCAAAAACCAAAGCAAAACATACATTGAATCAAGCTAACAGAGTGCCAAAACCTAGCTTAGTCTTCTTTTCCTATGATATTCGGCCAAAGATGATAGAAAATGGACATTTTTTTATGCTTTTGTTTTATTAACTATCATTTTATTATTCATTTCCCAATTTACCCTTAATAAAACTTTATAACACATTTAAAATACATGTCCACTACCGTCCATCTTAAAGTCTAATGGCCAATTTACAATATAAGGCCTCATATATAGAAAGACACATCAATTAAGCACTTAATCAAATAGAAGACTACTTTTGCATTTTATGCGATTTAGTCCTTTTCTTTAAATAAGCACACAAATGATCAAATTAAATTACAGAAATTTCACACATACTAATTCACATGCTGTGGACACGAAAAATAATATTAAAATTTTTTCTGACTCAAATTTGTAACCCCAAAACCACTATTCTGACTAGGGTCTAAACCAGACTGTTACACTGTAACATCCCAAAGTTGGGCCTATTAGGATTGGGCCTATTGGGCCTTAGGCGTAGGAGCGTTTAAAATTTTTAGGAACAAGAGAACGGCTTTAATGCAAGTTGGATCTAGTAGATGAGTGATTTTGGAAGGTTAGGGGGCTTCTATGAAGTCTCGGGTTCAAGTTAGGCCTTAGAAAAAATTTTGGGTTTAGGTGAATAAAACCCTAGGAGTTAGTAGTAGGCCTTAAGAATAAAATATAGGGAAAATGACACAAGTAGAGTGTGTGGTGTAGTGGCCAAGTGACGCCAGATAAGAGACAAGGGGGTAACGCCAAAAGGAAGGAAGGAGGTCCAAGGTTCAAGTCTTGGCTCTTGCATTTTGGTTTTCTTTTTAAAGGGACTCTAGAATTTTGCCATAGGATTATATTTAGTTGCGCATGGTTTTAGACACAAGAGGAGCTGGTGGCTGAGTGGCAAATGGCATGAATTGGCTGATGGGAGAGCTTGGGTTCGAATCTCATGGAAAGCAAGGTAGTATTTATTTTACGGATTGGACGGGAAGAGTTTGAGTTGGATTTAAACTCTACTGATGGAGGGATCCCACATCGGAAAGATACAAAGAAGAAAGGTGAGAAGCTAGCTATATATAGAGCTGCATAGGAGGAGAAGGAGCATACCTGGTTGGCGTTGGTCGTAGGAGTGCTTGGAGCGCGGTTTAGCTGCTTCAGATTCCTATCAGGTGTGTATTCCCTCTACTCTAGTTGTAAAGCAGCAAATACCGATAAGCCAGTCACACGACGATGGTAGCCACACGAGTGTGCGAGCGCACGTGTGGGGCTTCAACGCGATAGTCGAGGCCAGTATGAGTTTTCTTGTAGGTGTGGGCTATTGGGCCACGATGGCCCGAAAGGGGCCAAGTGGTCCCAATAGGCCGGGGGCCCATATGAGTAAAATTGTATGATTGAGTAGTAGATAGTGAACTAGACTATGTAAATCTCATATATGTGGCTAGGTTTGGGCTAAATGGGCCACACGAGTGCGTGGGCCTACTTGGGTCGAGAATGGGCCTTAGGCCCATTCGCATCATTATCTCTGTTTGGAATACTTGAGTCATTCGAGGCGACAGTGGACCTTCTGTTGGGTCATTAACACCCTGGTTTGCAAAATTATCAAAATACCCCTAGTTTACAAAATTACTGAAATACCCCTAGTTTGCAAAATTACCAAAATACCCTCAGTTTGTGAAATTACCTAAATACCCCTGGTTTGTAAAATTACCAAAATACCCCTGGTTTGCAAAATTACCGAAATACCCCTGGTTTGTAAATTTACCAAAATACCCTCAGTTTGTGAAATTATTAAAATACCCCTTATTTGTGAAATTACCAAAATACCCCTAATTTGTAAAATTATCGAAATACCCTCGGATTACAAAATTATCAAAATACCCCCGAATTACAAAATTACCAAAATACCCTTAGTGTGTAATTACCATTTTACCTCTAAATAATAAATGACCGTTGTACCCTCGTGGTAGTACTAATGTTGTTTGTGTTAATTGTATGATTGATTATGTTCGAGATGCACTGCATACATGGATTAGTTATAAGTAGAATTACCGAATTACCCTTGGTAGGTAAATAACTGAAATACCCTCGGTAGGTAAAATTACCGTTATACCCTTTGGGGTTGATTAGCATGATTGTGTGTAACTTCTCACACCATTGACATTGTTTTGTTACTTTATATATGTGCTATTAAATGCCGAAAACTCGATACTAGCTATTTGGTTATCCATGGAGGGTAAATGCGAGACATCAGGTTAGTGATTTCTGTGTATATTAAGCAAATGATTATGATGAGATGATTTAGCATACATTATGAACATCTTATACATGCAAGCCGAAATATGTTGCATCTATACATCAAAAGTTTATGTCCGCATGGGGTTGGGCATATGTTATTGAATGATAGGGAAGCGTTCTGGTGGCTCTGCCACGATGCATTCGTGGCTCGCCACGATCTTTTGGTGGCCATGCCACATAATCGTGACAATGTCACGATTCGACGATAAGCGACTAATTGCGGCATGAGCGCCATCGATGGTGTCTGTGGTGAGGTTGATTGTAGAAATCCCCATTGGTGTGATTGGCAGGTACGTGTGGTGTGTAGCGGATGGAAAATTAGGGTGGACTGGGTTTGCATCGCATTGCATACATGATCTGCTGTGACATATGATATGGGTGAAGGCCCAACCGAGGCTATTTTGGGCTAAGGCCCAATTACCACCGTTACTGTAACGGGCCTCGGCCCGAATTGTTGTGATGCATGTTCTTACTGATGGGGGTTGCACACACTGAGTTTTCGTAAACTCACACCCTCTTTTCATTAAATGTTTCAGGTGGTTCGTAGCAATTGAGGATTGGGAGCCGTGGAGGACTCGGAGGTGGCTATACATCGGAGAAACTACCCGTGAACTTTAGTAATTTCAATTTTTACCTTATTTTAAGATTATTTATTTTGGGTTAATATTTTGTAACAAGGCCATTGGTTTATTTTTCTAAGTTTTCATTTATAACTGTTAAACTTATAAATACATGGTTTTCTTAAAACATTAGCAATCGTTTTCTAAACTATCATGTTTACGCAACGATACAAGTTCAACTTTCATAACAAAACAATTTTTTCAAAATAATAACAACTTTTAAATGGTCATTTAGTAAATCATGTTTTTCTCAATCAAACAACGAACTCGGAGTTCAAAAATCTGATAAAACTTTTCTAAAACAATTGCTTAGCTTTTCAACTTCCTTCAATGTGACACGCCAGATTCGGGCCTAACTTCTAGGCCGGGTTTGGGGTGTTACATACTCTTGTGAATTGCTTGTACTTATAAATACTTTATTAGAGTTCAAAGCATGGATAAAAGAAATTGTGTAATTTGAATTCTATTTGCATGTATTCTTCAACCATAAATACTATACTCTTGTATATATATTGATGGGATCCATATATTTAACTTACTTTGATTTGTTTGTTGTGTATTATTTTGAACTATCATGTTTGAATGTGAAAATTTTAAGTTCTTTAAACATCTAGATAGAGTTATGTGTCTAGAAAATTTTCCTATTATCATCGCTTTGATCCAATCTCGTGTACTAAGCATGCTCAAGTACTTTATTTTTAGTTGTGTATTTTCTTTTCTTTTTGTTTCATTTTTGTTTTTATTTTGTCTGCTTTTGCTCTTCTTTTCCATTTTTTTAGGACAAGCAACGACTTAAATACGGGGTATTTGATCTGTAACAAATCGTGTGGCAATTTAAGTACTTTTTGGAACTTAACGAGCTTGTTTTCTAGTCATTTTAATGTCTTTTATTGCATATTCACATTTCATAGCTTAGATTCAAATTATTGAAAAATAAGCATTGTAACACCCCTAACCCGTAACCATTATCGGTTTAGGGTTAAGAGGCATTACCGAACAATCTAAAACTTTTACAGACAATTCATAAATTTTTCTGACAAATCACATCAAAGTGTCCCTAGAATAGGCCGACGAGACCTTAAACATGCTTTAGAATAAGGTCGGGACTAAACTGATCACATATGAAAATTCTTGAAAATTTAAAATTTTTCTAAGTTATAAAGGTCACATGCCCGTATGGATAGGCCGTGTGCCTCCCACGGCCTCAGTGTGTCCAAGTCGTGCCAAAACAGGGCATACATACTGACTTGTCCCGACGGCCTGAGACACGCCCGTGTGCCCCACCCGTGGCTGATCCTGACTTGCACCACACGGCCAGTCACACACCCGTGTGTCCAGCTCGTGGTCGAGCCTGACTTGTTTCAAATTGCAACCTTGAAAGACACGGTCGAGTCACACGCCCGTGTGGGCAAATATAGGCCATTTTCAAGGCAAAATTTCCACCCACACTTGGGTCATTCATTACAAATACAATTAGGCATCAATTCAAACATAATTGAAAACCAAAATTCATACTATATGATCATCATATCACCCCATTCAATTTGATTTCCCTACATATTATCTTATATGCCAATTAGCTAATCTAATTCTCAAATAAATCCAAGCATAACTTATCCACATGCCAACATAACAAGCTAAGTTTACATCAATAAATTTACCATTACTTTAACCATTCCATAACTATGAAATCATACCAAAACCAAACATCATATAGCATGACTCTTCATTCTTTACTCAATCATTTAACTAGCCAAATCACATGGCTATATAGACATATCAAACATAACTCAAAGTAATTAGCCTATACATGCAATATTAGCTATTTACACATTTTCAAAGTACCAAAATATGATAAAGTAGTGTAATGACGATCCTCGACGGTCCCCGAGCCTTCAGTAGCTTTGGCGATCTATAAAACAAAGCAAACACACACAAAGTAAGCTTTCAAAAACTGAGTAAGCCATATACAAATAAACTTAACAATAAATACACATAGCCACATAGACACAATGACATTGATATATCTCATTTGCAAATTCATAATATCATCCTTGGCTCATTAACTAGCCATTACTTCCCACATATCATAGCTCATAATATTACTTTACTTATAGCTCATTCAAACATGAATCATATATTATCTCATCAAATCAATTCACATATCTCATCTAGTTAAGTTCATATACATACTTACCTTTCATACACTTGTTTAATGTATAGTTCAAACATACCTGATCCGTTTATACATATCACATAGACTTTCATTTCTTAGATTTTCCTATTGAACCATTCAAAATTTAATAGGATATTTAGAGTGCTCAGAATAGTCGTACAATGCCAACGTCCCGACAAGGTCTTACATGCACTCAGATATCGATGCCTCTGTCCCAGATAGGGTCTTACACGAATCAAATACGATGCCAATGTCCCCGACATGGTCTTACACGTAAATCTCATATCGATGCCAATGTCCCGGACGTGGTCTTACATGATCTCACATATTGAAAACCTATGTCATGACATACGTTATCCTATCTATTACTAGGTTCGTACGAGACTTCTCAAACCTTCACAACTTGTCGATATATTCTCAGATTTCATATACAGTCCATTTTGATCATTTATTATACAATCTATATCTCATAGATACATAAATAAGTCAAATCAAATATGTTTATTTGTATATCGACTTCCTCGGATTCAGTATAAACGAGCGATTTCGACTACTCGATCACTTTAGACTTTCCGCGATCTAAGTCCATTTTCTTTGGTTCTTGATCTATACATATTCAAATTTAATCCATTTATTCATCAAACTATTCAATTCAATCCAATTACACATATTTAGGGAAATTTACAAATTAGCCCTTACATTTTCACATTTTGACATTTTAATCCCTATTCCATAAAATCATAAAATACACATAATTTCAATACACCCATGCTTACCCGAATGTTCATGTAGCTCATACAGGTCCTTACATTTCATTTATTTCACAATTTAGTCCCTCAAAATACTATTTTCTCGATTAAGTCCAAAATACTCAAATTCACAAAAACTCCAAAGACAAACTATGTTAATCAATGGCACATTTCAAACTATTCATCATTTCACAAAATTGAAGCATGGGTTTTGCAATATACAAAGCAATGATTACAAAAACATAGAAATTATCAAAAATCGAAGTCAAACATACATTGAATTGAGCTTAGAAATGGTCGAATGCTTCAAAACTTTTAATCCTATTATTTCTTTCTAATTCCGGTGAAACAAAGAAGAAGATGATGGCCATATTCATGCTTTTAGTTTTATTAATTAACATCTATTATACAAATTACAATTTTAACCTTTATTAAACGTATAAGACAAATATAATTCAATGCCATAACCGTCCATACCATTATTCAATGGTTATATTGCAACATAATGACTTCATTTTAATAAAGACATGACACTTAAGTGCTTTTAACTTATAGCATACTAATTTAGCATCTTTCACAATTAAGTCCTTTTATCAAATTAAGCAAACAAAAGGACAAATTAATTTACGAAACTTTCACACATGCTAAATCATATACTGCTGACACATAAAATAATATTAAAATATTTTTCTGACTAAGATTTGTGGTCCCAAAACTACTGTTCCGACTAGGGTCTAAACCTGACTATTACAAGCATATTTACACATTATTTTGAGTTATTGACCTATTGGGTTAATACCACCTTAAGGTAGTTTTAACACTTTAATTAAGTGTGCATGATATTTATTTTGAGGCCTAAAGGCATTAGGGACGATAGTTGAGTCGCAACATAAGCTTTCGATGTTGCAACACAATCGAGCCAATTCAGGATTTTACCATCGAAGTTGTGTTTTGCAACACGCCTTAGTCTGTGTCATGACACAAGTGCGACATGGGGCAGAAATTAAACAAGTGTGTTTCCATCCACACAACTCATATTTTATGTGATTAAAGCTTGTATTTAACCTAATGAGGGCTACTAAACTCTGCCTATAAATAGTTATGCTGAGGCAAAGCTTAGGGAGCTTTTGCCAAGTCGTTTTAAAGTCTTAGTTTAGCAGTTTAGGATTTTTACTTAGTTTTATTTTATTTTCAAAACAATTTATTTCTTGTTATTCAAATTGGATTTGATTGGAATATAAGTCTTTGTTATTTAGTATTTTTGTAATTTTCTTTTACGATTCTCTTACCAACGATGATTCTCCACAACTGTTAAAGGATTTCGTGAATTCAAGCACATCCAATTCATTAAATAGAAAGTTTTTATCTCTTTCGTTTTTTACTTTAATATGTTTTTTTTTGCATTATAAATTTGACTGTGAAAAAGATGGTAATTGAATTGATGAGTGGCTAAGTCCTTTAGGGAGGTTAAACGGATCTAACGACAAGTTTGCCGAGTAAATCGTGATTTATCTCGGTCTAAAAATTGAGTTCAGAAGATAAGTGAGTATTGGTCGATTAGTTAGGTAGTAGAGGCCGGAAGGTAATACTATCTAAGAAGCCAGAAGGTAATACTATCTAGTTATTAACTAATTCCTAATAAAACCTAAATTCTGAAGTTATTTACAACCAATAAAGCAAGTTAATATTCTGCCTGTTATTCGAGAGTTTTTTCGTTTGTCAACTTGTTTTTGTAGTTAATATTTATTTTATGAATTTAATCTTTTCGATCAATTAACAACTTCCCCAACATCTAAAGCGAAACCACACACTAGCTTATAATTAACCACACTTACGCTTCCCGAATTGTCAAGTTTGAGTCGCCGAATGATCAAGATTGATTTTTCCTAAATTACACATGATTATAGGTTGATTAGGAAGAGTTAAAGAACCTAAGATATTTTATAAGTAGATGGGAAAAAGTAAAGAAAGAATAGCCCCCTTTTATGCCTTTAGGTGCAATCCACCACCACCAATGATGTTAAAATCGGGGCTGATTTAAAACAACAATTGAAATCACTTTAAAGTTAGAAAAATACCCATTAAATATTTAAAAATCACCCCAATTCAAGATCTAGAAATTTTGGTATTCAACTTGAAATATCCATCAAGAAATTGAAAGAAAACAAGCACGTACACAAGCTAGGAGAAAGGGGCGACAATGCGATTTCTTAGCAACAATGAAGATCATTCTTGGTGGTCCAAGATTTTAGATTTGAGGCTGCAAAATTAAGGAAAAATGGCAGCAAGAAAGAAAAGAGAATGATGCAAGATCTTGAGGAAAAAGAAACAAAAAAAAAGATGGTGTTTCAATGTTGTTTGGGTGGCGGCAACAAGGGAGAAAGAAAGAAAAATTGGAGAGAAAAAGAGGAGAGAAGAGGAAAGGGACGACTAGGGTAGAGAAAGAATGATTAAAGTATGATTAAATTAATTAAAAAATATTTATACTAAGGTTTTACTAGGCATAAGTGACACACACTATGGGAAAAAGAGGGACTTTTTTAAATTTAATTATTTTGCCAGGGAAGGGAATCAAACATGGAATCTTGATGTAATTTTCATTCTATCATAATTATCAATTAACCACTGGGTTATTTCCTTACTTTTGAAATAATTTCACATTCTCTTTAATCTAAAATTTGGGATGTTACAATATGAGTACTGAAACATTGAACAATGGTTGTATATATATGTCTGGAATGTATGTTATGGGATGTATGTTTTGTTGGGTGTATGTTAGCGAATTAAAATGTTGGGCTTAGATTGTGTCAGTGCATGATGAGTCTGTAAAATGAGTGTGTGTCTAGTCACCGTATTGGTGTTTGATGAAGTTCATCGAGATAGAAAACACGAACTATGATATGAAATTCTGAAGGAAAAGTCCATTGTCATGACACCTTCTGAAAAGGAACTAATGAATGGTGATTTTCCAATAGGGTTCTCTACGTGTCTCGGGATGATGATGGGCAAACCTCACGTAATGTGAGTTTACACAAATTCATATCGTAAACACGACAACTAAGAAATACCTTTGTGGTGTACTCTAAAATAAATGCCTCTGTGGTGCACTCTGAAAGGAATGCCTTTGTGGCGCACTCTGAAAGGAATGCCTTTGTGGTAAATTCTAAATAGAACGTCTTGGTGGCGTACTCTATATGATTGGCTGTGTGGCATGTTCTGTTAGACCTATGTGGTGTAATTTGTCAGGGATGTCTAGTAAGATATGAATCTAAATGTAACACCCCTTACCCATATTCAACACTGGAACCGGGTAGGCGTTATCGGACTTAACTTGCTTGAACATACAACTTTGGGCTATAAAATTTCATTCCCATTTAAAAACTTCCCATTCATATTCATAACATCATTCTCCTTTACTTGCATCTATTCCCACAAAGCAATATGTAATTTCACTTAGTTAAATTTCTCGATAACTCCTCGGAATAATAATAAATACTCGGTGATTTCGCACACAGCCCACCGTTTAATAATTAATAAGGTGGTATCGCAAACAGCCACCATTAATACTAAAAGTGATGGTATCGCACATAGCCCATCGGTAACAAATAACAAGGTGGTATCGCACACAACCCACCAATGATAGTAATTATGATGGTAGCGCACACAGCCCATCGTAAACAAATATTAAGGTGGTATCGCACACAGCCCACCATTTATTACATATTCACGAATTTTTATCCATATTCATTTTCCTATTTTGAATGTTCATTCGGGAATTTCCTCATACTTTATCATTTTTACATAGATTTCTACAATAATCATTCGCATTCACGCAATACATTAATAAATATAACATATGCAATCAGGATGCATCGTTTACACATAAACTCACCATGGGTTCTTCATATACCAAATTCACCTCAATTGAGTTCTGGGCACATACCTGCACCTCTCATGGCATAACCACATACTTCCTTATTTTCAAATATTAAAGGATGCTATTAAGTCTCATACATATAATATCATATCAACATCATATCCCTGATAGGGCCTTACATGAAATATCATATCGATGCCATGTCTCTAACATGGTCTTATACGAAGTCTCACACCAAGGCCATATTCCAAATATGGTCTTACACGGGACCTTAATTTTCTTGGTATTGTGATATTTGCATTCCATCCATTCTTAAGTTCAATTGAAAATTTTCATTTCTTGACATCTTGTCAAAAACGTATCTAATATATTCGTAAAAACAATATACAATTCTTACAACATAAAAATATTAAATACTTCACTTAAAGTTGCATTATTAGCACACGAACTTACCTCGATACCAAAAGGGTAAAAGGGGACCTAATTGTCCATATTTTTCTTTTCTCCCGTTTTAGGTCCGAATCCCATTTGCTTTAATTTGAAGGAGGAAAGCTTGGCTAAAATTTTGAGTTCTCAACCCCTATTTTGGCTGCTCATTTTCGGTGGAGAGGATGGAGAGAAAAGGTGATATTTTCTTTTCTTTATTTTATGATAAACATAAATTTTTATCACCAAATTTCACCTAACCAAATGACAAAGTCTATTCTTTGTCCCCTATGGTCGGCCATCACTCCCCCCATGGCCTATTTACACTTTAAGGACCTCCAATTAATATTCTATGGCTGTTTCGCACCTCTAGCAAATAAAATAGAACTTTCTCACTTTATGCAATTTAATCATTTTTCGCGATTAAGCATGAAACCGCTAAAATTATAGTACCAAAATTTTCATGCACCCTCATAATCCTGGTATAACCCATGAAATAAAATTAAAATAATTTTCTCTGACCCCGGATTAGTGGTCCCGAGACCACTATTTTGACTAGCCCCTAAATCAGGCTGTTACAATTCTTCCCCCCTTAGGGATTTTCGTCCCCGAAAATCTTACCAGGAGAAGTTGCTTTGAACATTCATGAAATGTTTCCACCAACTTTTCAGAATCACAAATTGATTTACCCTCAAATATCTCTTGCCAAAGACCTTTAAACTTTAGTACACAAGGTTGAAGCATAACTTTAAAATTTAAACCACTCTCTTTTTGAAACACATATACTTAGTAATCTTTCAAATAACATTTTTGCACATGCTAACATGATCATACAGATCTTTATCAACCAATTTACCACAATCCAAATGGTATTATTCTTTTTTTTTAGGATTATAACAGTCCAAAATCAAAATCTGTAGTATTATCAACTTATTTTCTCCCTAAACTCTTTACTGAATATAATAGTCCTGAATACTCTTGAAATTCAGCTTATACCTGTCGACAAATCGACATCTGGATATAAACTCAAAAATATCGTGATATACATACACTCAATCTGCAGAACACCTACTCATATGACTTGTAACACCCTAAAAATCCGAGTAATTAAAATGCATGAATTGGTGTTTAGATTTTTTTTTTTAGGAAAAATCTCTTATTTTATTTTAGTGCTTATTGAAGTCTTTGAGAGGGTAAAGCATAATTTGAGGAAAGAATAAAATTTATTAATTGAGATTTATTGAAGTGAAACAAAGGGTGATTAAGACTTAAGCTAAATTATGTGCTAAAGAGTGTTATAAGTGAGTACATGGTAAGGTGGAGTTGGCGCATGGGTTCAAGTAAGAGGAAGAGGTTCGAATCCCTTGTATGGCACCTAAATGAATTTTTGCTTTTAATTTTCGCTCATGACTAGGAAGTGTCGGCAAGGAGCTTATAAGGAAGGTGTTGACCATGTATTTTGGTTAGTGTATCAATGGATTAAGGAAACAACTAACTTATGGCATGGAATCAAAGGTTTAAGGAAAGATAGGGGAACATAAGGCACTTATCAAGGGAAAATTTGGAAAGAAATCATGGCCAATTGACCATGTCTGGACGGCAACATTGGTTTAGGGAAGGAGCCAAAATTTTTGTTAGTTTGGCTAAAATCTCATTCTTTTCTCTTTGGTCATTCTTTGCACATTGTGCAGATTTTTCTTTGTTTTCTCCTCTCAAACTCTCATCTTGGCGAATAGGGCATTAGTAAAGCTCAAATTTTGTGACCATTTGGTTATTCCTTTTGCTTATCTCGATAGCAAATTCTTTGTGCCTTTTCTTCTTGTGCGAAATCATCCATACCAAAAGAATCATCTTTTTCTTTCTTTTGCCATGGCGAATATACTGACACCTAAAGTTCTTTTTTTTCCTTCTCTTCTTTTCTCTTTGACATCAAGCAACAATATCACCATCATCCTTTCGTTCTTATATTATTTCTTTTCAATCGAAAATTCTCTCCATCTTCACTCTCTTGGCGAATGCTATTGTGCCTATAAACCCAATTATTTTTTTTCTTTTCCTTGAACATCCATAGCGAATCCTTCATCACTTAGACACCATTCTCCATTCTTTCCTTGATTGTGGATTATAGGTAAGGGTTCTTTTCCATATTTGATTTATTAAGGTGCTATGGTAGAATGGTAATGGTGATTTGAAGGACTTTTGAATCGATATAACGTTCATTCTAATAACATTCTTTTCGTTATTATTATTTAGTGCAATAACGGAGATCGAACTCAAGTGATCGGAGAAGCGTTGGAAGCGTTTTATTTTGTAAGGAAATCAAATCTCTTTAAATCTCTAGTATTATTGATATTATTTTAGATCTAACTAAATTCCTTTGGATCTTGAAGACCTGTCAAAATAGGGAAGAAAAGGGCGGTGTTTAGTTATCGTAAGAGGGTGGATCTGTAAATCCCCATTCAAGCGAAGAGCGGTTTGGCGGTCGGGATTTTCCACGGGTTGCGGGCCATCTTCGAAGGAAGTCCATTATTCAGTAGTACGAACTTAGAACCATTATCGTTGGTGGATTCTCGACGACGAGCGAATCATTAAGCGAAGGAAAACCGAAAATCAAGTGATTCAAAATCAAGAGGTAAGATTTTGGATCTATTATCGATTAAGATTTATTTTCTGAATTAGTTGTCTAACGGATCAAAATATATTTTAGGTCTTGGGAGGGCGAGAAGGGTTAGTACTCACGGTAACGAGGTGTGTAATTTCACACTCATTATTTTTGGTTGGATGTCAAATTTGGTATGGAAGCAAAATCGTAAAACGACTAGATCGGTAAAAGCACAAAATTGATATTTTGACGAAAATACGTAAAGCGACTAAATCGTGAAAATTATGAAAACGCCTCAAGAAATTAATTGTTATTATGAAAATTTGATGTTTCATGAAAATGGGCCGTAAATACTCTAGTTAAGTGAAAATGGGCAGTAAATACTCTAGTTCGTGAAAATGGGCGTAAATACTCTAGTTCGTGAAAATGGGTAGTAAATACTCTAGTTAAGTGAAAATGGGTCGTAAATACTCTAGTTCGTGAAAATGGGCCAAAATACTCTAGTTTGTTAAAATTTAGTCAAAACACTTTAGTTCGGTAAATGGGCCAAAGCCCACTAAAGCGCTAAATAGACAAATTGCTATAATTATGGGCCAAATGAAATGTTATTGATAAACCCATCATGTTATGTATTGTTAATAAATTTTATATTTTAAAGTACATGTATAATTGCATGGGTGGGATATATGAAGAGAAGAATGGCGATTGCCACCATATCGACTTATTGCCTCTAGTTGGTGGCTCGCCTTACAATATCGGCTTATTGCCTCTAGTTCGGTGGCTCGCCACAATATAAACTTATTGCCTCTAGTTGGTGGGCCGCCACAATATCGACTTATTGCTTCTAGTTGGTTGTTTCGCCACAATATCGACTTATTGCCTCTAGTTCGATGGCTATGCCACAATTATAAAAAGGCTTAATGCCTACGATTGGTGTGATGGCGGGGTGGGTTGACTTGATCCCCACGGTGTGATGGTTGGTAATGCAGGGGTGTTAGCGGATGGATATTAGGCATGGGTTGGGAATTACATTTTACATGCATTATTAATTGTTTTAATTCATGATATATTGTTGAATTCGAATTGGGCTCAAGCCCAAGATAATATCTTGACAATCTGCCCAATAATGGTGGTAAGTGAGTTATACTTTGAGTTATAAGTAACTCACCCCTTTTATTTTTCCATCTCGGTAATGGAAATTGATGTGGACTTGGGTAGAGGATGACTTCGTGGAGGCCATCTTGCTAAATATGGGTTATTAAACTCGAACTTTTAATAATTATTTTTACTATTTTGGGATGTTGTAATAAATGGCCTCTATAAATAACTTATGGATTTTATATGTGTTTGGAATTTAAACTACATTTTGGACTTTTAAATCATGGGCTATGATTATATGATGCATTATTAAAATAAATTTGGGTTTTCAAGTATATGAAATTCTTTTATAAATATTTTATTATAGTCAATTCATTAACATACTATTTAAAAGTTTTGATAATACAATGATTTTCAACTAATGTTTTCAAATATTATCAAATTCAAATACTCTTCTATTTATTCAAATTTTAAACCCTGTATATAAAATTGTTGTTTTCAACTCATTAAAGATTTAAGAATAGCACGAATCATGTGACAAACCAAATCTAGTCTCAACGCATAGACCGGGTTTGGGGTGTTACATTTAGTGGTATCGAGCCCGATTTCAAAAACTTCTACTGTGGTTTGGGTTCAAAATAATTTCGTATGAAATCATTCAAAAATCAATATGGCACCACAAGCATCCGTGACAAGTCAAGTAAGTATTTAATACTTAATGATTACTATGATATGATCATAGGAACACTCTAGAACTTCTAGTTTTAGGCGTGAAAACCGTAGAGATTGAGACTATAGGATATGTTGCGAAAAACAAACTTTATATCTCAAATCTCATAAAATATCGCTAATAAACACCGAAACAAAATTTCGATTCATAAAACTTGTAATCGATAAACGAACAAGCTATCATGAGCACTAGAGGGCGTGGTCGTGGGCCTTGAGAGCGTGGCCGTGGTAGAGGCCGAGTCTTCGCGATGAAGCACCAAATCATATGCCGAAGTGGGCCTTTTCGTCAATAGAAAGTGAGACCGGATCACGCGATCACATGGAAGAAGATCATGCATTGACTCAAGCAATGCTACGAGTCTTGGAAAGGTCATTGGAACTAGAATTGGGCCAACAACTCGTGGGTCAATTTGAGCGACTTAAAGCTAATAATGCGAAGTTTTGAGGAGTCTCTGGTGTAGCCCGAATGTGGTGAATCTTGGCGCGAAGTCGTGGAACGGATCATGGATGATATGGAATGCACGGTGAGCAAAAGCCGAGAGAGCTGTATCCTTATTGAGAGATGAGGCGTATCGGTGGTGGCTCATTGTTCGAGAAGGCAATGAAGTCGCAGCGATTAAGCGGGAATTCTTTAAAGGCGCCTTCCAAGGAAAATCGTCGAACGAGCTATGTAGGACTTCGAAGGAAGAAATTTGAATCTTGTCCAAGGAAGTAAGGCGGTGGCGACATATGAAGCCGAGTTTTTGCGTCTGAGCCGTTATGCGGACAATTGTAGCAACAGATCATGAGCGTTGTATGCGTTTGAGGATGGACTTAATGATGAGTGAGAGTTCGATTGCTCATGACAAGTTAGAAATTTTTCCACTCTGGTGGAGAAGGCCAAAATAGCCAAGAGGCTAAGAACTCGAAGCAATGAGAACCAGAAAGATCCGAAACAAGAGAGAGACACAGTGATCTGGTTCTTCCAAGAGATTCGGAAGAAACCCGAAATGATGAATCGGTTCAAAGCGTAACCCGGTAGCAAATAATCGAAGTCGAGATTGCATCGAGTGTGGGAAAAGGCATTTTGGGGAATGTTGGAGGAAAGCGGGTGCATGCTACAAATGCGGTTCAATGGAACATCGATTACAAAAGTTGTCCTCGACGAATGGATCGACTCAAGAAGTCCGTAATAATGATGCACAGTAGGTCGAGGTGTCAATGACCACCGAGAGGTCGTGGACGGTCGTGGTGGTAATGGGGCTGGTCGTGGTCAAGGTGCACCGGTCGAGAAATGGTAATAGAGAAATGCAGATGCTAGAGCGACTGGTGGTCTATGGGTTAGGACGCCATGAGGACGGCAATGCACGAGATGTGATAACCCAGACGTTCTTCATTTTGATGTACATTATTGCCTTAATAGATATTAGCTCTACTCATTCATATGTATCTAGTGCCATATCTGGAAATCAATTTAGAATCGAAATTACCGAAAATGAGATGACGATGAATCATCCTTTAGGACGATCGGTAATGGTTAATAAAGTATTTAAAGACGTGCCCTTAAAAATCCAAGAGGAAGTATTCTTAGCAAATTTGATGGAACTACCTTTCGCGAGTTCGATCTCATTACGGGCATGGATTGGTTGGTTAACCATCGAGCGCAATTGGATTGTGCTAAAAAGCGAATGTCGATAAGGACCGGATGATAAGGAAGTCATAATGATTGGTGAGCAGAAGAACTATCGGCAAATGTGGTATCGCATTAAAAGTGAGAAGTTGGTGCGGAAAGGGTGCAGGGCATTCCTAGCCTTTATCGTGTTTTGGATGCCAAAGAATTATCCGTGAATGATGTGAGGACGGTGAAGGAATTTCCGATGTATTTCAGGAACTTCTGGTATACCTCGGATCGGGAAGTAGAATTTGGCATTGAGCTTTTGCTTGGGACGGCTCCGGTGTCCATTGCTCCCTATAGAATGGCACAGAAGGAGTTGGTGAGCTCAAAGCTCAAATTCAAGAATTCTTTGGATCGGGATTCATTCGACCAAGTGTGTCTCAAGTGGGGAGCACGGTTTTGTTTGTCAAGAAGAAGGATGGATCGATGCGTATGTGCATTGACTACAGACGATTGAATAAATTGACGATCAAGAATCGGTATCCTCGCCGAGAATCGACGATCTGTTTGATCAATTGAAGGAGCTTCAGTTTTCTCCAAAATTGATTTAAGGTCGGGTTATCACCAGCTTAAGGTGAAAGAAGCGGACATTTATAAGACGGCATTTCGGACACGTTACGGACACTATGAGTTTGTAGTGATGCCGTTTGGATTAACCAATGCACCAATTGCATTTATGGACATGATGAACCAGTCTTTCAACCATATTTAGACCGGTTTGTGGTAGTGTTCATAGATGATATATTGGTTTATTCGAGAAATGAGGAGGAACATGACCAGCATTTGCGGATAGTATTACAACTACTTCGTGATAAGCAATTGTATGCCAAATTTGGTAAATGCGAATTTTGGCTAAAGGAGGTGACTTTCCTTGGTCATGTAGTATCAGCCGAAGGAATAAGGGTGGATCCTCGGAAAATTGAGGCTATTCTGGATTGGAAACCACCAACATCAAGTAGCTAAAATTCGGAGTTTCTTAGGCTTGGTGGATACTATAGGCGTTTTGTAGAGGGTTTTCATTGATTCTCGCACCTAACTAAAGCATTGCGAAAGGAGCTCCGTATATTTGGACCGAAAAGCGCAAGAGAGTTTTGAGAAGTTGAAGAAGATCTGACGAAGCTCCAGCTTTAATTCAACAGAAATTTGGAAAAGAGTTTACTATTTATTGTGATCGTCTCACACGGATGGGTTGTGTATTGATGCAAAATGGAAAAGTGGTGGCCTATGCTTCTCGTCAATTGAGACCACACGAAGTAAACTACCCTACTCATGATTTGGAGTTAGGCTGCCGTTGTTTTGCTCTAAAGATTTGGAGGCACTATCTCTATGGTGAGAAGTCCATAATATACACGGATCACAAGAGTCTTAAATACCTCCTTACCCGAAGGAGTTAAATTTGAGACAAAGAAGATGGGTAGAATTGTTAAAGGATTATGATTTCTCCATCGAATACCATCTGGAAAGGCTAACGTGGTAGCCGACGCGTTAAGTCGTAAGCGATGTCGATTTAAAACCTTGTTTGCCCATTTGAGTACATATGAGGATGGCGGTTTGTTAGCGAACTTGGTGAAACCTCGTGGTGGAACAAATCAAGGAAAAAGCAGACATCGATGAGAAGTTGGGACCTTCTTTGCGACAAGTTGAAAATGGTGAAATTGAGGATTTTGGAATAAACACGGAGGTGTGTTGTGCTTTCGAGGAGAGTATGCATGCCTAAGGATCTAGATTTGAGGCAATTAATTCTACGGAGGCGCATAGTAGCCCTTATGCTATGCATCCCGGAGGAAATAAGATGTATCGAGATCTCCGTGAAGCGATATTGGTGGCGTGGTTGAAGCGTGAGATTACTGAGTTTGTGGGAAAATGTTTGACTTGTCGACAAGTGAAGGCGAACATCAATTACCGTCTGGATTGTTACAACCGATAAAGATTCCTCTTTGGAAATGGGAGCGGATAACTATGGATTTTGTTAGTGGGTTACCGTTAACACCTACTAAGAAAAATTCCGTTTGGGTAATTGTTGATCGGTTGTGAAGACCGCTCATTTCTTGCCGTTAAACGGATTATTCTTTGCGAAGTTGGCGAGACTTTCGTATCCGAAATTGTGAGGTTGCATGGGGTACCGTATCTATTATATCGGATAGGGACCCTAGGTTTACATCACGATTCGAAAGCTCGCATGAAGCCTTGGGAACAAAGTTGAATTTCGAGACGGCTTTTCATCCTCGATCGATGGTCGATCGGAAAGAGTAATTCGGATATTGGAAGATATGTTAAGAGGATGTGTAATCGACTTGAGGGTAGTTGGGAGGATTATCTACCCTTGGCGAGTTTGCGATATAACAATGACTATCGATCTAGCATTCGATGGCACCTTACGAGGCATTGTATGGTCGTAAGTGTCGCTCTCCTATTGTTGGTGAGTTGGGCGAAAAAGCGGATGTTAGGCCACGAGATGATATCCGAGACCGAGGATAGGGTAAAAGTTATTGAAACACGGTTGAAAGAAGCCTCGAGATAGATGCAGAAGTCGACGCAGATCTGAAGCGAAGGACATCGAGTATAGTGTGGAGATCGGGTTTTCTTGAAGGTATCTCCTTGGAAAAAGATCTTTAGATTAGGAAGGAAGGGCAAGCTAAGTCCTAGATATATTGGACCTTATCGTGTCTTTGAAGCGTGTTGGTCGATGGCATATCAGTTGAGTTACCTCCGGAGTTAGATCAAATTCATAATGTCTTTCATGTTTCCATGTTGAGGCGTTATAGGTCGGATCCTTTGCACATTATACCGGTAGAAGAATTGGGTGAATTGATTTGTCCTTTGAAGAAGAACCGGTGGAAATCCTAGACCGAGATGTCAAGGTACTAAGGAAGAAAAGCGTCGTTGGTCAAAGTTCTATGGCGTAACCACGGTGGAAGAAGCTACGTGGGAGCCAGAGGATGCAATTTCGCAACAATACCCTCACCTTTTTCAACGAGGTAAATTTCGGGGACAAAATTTTCTTTAAGGAGGGTAGAGTTGTAACACCCTAAAAATCCGAGTAATTAAAATGCATGAATTGGTGTTTAGATTTTTTTTTTAGGAAAAATCTCTTATTTTTATTTTAGTGCTTATTGAAGTCTTTGAGAGGGTAAAGCATAATTTGAGGAAAGAATAAAATTTATTAATTGAGATTTATTGAAGTGAAACAAAGGGTGATTAAGACTTAAGCTAAATTATGTGCTAAAGAGTGTTATAAGTGAGTACATGGTATGGTGGAGTTGGCGCATGGGTTCAAGTAAGAGGGAAGAGGTTCGAATCCCTTGTATGGTACCTAAATGAATTTTTGCTTTTAATTTTCTGCTCATGACTAGGAAGTGTCGGCAAGGAGCTTATAAGGAAGGTGTTGACCATTTATTTTTGGTTAGTGTATCAATGGATTAAGGAAACAACTAACTTATGGCATGGAATCAAAGGTTTAAGGAAAGATAGGGGAACATAAGGCACTTATCAAGGGAAAATTTGGAAAGAAATCATGGCCAATTGACCATGTCTTTGGATGGCAACATTGGTTTAGGGAAGGAGCCAAAATTTTGTTAGTTTGGCTAAAATCTCATTCTTTTCTCTTTGGTCATTCTTTGCACATTGTGCAGATTTTTCTTTGTTTTCTCCTCTCAAACTCTCATCTTGGCCGAATAGGGCATTAGTAAAGCTCAAATTTTGTGACCATTTGGTTATTCCTTTTTGCTTATCTCGATAGCAAATTCTTTGTGCCTTTTCTTCTTGTGCCGAAATCATCCATACCAAAAAGAATCATCTTTTTTCTTTCTTTTGCCATGGCCGAATATACCAGCACCTAAAGTTCTTTTTTTTCCTTCTCTTCTTTTCTCTTTGACATCAAGCAACAACATCACCATCATCCTTTCGTTCTTATATTATTTCTTTTTCAATCGAAAATTCTCTCCATCTTCACTCTCTTGGCCGAATGCTATTGTGCCTATAAACCCAATTATTTTTTTCTTTTCCTTGAACATCCATAGCCGAATCCTTCATCACTTAGACACCATTCTCCATTCTTTCCTTCGACTGTGGATTATAGGTAAGGGTTCTTTTCCATATTCGATTTATTAAGGTGCTATGGCCGAATGGTAATGGTGATTTGAAGGACTTTTTTTGAATCGATATAACGTTCATTCTAATAACATTCTTTTCGTTATTATTATTTAGTGCAATAACGGAGATCGGAACTCAAGTGATCGGGAGAAAGCGTTGGAAGCGTTTTATTTTGGTAAGGAAATCAAATCTCTTTAAATCTCTAGTATTATTGATATTATTTTAGATCTAACTAAATTCCTTTGGATCTTGAAGATGTCAAAATAGGGAAGAAAAGGCGGTGTTTAGTTATCGTAAGAGGGTGGATCAGTAAATCCCCATTCAAGCGAAGAAGCGGTTTGGCGATCAGGATTTTCCACGGGTTCGGGCCATCTTCAGAAGGAAGTCCATTATTCAAGTAGTACGAACTTAGAACCATTATCGTTGGTGGATTCTCGACGACGAGCGAATCATTAAGCGAAGGAAAACCGAAAATCAAGTGATTCAAAATCAAGAGGTAAGATTTTGGATCTATTATCGATTAAGATTTATTTTTACTGAATTAGTTGTCTAACGGATCAAAATATATTTTAGGTCTTGAGGAGCGAGAAGGGTTAGTACTCACGGTAACGAGGTGTGTAATTTCACACTCATTATTTTTGGTTGGATGTCAAATTTGGTATGGAAGCAAAATCGTAAAAGCGACTAGATCGGTAAAAGCACAAAAATTGATATTTTGATTAAAATACGTAAAAAGCGACTAAATCGTGAAAATTACAAAACGCCTCAAGAAATTAATTGTTATTATGAAAATTTGATGTTTCATGAAAATGGGTAGTAAATACTCTAGTTCGTGAAAATGGGCCGTAAATACTCTAGTTCGTGAAAATGGGCCGTAAATACTCTAGTTAGTGAAAATGGTAGTAAATACTCTAGTTAGTGAAAATGGGTCAATAAATACTCTAGTTCGTGAAAATGGGCCAAAATACTCTAGTTTGTTAAAATTTAGTCAAAACACTTTAGTTAGGTAAATGGGCCAAAGCCCACTAAAGCCGCTAAATAGACAAATTGCTATAATTATGGGCCAAATGAAATGTTATTGATAAACCCATCATGTTATGTATTGTTAATAAATTTTATATTTTAAAGTACATGTATAATTGCATGGGTGGGATATATGAAGAGAAGAATGGCGATTGCCACCATATCGCTTATTGCCTCTAGTTCGGTGGCTCTGCCACAATATCGGCTTATTGCCTCTAGTTAGGTGGCTCTGCCACAATATCGACTTATTGCCTCTAGTTCGGTGGCTTCGCCACAATATCGACTTATTGCCTCTAGTTCGTGGTTTCGCCACAATATCGACTTATTGCCTCTAGTTGGTGGCTATGCCACAATTATAAAAAGGCTTAATGCCTACGATTGGTGTGATGGCGGGGTGGGTTGACTTGATCCCCAGGTGTGATGGTTGGTGCAGGGGTGTTAGCGGATGGATATTAGGCATGGGTTGGGAATTACATTTTACATGCATTATTAATTGTTTTAATTCATGATATATTGTTGAATTACGAATTGGGCTCAAGCCCGACATAATATCTTGACAATCGGCCCAATAATGGTGGTAAGTGAGTTATACCTTTGAGTTATAAGTAACTCACCCCTTTTATTTTTCCATCTCGGGTAATGGAAATTGATGTGGACTTGGGCGAGGATGACTTCGTGGAGGCCATCTTGCTAAATATGGGTTATTAAACTCGAACTTTTAATAATTATTTTTACTATTTTGGGATGTTGTAATAAATGGCCTCTATAAATAACTTATGGATTTTATATGTGTTTGGAATTTAAACTACATTTTGGACTTTTAAATCATGGGCTATGATTATATGATGCATTATTAAAATAAATTTGGGTTTTCAAGTATATGAAATTCTTTTATAAATATTTTATTATAGTCAATTCATTAACATACTATTTAAAAGTTTTGATAATACAATGATTTTCAACTAATGTTTTCAAATATTATCAAATTCAAATACTCTTCTATTTATTCAAATTTTAAACCACAGTATATAAAATTGTTGTTTTCAACTCATTAAAGATTTAAGAATAGCACGAATCATGTGACAAACCAAATCTAGTCTCAACGCATAGACCGGGTTTGGGGTGTTACATGACTGCTCATTTCATTATTCTTGGATGAACAGATGTGCTACCACTGAATCTCGTACTAAATCTTCTACATAAGTTCTGGATTCTTCAATACGCAAATTCTATCTCGAGCTAACAATAACAACAAAATCATTTTTGACCTGAATCTTAACATCAAAAGTAAACTCAAAAGTAAACTCATTCTGGACTGATTTAAATTACCATGCACTATCACTCTTATGAACTTCTCTGTTTCACAAGGAAAACTCGATTTAGCATTTAACATCGATAAAATGAGGATATTATCAACTAAGATCAATCGAGTAACCAACTCGAATCGATTAAACGAGGATTTTCCATCCCGATCTCTGTACTATGTTCACTTTTCGAAAAGTAATTCAATAACTATACATACTCTTGTAATAACTCAAGCCATTTTCACTGCTTTACATTCCTATTTTTCTATAACATTACATACTTTACTCATCAGGATTCAGGAAAAACACAACATTTTCCAAAGATCCTACTATATCATCGAATTTACAACATAGACATAAAAGTGATTGTTTCTAAGTCACCAGTCCAACAATTCTTTTTTATGTAACCTTAATCATCCAAAGATACAAACTATTTCCTTGCACTCTCGTATTAAGGCATATTCTAATTTTTTTAATAGTGCACCATTAAATATCATAAATTCCTTTTCTCCATTCAAACTAAACTTAGATCTACAACTTTCAGTTAATAATACCTTCAATAGCTTTCGACTTTACCAACCCGCAATGCAGACCATTTAAACTTTCATAAAGGTGATAACTTTTCAATCAGATCAACTTTAACTTGTAATTAATATTATCTAATTAGAATATTTCAATAGGTATATCTCTGTATTATGCTTCCTAGAATCTTATTTCCTCATTCAGACTATCCATCTCCATACTCGTAAATAGACCGAATTTATTCTCTTTGTTGAGGCACGCTTAAATATACACATCACTCGAATCATATCTCAGTAATCAATCTACTCTTTTCTTCATACTGAGAATACAGTTCAAACACACAATCTCTTGAAATCCTTTTGTTATGCTAATTAAAACCTTTATTGTCGTCTTAGCTCAGAGTAATTGGGATATCTCAATTGAATGTGTTGACTTTATTCGGCTTACAAAAAAATCCTTCACACAACTTTAAACTTGCGATTTCACTACATATACTTTTGTCTATATTAACTTCTTATACAAAAATTAGAGGTATCCAAATACTAGAATCATCACTTTTCTATGATCGAACTAAAAGCGTTACCATAGTAGATATTGTAACGCCCCAAAATTATGGGGTTGTAATTTTTGCTGAATTTGCTTAAATTCCATGATGTGCTTGAACGGCTAGTTGTTTGAGGGTGTTTGGGGGTTTTATTAAGACTGGGTTCGAGTCTGAACCTTGGAAAAATTTCAATTTTTGCTCATAAGTGAAGCTGGCAAGTAGCAGTAGGACTTATGTATAATTGTGTGTGTTCTATAACACAAAGAGAGCCTGTGGATTCATGGTGGTGACGTAACTAAGAAGGCAAGGGGCGTGGGGTTTGAATCCCATGGCCAGCAAATGAGGGCTTTTTTTTTATGTCTTGAGGGAGCAAGAGGTAGAGTTTAGATCAAAATCTGCATACGAGGTTGAAGAATCGGTCAACAGTTTCGAATGGGAGGCTAGGAGTAATTCAAGGAGGATTCAGTGGAGAGAATCAGGGAAGTGGATGTGTGTGGGAGTGTTGGCCGAATATGGGGAAGGATGAGTAGGGGATTTTCGGCTAGGGGGTTGTTAGTTGAACATTTTCGGTAGCTTGGTGTAGGATAGAACTGAAAACCCTCTCTTTGCTTTTTGGATCTTTTGTTTTTTTTTTCATTTTGGCTTCGAGATTTACTTCTTGTGGCCTTTTTTGCAACTTTGTGACCATTCAAGTCTCTTCCCCCATTTTCTTTTTGGCTCTCGAGTGTTACTCTTTTTGTCAAGCACGTTATCAACTGCCTATTGCTGAATCCTTTACTGAAACCTATTCTTTTCTTCTTCTTCTCATCCTCCTGTCGAATCACCATTATTCCTTTTGGTTTCATCTTTAGACGAACACAACCTTTTCTTCTTCCTTTTATTCTCCCATTTTCTTTGTAGCTAAAGCTGAAACATTTAGACCTTAATTCCATTTCGTCTAGGCTGAATCTATTAGGGCCTAAGCATATTCTCCTCTTCGTTCTATCAGTCTTCGAATCTCTACGATTGGTTGGTAAGTGTGGCTATAGCCGAATCTGGGGTTGGCTTTTCTCCTTGTGTCGATGTTATTCTCTTGAGCCAAAAGGCTTTCCTCCCTCGTTATTGTGGAAATATTTATCGCTAACATCTTCTTTATCGTTGAATGTTTTTAAGGACTCAATTGCCCTAACCAAGGGGTAGGCCGATTATTGTTTCGCTACAAAGGATCATTTGTTCGTGGTAAGAAAAGTTAGTTTGACTAAAAGTGTTTCAATACTATGGTTTAATAAGGATCTATGACTAACTAATGGTCAATTGTTATCGTAGGTGCCTCAAAAAGTGTCTTAAATCGCAATCCATAGCAGGTGTGTAATCGAACACCCACTTTAGTTCTGCCAATACAATGAATAAAAGTGTGTATTCACACCCTGATGAACTGTGAGTAGGCTAAAGTCGAGAAACTGATAAGCCAAATCTTCGGCATCTGAGGGCTCTCGAGCGTGCGAGTGCTCACAGAGATAAATCGAGCCACAATAATTGGCGATAGACCGTTGAGGCTACCATGAACATTCTCGTGAGATCTGGTCGTAATGGGCCATGTCGGGCCGAAGTGGGCCATGTAGGCCCAATGAGCTCATGGGCTCACAGGGACGAAATCCATGATAAGTGTTAGATAATGGATTTGGCTACGAGGTCCGCATAGCCACAACTGAAATTAGGCTATTAAATTGAGCTACTCCATTCTAATGAAGTAGAAATCTTCTGGGGCATTTTTGGTGTAGACTCGAATGTAGCGAAATATTTGCTAGAGGCTACTGAACAAATAATGGATGATCTTGACTGTACTGTGGAATAGAAACTAAAAGGAACAGTGTCCTTACTGAGAGATGAGGCATATCAGCGGTGGCTCACTGTAAGAGAGGGTACACAGGCCCACCCTTTGACATGGGACTTCTTTAACACGACCTTCCAAGGAAAATATGTTGGGGCGAGTTATATGGATGCCTAGAGGAAGGAGTTTCGAGTGCAGTCTGGGGAATAGGTGCATGGCAGTATGAAGTAGAGTTCCTACGGTTGAGCCGGTATGTTTGGGGCATAGTCTCGACTGAGTATGAATGTTGTGTGCAGTTTGAGGATGGTCTCTAAGATGAGTTCTGGTCTTGATAGCTCTGCAAAGGGAAAGAGAATTTGCTACCCTGGTTGAGAAGGCAAAGATTGTTGAGGATGTGAAACGCTTAGAGCGTCAGAATCGAGAAAAAGATAGGAGAAAAAATAAGAGGGATTTTGGGCCCTCAAGTTCTTTTGGTGGGCCTAAGAAGAAGCCTAGGTTTGATGGGCTAGTTCAAGCTGGGGCTTCTGCTGCTACTACTAGACCCCAACTTTTTGCAGATTGCGGAAGAGTTCCCCGGGGTGAGTGCTGGAAATGAGCTAGGGCATGTTTCAAATGTGGGACTATAGATCACTAGGTTAAGAACTATACGCAGAGGCCTATTCAGATACAAGTCGCAGGTCAAGATTATGTGTAGCCAGGGAGAGGTGGTCAGTAGCCATCGAGAGGCTGTGGTCAGGCCAGAGGGGGAAATGGTTTAAGACGAGGTCGTAGAGCACCGAAAAGATGGGCTGGTAATACTGAGGTGAGATAACCAGCGTTGGTCTATGCGGCTCAGCGCCAAGAGGATGGCGACGGTCCTGACGTCATAACTGGTACGTTCCTCATTTTTAATATACCATATACCGCTTTAATTTATATTGGATCTACACACTCCTATATTGCATGTACTGTGTCTGGGACATTGGGTATTCAGTTCGAAATTACTGATAAGGAGACGATTGTGTTAAGTCCACTAGGACAGTCGATTAGAGTGAATAAGTTATTTAGGGACGTGCCCCTAGAGGTCCAAGGGGTTGTCTTTCTGGTGGATTTGATGGAACTGCCATTTGGCGAATTTGACCTTATTTTGGGCATGGATTGGCTAGTGAAGTACCGTGCAAATTTGGATTGCACTTCTAAGCGTATGGTACTGAAACCTTCTGAGGATGAGGAGGTGATTGTGATAGGGGAACGAAGGGATTCTCTATCTAATGTAATCTCAGCATTAAGGGCCGAGAAACTGGTTCGCAAGGGTTGCGAGGCATTCTTAGCTTATGTCAGTATATCTAATTCTAAAGGCCCATCTGTTAGGGATGTCAGAACTGTGAAGGAGTTTCCAGATGTATTTCCCGAAGAGCTTCTTGGGTTGCCTCCAAATCGTGAGGTCGAGCTCTTACCTGGAACAGCTCCATTGTCCATCACCCCTTATAGGATGGCACCGAAGGAGCTGGTAGAGTTAAAGGATCAAATTCAAGAGCTACTAGACCAAGGTTTCCTTCGACCGAGTGTGTCTTCATAGGGAGCACTGGTATTATTCGTGAAGAGGAAGGATGGGTCCATGCGCATGTGTATTGATTATCGTCAATTGAACAAACTGACGATTAAAAATAAGTACCCTTTACAAAGGACAGACGATCTGTTCGACCAGCTGCGAGGAGCTTTAGTTTACTCCATGATAGATCTTCGATCTAGGTACCATCAACTAAGGGTTAAAGAGGCAGATGTGTGCAAGACCACATTCAGGACTCGTTATGGGTATTACGAGTTTCTGGTCATGCTGTTTGGGCTGACAAATGCACCAACTGCTTTCATGGATATGATGAATTGGGTGTTCCAACCCTATTTGGATCAGTTCATAGTGGTGTTTATAGATGACATCCTGGTGTATTCAAGAACCGAGGAGGATCATGGTTTGCATCTATGGATTGTATTGTAAATACTGAGGGAAAAGTAGCTTTATGCAAACTTCAGCAAGTACGAATTCTGGCTGTGGGAAGTGACATTTCTAGGTCATGTGGTGTCTACTGAGGGGATTAGGGTTGATCCTCAAATAATTGAAGCAGTATTGGAATGGAAACCACCAAAAATGGTATCTAAGATTCGAAGATTTCTAGGTCTGGCTGGGTATTACAGACGCTTTGTTGAGAGGTTCTCACTGATTGCTGCACTTATAACTAAGTTACTGCGTAAAGGGGTGCCGTTTAATTGGACTGATAAGCAGCAGGAGAGTTTTGAGAAACTGAAGAAGGTTCTAACTGAAGCCCTAGTGTTAATACAACCAGAGTCGGGGAAAGAATTCATTATCTACTGTGATGCGTCGCACACTGAAGTGGGGTGCGTGTTAATGCAATATGGTAAAGTGGTTGCTTACGCATCTCGTCAGCTTAAGCCTCACGTGGTGAATTACCCCACTCACAACTTGGAGTTAGCTGTGGCGGTATTCACACTAAAGAGTTGGAGGCATTCTTTATACAGTGAGAAGTCTACTATCTACACCAACCATAAAAGCCTCAAGTACCTCCTTACTCAGAATAACTTGAATCATAGGAAACAAAGATGGATAGAGTTGCTTAAGGACTATGATTGCTTGATTGAATACCATACGGGAGCTAACGTAGTAGCGGATGCACTGAGCCATAAATTTGTATCTGATCTGAAAGCAATGTTTGCTCGTCTCAGCCTGTTTGAGGATGGTAGTCTGTTGGCTGAACTCCAAGTGAGGTCGACCTGGATTGATCAAATTACAGAGAAGAAGTGGCTGGATGAATCGCTGGTTCCTCGTTTCTAAGCGGTTGAGAAGGGGAGATGTAAATTTTAAATTTGAATAGTGAGGGAGTGCTATGTTTAGTGGGAGAGTTTGTGTCTGAGGGATTAGAGTTAAAGGCGATCTATCTTGTGAGAGCGATAATAGCCCATCGTTATACATCCCGGAGAAAACCGGTTATCTGAGATCTGCGTGAAATTTATCTTTGGTGGCCGTGGCTTAAGCGAGATTCTTGATTTAAATCGATAAGTGTCTGGCATGCCAATAAGTTAAGGCTAAGCATCAACTGCCTTCTGGATTACTGCAACCCGTTAAAATTCCACTCTGGAAGTGGGAGAGGGTAACCGTGGACTTTATTAGTGGGCTACCCCTGACGCCTACAAAGAAAGATTTGGTATGTGTTATTATTGACTGACTAACTTAATCTGCCTACTTCATACTGGTTTGTACTGATTGTTCGTTGCAGAAGTTGGCTAAGTTATACGTGGCTGAGATTGTGAGATTGCATGGGGTACCAGTGTCTATCATTTCAAACAGATATACTAGATTCACATAATGATTTTGGAGACTGCTACACGAGGTAATGGGTACAAGATTGGATTTCAGTACTGTGTTTCACCCTCAGACAGATGGTCAGTCGGAGAGGGTGATTCAGATATTGGAAGACATGCTAATAAGCTGTGTAATTGATTTTAGAAGTAGTTGGGAAGACCACTTGTCGTTAGCAAGAGTTCACATATAACAACAGCTACCAATCCAGTATTCATATGGCACCGTACGAGGAGTTATATGGTCGTAGGTGTCATACCCCTACTTGTTGGACAAAACTGGGTGAGCGGCGAGTGCTAGGGCTAGAGCTCGTTTCTAAAATCGAAGAAAAATTGAGGTTGATTCGAGATCGGTTAAAAAAAACATCTCATAGACAAAATTCGTATGCTGATTTGAAGTGTAAGGAGATAGAGTACTCTTTGGGGGATTACGTTTTCTTGAAGGTTTCACCTTGGAAGAAGATTTTGAGATTTGGGCAGAAAGGAAAACAGAGCCCTAGATTCATCAGACCTTATCGGATATTAAAGCGTGTGGGACCGGTTGCTGGAGCTACCTTCAGAGTTAAACTGGATACATGATGTGTTCCATGTCTCTATGTTGAGGCGATACTGCTCTTATCCCTCACATATCGTGCTGGTGGAGGAGATCGAGGTTAGGCGTAATCTAACTTTTAAGAAAGAACCGGTGCAGATACTGGATCATGACGTTAAAATGCTAAGAAGGAAATCTGTCCCATTAGTCAAGGTGCTTTGGCGTAATCACGGTTTAGAGGAAGCCATGTGGGAGCCTGAGGAGGAAATGCAATAGCAATACCCTCACCTCTTCTAACCAGGTAAATTTTGAGGCTGAAATTTCCTTAAGGGTGATAGAGTTGTAATGCCCTAAAATTGCGGAGTTGTAATTTTTGTTGAATTTGCTTAAATTTCATGATGTGCTTGAATGGCTAGTTATTTGAGGGTGTTTGGGGGGTTTTTTATTAAGCCTGGGTTCGAGTTTGAACCTTGGAAAAATTTCAATTTTTGCTCATAAGTGAAACTGGCAGGTACCAGTAGGACTTATGTATAATTGTGTGTGTTCTATGACACAAAGAGAGCATGTGGCTTGATGGTGGTGGCGTCACTAAGAAGGCAAGGGGAGTGGGGTTCGAATCCCATGGCCAGCAAATGGGGGCTTTTATTTTATTTCTTGAGGGAGCAAGATGTAGAGTTTGGATCAAACTCTACATAGGAGGTTGAAGAATTGGTCAACAGTTTCGAATTGGAGGCTGGGAGTAATTCAAGGAGGATTTGGTGGAGAGAATCAAGGAAGTGGATGTGTGTGGGAGTGTTGGCCTAATGTGGGGAAGGCTGAGTAGGGGATTTTCGGCTAGGGGGTTGTCAGTTGAACATTTTCGGCAGCTTGGTGTTAGGATAGAACCGAAAACTCTCTTTGCTTTTAGGATCTTTCCTTGTCTTTTTCATTTTGGCTTCGGGATTTACTTTTTGTGGCCTTTTCTTCAACTTTGCAACCATTCAAGTCTCTTCCCCTATTTTCTTTTTGGCTCTCAAGTGTTACTCTTTTGTCAACCTGTAATAGTCTGATTTTGGCCTTAATCGAAATGGTGGTTTCAGGACCACGAATCTGAGTCAAAAAATATTTTAATATTATTTTTTGTGTTAATTATATATGATTGTGCATGTGTTAAAGTTTCGTAAGTTAATTTGTCCGTTTGTGTGTTTAATTTAAGAAAAAGGACTAAATCGCATAAAAGGTAAAAGTAGTCTTCTATTTGATTGAATGGCTTAACTATTGCGTCTTCTTATATAGAAGGATTTATGTTGTAATTTGGCCAAAGTTAAGGTTAGTGGACGGCAACATGCATGAATTATGTTTTTATATGTTTATATTATAAGTTAATAATAGTATTATTATATTATAAAGTATAATATAATAATATAAAAATAACCATGCATTTTTTTTATGGTTGTTCATCTTTCTATTACCAAAACTAAAAAGAAAAAGAAAAGGAAAACGTTTCATAGGGTTCGACCTTGTGTAAGCTTGATTAAGGATGTGCTTAGCTCGGTTTTTGATAATTTTTACATTTTTGATATTGTTGCTTTGTTTTTTAGCTAGCCCATGTTTGAATTTTTGAATTGGTTGTGTATTTCGTGAGTTTCCATTGAAGAAATCTTGTTGTTCTTGTTGTTTGATGATGAAATATTAATTATATGTGATAGATTAACAAGTGTTGTTCTTGAATTTTTGATGAAATTGAGTGATTTGGATTAAATTGCAAAAATAAATTTTGAGGGACTAAAAAGAAAAATAATTGAAATGTATGGACTTTTATGAGCATGAGTAACATTCGGCCTAAGCATGGTGTGTGCAAATTTTACATATTTTGCATTTTATGCTATAGGGACTAAATTGCAAAAAGTGTAAAATGTCAGGGGTAAAATTATAAATTTCTTGATTATGTATTTTTGGACTAAATTGAATGAAAATATGTTGAATAAGCTTAATTTGAAACTTATCTAGATCAAAAACAAAAAGGATCGGGAGTGGATCGGGGAAAGGCAAAGTTAATCGAATAGTCGGGAAATAAAGTCCGTCGATATTCGAGTTAAGTTTTTAAGCAGTTTGGGTGAATTGACTTTTTTATCTATATTGATGTGCATGTATTAAATAGAAGTAAGTATGTATAATACCTTAATGCCGAATGTGATATTGATTAAGCTATGTATTAGTAGAATGTGAGGTTGATATATAAGCCTTTGATTTAATTGAGTAGAATGTATATATATTATGATTTAGATAAATGTGGTATTGAATTGGGAGAGAGTTGTATCCGAATAGGGTGTGTAATGGGTTGATTTAATATATATATATATATATATATATATATATATATGAATGGAGATAAGATTATATGTGTTTGTATGAATGGAGAGTAATTCGGATATTTAGCACTAAGTGTGCGAATTTATATTTCGAGTACTAAGTGTGCGAAATCGGATATTTAGCACTAAGTGTGCGTATTTAACTTCCGAGCACTAAGTCTGTGAAATCGAATATTTAGCATTAAGTGTGTGAAATCGGATAAAGATCTTTAAGTGCATAAATTGAACTACTGAACATTTGGGTGCAAAAAAAAAAATCGATTATGAGCATTTAAAGTGAAGGGTAAATGTGAATTTAAAGATTTAATTTGGTAAGTTTCGATGTTATGAGAGATTATCATTTGAATGGTAAGTACAAATTTGGTAAGTCGTATATGTATAGAAAATAAATTGCTAAATGTATGTATAATTGGTTTTGGAGCTATGAAATGTGATAGTTAATTATACATTAGTTAAAAAGTGAGGAATGGATTATATATCTATGTAAAATCTATCATTGAACGTTGGGATATTCATACTGAGGACCATGAAATGTGTAAATTTTCTAATTTAATGTTTTAAGGCACGGTTATGTAATTGCTTATACCTTACTAAGCTAAGGTAGCTTACTTTATGTGGTTGTTGTGTTATTTATTAGGTTTTGAAGTCCAGACTCGAGCTCGGGGATCATCGTCAAGTCTATTAAACTATCAACTAACTTTGATACTTTATAAGTAGTACTTCTTTGAAACTATGGCATGTATAGGCTAAGATACTTTTGAGTTGAATTCAAATGGTGTGTATGTGTATTTATGCCATGTGAAAATTGATAAATTGTGGTAATTTGGTCTTATGTGAATTCGGCCATGATGTTAGCTTATTATCAAAGTACAATTTCTAATGTGTTTGTGCTTGATGTATGAAAATGTGGCTTGAATGATCATTGAGTTAAAATTTTAGTTGTGTAATGTCGAACATGGTGTTTATATAATTTGATAAATAATATTTCATGATAGGTATGGACGACGTTATAGAATATATATATTTTGGATGTACAAAAATTGTCATGATATACATATATATAAGTAATGAGCTTGATTTTATATGATTGTAGGTCATGTATAAGATATGTTTGGTTTTGGATAATTTGGCTATATTAATTATAAGAGATTGATTGATAATAGGGTTGGATGCTTTTAGCAATTGGTAATGTTTTTTGGTATGTCCTAGATTCGGTTAAGTAAGGTTTTGGCATATATGTATATTTGGCTTTAATGTTTGATACTTTGTTAGTAAAGGGATTATAGGCAATGTGCATATTCGGCCATTATAACCTACTGACCAAATGAATAGTAACTTTTGCTATTCGATCAAAACTACTTTTATGTGTAATTGGCAATATAGATTTGTGATATGTTCGTAAATGTTTAAGTATACAATGAAAGTATATCTTTATTCATGGTACACTCGGTTATGACCATTTGAATAATAGATTGCTATGTTAAATTGATTTTGTTTGCTAATGTCTAATAAATGTTAAGTATATGTTTGAATTTGAAAGCATAGATTGTTTATGCATTACTAGTAATAAAATGATTTGTATGAGTGTGCTGATTTGTGGTTAGTCTAGAAATGCCTTGTAACCCTAATCTGGCGACGGATACGGGTTAGGGGTGTTACATTTTATTGGCATCAGAGCTACGATTTAGTCAGTTCTCGGACTAACGTAGCACATGTGAGTCTAGCTATACATGCCATAATTTTTATTGTGATTGTGTGATGACTTTTGAACTTGAAATGTGTTTTCTTCTTTCGTATAGTAAATGGATCTTGATCTCGAGAGAGCCGTAGCCGATGATGTCGAGAGTGTGGCACCTGCTCCCGTACAAGGGACTGCGTCTGTTGAATCTCGACTAGCTACGAGTAACCAAGATGTGGGGGCTAAACAAGCCTTCTTTAGTATAATGAATGATTGGTTTAATTAATACATCCGGACCAATCTGACTGTTCAAGAACCCCCAAATCTGAATAATCCACCTGTAGTGCCTGTGGTAGCTCCGATCATTAATCTCGAGAGATTAAACAAGCCTCCGATTGAGAGAATTAGAAAATACGAAGCTCAAGAGTTTAGAGCTGTAGTAGATGATGATGCTGAACGAGCTAAATTTTGGCTCGATAATACAATTCGTGTTTTCGATGAACTATCCTGTACGCCTGATGAGTGGCTAAAATGTGCTATATCTTTATTACGAAATTCTGGCTATTACTGGTGGAACACTCTGGTTTTTGTTGTTTCCAAGGAACGGGTCACTTGGGATTTCTTTCAGATGGAGTTTCGTAAGAAATACATTAGCTAGCGATTCATAGATCAGAAACGCAAGGAATTTCTCGAGCTTAAACAGGGCCGTATGATCGTATCCGAGTATGAACGTAAGTTTGTGAGACTCATCCGATACGCCCGCGAGTGTGTTTCATCTGAGGCTACTATGTGTAGAAGATTTGAAGAGGGGTTAAACGAAGACATAAAATTACTGGTTGGTATACTTGAAATAAATGAATTCATGGTACTTGTTGAGCGAGCCTGCAAAGCTGAAGAACTAGGAAAAGAAAAACGAAAAGCCGATTTCAAAGCTAGAGACTTCTGTAAGAGATAAGCGGGTAAATTTTCTCAATCGGCCTCAAATAAGTTCAAAAATGACAGTAACCGATCTAAGGCTAATACTGGGATCTCCATACGAGAACGACCACCAGTGAGTTCACGAGCCACCTCAATTGATAGTGTTGGAAATATTCGACCGGATAAACCCGAGTGTCAGCAGTATGGTAGGCGACATTTTGGTGAGTGTTGGGTCAAGTTCAACAATCGAGTTTGTTACAAGTGTGGTTCGCAGGATCATTTCATTTGGGATTGCCCAGAGTTAGCTGAGAAGGATAATGCTCAGAGTACGAGACCGAGTGGTGCTTCAGCTAGGGGTAGACTACCTCGAAATGTGGGAGGTAGAAGCAGTACCTAGAGAGGGACTTCAGATACAGCTGTTCGATCCTAGGCTCATGCGCCTTCTAGAGCCTATGCCATTCGTGCCCCAGAGTAAGCATCATCTCCAGATGTTATCACTGGTATATTTACTACATTTAATACTAGTGTAGTTGCTCTGATTGATCCCATCCCGGTTCAACTCATTCCTATATGTGTGAAACATTAGTATCCAGTGAGACTCTACCTGTTGAGTCTACTCAGTTTGTGATTCGGGTTTCAAACCCCTTGGGCCGGTGTGTATTAGTTGATAAGGTGTGCAAGAATAGCCCTTTGATGATTCGAGATTCGTGTTTTTCGGCTGATTTGATGATACTACCATTTAATGAGTTTGATATTATTCTCGGCACGAATTGGTTAACTGTACACGATGCTGTAGTGAATTGTAGATGAAAGACTATTGATTTGCGGTGCCAAAATGATGAGATAATTTGAAATGAGTCTACCGATTTAAATGGGTTACCCTCAATGATATCTTCAATGTTGACTTGGAAGCTTATGATAAAGGGTTGCGAAGCTTACTTTGCTTATGTAATTGATAGTAAAGTGACCGAAAAGAAGATAGAATCTGTACCAATTGTATGTGAGTATGAAGATGTGTTTCTGAAAGAATTGTTGAGTTTGCCACCTATTCGGGAGGTAGAGTTTGGTATCGAGTAGTTTTCAGGTACGACACCGATTTCGATAGCTCCGTATAGAATGGCACCGACTGAATTAAAAGATTTGAAAGCTCAGTTGCAAGAGTTGACATATAGAGGTTTCGCTAGACTGAGTTTCTCTCCCTGGGGTACGCCAGTGTTATTTGTGAAAAAGAAAGACGGAACTCTGAGAATGTGTATCGACTACTGCCAGCTTAATAAAGTGACCATAAAGAATAAATACCCATTGCCGTGCATCGAGATTTATTTGATCAGCTAAAGGGAGCCTCAGTATTTTCAAAAATTGATTTAAGATGAGGTTACTATCAGCTGCGAGTTAGAGACTCAGATGTACCTAAGACTACTTTCTGGACGAGATACATTCATTACGAGTTCTTGGTGATACCGTTCGGACTCACTAATACCCCTACTATTTTCATTGATTTGATGAATCGAGTATTCTAACAGTATTTGGATCGGTTTGTAGCTGTGTTTATAGATGACATTCTGATCTATTCGCGTGACGAAATCGAGCATGCCAAACACTTAAGACTTATGCTACAGATTTTGCGTGATAAGCAGTTGTACGCAAAATTTAGCAAATATGAGTTTTGGTTACGTGAAGTTAGCTTCCTGGGGCATGTTGTTTCAGCATTAGATATTCGGGTTGATTCGAGTAAGATCTCAGCTATACTTGATTGGAAACCCCCACGGAATGTTTCTGAAGTTCAGAATTTTCTAGGACTTGCTGGTTATTATAGATGCTTCATGAAAGGGTTCTCAATGATTGCAACTCCGATGACAAAGCTACTTCAAAAAGATATTAGATTTGAGTGGATGGAAAAGTGTCAGAAGATTTTTGATCAGCTGAAAACTTTGTTAACGGAAGCTCCAGTGCTTGTTCAGCCAGAGTCGAGTAAAGAGTTCGTTATCTTCAGTGATGCATCTTTGAATGGTTCGGGCTGTGTTTTGATGCAGGAGGGTAAGGTTGTAGCCTACGCCTCAAGACAGTTAAAACCGCACGAAAGGAAATATCCGACGCACGATCTCGAATTAGCCTCTATAGTCTTTGCTCTGAAGATATGGCGACTATCTATTCAGTGAAAAATGCCATGTCTATTCCGATCATAAAAGCTTAAAGTACTTAATGAATCAGAAGGATCTAAATCTGAGACAACGACGATGGTTGGAATTGTTAAAAGACTATGAGCTTGTGATCGATTATCACCCGATAAAAGCTAATGTGGTTGCCGATGCTTTAAGTCAAAAATCACTATTTTCTTTACGTGCAATGAATGAAAATATGGCTATAACTGACGACGGTGCGATCATTACAAAATTGAAAGTGAGACCGTTAATTGTTCAACAAATTTGTGAAGCTCAAAAGAGTGATGATAATTTAATAGCAAAAAGGGATCATTGTGGTTCTAATATTGATTTAGAATTTCAAGTTGATGCTGAGGGATGTTTGCGGTTCAGAAACCAAATATGTGTACCAAAAGATCCTGAGCTAATTCGGATGATTTGTATCGAAGCCCATAATAGTAGATTGTCTATTCACTGGGGTAGCACCCAAATGTATAATGATCTGAAACAGCATTATTGGTGGCATGGTATGAAACAAGATATTTTAGATTTTGTATCAAAATGTTTGCTATGCCAACAAGTAAAAGCTGAGCATCAGGTGCCATCTGGATTACTTCAGTCGATTATGATACCCGAGTGGAAATGGGATCGAGTCACTATGGATTTCGTATCTGGATTATCGTTGACACCAAGCAAAAAGGATGCAATCTGGGTTATTGTTGATATATTGACAAAGTTGGTTCACTTAATTTTGATCCGTACAGATTACTCGCTCGATAAGCTAGCTAAATTATACATTTCTCAGATTGTACGATTATACGGAATACCTATATTTTTTTATTTCGGATAGAGATCTGAGGTTCACATCACGGTTTTGGAAGAAACTACAAGATGCATTAGGTGATAAATTGCATTTTAGCATAGCTTTTCACCCTCAGACGGATGGTCAATCTGAGAGAATTATTCAAATACTTGAGGATATGTTGAGATGTTGTGTTCTTGAGTTCGAGGGTATATGGGAACGATACTTGCCTTTGATTGAATTTGCGTAAAATAATAGCTTTCAATCAAGTATCAAAATGGCACCTTATGAAGCTTTGTACTGTCGTAAATGTTGTACACATTTGTATTAGACCGAGCTCAGCGAAAATAAGATATACAGGGTTGATTTGGTTAAAGAAACTGAATAGAAAGTAAAAGTGATCCGTGAAAGTTTGAAAGCAGCGTCAATTCGTCAGAAATCATATGCGAACTTCAAACTAAAGACATAGAGTTTTAGATCAGTGATCGAGTATTTTTGAAAGTCTCCCCGTAGAAGAAAATTCTTAGATTTGGTCGTAAAGGCAAATTGAGTCCGAGGTTTATTGGACCATATCAGATTATAGAACGTATCGGGCCGGTTGCTTATAGATTGTCATTGCCACCTGAATTAGAAAGGTTCCACAATGTTTTCCATGTTTCGATTATTCGACAGTATAGATCTGACCCTTCTCATGTGATTAGTCCGTCTGAGGTTGATATACAGTCTGATCTAACTTATGAGGAAGAACCGATCTATATTCTGACTCGTGAAGTGAAAGAGCTACGAAATAAGAAAATATCGTTAGTAAAAGTGCTTTGGCTTAAACAAGGAATTGAGGAAGCAACTTGGGAACTCGAAGATTCAATGAAAGAACGTTATCCAAACCTATTTATCGGTAAGATTTTCGCGGATGAAAATCCCTAAAGGGGGGAGAGTTATAACAGTCTGATTTTAGCCCTAATCAGAACGGTGGTTTTGGGACCACGAACTCGAGTCAAAAAAATATTTTAATATTATTTTCCATGTTAATTATATATGATTGAGCATGTGTTAAAGTTTCATAAGTTAATTTGTCCATTTGTGTGTTTAATTTAAGAAAAAGGACTAAATCGCGTAAAAGGTAAAAGTAGTCTTCTATTTGATTGAATGGCTTAATTGTTTCGTCTTCTTATGTAGAAGGATTTATGTTGCAATTTGGAAAAAGTTAAGTTTAGTGGACGGCGACATGCATGAATTATGTTTATATATGTTTATATTATAAGTTAAAAATAATATTATTAGATTATAAAGTATAATATAATAATATAAAAAAACAACCATGCATTTTTTATGGTTGTTCATCTTTCTATTACCAAAACTAAAAAGAAAAATAAAAGGAAAACATTTCATAGGGTTCAGCCTTGTCTAAGCTTGATTAAAGTATGTGCTTATCTCAGTTTTTGATAATTTTTACGTTTTTGAGATCGTTGCTTTGTGTTTTAGCTAGGCCATGTTTGAATTTTTGAATTGGTTGTGTATTTCGTGAGTTTCCATTGAAGAAAGCTTGTTGTTCTTGTTATTTGATGGTGAAATATTAATTATATGTGATAGATTAAAAGTGTTGTTCTTGAATTTTTGACGAAATTGAGTGATTTGGATTAAATTGCAAAAATAAATTTTTGAGGGACTAAATTGCATAATAAATGAAATGTATGGACTTTTATGAGCATGAGTAACATTCAGCCTAAGCATGGTGTGTGCAAATTTTGCAAATTTTGTGTTTTATGCTATAGGGACTAAATTGTAAAAAGTGTAAAATGTCAGGGGTAAAATTGTAAATTGCCCGATTATGTATTTTTGGACTAAATTGAATGAAAATATGTTGAATAAGCTTAATTTGAAACATATCTAGATCAAGAACAAAAAGGATTGGGAGTGGATCGAGGAAAGGCGAAGTTAATCGAATAGTCGGAAAACAAAGTCCGTCGATATTCGAGGTAAGTTTTTAAGCAGTTGGGTTGAATTGAATTTTTATCTATATTGATGTGCATGGATTCAATAGAAGTAAGTGTGTATAATATCTTAATGCCGAATGTGATATTGATTAAGCTATGTATTAGCCGAATGTGAGGTTGATATATAAGCCTTTGATTTAATTAAGTAGAATGTATATATATTAAGATTTAGCTAAATGTTGTATTGAATTGGGAGAGAGTTGTATCCGAATAGGGTGTGTTTATATATGTATTGAATATTGCCGAATGTGATGATGTTTTTTTTAAGATGAATGGGTTGATTTGAATATATATATATATATATATATGAATGGAGATAAGATTATATGTGTTTGTATGAATGGAGAGTAATTCGGATATTTAGCACTAAGTGTACGAATTTAAACTCCGAGCACTAAATGTGCGAAATCGGATATTTAGCACTAAGTATGCGAATTTAATTTTCGAGCACTAAGTGTGCGAAATCGAATATTTATCACTAAGTGTGCGAATTTAACTTCCAAGCACTAAGTGTGTGATATTAGATATCTAGCACTAAGTGTGCGAAATCGAATAAAGATCTTTAAGTGCATAAATTGAACTACTGAACATTTGGGTACAAAAAAAAAATTCGGTTATGAGCATTTAAAGGAAGGGTAAATGTGAATTTAAAGATTTAATTCATGAAGTTTCGATGTTATGAGAGATTATCATTTGAATGGTAAGTACAAATTTGGTAAGTAGTATATGTATAGAAAATAATTTGCTAAATGTATGTATAATCGATTTTTGGAGCTATGAAATGTGATAGTTAATTATGCATTAGTTAAAAAGTGAGGAATGGGTTATATATCTATGTAAAATGTATCATTGAATGTTGGGATATTCGTTCTAAGGACCATGAAATATGTAAATTTTCTAATTTAATGTTTTAAAGCACGATTATGTAGTTGCTTATAACTTACTAAGCTAAGATAGCTTCCTTTACGTGGTTGTTGTGTTATTTATTAGGTTTTGAAGTCCAGGCTCGAGCTCAGGGATCATCATCAAGTCTATCACACTATCAACTAACTTTGGTTCTTTATAAGTAGTACTTCTTTGAAACTATGGCATGTATAGGCTAAGATGCTTTTGAGTTGAATTAAAATGGTGTGTATGTGTATTTATGCCATGCGAAAATGGCTAAATTGTGGTAATTTGGTCTTATGTGAATTCAGCCATGATGTTAGCTTATTATGAAGTACAATTTATAATGTGTTTGTGCTTGATGTATGAAAATGTCGCTTGAATAATCATTGAGTTAAAATTTTAGTTGTGGTATGTCGAACATGGTGTTTGTATAATTTGGTAAATAATATTTCATGATAGGTATGGATGACGTTATAGAATATATATATATATTTTGGATGTACAAAATTGTCATGATATACATATATATAAGTAATGAGCTTGATTTTTATGTGATTGTAGGTCATGTATAAGATATGTTTGGTTTTGGATAATTTGGCTATGTTAATTATAAGAGATTGATTGATAATAGGGTTGGGTTGGATGCTTTCGAAAATTGGTAATGTTTTTCATATGTCCTAGATTCGGTTAAGTAAGGTTTTGGCATATATGTATAATTGGCTTTAATATTTGATACTTTGTTAGTAAAGTGATTATAGGCAATGTGCATATTCGACCATTATAACCTATTGACCAAATGAATAGCAACTTTTGCTATTCGATCAAAACTACTTTTATGTGTAATTGGCAATATAGATTTGTGATATGTTCGTAAATGTTTAAGTATACAATGAAAGTATATCTTTATTCATGGTACACTCGGTTATGACCATTTGAATGATAAATTGCTATGTTAAATTGATTTTGTTTGCTACTGTCTAATAAATGTTAAGTATATGTTTGAACTTGAAAGCATAGAATGTTTATGCATTACTAGTAGTAAAATGATTTATATGAGTGTGTTGATTTGTGATTAGTCTAGAAATGCCTCGTAACCCTAATTCGGTGACAGATACGGGTTAGGGGTGTTACACAACCATGTTACCAACTATCCATAGCCGAATCCTTTACTGAAACCTGCTCTTTTCTTCTTCTTCTCATCCTCCTGCCGAATCACCGTTGTTCCTTTCGGTTTGTTCTTTAGCCAAACACAACCTTTTCTTCTTCCTTTTATTCTCCCATTTTCTTTGCAGCTAAAGCCGAAACATTTAAACCTTGATTCCCTTTCCTGTAGGCCGAATCTATTAGGGCTTAAGCATATTTTCCTCTTCGTTCTATCAATTTTTGAATCACTGCAATTGGTTGGTAAGTGTGGCTACAGCCGAATCTGGGGTTGGTTTTTCTCCTTGCGTCAATGTTGTTCTCTTGAGCCAAAAGGCTTTCCTCCCCCATTACTGTGGAAATGTTTTTCGCTAACATCTTCTTTATCATTGAATGTTGCTAGGGACTCAATTGCCTTAACCAAGGGGTAGGTCGACTATTGTTTCACAACAAGGGATCTTTCGTTCGTGGTAAGAAAAGTTAGTTTGACTAAAAGCATTTCAATACTATGGTTTAACGAGGATCTGTGACTAACTAATGGTCGGTTGTTATCGTAGGTTCCTAGGAAAGTGTCTCAAACCACAATCCATAGCAGGTGTGTAATCAGACACCCACTTTAGTTCTGTCAATACGATGAATGAAGGTGTGTATTTACACCCTGATGAACTGTGAATCGGCTAAAGCTGAGAAACTGATAAGCCGAATCTTCGACATCTGAGGGCTCTTGAGCGTGCAAGTGCCCATAGAGATAAATCAAGCCACAATCGTTGGTGATAGATCGTTGAGGCTGCCACGAACATTCTCGTGGGCTCAGGTTGTAATGGGCCTTGTCGAGCCGTAGTGGGCCATGTGAACCCAATGAGCTCATAGGCCCACAGGGACGAAATCCATGGTATGTGTCAGATAATGGATTTGGCTGCGAGGTTCACATAGCCACGACTGAAATTAGGCTGAATGGGGCACACAAGTGTGTGGGCCCGCTTGGGTCGAAAACTGGGCTTTAGGCCCAATTGTACCATTTTGACCAAAAAGGGTATTTATGTCACTTGAGGTGAATATAGTCCTTCGAAAGGGCTGTTATAGAGCTAAAATTACCGAAACACCCTCGAAGGCTGAAACTATCGAAGTACCCTCGATGGGTAAAACTACCGAAATACCCTCGATGGGTAAAATTATCGAAATACCCTCAATGAGTAAAATTACCGAAACACCCTCGATGGGTAAAATTTCTGAAACACCTTTGATAGGTAAAATTATCGAAACACCCTCGAAGGGTGAAACTACCAAAATACCCCATCGCCTCGATGGGTAAAATTATCGAAATACCCCCGATGGGTGAAAGTACCGTTTTACCCCTAATCGACAAAATGACCATTATACCCCTAGTGGTAGTGTAAGTGATGTATGTGTGAGATTTGTATGACTGTTTATGATTGTGACATACTGCATACACGAGTTATCTATGATACGACATTCTTCATTGGGGTTGGGATTTGTATTTGGAGGAAGTACTGTACTAGTGGCTCTGCCACATTTTACTAATCTAGTGGCTTCGCCACGTATTCTAAGTTTAGTGGTTTGGCCACATTTACTGTCATTAGCAACTTTGTTGCGTTACTACTAGCAGCTATGCTGCGATATTAGTGTGCTAGTTGGGTGGGTCGACTTGGTCCCCACACGGTGTGTTGGCTGGACTGGGTTGGGTTGCATCTTTATTCTGTATTGTTATGATTTTGGGCTTAAACCCACTCTGTTACTGCATAGGGCTAAAGCCCAGACTGAGTTGTTGTAACACCCCTTACCCGTATTCAACGCCGGAATAGGCTATGAGGCATTATCGGACTTAACTTGCTTGAACATTCCACTTTGGGCTATAAAATTAGTTCCAATTTAAAACTTTTTCATATACAATCGTAACATCCCTATCAAGGGTCTACGAGACCCTATACATATACTAGGGATGTTAAGGGACCAAACTGAAACTTTTAAACACTTAGGAGGTTTTGACATAAAACAAGGCCACACGCCTGTATGAATTGTGGGACACGCCCGTGTGACATAACACACACCTGTATTCCATGCCCATGTAGAATTATTTTCTTTTAGAACTTACAAGGGTTTTCACACGGCCAGACACACACCTGTGTTAATGGCCCGTGTCCTTCACACGGCCAATACATGCCCGTGTCCTCACCCGTGTGTGACAACTAGGGGTATTCTGTTTACGATGTCATCAATGCCTTAAGGAACACACGGCCTAGGCACATGCCCGTGTGTTGGCCCGTGTGATGATTCAATTTTTCGTAACTAAATGCAGGGGACACACAGCCTATGAACACAATAATCCATGAAACACTTACTTAAACAATTTCTCTATGATTTATTTAGGATAATACCAATCTCTCGGTGGTTCTGCACACAGCCCACCATTTAATAATTTTTATGGTGGTATCGGACATAGCCCACCATTTAATACTAAGCACGATGGTATCACACACAACCCATCGATAACAAATAATATGGTGGTAACGCATATAGCCTACCATTTATAATATTGGTGATGGTATCGCACACAGCCCATCGCTAAGAATTAATGAGGTGGTAATGCATACAGCCCGCAATTGATTACACATTCACGGATATTTACCCATACACCTTTTTCCTATTTCGAATGTTCCTTCAAGAATATCCTCACACACTATCCTTCATAAATAGGTTTCTACAATAATCATTTGCATTCACGCAATGCATTAATAAATATGACATATGCAATCAGGATGCATTATTTACACATATTTCACCATGGGTTCATCATATACCAAATTTACCTCAATTGAGTTCTGGCACATACCTGTACCTCTCATGATATAACCACATACTTTCTCATTTTCAACATACCTGTTGAATCACTCAAATTGCTAAATAACACTCTTGAGTTATCATACACATAATATCATATCAACATCATACCCCCAATAGGGTCTTACATGAAATATCATATCGATGCCATGTCCCTGACATGGTCTTATACGAAATATCACACCGAGGCCATATTCCAAATATGGTCTTACACGGGACCTTAATTATCACAGTATCATGCTATTTGCATTCCCTCTATTCTTAGATTCAATTGAAGACTTCCAATTCATGACATCTCGTCAAGAAATATTTAATATATTCATAAAGTCAATACACAATTCATACATCATCAAAATATTAAATACTTCACTATAGTTGCCTTATGAGCATACTGAACTTACCTCAATCACTGAAAAGGATGAAAGGGACCTATTTATGCAGATTTTTCTCTTCTCTGTTCTAGGTCTGAATCTCATTTTCTTTAATCTAGAACAACAAAATTTACTCATTTAATCATTTCATGATCATATTACATCATAATCTCTACTTAGGCAAAAATGACCATTTTGCCCTTAGACTTTGGCAAAATTATGATTTTGCCCCTAGGCTCGTATATCAATTTTCATCACATTTTCTTATCAAACAAGCCTAGATGAACATTTATTCCTCTTACAACTACTCACAAATCCAACCATTTCATGCATTCATTACCAAATTACAATAATTACAATTTAGTCCTATTTAGGTGTTTTTCATGACAACACCTTTCACAAAAGTTGTTTCTCATCTCCTTAACATTCATTTTATTCCATAAAAACTTAGCAAGCAACATAAACTCACTCATGGCAAGTCCCTAGGCTTTCAACCATATTGCAAATTAGTCCCCTCATTAGCTAGCTTAAGCTTTGGGAACTTCAAAATTACAATAATTATCAAATAAAACCACCAAAATCACTTACTTGCAAGTGATTTGTTTTGCTGAAAATTTGAGCTTCAAAACCCTATTCTCTTTTCAATTTTGGTGGAGAAGAAATGGGAATAGTAAAAGATGACAACACCTTTTATTCATCTTATTTTAACACCTAATTTTCACCAAATTTGACCAACATTTAATATCTTGTCTCCCTAGCCTCTATATGGCCGCTCATCACACATCCCATGGCCTAATTTCACTTTAAAGACCTCCAATTAATATTCCTTAGCTAATTGGCACCTCTAGCAATTAAAATAGAACTTTCACACTTTATGCGATTTAGTCCTTTTTCGCGATTTTGCATGAAATCGCTAAAATTAAAACACCAAAATTTCCATGCGCCCTTATAATCGTACTATAATCCATAAAATAAAATTAAAATATATTTCCTCTGACCTCGGATTAGTGGTCCCAAGATCACTGTTCTGACTGGCCCCCAATTCGGGTGGAGAAGAAATAGGAATAGTAAAAGATGACAACATATTTTATTTATCTTATTTTATTCATTTTTTTAACACCTAATTTCCACCAAATTTGACCAACATCTAATATATTGTCTCCCTAGCATCTATATGGTCTTCCATCACACATCACATGGCCTAATTTCACTTTAATAACCTCCAGTTAATATTCCTTAGCTAATTGGCACCTCTAGCAAATAAAATAAAACTTTCGCACTTTATGCGATTTAGTCCTTTTTAGCGATTTTGCATGAAATCGCTAAAATTAAAGCACCGAAATTAACATGCACCCTTATAATCATACTATAATCCATAAAATAAAATTAAAATAAATTTCCTCTAACCTCGAATTAGTGGTCCCGAGATCACTGTTCTGACTAACCCCTAATTCGGGCTGTTACAACTGTTACTAGATAGGGCTTGAGCCCAGACTGTTACTGTACTAGGGGATTACACACTGAGTTCTCATAACTCACCTTTTTCTTTTAACTATACAGGTAATCCCCAACCTTAGAGGATTTGAAGCTGTGAGGGACTTGGAGGTGGCCACATGTTCTCAAGTTTTTCCTTATAGCTAGCTTTTCAAATAATTTATTTTGGGTTTGATATTTTTGTAATAAGGCCATTTGGGGTTTTAACTTTATTGGGTGTTTTTTTTTAATTTCTACCTTCTAGACTAGGAAACACGAGTTTTAAAACAATAACGGTTTCTAAAGAAGATTAACAAGCTTCCGCGATATTCAATCCTGATTAATAAATAATATATCCAATAAGTGAATAACAAGTTTTTGATTTTACAACCCCAACGTCGCAAAGAGATTTAAAATTCAGTGATGAGCTTTTATCAACAAGCCCGATTTTCAAACGACACTTTGAAGTGACACGTCAGATCCGGTCATAATGTCTAGGCTTGGTTTGGGGTGTTACAGATATAACTATCACCAACTGAAAAATACACTTTAAAGATAAACCAGGATCAGCAGAAACATAAGAATAGTCTCATGTAACATTTTTATCACTGACTTTACTCAAAAATACGATAATAGAATTACAAAGAGATAAAGAAATTTCGATTGCGAGTCAACCAAATCGACAACACTTTCTTCTAATTTTACAATTAGCTAACATTCTCACATGATTATAATTTCATAAAAATAAACCACATAATCCCTGAAGGGAAATAGATATCTATAAAGAATACTCAAAGAGATCATTATAATCTATTCAACCATGATTGTCATGGCCAAACATTTTTTCAGCTCGAATATTATTTCTCTAACCATTTCCATTATCATAAATCTTTTATTATTCCTTTAACTAATGAACATTAATTTGGGAAGATCTAGGTAAGTACATACCTTAGGATTCCTACCCAATTGAGTCGAATAGCCGAGACTAACTTTTTTGTTTACTCGTAACATTGCATAATCAGTGTAATCTTTAAAACATCCTGATATTCTTCCCAAAACTATTTTCACTTTCTCACTACTTTCATCTCTATATGAATTACTAATTGTTTCACCACCGAACTCTTTTGTTTCACACTTATGATCTTATTCAACTCAACTCTCGTAAAAATCTTTTATAAATCAACACTGGTAAGGGAGTGAGGTTGTAAAGCCCCTAGCTTGCCTCTCATGACTACCCACGTATGACTTAACATTCATTATAATAGCCTGATTTAGGGGCTAGTCAGAATAGTGATCTCGGGATCACTAATTTGAGATTAGAGAAATTTATTTTCATGTTATATTATGAGTTAGAACATGATAGCATATGTACATGAGAATTTTGGTACTTTAAATTAATGATTTTGTGTTTAATCGCGAAAAAGGACTAAATCGCACAAAGTGCAAAAGTTCCATTCTATAAGCTAAAGGTGTCAAATAGCCATAGATTGTTAATTTTAGGTCTTTAAAAGGCAATTTAACCCTTTTTAAAGGCTTGGCCGACCATAGACTTCATAGGGGACAAGGATTGACCAAATTGGTTAAAGTTGGTAGTGTTTGGTGGACTAAATTGTTAGTTTAATATTAGAATTAAGAAAAGATGATATCCATATTCTTGATCATACTTCTCCACTGAAAATAACAAGAAAATAGGGGTTTTTGAATGATCAAAATTTCAGCAAGCTCTCATCCATTCAAGAAGTGTTCTAATGACCTTTTTCTTGAAAAATAGTTGTACTTTTGAGACCCCTAAAGCTTAAGCTTTCAAACGAGGGGACTATTGTGCAATATTGTGAAAAGTTTAGAGTTCTACCATGAGAGCTATCTTAGTTATATGTTGCATTTTTATAGAAGAATTTGTGTCTTAGTTGGTAGATGAACAACTTCTGTGAAAGGTGTTGTCTTGGAAACATCTAATTGGACCTTGATAAAAAGGTTATAAAGTTTGTGATTAATATGTGAAATACTGATTTTTGATGATAGCTTTAAGAGCATTAAATATTCACCTAGGCTTGTTGAAGGTAGAAGTGTGATTAGAATTTATTTTCGAGCCTAGGGGCAAAATGGTCTTTTTGGCAAAGTCTAGGGGCAAAATAGAAATTTTACCTAAACGTGATTTTTGAAATGATTTTATCAATGTAGTGAATAAAATGAGCTAATTTGATATTATAGAGTAAGAGAAGTCGAGAATTTGCCTCGATCGAGGAAAGAATAAAGTCTAGGACTGAACCGAAGAACTAGCTCATTTTGAAAATGAGGTAAGTTTGTATGTGATTTAAGAAACATTTATATTAGCATGTTGAGAAATGCTTGGCATCATATTAATGCCTGATACACTACTAAGTTGAGTAGTTAATGTGAATGAGATGTTAAAGCCCTAATGGGGCATATTGATTATAAAAATGCTATCATTCAGATATGAAATAGATATGGTCCAGTATAAGACCATGTCTGGGACATGTCCTCGGCACCGAGTTGAGATCCCGTATAAGACAATATCTGGGATGTGGCTTCGAAAATGAACATGAAAATCGTATAAGACCATATCTGGGATGTGGCATCGATACATGGCAAGAAATTCTATATAAGACTATATCCGGGATATGGCATTGGCATCTGGAGGTGACTCCATGTAAGACCACCTCGAGGATGTGGCATTGGCTTAACACTTACAGTAATTATGATAAACACACGTCTTTGACTACCCTTGTGAATAGTGGGTTAAGTAGATGAATCTAGAAGTAGAAATGTGAATGATATTTAAGTCATGTGAATGAGTGAATACAGGTACACGTGAATGAGTCACAAAGAATCGGCTTTGATATGTGGCACAGTATGTGCTAGATAAGGGAAATTGTAAGTAAGTATTGTCAAGAAGCATTGACTAGCGTACAGTTAGCTAAAATCGTGGATGGAATATTCTATGAGCTTATTGTTGCTATTTATTTCCATGCAAACTTACTAAGCTTTACGCTTACCCATTTTTCATTGCCCTTTTTTCTTATAGCATTGCCAAGGTAACTTGAGGATCTTGGACGTAGGAGTCCGAAAATCACACTATCGATAGCAGTTTGGTATAACAATTTTAGACTTATTTTGAGCATGGCATGTATAGGGCTGAATTATTTTTCTTAAGTTGTAATTGTTAGTCAAAGTGTTGGCTATGTAAGTTAGTAAAAGTCATTTTGTAAATAGCCTTATGAGTTAGGAAAATACTTAGCAAACTCCTTTGTTAAATGGAGATGGAATTCATGAAGTGTATGTTCCTTTAATTATCTTGTATGTTGGAATGAGTTCTTAAACTTGCTTATGGAATGGGAATTGTAGTCGTTTTGCGTGGAAATATGTATGTGTGCATTCTAGGGTGGTAATGGCTTGGTATATAGCCTGCTAATTGACCACGTAAATAGACACACGGGCATGGGTCTAGACCATATAGGAGGTACAGCTAGCACATGGGTATGCACCTAGGCCGTGTGAAGTCTGGACCTTGCACTTGGGATTTAAATTACCACACGACTATGGTACGCGGGGGTGTGTATAAGCTGTGTGGATAAGTCAGAATGCTAATGTTTTACACACTGGCCAAGGCCACGGACGTGCCATGGTCGTGTGAACTTAGTCAGTGTCGACCACGGGTGGAAGACACGGGCATGCCTCAGGGGCACACGGGCGTGTCCCTAGGCCTACACGGGCGTGTGGCCTCTGTTTTGACAAAAAGTTTCTTAAACTTGTGAAAGCTCCCAAAAAGATTCTGATACTTCTCGGGTGTATGTTTAGGGCCTCCTAGGCCAAATATGTGCAAGAGATAGAGTTAAACGAAATTTTATAACCCTATTCTAGATGTTTAAGCAAGGTTAGCTATGTAATGCCTCCAACCCTGTTCCAACTCGATTACGGGCAAGGGATGTTACATTTATTGGTAACAGAGCTACAGTTTAGTCAATTCTAGGACTAACATAGCATAAGTACGAGTCTAGCTATACATGCCATATGTAAGAGTGTCTGTGTATTGATAGTGTGATGGCTCCTGACGTCTACAAATTTTGTTTTATATAGTATATGGATTCTGATCCAGACCAAATTACAGTCGATGATGCTGCGAGTAACGCACCGGCTCCCACTCAAGGGACCACGCCAGCTAATACTAGGCTCGAGACCTTGGGTCAGGGGGGAGAGGCCCGAGAAGCCTTTCTCCACATGATGAGAAACTGGTATACTGAGTATACATGAGAAAATCCTAATGCTTAGCCTCCTCTGCCCCCACCTATCCCTCAACCCGCTCCAGTATCTCCTCAAGTGGTTGAGGTGGTGAGAAGAGAAAAGCCTCCGGTGGATAAAATTCAGAAGTAAGGAGCTGAGGAATTTCGGGCGAATAAGGATGATGACCCAGAGAAAGTGGAATTATGGCTCGAGAATACCATTCAGGTATTCGATGAGTTATTCTGCACACTTGAAGAGTGCTTAAAGTGTGCGGTGTCTCTTTTAAGAGATTCAGCCTACCGATGGTGGAACACCCAGGTGTCGGTGGTGCTAAGGGAGAGAGTTAGTTGGGAATTCTTCCAAGAGGAATAATAGAAGAAGTATATCAGTCAGAGATTCATCGACCACAAGAGAAAGGAGTTCTTGGAGTTGAAGCAAGGCCATATGTCAGTGATCGACTACGAATGGGAGTTCGTAAGGCTAGCAAGTATGCACGAGAGTGCGTGTTTACCGAGGCCATCATGTGTAAGAGATTCGAGGATGGATTGAATGAAGATATCTGCCTATATGTGGGAGTTCTCGAATTAAGGGAGTTTGTAGTGTTGGTGGATAGAGCCTGTAAAGCCGAGGAGTTGGCTAAAGAGAAAAGAAGAGCTGAGTACGTGTCTCGTGATTCGAGGAAAAGACAACTAAACAAGTCTCACTAATCCTCATCTAAGAAATCGAGGGATTTCACTACTCGATCAGTAACTTCAGTGGGATTTTCATCCCGAAGTAAAGGTAAGCGATTTTTGGGGTCGAAAGGGGAAACTACATCAATTGCTAGTGTGGGCAATGTCCGACCAAGTAGACCGGAATGCCTTCAGTGTGGCAAGTGCCATTTTGGTGAGTGTAGAGCTAATGATAAAGCTTGCTTCAGATGTGGGTCCTTAGACCACTTTATCAGAAATTGTCTTGAGGTGGACGAGAAAGAAAAGCCTCAAAATGCAAGATCGGGAAGTACCGCTAGGGGAAGACCAATGAGAAACTCGGGGATTGAGAAGGGAAGTAAGAATACTTCTAAAGAGCAAACTGCTAGAGTCGAGGGTAGAGCACTGGCGAGGACATATGCTATCCGTGCTCGTGAAGAGGCATCTTCCCCCGACGTGATCACGGGTATCATTTCTCTCCATAATACTCATGTTATAGCTTTAATTGACCCTAGATCTACCTACTCATATATATATGCATGAAATTAGTCTCTAGCATGAGCATGCCTATAGAGTGTACCGAATTCATTATAAGAGTATCTAATTCCCTAGGCAAGTGTGTGTTGGTTGATAGAGTTTGCAAAGGGTGCCCTTTGATGATTAAGGGTCGTTATTTCCCTATCGATCTTATGTTATTACCATTTGCGAGTTTGATGTCATCCTCGGGATGGATTGGTTAGTTACCCATGGAGTAATTGTGAATTGTGGGAAAAAGCATATTGAGTTGAGAGATGAAAATGGTAATTTTATTTTTGTTGAATCAGATAAGATGGATAGGTCACCAATAGTGATATCAACCATGTCAGCTCAGAGGTACCTAAGGAAGGGGTATGGGGCTTATCTTGCCTTTATGATGAACTCTAAAGACACTGAGTTGAAAATTGAGTCAGTACCCATAGTATGCGAGTACCTAGATGTTCTCCTAGAAGAGCTGTCAGGGCTACCTCCGAATAGAGAGATTGAATTAGCTCCGAGTACTGCCCCTATTTCTATTGCTCCATATATAATGGCCCCAACTGCTCTAAAAGAGTTGAAATCACAGTTGCAAGAATTAACTGATAAGGGTTTTGCAAGGCTGAGTTTTTTCTCCGTGGGGTGCTCCCGTTTTGTTCGTAAAGAAGAAAGATGGTTCCATGAGACTATGTATAGATTATCGATAACTCAATAAGGTAACTATGAAGAACAAGTACCCGTTGTCGAGAATCGATGATCTATTCGATCAATTAAAGGGAGCCACAGTATTTTCCAAGATAGATTTGAAATCAGGGTACTATCAATTGAGAGTCAAGGACTCGGATGTGCCGAAAACTGCATTTAGGACTAGGTATGGCCATTATGAATTTTTGGTCATGCCTTTTGGCCTAATAAATGCCCTTGCGATCTTCATGGATTTGATGAATCATATTTTTTGACCGTACTTGGATATATTTGTAGTGGTCTTCATCAACGACATACTGATCTACTCTCGAGATGAAAATGATCATGCGGAGCATTTGAGGATAGTTCTACAAGTTTTGAGAGAAAAAAAAATTGTATGCCAAATTTTGTAAGAGTGAATTTTGGCTCAAAGAAGTGAGATTTTTAGGGCATATTATCTCGGGAGAAGGGATTAGAGTCGACCCGGTAAGATTTCAAAGAATTGTTGAATGGAAACCGCCGAGGAGCGAATCGAAGTGAGGAGTTTTCTAGGCCTAGCAGGCTATTATAGGCATTTTGTCAAGGAGTTTTCCATGATAGCTACCTCGATGACAAGAATTTTGCAGAAAGATGTAAAGTTCGATTGGACGGAAAAGTGTCAATAGAGTTTTGAGAAGCCAAGACACATTGACTAAGGCTCCCATTCGGTGCAACGTAACCGTGAAGAGAATTTGTGGTTTACAGTGACGCATCCTTGAACGGATTGGGTTGTGTACTTATGCAAGAAGGTAAAGTGATTCTATACGCCTCAGGCATTTGAAACCACACGAGAAGAACTACCTGACTCATGATTTAGAGTTGGCCAAAATCGTGTTTGCGTTAAAAATTTGGAGGCATCATTTATACAGTGAAAGGTGTCAGATTTTCACTGACCATAAAAGCCTAAAATATTTGATGACTCAAAAAGAATTGGATTTGAGGCAACGAAGGTGGATAGAGTTGATTAAGGATTATGAGTTGGTAATTGACTACCATCCGGGGAAGGCGAATGTAGTCGCTGACGCTTTGAGTAGAAAATCATTATTCGCACTAAAAGCCATGTGTACTCAGATGTCCTTGTTAGATGATGGGTCTGTTTTGGTCGAGTTGAGGGCTAAACCATTATTCCTTCAAGAGATTTGTAAATGTAATAGCCCGATTTAGGGCCTAGTCAGAAAAGTGGTGTGAGGCCATGAATTCGAGGTAAATTTATGAGTTTTTAAGGTTTATGCCATGTTTGCATGCTAGTGTGAAAGTTTCATGAAGCAATTTTGTTAAATTGAGGTTGAATGGTCCATTAGGACTAAATTGCAAAAGTTGCAAAATAGGAGTTTCTAGAAGCTTTTTGTATGAAATAGCTTTAGAATATTAATTAGAAGTCCTTAAATAGTAATTTTCCCAAATTATAATTTTGGACAAAATGGACATGAGTTAGTAAAAGGTGAAAATTTTAAGAGAAGGGTATTTTGGTTATTTACAAATTAAATGATTAATAAGGGAAAAAGATAACAAAAATCATTCTCATCTTTTTCCCCAAGTGCCGAAAATTGAAGTAAGCCATAGTTAGGGTTCTTCAATTTTTTCAAGCTTGCTAGTGAGTTCATCTTAGCCCCGTTTTTAATATTCTTCGTATTTTTGGAGTCATCGTAACATGAATTAGCTATTTTCAGCTATAAGATGAGCTAAGATATATGTTCAAAAATCTACCCATGTATGACATGTTTGTAAAAATGATGTTTTAAGAGAGAATATGAGAATTTGATGTTAGATAAACATCTTTTCCTAAATGAATTTCATGAAAAATGCTAATAAGGACTAGTTTGTAATAGTTGTGAAATTTGTCATACATGGTAGAAATAGTGAGAATTTGTTATTGTTATACTAGAGAAAATGAATCAGCTAAGCATGAAGTTTAAGAAAGTTGAATAAAAATTACTTTACGAGCCTTGGGGGCAAAAGTGTAATTATGAGAAAGTTTAGGGGCAAAATAGTAATTTTCCAAAATCTAAGTTAAGAGTCAATTTAGTCAATGTGAGTATTAAATGAGTTAAATTATTATTATAGATCAAGAAAAATAAAGCCCGAATAGAAACCGAGGCAAGAACAAAGTCGAGGACTAAATTGCATATCTACGTACATTTTGTACATTGAGGTAAGTTTGTATGATTTCTAAGCTTTATGATTTATATCATTGAAATGCTTAGTGTAATGCATAATAGTATCTTGAAAATGTTTAATGTTATGTTAAGCAAAGAAATCAATGAAATTAAGCATGAGAAAGTCCCGATTGAAGATGAATTACCAAGGATACTCGATCTACCACATGAGATGAGAAAGTCCGTATAAGACCAAGCCAAGGCATGGCATCGGCAATCAAGCAAGTTATCATGTAAGCCCAAGACAAGTCTTAGCATTGAAGAGTTATTATGGGATGAAGACCCATATAAGCCCAAGCAAAAGCATGGCATTGGTGAGTCTCCAAGCAAAGTTATCATGTAAGTCCAAGACAAGTCTTGACATTGAAAAGTTATCATGTAAGTCCAAGACAAGTCTTGGCATTGAAAAGCTATCAAGAGAAAGAGATTCCATGTAAGTCAAAGCCAAGGCATGGCATTGGTGAGAACAAGGAAGATCCCATGTAAATCTAAGCTAAGGCATGGCATTGGTGAGAACAAGGAAGATTTCATGTAAGTCGAAGCCAAGGCTCGACATTGACCAGTTCATGAGCAAAGATACCAAGTAAAACCATGTCAAGACACGGCAATGGTAAGTTCCCAAGAGAATCCAAAAGAAAAACTTCATATAAGTCCATGTCAAGACAGAGCCACGACACCAAGATGAGAAATTCCATGTAAGACCATATCTAGGATATGGCTTTGGCATCAAGTTATATGTGGGTCGAGAGCTAGTATCCTTGATTATTCACATAAATTCATCAGGAAAACGAGTAAAGCTCAAATGAGATAATAAGAAAGCTAAGTAAGTAAAGCTACTGTTAAGTTGGAAATGAGTATTGTCATGTTATGAATGATGAATGAAAGATTATGATTATCATGTTAAAGTATACTGATCAATGTGATCAAGTGATATAGGTACCTTAATTATCTCACAAGTATGAGACTAGTAAGTATCATGAGATATAAAAAAATCAGTATGAGTAAGGAAGCTTTATAGCTGAAATTTATGATACCATTATTTATGTCAAATGGCTTATATTAATCATGCATGTTGCTATGTGTATTATATGCAAACTTACTAAGCTAAATGCTTACGTCTTAAATTGTTTCTTTCCATGTAGTCCCGCCAAGCTAATCTCGTGGATCATCATCATCAGAGCTCAGAGCACACTATCAATCATTATTTTGGTATAGCCAAGTTGTTTATGTTAGGTATGGCATGTAACACCCCTTACCTGTATTCAACGCCGGAATAGGGTACGAGGCATTACCAAAACACATACACTTGTAAACGTATTAATCTGAGTCATAAAATTTCATCGAAATTATACAAAATGGACTGCTAAATATTAAAGGCCAACATTTTAGGCCAAACCAATTATGACAGATACAAATAACTAAGTCTCCTATACATGTCATAAACTTAAGAGGCTTGTATTCACTTTTACCCTACGATGATAGCTTGATAGTGTGATTACATCTTCGACGATCTCCAACTCGAGCTAGCATACAAACCCTATAAGATATGGGAAATGAAGGGAAGTAAGCTACAAAGCTTAGTAAGTAAGTATGTAAATAATAAGTGATTTATTAACAGGCTTTTATAAATCTTCACAATATGTTCTCAAGATAATACAATCATAATTGAACATAGTTCCACTTTTTATTCATGTTCATCTCAAGCTGTCTACTCGAGTCATAGTCATTAAATTATTTATATCTGGAGCTACGGAACTTCAAATTGAGATCCATTAATTTTTCATGAAACTAGACTCACATATCTTATTACCATAAAATTTCCAGAATTTTTGGTTTATCCAATCAATACAGTTTTTTCATTAAAGATTCCCTATTTTACTGTTTAACTATTCGACCTCTCTACACTACGAATCAATTTTCTCCTCTTACAGAGTTCATATGACCTTATTATTTGGTTAATTTGAAAATATATTCGTTAAGGATTTCAGGAATATAAATTATATCCCACAATTAGTTTTTACAATTTTTAATGATTTTTCCAAGGCTGAACAGGATCACATAATCATTCGAACCGGTCTCACAAAAATTCAAATATCTCAAAATATACGAATCATTTTTTTTTCTATGTTTCTTTTATATGAAAATATACTAAATAATATTTAAATAAATATCTTATTCAACTTATATATCAATTTCTACTATTTTTAGTGATTTTCAAACTCATGTCACTCTTCTTTGTCAAAACAATTTTATTGTAAATTTTTGTTCTCTCTTTCACTTTAGTTGTGTTCATCACTTGCCTATACCAATCTTTCCAATTTCCGATTACATATCGAACATATTGTTCATACGTACATTTGCCACATTTCTCAATTGGTCACATTCACACTTTCACTTATTCATAAAATGATCGTATTCGATTACACTTAGTCGTTAAACGATCACATGTATTTTCACTTAGTCAATTTCCCATTGAACTCATCGGAATAATAACAGATACATGGTGGCCTGGACATAGTACCACCCTTGTGGCCGAAGTTATCTGGTGCACAAAGTAGCCTGCACTTAGTACTACACATGTGACCAAAACCATCAATTGCACATAGTGGCCTGCACTTAGTACCACACATGTGATCGAAACTATCGGGTTCGCATAGTAGCCTGCACTTAGTACTACACATGCGACCTATCCGTCTGGTACACGTAGTAGCTTGCACTTAGTACTACACACGTGACCTAAAACCATCACGTAGCTCTCTTGTACACATGGTGGCCTAAACTTAGTACCACACATGTGACCTAGCTACCTCATTCGTATCTTTTCTATTCTGAAGGTTCAACCGGGAATTCTCACTTTTGAACATTTTACCAATTCATAAATTTTCATGCCATCATTTTATACAACTATCATACATTAAAAAAATGCATTTAAGCATATTATGGGTTTACTTTAGTTTATTTGAACTTACTTGTCGAAATATTGTCAGGTACAACCGTGTAGCAACTCATACAACCCATGTAATATTAATTTAACATTCAATTCATGTAACATTAATTTGTCATTCAATCTCACATAACACAACAAACATCACATTTTCCATACCATACATACCATCCATCGACTTCTCCTAAACATATTAAATCATACAATTTATGCCATATCAATAGAGAATTACAATTCAAGCATTGTGTTGCATTATTATTAACACACGAACTTACCTTGAATGCCGAAACAAAAATTTTATCAACTTTCTCGATTTTAGATTTTCCTCCAGTTCTAGGTCCAAATCTCATTTTTCGGGGTCTAAAACATCACATTTCACTTATTTAATTAATGTACTACTCAAAACAGTCCTTAACTCAAGTTTTGCAAAATTACAAATTTACCCTTAAACTTTTACATATTTACACTTTTTCCTCAATACTCAAAAATTAAAATTCAGCCCTTATTATTATGTTTCATAACATGTTGATCATTTTTCCCTTCTATGGCAACATCAAATTCTTACTCTAACATACACTTATGAACATTAGGTATTTTTATCGATTTTGTCGTTTTACTCGTTTTCACTTATAATCGCTTAGCAAAAGTTCTTTAACATAATTTCAAGCTTCATATTCTACCAAAAAACATCAAAATACACACGTTTCACCTATGGGTAATTTTCCAAAGATGAACCCTAGCATGAATTATTGGTAGCATAAGCTAAATCGAGCTACCGGGACTCTAAAACCATAAATAACTTGAAAAACAGGGCTAGAACGGACTTACCATGAACATGGAAAGTTGAGAAAACCCTAGTCATTTCTTCTCCTAGTAAATTTCGTCCATATGAAGAAGATGGACAAATTTGGCATTTTAATTTTGTTTTTAATTCATTTAATTCACAAAAGGACCAAAATGCCCTTACAAAAAAAAAAATCTTATCTAACATATACCATATCCATTTTTGTCCAAAAATTTAATCAATGGGCTAATTACCATTTAAGAACCTATACTTTAAAATTTCATAGCAATTTGACACCTCTAACTTCTAGAACTCAAGTTTTACACTTTTTACAATTTAGTCCTTTTGACTAAATTGAGTGCCCAAACGTCAAAAATTTTTAACGAAATTTTCACAAAATCGTTTCGTGAAATTGTAGACCATAAAAATATAATAAAAATAAGTTTTCTTACGTTGGATTTGTGGTCCCAAAACTACTATTTCGACTAGGCCCTAATTCGAGATGTTACATTTCTCCCCCCTTCAGGGTTTTCGTCCTTGAAAATCTTACCAGAAGAGTGGTTTAGTATCTTTCTCTTAATTTCCAACATCACTAAATAATCTTTTTCAAGACAATACTTTCCGAAACACTATATCATCAATCTGAATTCTAATAGAACTTAATGAATTCTGTCAAATAAAGAATCGATACATATTGAAATTATTATGGTAATTCCATCAAACGTTCGAAAACAACCCACTAGAATTTCTCTTGGTTCCCCACAGATCAATTGATAATCACTCACAATCTTTCAATATCTTAATTCATAACCACTGTCTTAAACTCAAATTTTGCTTTGCCATCAGATATATTAAACTCTCAAAACCAGGAAACATATGACAATCCTCTTTAAACAAACAGTGTCATCAAGTTTTTCAATACAGACATAATAATAACCATCTCTAAATCACTAGTCGAACAGTTCTTTTTAATGTGACATTAACAGTATAAAAACATGAACCATCACTTTATATTCTAGCAATAAAACTCATTCTAATCCATTCACTAGTGCATCACTGAAAAAATCATAAACTCATTACTCAGTTCCAACTGAACTCAAAACTAGAGCTTCGGTTAATAATACCTTCAATTGCTTTAACTTTGAGACCATTCAAACTTTAACAAATGTGATAACTTTTCCAATCAGAACAACTTTAACTTATAATAACATCATCCAGTTAGAATAATCCAATAGGCACATCTCTGTATTATGCTTTCTAGAATATAATTTCTTCATTCAGACTATCCGTCCTCTTACTCGTGAATACACAAAATTTATTCTCTTAGTTGAGGCATGTTTAAATATACATAACTCAAATCACATCTCAACAAATCAGTTCACTCATATAAAAACAACTGAGTTGATTTCAGCTATCGAATAATAACATATCAATATACTTTTTTTCTTCATGCTGAGGATACAACTCAAATACACAATATTTCAAAATTATTTTAGCATGCAAATCAAAGATCTTTTAAACCGTATTAGCTCGAGAAAATAGATATCCTGATTGAACTCATTAACTTTAATCAAACTTACCTGAGGAAAGAAAACTGCTATATAATTTAAGCTTGTGTTCTTGCCATTTATACCCTTGCCAATATCAATTTCTTCCACGGAAATTTGAGAAACCTTGATACCAGAGTCACCACATTCCTATTATTGAATCCAGAAATATAGCCATACTAAACATAGCCATCATAGACCAAAGAACATACTTTAAGGATGAGCCATGTCTGATAATTTGCACGATAAGGGCAATAAGAAAACCCCCAAATATGATACCATTCCAGAAGTCTGAGAACATAACTCACAAGAAAATAATAGAGATTCTGATGATTCCTCAGAGAAACCCAGCAGAAAAACAATGCTTACCGACTCTGGACTTCCATCATAACAGAGATAATATATTTTTTGTATATATAAAACAAAACCCTAATCAGTAGAAGCATAAGAACAGTCTCACATAAATTTTTACCATCGACTTCATTCCAACATATTTAAATAGAATTTCGAAGAGATAAAGAAATACCAATCATAAACTGACCAGACCAACATGGCATTCGTCTAACATCATAGTTAGCTTCTCACAACATAAGAACTCCATCAGAAGCTAAACAATCACACACATATCTCTGAGGATAAAAGAATATATAGAATACACAGAAAAGATCATCATATTCATTTCAACTATAACTGCCACACACACAGTCATCTTTACTACTCAAATGTCATTTCTTTGACTAATTCTGTCATCATGAACCCCGTATTATTCCATTCACTAACGAAAATCAAATCAGGAAAAATTTCAGCAAACACATACTTTAGATGAGTCCGCGCTTTATCGAACCTTATGAAGTTTGTAACAAACCAAACCCGGTCAATACGTTACGACCAAATCTGGTTTGTTACAAGAAAGGTAGTTTTGAAAACTATTTGTTTATGTTTTTAATTTTAGAAAAAACCCCATAGTTGACAGTTTATCATATGTATACATCAGAATTAAATCCAAACCAAATTTAAGTTAAAGCGGCCTTATTACATAATAAAATCCCGAATTAAAATAAGTTGAAAATAAAGTAACGTAGTTTACGAAAGAAATAGTAATGTATGGCCACCTCGAGTCTGCTCGGCTCCAAAACCCACTATCTAGTGATTACCTGCAAAATTCAACAGAGGGGTAAGTCACCGAGACTCAATGTGTAAATCCCCGTAAAACGCAAAATGGTCTTGAACCCACGAGGTATAACATGTTTATCATGTATGCAATGCAGCCTAACCCAACCTAGTACTGCCATCCTCTAGGTCACCTGTATCATCCAAATACCCGTGGCATCCTGCCATTATGGTTCTTGACCACCGTGGTCCCAGACCACCGTGACGATCTCTTATAAGTTTATATATACGTGAGGCCAACCCACTGTGGTCTTAGACCACAGAGACAAGTCATTGATATAAGTTTATATGGTTTCAAACCACCGTGGTTCTTAGACCATCGTGACAAAGTCACTGATTCACACTTCCCCTTTCATTCAATCCCAAGCCCATACTCATTTCATCATACCAAAAATGAATGCAAACATACTCTCAATGTGTAACAAATATTTATTTCAAACATGCTCTCAATGTGTAACAAATATTTATTTCATACATGCATGTAATTGAAAGTATCATCATAGCAGAATTTACCCGGTACCTCCAACCTTACCCACGAGGGTATCTCGACTATTCAAACAGTCATTTCAGCTTTTAGCCAACACAGTTAATAACACAAACAATAAAGAGTGTGTGAGTAATACACACCTGATAATGCGTAACACTAAGCTTTCTACGTCGACGCTTTCACTAGCAAGGACAATGGCAATTTTCCTATCGCAGGCAGATGCTGGCTCTCTACCACAACCCGGTGAATAATCTCGAATCGCAGACACAACACGCGTTTTAAAATTTGGAAAGGAGGCTATGGGTACACTCCCCTCCTCAGCTTGACCGTTTCTTGTATCCATGAAATAGACTTGATTAGAGGTAGTGAAAACGTCGATTGACTATCAAACAAATTGATTAAAGCAGAATACAACCAATAAAGGATATAACAATCAAGAACTGAAAAGAAGTGACTCTTACCTTGGTTAATGATGAACCACACAGCAACTGGTTTGGCCTTGAATTAAAGATGAGTTGTGAGAGAACCAAAAGTTCAGCCTAGCAAAAAAAGTTGCTCCTTGAGTAATTGGCTAAAAGAAACTTAGAGAAGAAAAGTATCGCACGAGATTACCTTGCGTTGATGATGATGAAAAACCAAGATAGATTTGGTAGAAAAGTGTAGCCCCTCACGTCTTAGGCTATACGAGCAGCATCGATTCGCATTACAAAGAACCAAAGGTTCAGTTAGTGAAGAAAGAGATAGATGATTCGATTTTTAACAAAAGAGAGAAAAGAAAATTATTACCTTCAACCACCAAGTAACAGGATGAAACTGGTTCACTTGACCAAGAGAACTATTCGGCTAAAGGGAGGAAAGGGAAAGTGTCAATGGAGATGGTGCAAGGTTTCGGCTAAAGAAGAAGATGAGTTCGAGAGATGATTCGGCTAGGAAAGAAAATGGTAGAGGAGAAGGAAAGTTTCGGCTTGGCAAGATAGGAGATGATAGGAAGGGAGGTTCGGTTATGGTGTTTAAGAGAATAGAGCAAAGGAGAAGAAAGAGATTCGGTAAGGGAGTGGCTTCAAGGAATTTCGGCCAATTCACCATATCCCTCGATTTCCTCCTACTTTCACCCCATTCATTCGTTTGAATCAGTTTGGCCAATTCAACACCACAAACACCTCATGGCCACCCTTTCAAATGGCTTGACTCATTCAACCAACAACCATGAAGAGTCCAGCCGCAAGCCACCTCCTTAGCTCCTTAAGCACAAAAAATTAAAGCTTCTGAATACTACTGACGAGACTTAAACTCCTTCCTTCCCCCTGCTACTCCCTTGTGACGCCACACCCCTGCACCTTAAGTGGCATCTTCTTGCTACTCCACCACACCTCTTCTTGTGTCATCCAACACAAAAAATTACCCTTAAGACCTGCCTCAACCAGCTCTACCCTAATGTGCCTAAAAACAAAATTTTTACTAAGGCTCTAACTTGACCCCGAACCTTCTCGGGACCCTCAAACATAACAAATTACAAACAAAACAATCCAATCACACAGAAAACATAAAAAACGCAGAACCCCAAACTCTAGGATGTTACAGTTCTACCCCCTTAAAGAAATTTCAGCCTCAAAATTTACCTAGTCAAAAGAGGTGAGGGTACTGTTGTCGCATCACATCCTCTGGCTCCCACGTGGCCTCCTTTGAACCATGATTCTTCCACAGAACCTTAACAAATGGAACCGTCTTCCTTCGCAATACCTTACATCTCAGTCTAAGATCTGAACTGGTTCCTCTTCAAAAGATAAATCAGGTCTTACTTCAATTTCCTCCACTGGCACTACGTGAGATGGATCCGAACAGTAGCGCCTTAACATCGAGACATGGAATACATCATGTATCTGCCTCAATTCTAGAGGTAACTCGAGCTGATACGCCACTGGCCACACATTTCAACACTTGATAAGGCCCGATGAACCTAGGGCTCAACTTGCCCTTCCATCCAAACCTTAAAACCTTATTAAGGCAAAACTTTTAAGAAAACCTGATCACCCACTGCAAATTCTATATCCTCACGCTTCAGGTCAGCGTAAGATTTTTGCCTGTCAGAAGCTTTCTTCAACCTAGTCCGAATCAACTTAACATTTTCCTCTATTTTCGAAACCAATTTCGGACCCAACAACTGTCGCTCACCTAACTCTGTCCAACAAGTAGGAGTACCACACTTCTGACCATACAATGCTTCATAGGGTGCCATATTAATACTGGATTGATAGCTATTGTTGTATGCGAATTCTACCAACGGTTGAAAATCCTTCCAACTACCCCCGAAGTCGATAACACAGCCTTACAACATGTCTTCTAAGATCTAGATCACCTCTCAGGCTGACCATCAGTCTATGGATGAAACGCTGTGTTGAAATCCAATCTTGTACCCAATGCTTGATGCAACACTTTCCAAAATCACAATGCAAATCTAGGGTCTCTGTATGATATGATAGACACAGGTACCCCATACAACCTCACAATCTCTGCTACATACAACTTGGCTAACTTCTGCAATGAATAATCAACCCGAACCGATATGAAGTGAGCAGACTTCGTTAACTGGTCGACAATTACCCAGACCGAATCTTTCTTCATAGGTTAAAGGGTAGCCAACTAACAAAGTCCATCGTTATCCTCTCCCACTTCCAAAGTGGAATCTTTACTGGCTGTAGAAACCCTGAAGACAATTGATGCTCCGCCTTTACCTGCTGACACGTCAGGCACCTACCCACAAACTCGGTAACCTCTTGCTTCAGACTCGGCCACCAAAACTGCTCCCGTAGATCTCGATACATCTTACTCCCACCAAGATGCATAGCATATAGGCTACTATGCGCTTCCTGCAAAATCGTCTGCCTTAACTCAGAATCCCTTGGTATACAAGCCTTTCCATGAAAGCACAATACCCCATCGCTGTTCAAACTAAAATCTTCTGCCTCATCCCCTGCCACTAACTGAAATTTAGAACTTAGCGATTCATCTAACAACTATTTTTCCTTAATCTGACTAACCTAAGAAGGCTTCACTTGAAGTTCAGCTAGCAAACTTTCATCATCATACAAACTGAGAAGAGCAAACATTGCCCTCAAGTTCGATATTACCTTATGACTCAACGCGTCTTCCACTACATTAGATTTACCTGGCTGGTACTCGATCGAGTAGTCATAATCCTTTAATAACTCAACCCACCTCCGCTGCCTTAAATTCAACTCCTTCTGGGTAAGGAGATATTTTAGGCTCTTATGATCCATGTAAATAACAGACCTTTCCCCATACAGGTAGTGTCTCCAAATCTTTAGAGCAAACACTACCGCAGCTAACTCTGGATCATGCGTAGGATAGTTCACCTCATGTGGTCTCAATTATCGAGACGCATATGCTGCCACTTTCCCCTCTTGCATCAACACACATCCTAACCCTGTGTTTGACGCATCACAGTAGACGACAAACTCCTTCCTAACCTCAGGCTAAATCAACACTGGTGCCTTAGTCAAAATCCTTTTCAACTTCTCAAAACTTTCTTGCTGCTTATCTGACCAGACAAACGGTACCCCTTTTCGTAGCAACTTGGTTAACGGTGTAGCTATTAACGAGAACCCTTTAACAAACCTTCTGTAGTACCCAGCCAAACCATGAAAACTCTAAATTTCTGCCACAGACTTGGGTAGTTTCTAGTCCAACATGGCTTTAATTTTTCGGGGATAACCCTAATTCCCTCAACAGACACAACATGTCCCAGAAAGGTAACTTTATTCAACCAGAATTCATACTTACTGAATTTGGCGTACAGTTGCTTTTCTCTCAAAATATGCAAAACCACCCGAAGATGCGATCATGCTCCTCCTCTGTCCTTGAATAAACCAAGATATCGTCTATAAACACTACGAAAAATTGATCCAGATAGGGTTGGAATACCTGGTTCATCATGTCCATAAATGCAGCTGGTGCATTCGTCAACCCAAACTGTATCATTAGGAACTCGTAGTGACCATAACGAGTTCAGAAAGCTGTCTTATGAATATCTACCTCCTTGACCTTAAGCTAATGATAGCCTGACCTCAAATCTATCTTTGAGAAGACTGAAGCGCTTCGTAGTTGATCAAACAAGTCATTAATCCTTGGCAACAAGTACTTGTTCTTGATCGTCAACTTGTTCAATTGCCTATAGTCAATGCACATCCGTATCGACCTATCCTTCTTCTTAACAAATAACACCAGTGCTTCCCAAGGTGGCACACTTGGTCGGACAAAACCCTGGTCCAACAGTTCCTGAATCTGGGCTTTAAGTTCCACCAGCTCCTTCGGTGCCATTCTATACGGAGTAATGGACACTGGCACTGTTCCCAGAAGAAGATCAATACCAAACTCTACCTTGCGATCCAGAGGTAACCCTGGAAGCTCTTTTGGAGAAACATCAGAGAATTCCTTCACTGTTCTAACATCCTTTACAGTCAACTCCTTGGCCTCCAGAGCATTGATGAAAGCCAAGAACGCTTCACACCCTTTTCGCACCATCCTTTCAGCCTTTAAAGCGGACAATATATTGGACAAGTAGTTCCTTCTTTCACCTATCACTAACACCTCATTATCCTCGGGAGTCTTTAACACCATGCGCTTAGCAGCACAATCCAAGTTCGCTTGATACTTCACCAACCAGTCCATACCTAAGATCAAACCAAACTCGCTGAACAATAGTTCCATCAAATCAGTCGAAAAAACTATCCCTTAAACTTCTAAAGGCACACTCCTAAAGAGTTTGTTCACCACTACAAATTGTCCTAAAGGGCTAAACATAATCATCTCTCTAGAAGAAATCTCAGATTCTATGCTCAGAGTTCCAGACACAGTACTAGCTACATAGGAATGCGTGGACCCAATATCAATCAATGCAGTAAAAGGCAACCCAAAAATAAAGAACATACCGGTTATGATGTCCGGTGCATCGCCTTCCTCTTAGTGTCTGGCTGCATAAACCAACCCAGACTGTCTTGCATCTGTGTTTCCAGCACCTCTGCCTAGTGCTCCACGCCCTCGGCCAAAATCGTTTCCACCCCTAGCGGGACCACGACCTCTCTGTGGTTGCTGACCACCGCTTCCAGGCTGAACATAAATCTAACCCACTGGCTGTGCTCTGTTTGGCCCTTGCGAACAATCCCTTACCCGATGATCTAGTGATCCACACCTGTAACATCTGTTACTTCTTGCCCAGCACTTCTCTGAGTGAAACTTCCCACACGTAACACATTGTTGAGGCTGACCAACAACAACAGGCCTTGCAACTCAACTTGGCTCATCGAACCTAGGCCTCTTTTAGAAATTCCCCGTAGATCCTGATGACCCAAGATTTTTTTATTCCTACCCTTGTCTCTATCTTGATTCTGTCTTTTAGATCGCTTTACCTCTTTGGCTATCTTAGCCTTCTAAACCAATACGGTAAACTCCCTTTCCCATTGCGGAGTAATCAGTACTCGTAACTCATCCTTAAGACCATCTTCAAATCGGACACACTGCTCGTGATCTGTTGCAACAATACCCTGAGCATAACGACTTAGATGTAGGAATTTTGCCTCATACTCGGCCACTGACTTATTCCCCTGGACCAAGTTTAGGAATGCCTTTCTCTAGTATCCATATAGCTCAACCCAATATATTTCCCCTGTGACGCAGACTTGAAGAAATCCCAGGTAATACGATCAGCCACTATACCATCCCTTGCCGTGAGCCACCACTGATATGCCTCATCTCGGAGGAGAGACACCACTCCTTTCAATTTCTCTTCCATGGTGTAGTCAAGATCATCCATGATGCACTCAACCTCTTCTAGCCAGTACTCAGCTATGTTAGGAGCCACACCGAAAATGCCCCTAAACATTTCAGCCCCATTGGCTCGGAGTCGTTCAGACACAGATTTTTGAGCCACTGATCCCATGCTCGCTTTAGCAACTCTCTCCAAGACACGCAGTATAGCCTGAGATATAGCATCGTCTCCACCGGTTTGGTCCTGAAATTTTACTTTCGCAACTGGCGGTGTTGGCACTTCACCTTCCAACCCATGCCCTGATTCTGAAGGTTCAGACCCAACACCCCGGCCTCTACCACGGCCGCGCATGCCACGTCCATGTCCTCTAGCCCTCATAACTACCAATGCGACTTAATCTGATTAAAAGTTTTATGAATTAGTATTTTTCTTCCACTGTTTATTACGGAGCAGTCTTATGAAAAATAGTATTAAAAGTAGTTCTCGTAAATACATATACACCTATAGGTTTCAGTCTCTAAAGTTGAATTTACTAGCAATCATAGCATAATCCAACTACTTCATATAAAACAACCAATGGTTACAAGACTTACCGTGCAGATTTGGTGCTGGAGATTCGGGTACCATGCTTCCAGAGAAATGTATTTTTCTAAACCATTTTCTAAACTAACTTTTGAAAACATTTTTGGACCTCATACCCACAGTCGAGTTTTTGAAACTGGCTCTGATACCATAATTGTAACACCCCAAACCCGATCAATACGTTACGACTAAATCTAGTTTGTTACAGGAAAGGTAGTTTTGAAAACTATTTGTTTATGTTTTTAATTTTAGATAAACCCCATAATTGATATTTATCGATGTATAACATCAACATTAAATCCAAACCAAATTTAAGTTAAAGCGGCCTTATTACATAATAAAATCCTAAATTAAAATAAGTTCAAAATAAAGTAACATAGTTTATGAAAGAAATAGTAACACATGGCCACCTCGAGTCTGCCCGGCTCCAAACCCCGCAATCTAGTGATTACCTGTAAAATTTTGTAGAGGGGTGAGTCACCGAGACTTAGTGTGTAAATCCTCGTATAACGTAAACTGGTCTTGAACCCACAAGGTATAGCATGTTTATCATGAATGCAATGCAGCCCAACCCAACCTAGTACTTCCATCCTCTAAGTCACATGTATCATCCAAACATCCGTGGCATCTTACCACTGTGGTCCCAGACCACTCGTGACAAAGTCACTGATTCACACTTCCCCTTTCATTCAATCCCAAGCCCATGCTCATTTCATCATACCAAAAATGAATGCAAACATACTCTCAATGTGTAACAGATATTTATTTCATACATGCAAATAATCGAAGGTATCATCATAATAGAACTTACCTGGTACCTCCAACCTTACCCATGAGGGTATCTCGACTATTCAAACAGTCGTTTTGACTTTCAGCCAACATAGTTAATAACACAAACAATAAATAAGTATGTGATTAATACACACCTGATAACGCGTAACACTAAGCTTTCTACGTCAACGCTTTCACTAGCAGGGACAACGGTAATTTGCCTATCCCAAGTAGACGTCGGCTCTCTACCACAACCCGGTGGATAATCCCAAACTGTCGACACAGCACGCCTTTTAAACTTTGGAAAGGAGGCTATGGGTACACTCCCCTCCTCAGCTTGATTGTTTCTTGTATCCATGAAATAGACTTGATCAGAGGTAGAGAAAACGTCGATTGACTATCAAACGAATTGATTAAAGCATACTACAACCAATAAGGGATATAACAACCAAGAATAGAAAATAAGTGACTCCTACCTTGGTAAATATGAACCATACAGCAATTGGTTCAGCCTTGAATCAAAGATGAGTTGCGAGAGAACCAAAAGTTCGGCCTAGCAACAAAAGTTACTACTTGAGTAATCAGCTAAAAGATACTTAGAGGAGAAAAGTATCGCATGAGATTACCTTGCATTGATGATGATGAAAAACCAATATAGATTTGGTAGAAAAGAGTATCCCCTCACGTCTTAGGCTATACGAGCAGCATCGATTCACATGACAAAGAACCAGAGGTTCGGTTAGTGAAGAAAGAGATAGAAGATTCAATTTTTAAAAAAAGAGAGAAAAGAGAATCATTACCTTCAACCACAAAGTAACAGGATGAAATCAGTTCACTTGACCAAGAGAGCTATTCGGCTAAAGAGAGGAAGGAAAAGTGTTAGTGGAGACGGTGTAAGGTTTCAGCTAAAGAAGAAGATGAGTTCGAGAGATGATTCGGCTAGGAAAGAAAATGGTAAAGGAGAAAGAAAGTTTTAGCTTGCAAGAGAGGAGATGATAGGAAGGGAGGCTCAGTTATGGTGTTTAAGAGAATAGAGAAAAGGAGAAGAAAGAGATTCAGCAAGGGGGTGGCTTCAAAGGATTTTGACTTGTGAAGTAGATAGCAAAAGAAAATGAGCTAGAATGTGAAGGGTGGAAGCTGAAGAGAGATTCGGCCAAGGATGCTTTGGTAACCTTGAAGAAAAAAAGTACACGAATGGGGAGGTTTGTAATCAAGAGAAAAAGATGAGAAATAAGTTGAGAAAATAAAAAGAAAAAGGGAAGAACCCTTAGATATACTTAGGGAATTTCGGCACACAAAAGTCACTTACCAAGTTGGCAATTCGGCACACACACTACTCCAAGCTCTCGATTTTGTCAACACACATCAAATGCCATCAACCCCTAGCCCCAACAACATACATAGCTAAAATTTCCCCTCCCCACACTCCAACATTCGACCAACACTACCCACCTTTACCATATCCCCCGATTTCCTCCTACTTTCACCCCCTTTCATTCGTTTGAATTAGTTTGACCAATTCAACACGACAAACACCTTATGGCCACCCATTCAAATGGCTTGACTCATTCAGCCAACAACCATGAAGAGTCCAGCCGCAAGCCACCTCCTTAGCTCCCTAAGCACAAAAAATTAAAGCTTTTGAATGCTACTGATAAGACTCGGACTCCTTCCCCTTGCTGCTCCCTTGTGACGCCACACCCCTGCACCTTAAGTGGCGTCTTCTTGCCACTCCACCACACCTCTTCCTGTGTCAACCAACGTAAGAAATTACCCTTAAGACCTGCCTCAACCAGCTCTCCCTTAAAGTGCCTAAAAACAAAATTTTAACTGAGGCTCTAAGTTAACCCTAAACCTTACTAGGACCCCCAAACATGCCAAATTACAAACAAAACAAGCCAATCACACAGAAAACATAAAAATATAGAACCCCAAATTCCAGGATGTTACAAAGTTACCGAACGGATAGGACTGGTAGCTTATCGGTTAGCTTTGCCACCAGAGCTAGAAAAGATTCATGACATTTTTCACGTATCCATTTTATGCCGATACCGATCAGACCCTTCGCATATCATGGAACCAATAGAGGTAGAGATACAACCATATTTAACGTATGGTGAAGAACCAGTTAGAATTTTAGCTCCTAAAGCCAAGCAATTACGAAACAAAAGCATAGCCCTGGTGAAAGTCCTATGGCAAAGGCACGGTGTAGAAGAGGCTACATGGGAGCTTGAGGAATCGATGAGAAACCAATACACCAATCTTTTCACCGGTAAGATTTTTGGGGACGAAAATTCTTAAGGGGGAGAATTGTAATAGCCCGATTTAGGGGCTAGTCAGAATAGTGATCTTAGGATCACTAATCTAAGATTAGAGAAATTTATTTTCATGTTATATTATGAGTTAGAACATGATAGAATATGTACATGAGAATTTTGGTACTTTAATTTTGGCAATTTCGTGTTTATTCGCGAAAAAAGACTAAATCACATAAAGTGCGAAAGTTCCATTCTGTAAGATAAAGGTGTTAAATAGCCATAGATTGTTAATTTTAGGTCTTTAAAAGGCAATTTAGCCATTTTTAAAGGCTTGGTCGGCCATAGACTTCATAGGGGACAAGAATTGACCAAATTGGTCAAAGTTGGTAGTGTATGGTGGACTAAATTGCTAGTTTAATATTAGAATAAAGAAAAGATGATATCCATGTTCTTGCTCATCCTTATCCATCGAAAATAGAAAGAAAATAGGGGTTTTTGAGTTCTCAAAATTTCAGCAAGCTCTCATCCATTCAAGTAAGTGTTTTAGTGACCTTTTCTTGAAAAAATAGTTGTACTTTTGAGACCCCCAAAGCTTAAGTTTTCAAATGAGGGGACTATTGTGAGCTATTGTGAAAATTTTAGAGTTCTACCATGAGAGCTACCTTAGTTATTTTCTGCATATTTATGATGAAATTGTGTCATAGTTGGTAGATGAACAACTTTTGTGAAAGGTGTTGTCTTGGAAACAACTAATTGGACCTTGATAAAAAGGTTATAAAGTTTGTGATTAATATGTGAAATGTTCATTTTTGATGATAGATTTAAGAGCATTAAATATTCACCTAGGCTTGTTAAAGGTAGAAGTGTGATTAGAATTTATTTCCGAGCCTAGGGGTAAAATGGTCATTTTGGCAAAGTTTAGGGGCAAAATAGAATTTTTTTCTAAACGTGATTTTTGAAATGCTTTTATTAATGTAGTGATTAAAATGAACTAATTTGCTATTATAGAGCAAGAGGAGTCGAGAATCTGCCTCGATCGGGAAAAGAATAAAGTCTTGGACTGTACCGAAGAACTAGCTCATTTTGAAAGCGAGGTAAGTTTGTATGTGATTTAAGCAACATTTATATTGGCATGTTGAGAAATGCTTGGCATCATATTAATGCATGATACACTACTAAATTGAGTAGTTAATGTGAATGAGATGTTAAAGCCCTAATGGGCCATATTGATTATAGAAATGCTATCATTGAGATATGAAGTAGATAAGGTCCCGTATAAGACCATGTCCAGGACATGGCCTCGGCACCGAGTTGAGATCCCGTATAAGACCATATCTGGGATGTGGCTTTAAAAATGAACATGAAAATCGTATAAGATCATTCTGGGATGTGGCATCGATACATGGTAAGAAATTTCATATAGGACCATATCCGGGATATGGCATTGGCATCTAGAGGTGACTCTATGTAAGACCACCTTGAGGATGTGGCACTGGCTTTATACTTACAGTAACGACGATAAACACACGTCTTTGACTACCCTTGTGAATAGTGGGTTAAGTACATGAATATAGAAGTAGAAATGTGAATGATTTTTAAGTCATGTGAATGAATGAATACAAGTACACGTGAATGAGTCACAAAGAATCGACTTTGATATGTGGCACGGTATGTCTAGATAAGGGCAATTGTAAGTAATTATTATCAAGAAGCATTGACTAGCATACGGTTAGCTAAAATCGTCGATGAAATATTTTATGAACTTATTATTGCTTTTTATTTCCATGCAAACTTACTAAGGTTTACGCTTACCCCTTTTTCATTGCCCTTCTTTCTTGTAGTGTTGCCAAGGTAACTCGAGGATCATGATCGTAGGAGTTCAGAAATCACACTATCGACAACACTTTGGTATAACAATTTTAGACTTACTTTGAGCATAGCAAGTATAGCGCTCAATTATTTTTGTTAAGTTGTAATTGTTAGTTAAAGTGTTGACTATGTAAGTTAGTAAAAGTCATTTTGTAAATAGCCTTATGAGTTAGGCAAATACTTAGCAAATTCCTTTGTTAAATGAAGATGGAATTCATGAAGTGTATGTCTCTTTAATTATCTTGTATGTTGGAATGAGTTCTTAAACTTGCTTATGGAATAAGAATTGTATTGTTTTGAGTGGAAATATGCATGTGTGCATTCTAGGGTGGTAATGGCTTGGTATATAGCCTGCTAATTGACCACATAAATAGGCACGCGGGCGTGGGTCTAGACCGTGTGGGAGGTACGGCTAGCACATGGGCGTGCACCCAGGCCATGTGAAGCCTGTACCTTGCACTTGGGATATAAATTACCATACGACTGGGGTACACGGGCATGTGTATAGGCCGTGTGGATAAGTCAGAATGCTAAGGTTTTACACATGGGCCAGGACCACGGACGTGCCATGGCCTTCTGAATGTAGTCAGTGTTAACCACGGGTGGAAGACACGGGCATGCCTTAGGGGCACATGGGCATGTCCCTAGGCCTACACGGGCGTGTGGCCTCTATTTTGTCAAAAAGTTTCTCAAACTTGTGAAAGCTCCCGGAAAGATTCTGATACTTTTCGGGTGTATGTTTAGGCCTCCTAGGCCAAATATGTGCAGGAGATAGAGTTAAACAAAATTTTATAACCCTATTCAAAATGTTTAAGCAAGGTTAGCTATGTAATGCCTCCAACCCTATTCCAGCTCGAATACGGGCAAGGGGTGTTACATTCATCATTAATGAAATACCATCGTAATTACACAACTCGCTCCAAGCAAAATTTTCACACTTACTCATGTTACAAATGTTTCTATCATTCATAATTTCGAACAATGATTTTACTTACTCAAACTCCATATTAATATCTATTCAGGTACTCAACATTTAACCCCAATTTCTCTTACCATCTATTATCAAATTAGAGGACGCCTTACGGGTCTGAGTACGTCATTTACTGAATTGCCATAGTCCAACTATGGTCTTACTCATATCACAATATCATAACTCAATTATAATCTTACATGTCATCAAGATGTCATAGTCTCGTTATGGTCTTACACAAAATCACTATTCGATGCCGATGCCATGTCCCAGATATGGTCTTACACAGAATCACTATTTGATGCTGATGCCATATCCCAGATATGGTCTTACACGGGATCATGTATCGATGCCAATGTTATGTCCCAAACATGGTCTTAAATGGGATCACATGTACAGCCATGGTCCAACCATGGTCTTATCCATCATTTCTTCCTTGAGGGACCATACTCATCTCTTGCGTTCTACTTAATTTGACTTCCTGGCTCAAATTCTACACTATTATAATATTTGTTGCTTCATAATAGAGTCATAAAACAAAACATTATATATCCTCTTATTTAACAGCCAAACATGAGATTCAACTATGTAGACATACTGATTGTACATTATTCAAACAAGAGTACATACATGCATATCCCTTTCATTGGGTAAGTTCACTCATCATATTCACTTAATCAAAGATGTTAAGCATATAACATCGTATGCCTGTCGAACTAACATGGATGAGCTTATCACCATATAACTTTCATTTCGTATCTTATCACACACATGTCATGAACTTTTATTCATATCTTTCTGAATTTCATCACATCATTGGCACATTCCAATTATCTCATTCTCATTTTCAACATTATTGAAAATAGCTCGATTGGGAATCATCTCTGTCTTAACAAAACAATTTCGTTAGAGCCGGGAGATATCACACTATCGTGTGTAGTATATGGCATGTATAACTAAACTCTCGTACGTTAGGTTAGTCTGAGAATCGACTAAACCATAGCTCTAATACCATTAAATGTAACACCCCTTACCCATATTCAACGTCGGAACCGGGTACGAGGCGTTACCGGACTTAACTTGCTTGAACATACAACTTTGGGCTATAAAATTTTGTTCCCATTTAAAAACTTCCCATTCATATTCATAACATCGTTCACCTGTACTTGCATCTATTCCCACAAAGCAACATGTAATTTCAATTATTTAAATTTCTTGATAACTCATCAGAATAATAATAAATACTCGATGGTTTCGCACACAGCCCACCATTTAATAATTAATAAGGTGGTATCGCACACAGCCCACTATTAATACTAAACACGATGGTATCATACATAGCCCATTGGTAACAAATAATAAGGTAGTATCGCACACAGCCTACCAATGATAGTAATTATGATGGTAACGCACACAGTCTATCGTAAACAAATATTAATGTGGTATCGCACACAGCCCACCATTTATCACACATTTACAAATATTTATCCACATTTATTTTCCTATTTTGAATTTTCAATCAGGAATTTCCTCATACTCTATCATTTTTACATAGATTTCTACAATAATCATTTGCATTCATGCAATGCATTAATAAATATAACATATGCAATTTGGATGCATCGTTTACACATAAACTCACCATGGATTCTTCATATACCGAATTCACCACAATTGAGTTCTGGGCACATACTTGTACCTCTCATGGCATAACCACATACTTTCTTATTTTCAAAATACTTGTTGAATCACTCAAATACTAAAGGATGCTCTTAAGTCTCATACATATAGTATCATATCAACATCATATCCCCAATAGGGCCTTACATGAAATATCATATCGATGCCATGTCTCTGACATGGTCTTATACAAAATCTCACACCGAGGCCATATTCTAAATATGGTCTTACACGGGCCTTAATTATCTTAGTATCGTGATATTTGCATTCCATCCATTCTTAACTTCAATTGAAAATTTTCATTTCTTGACATCTCGTAAAAAACGTATTTAATATATTCGTAGAGAAAATATACAATTCATACAACATCGAAATAATAAATACTTCACTTAAAGTTGCATTATTAGCACACAAACTTACCTCGATACAAAAAGGGTAAAAAGGGACCTAATTGTCCATATTTCTATTTTCTCCATTCTAGGTCCAAATTCCATTTGCTTTGATTTGCAAGGAGGAAAGCTTGGCTAAAATTTTGAGTTCTCATCCTCCATTTTGGATGCTCATTTTCGATGGAGAGGATGGAGAAAAAATTTGATATTTTCTTTTCTTTATTTTATGATAAAAAAATTTTTATCACCAAATTTCACCTAACCAAATGACAAAGTCTATTCATTGTCCCCTATGGCCGACCATCACTCCCCCATGGCCTATTTACACTTTAAGGGCCTCCAATTAATAATCTATGGCTATTTGGCACCTCTAGCAAATAAAATAGAACTTTCACACTTTATATAATTTAGTCCTTTTACGAGATTAACCATGAAATTGCTAAAATTAAGGTACCAAAATTTTCATGCACCCTTACAATCATGCTATAACCAATGAAATAAAATTAAAATAATTTTCTCTGACCCCGAATTAGTGGTCTCGAGGCCACTATTTCGACTAGCCCCTAAATAGGCTGTTGCACTAAATGTTTACCTCTATCGTAAGACATGAGTAAATTCTTTTAGTTCTGTAATATGTAAGACAAAGATATGGCATCGATATGTTCTGTGTTAAGAAGGAATAAGTTTCAAGGGTTTCAGTGAAAACAGATGTGCATCTATATGTTATGATTGGTATCATTCATTATGATCTGCAAGTATGAGAAGTGAGTGGTATTGTATATTATTCTAAAATTATTCTGAATCTGAGTTAATGTTACCTTGAACTTTTGGATTCTTATATAGCAAGATGTGAAGTGCATTTGAATGGTCTATGCAATGATTTATCAATATGAATGTATGGTACTGAATCGCGGATTGTCTAAGTGTGAATTGATGGTAATTTATTCTGCGTAAGTATTCACCAAACATATATGAATATCCACCCATGATAAATATCAATGAACAAATGTTAGAAATAAGAGTACGGTTAAGAAATTATTATGGGACAAGAGATTTATGAAACGATTAGAAAGATTCCTCACTTGAATAGATATGAAAAATTAAGTATAAAAGGGTATGATAATGAACGTATACAAGAGTGATAAGACTGTATAGTATCAGCTGAAGTAATTAATGTAGAGTAATAGTTTACTCATAGCAATTCCTATAATATTACAAAGCATCCAACAAGGTATGATTAATGAGCTCACTAAGTACTCTTGTACTTACAACATTTGTTATTTCTTTTCAGGTAATTGAGAAGAGACTTCACCTGGAGGGGCAACATTAGGATTGAGCCAAGTTGGTGGCGAAGTGGGCTATTATGCATATAGTGGAATAGTGGCATAGTATAGAAATATGCCCTTTTGAGTATGTTTTTAATAAACATCTATTTTGTAAGGATTTGTATCAAGATTTATGTATGAGACTATTGTAAGATACTTCCATTGTTTAATATAAAAAGTTTTTCAATTGAAATGTCATAGAACATGTTCTAAATAAGTAAGAAATTGTAAACTGTTTTTGTTAAATGATTAAGTTTTGTTTGGTAAAACCTTAAATCTAGACTCCATGAATCAGGTCGGTTGGAGAGCATTACAACTGTGATCACTATCAATTTGCGTGAGCACTATAGATCCATATATCGATTTCCCATAATTCACTGTGGCAAATTAGGTCCTTTTCGACACTTAAGAGACTTGTTTTTTTAGCAATTAAGTAATGCTTTTGTTAAGTTTGCATTGCGAGTATCTAGTTAGTAAATTAAGTAATTAGGAGTGTTTTACGGCCTTTTAGACTGATTCAGGCCTAAAAGAGGACTAACATGTTGGTTGAGTGTGTAGGACATCAATTTAGGCCAAAGAGTCAACAGACTACTTTTTATTTGCAATACGCTGCTTGGTTGTCACAACACAACTTCTAGAATACCTTAGGAGCATACTGCCAACTGTGTCACACCACATCACCAAGGGAATGTCATGAGGCAACCCTAAATGAGCACTAAAGAAGCATATTGTTGTCAGTGTCGTGTCACAGGCATAAAGGTGTCGTGACATAGCTACGACGAGGCCACTAAATATAGCGAGTGTGTTTTCATCCACATAACTCCAATTAATGATATTTAGTCACTTGTATTTCGTCTAAATGAGTCATCTAACATGTCTCCTATAACTAAGACTATTCATAACTCAAAAAGGGACTTGTTCCCTTCAATTTAGTTATTCAATTCTTAGATTAGGGTTTTTATTTCTTTCAAGTATTTTTCAATTTTCATTTAGTTGTTTGTTTTCTTAATTCGACTTGTGAATTGTTCAAATATTTCTACAGAATTTTAGTTCTAGACTTCATCAATATCCAGAATCTCTTTTCCTTTCTCTCTATTTTGTCTGATGATATTCTATTGATGTTTCAATTTAATCTTGAGATTATGTTAATTAGATTCACGAGTAACTAAAATCCAACAGAGATTAACAAGTGAATGTAGGAGTAGTTAATAACTATTTAGTGTTTCTTATCAGATCAGTTGGTTCAGCTTGAGAGAAATTAAACCCTAGGCCTGAAAATTCTAAGAAGACAATTAGGTAGATGAGGTCGAGAGAATAACCTTTCAAGTACCACTTAGCCTATTTCGATCTAACCTATGAGATCGAGAGATAAGTATTTCTTGTTGACTAGTTAAGTTAGTTAGAGGCCAATAGCTAATAACTACTTTAACTACTAGCTTGAATAGAACCCTAAGTTAGAGGTTAGCTATGAACACTGAACCTCCTTTGGATATGATCCTCGGAATACATCCGTGTTTCGTTGTAACTTCTATATTACAACTTGACTCGTATACTTGCAGACATCGCCTAAATTTAACATCTATGGGTCAAGTTAAATAATCACCTAAAACTCACCGTTATTGTAGCTCAGAGTTCCAAATCTGATCATCCTTCCCGGACAACAGCAACGATTTCCATAAAAAACATAGGATTACCATAACCCTATATACAGACAGTTTACTAATATATCAATTACATGTAACCCCATACAGAGCCTCCTATTCACTCCCTACTATATTTATTTCTTTTAACAGCCTTCTTATTTTGAAATTATAACTTGTAGAGCTACTAGACTTACTAGGAGGTTGAAACATCCACCGATTACCTAAAAAACCTTAGCTTCCGGTTTAACGAATAAGAAAATAATATTTAGGTTTAAGAAGAAGAACTAGAGTGTGGAACAAATGGAAGAAAAATCATCTAAATGTTTCTTTCTTACCATATATATACTTATTTCCTTTTAGTGAATCTTTACAAGTGTCGAATGTATACAAAAATTGACCTTTAAATGCCTTACAAGAATTGGGAGAAATATAAAAGAGAATCCAGTATAGATGTTGTTTAACCAGTCAATCCATTCAGTTGACTCTCAACAAATCACATTATAGAACCGACATTGCACATCGTTTAAATAAACCAAGCGTACCACACCTTTGGCAGTAACTCTCATAAGGCATGCTCTTAAAGACAATCTAATCTCCCAATTTTTCCATATGCTTGATATACACATCATGCTTAGTAAAAATTCTAAGGCATACTTTTTGATTGGCTACTCTTTCTCCAATTACGAAACATCTCGAGGTGAAAACTGTTGGAAAAAATTAGGTTTGAAAATGATTTTCTTGCACAACGAAAACTTAAAAATTTGAAAACTAACCCGGTTTGTGATATTTATATCAATAAACCTTAGAATGAAATCATACCTGTGTTTTCAGATAAATGGATCTTTAATATATTTCGACTTTCAACCAAATGATCTTCTCCACTATTCTCGTACCCTGTACTAATTTGAGTGCAAGCTCGAATCAATTGAATCAAAACAAAAATTAGAAAAAGTTTTCCTTTTGGGTTGAAAATGAAAATTCTCTCTTATTTAATAGAAACCAATAAAATTTTTATTTAGGAAAATATATTTAAAAGTTGAGAATAAACTCTCTATTTTTTGGAAGAATAACAATCTCTCATAAGTTGTGTTAATAGTTCTATTGGTGACATCTATTTATAGGAAGAAGCTAGAATCTTTCTAGAGTTGTAGAGGTTTATTTTAAATAGAAAAACAATATCCATCTTAAAATAGGAGAGGGGTGAATGGCCCACCCTTGTATTTATATTAGGGTTGCTGCCCCCTTCATGTTATGTCAGGGTTTTGGGCCCCCTCACATCAGGTCTAATTACAAGTACTTCCTGGGCATTTTTGATCCATTGCCTTTGTAATATGATCTAACTTGATTTAGTTTTTCTATTTCCTAAAGTAAAATTTAACATTTACATATTAAATAATTTTCTCATCCAAATTTTACCCTAGTAAAATTTTGACCATTTTACCCTGATCAAAGTTTGAGAAAATTCGTTCAATATGTCACAACTTAACATGTTCACTATGACCGAATTGTTTATTTTCATTTTTGGGCTTCAAACCAGTCTAAAAACATAAGCTCATTATTCCATCATTTTTTAAGAAATCCTATATATGATTGCAAATTTCCATTTCCATTTTCATTTTTATTTCCAAATGATTCCATTTATCCATTTCGAAGAAAACCATAATCATTCCTGAATGTTTCCCATTTCTCTTTTCCTTTTCATTCCATTCATTTCTATTCAAACACGTAATTTATTTTTGGTTTCAGCGAGCTAGCAGAGGGACCGATTGAACATATGTAGTTAGGCCCCAAATGATCTATAATTAAGTTCTGACTTTTCACCTATTAATTATAAACTCATTTAGTCATGAAGTCATTCCACTATAGTATCGTGACTGAGCTTTCCCCAACGACATACCATTACAAAACAACTACTTAGTACTCATCCAATGACCTTGTCATAAGTGTGTTTCCCTCATAAGATATCCTTGATCTCTTTGGGATGGTACCCGTTCTCCCAATATGATCCGATTTATTCTCATGGTAACCATTACATCTTCCTTCATGAAAATTCAATGACTATCAAATAGTGATCAAGTCATCCATCACAAAGACGAACAACCTATGGCCACGTTTACTTTTCATCAATCATGTAATGCCAAAAAGAAGATATAATTTACCCATGTTTTTGACTATGAATTCCATTTTTGTAAATGAAGCTACATACTATAGAAGTCGTACACCCAACGCGCTAGCTTTCGGTTCCTTATCTATTTCAACTCAAACTTTTACTTACATATATCAAAGTGTACGAGTCATGCAAACATAGTCCGCCATCCACTAAAGATTTAGGTATGCCACACGATGAATGTTACAAGTGAAAAAAATCCAAAAAAGGATTCAAGATCTATTCTACTTGGGTCCTATTTGATGTATTGTCAATCCAATTTAGTCACACCTATGTCTCTATCTTCCGGGAGTCATCCGCTCCATTGCCCAAGATAAGGCATCTCCCCAATTGGACTTAATAGACGACATATTAGTCTTTCAATCGGGTTTCTCATTTCTGATAAGACTAGGGCATGTTTAGGTTCATCTAAAAATATAAGGTATGTTTTCATATTACGATCTAACCACGTAATACCACTTAGTATTAGTTAAACATTAGACAACCAATGAGCAACCAATGAGGAAGTAATGAACAATTACTCTTCACTCACCCAGTCAACTAGATATTTTCCCTTGTTCTACTAGATGTTTGATACGTGTATTAATCCAAGTGATAACCAATTAGGTGCACGACAGCTGTACGAAAAAACATATGAGACTCGCGCTTGGGTCTTAGCTCGTCCCTTATCCTTAGCCTTTTCATTTGAGCGTATCTAAAGGCATAACAATTTACTTGAGTCCACTATGTGCTTTACTGGGTGTCCTTTCCTAACGACATCTCACATCAAATTTCATTATATACTAAAACGTCATGAGTCTTAATGGGCTGAACAATGCTTTATTTACTTATAGACTTCAGAGTTCACCATATGCTAGGCCTTATGCTTAAGCTAGAGGAGCTTTCCTATCTTTATTTGGTTTTGCACTTTTGAGGAGAGAGATAAGATATCATTCTTAGCTTATACACTTTTCCTTGAACCTAGACTTTATTGGGACTCAACAAACGTCACATTAGTCATTTGGTGGTCTTATCAAAATATTACAAACTCCATGAAAATTAATCAAGTGTTTCCATGTAATCAAATACTCTCTATTTCTTATAACATATTTCACCCAAGCTATGCATGCCAACCAGAGGCTCCTATGGCGAATCCTTCCTTAGTAGACATACTACGTGTTTACCCTAATGTCTACCAACATTAAGGCGTCACAGGCGCACAACATTCACGTCTAACTTATCTTATCCGACACATTCTTTGAGCAATATTTGGATACGAAGATTTTGTCGAGCGGGATGTTACATAAAATGTCGACTCATAGTCTTAAGCTTGGAAGGGTTCATCATCATCATCTCAAAAGTCTTCGTCGTTGTCATCATCATCGTCGTCGTCATTGTCATTGTCATCCTCTTCGCCCCATTGGTATTTTCAGATTATGGGAAGGGTGCATACTTGTTGGGTGGTGGATTTGGTAGTCGAGCACCAAATCAGTGTGCATAGCCGACGCCCAACGGGGTAATCTCTTGCATCCATCGAATCAACCACTCCATATTTAACAAATCTGTCAATCTCGTCAACAGGGGTGTAACAGACCGAATTTGACCCTAATCAGAACGGTGGTTTCGGGACCATGAATCTGAGTCTGAGAAATATTTTAATATTATATTTTGTGTCTAATATGTGTGAATTAATGTGTGTGAAAATTTCGTAGAAAAATTTAATCATTTAAGTGCCTAATTGGAGAAAAAAAGACTTAATCGCGTAAAGCGTAAAAGTTTCAATCCATAGTAAAATGTGCCAAATTGATAGTGGTTTCTTGATTTGAAGCATTGAAAGTGCAATTAGTCGATCCTTGATATTAGTGGACGGTTAAAGTTCACTTTTGCCATTATGTTACGTTAATGGATGTTATAATAATAAGGTTAAATTAGTAAATGGCCAAATATCATAATATATGTAAAATAAAACATAAAATAAAGCTTCTTGCTTCATTTTGCATGACCGAAATAAGAAAAAACAAAGTAAAAGAGAGTTAGTACATTCGGCCATTCATTCAAGCTTCAATTAGGTATGGATTCTAGCTCGATTTTTGTTAATTTTACGTTTTGAGATCGTTGCTTGAACCGTAGCCGACCCATGTTGTAATTTTAAATCGAGCATGTCTAAGGTTGACCATTAACATTGTTATATGATAATTGATGTTTGATGAATTTAATTTGAAGATAGGATTAAGATTGATAAGTTTTGTATTGAAGTTTTAGTGAAAATTGAGTAAATAGGAATAATTTGTAAAAATAAAAATTTGAGAGGGCTTAAATGCAAAATAAATGAAAGAAATGGACTTATATAGTCCTTATACATATTCGGCCCTTGAGTGTTGTATTGAAATAATGTGTATTTTGTGTTTTGTGCAATTAGAACTAAAGTGTAAAAATGTGAAACACTTGGGGTAAAAGGGTAATTTACCCATTAATGTGATTTGGGACTAAATTGAATTGAAATATACTTGAATGATCTGAATTTAATGTGTTTTAGATCAAGAGCAAAGAAAAGCGGAATTGGATCGGGGAAAGACAAAGGTTCTCGAATAGCGATTTACGATCTATCGACAACCGAGGTAAGTCCTTAAGCAAATATTTGTTAAAGATTTATTTACAACTATGATGAATGATGAAACTTGAATATTTAAAGTATAATTATAGACAATAGCCGAATGTAGAAGTATGGTATTGAATTGAATTTACTTTGTAAAATGATAAGTGTATAAATATGTTTTGGTTGGTATGTGAAGGTAATATGATCTATATGAGTTGTTTGCATTGTTGATGTTATGAAATGAGTGCTGAATTGATGATCATATCTATATCGGGCTTTAAGCCTAGCAGGCTTCGTGTCGGTGCTATTTATCGGGCTAAATGCCTAGCAGGCCTTGTACCAGTGATGTAATTCGGGCTATGAGCCTAGCAGGCCTTGTGCCGGTGATGTATATCAGGCTTATTGCCTAGCAGGCTTAATGCCGGTGATCAAGTTTAGACCTCGGGTCTAGCAGGCTTAATGCCGGTAATGTATTATAAATTCTTTACAAGGTGGAATGAAAATACTTGAATAAACAAAATGCTCGATTAAAAATAAAGGTTTATAGATGCAAGGAACAAGGTAAGTGATTATCTTTCCTTTCAAATTACATAAGTGATAGAATGGTTAAAGTTTTTGATAATGAGTCTTTATGATATGTGCATTTGAATTACTCATTAATAAGTGTGATATGTATCTTGAATATAAGTTTGGTGATATCTTTGAGTTTGGTCAAAGATAAAAATGTCAAAGGTGAAAGTTATCGAAAATACATATACGTATATATATGATTAATCGTATATAATTGTGATATATGTTATACTTGTTGATAAGGTAATATGTGAATACTTAAGGCTTAAAGTCTTTGGAAGGGTTGTATACCTTCAATGAGGAATTAATAAATGATAAGTTCTGAGGCATTGTTTGACCATAATGAAATTATTATTTGTTAAATTACTTGGACTTATAGGTATATTTATATATGTGTGTGCTAAATGTTGGAATATTTGTTGTTGTTTCATAAATGCTTAAGAGTTACTAAGCTAGTGAGCTTATTTCGTGTGTGCTCTTTGTTACATTATATAGATTTTCCATCAAGCTACGGGCATCTGAGGATCATCGGAAAAGTTAACCACACTATCTCCCATTTTGGTACTTAATCTAAGTTTTAAACCGAAGGCATGTATAGGTTAGACTAAGGGTTAGATTAATGACTTTCAGCCTTGTATATATATGAATAGCCTTGCGAAAATGGATATTTCTTTTGATTAAGTTAAATTCCTATGTTCTTGATATAATAGTGATTTTGATATTAAGGGATGTGAAATTCGGCCATGGTTTAATCATGTATGGAATATGGTCAAGTAATAAGCCTATTATATCTAGATGTGATGCATTCGGGTTAAGCATGACATATTAATATGTTTTGCATTTGTTTTTTTTTTGGTTCAAATGAGGTGGATGTAGTTGAGATGATGTTCTTTGGGTTGTAAATAAATTTGGTCTATTTGGATTATTAAAGATGCCATGTTAATGTTGATAAGTAGTAAGTTATTTTAACCTATATTCGGTCATGATACATATATATTTGATAGGTATGGTTTGGTTTTGTGGTTTATGGCATTTTGGGCTAAGATGATGATTTGATAAGGTATATTTGGTTTAATAGGCGTTCATGTTATGTATAATATTTCACAGTATATATATGCAGCCGTTTGATGCGTAAAAATATATTTATAATAATGATTTTACTAGTATATTTTGCTATAAGGATTCGATGTATAATGGTAAATAATAAAGTGGTACATAAACATATTTGTACGTGGATTGATTTAAAAAAATGGTATGTGCTAATTTGGTGTTTATAAATATTACGTATATATATATATATATATATATATGGAATGCTTTAAGATTTTATTCGATTAAATATGTAAGTGACAATTAGATTTTGTTTGTGCTCGTGTTATAGGCGAATAAATGTATAAATATTATATGCTTATGTTGTTGTTGATTTTAAATCTTGATGTGATTTTAATTATGCAAGTTGTTGTATTAAGGCGTGATAGAATATATACATATATTTATATTCATTTCTAATAGCATGAAATGATATGAATTTATCAAGTATTAGTCTGGATGGAGTGCTTGGGCTTGGTAATTGTTATAGTAAGGCCTCATAACCCTAATTCGAGGACGGATATGGGTTGGGGGTGTTACATTTGATTGGTATCAGAGCTTACGGTTTAGTCGATTCTAGGACTACCGTAACACGTGAGAGTCTAACTATACATGCCTTTGTTATATATATATTGATAGTGTGGTGACTTGACATTACGAAGCGTGTTTTATATAGTAAATGGACACTAATCACGAAAGAGCCATAGCGGATGATGTAGAGAATGTATGGCGCTTTGACCGTAATGCGGATCAATCCGGTAGACTCTCGACCGGTTTGGGTATACGATGGGGAGGCTAAACAAGCCTTCTATCGGATGATGAATGAGTGGTTTACTCGGTTTATTCGAGCTAACCTTATTGTACACCAACCTCCACCCCGAATAATCCAACTCTGGTACCTTGACACCCAGATGATAGATCCAATGAGATCTAGTAGGCCTCCTATTGATAAAATCAGAAATTTGGGGCTGAGGAATTCAAGGCTAATGATGATGATGATGCAGAGCGAGCTGAAATGTGGCTTGATAACACTATTCGGGTACTTGATGAGCTATCCTGCACTCCAGACGAATGTTTGAAATGTGCTATATCTTTACTTCGGGACACTGCCTATCACTGGTGGAATACACTAGTATCAGTGGTTCCAAAAGAAAAAGTGACATGGGATTTCTTCCAGAATGAATTCCGCAAGAAATATATCAGCCAGAGGTTCATCGACCAGAAACGTAAAGAATTTCTTGAACTAAAACAGGGGCAAATGACCGTGACTAAATATGAGCGAAAATTTGTCAGATTGAGCTGATATGCTCGAGAGTGTGTATCAACTGAAGCCATTATGTGAAAAAGGTTTGAAGATGGTTTGAATGAAGATTTAAAGTTGCTTGTTGGCATTCTTGAAATCAAAGAGTTTGTGACACTAGTCGAGCGAGCTTGCAAAGCTGAAGAGCTCGGGAAGGAGAAAAGAAAGGCTGAGACAGAAGTTAGAGACACTCGTAAGAGACCGTCGGGTAAGAATTTCCATTCCACATCTAAGAAGTTTAGAGATGACTTTAGTCGACATAAAGCTACTTCAGATTCTCCTAGACGTGATCGACCTCCAGTGGGCTCCCGAGCTACCTCGATGGCCAGTGTTGGTAACATTCCACAGAATCGAGTTGAATGCAAGCACTGTGTGAAATGGCATTCCGGGAGTTGTAGATTCCATGATCGGTCTTGCTTTAAATGTGGGTCGTCAGATCATTTTATTAGAGAATGTCCGATGTTAGTTGAGAAGAATATAGTTCAGAACATTAAGTCGAGCAACACATCAGTGCGAGGTAGGCCACCTAGACATTCAGGCAATGTAGGTGGTAGTCAGAGAGGAACGAAGAACATTGCAGTTCAATCCGTGGCTAGAGCTCGGCTAGAGCTTATGCTACACGAGCGGAGAGGATGCTTCCTCTGGTACTTTCACACTCTACGATACTCTGTGATTGCATTGATTGATCTGGTTCGACTCATTCATATGTGTGAAACTTTAATATCGATAAGACTCTACCGTCGAGTCTCTCGAGTTTGTGATCTGTGTGTCAAACCCTCTGAGTCGCTGTGTAATGGTTGATAAAGTGTGTAAATGTTGCCCATTGATGATTCAGGATTCTTGCTTTCCAGCTGATTTAATGTTACTGCCTTTCGACGAGTTTGATTTAATTTTGGGAATGGACTGGTTAACTTCACATGATGCAGTGGTAAATTGCAAAAGAAAGCTTATTGATTTGAGATGCCAGAACGGTGAGATCATCAAAATTAAATCCAGTGATCTAAGCGGGTTTCCTATAGTAATATCCTCGATGTTAGCCCGGAAGTATGTGAGAAAAGTGCGAAGCTTATTTGGCCTATGTATTGGATAATAAAGTGTCCGAAAAGCATATTGAATCTGTACGGTTGTGTGTGAATACCGGACGTGTTTCTGAAGAGCTACTGGGTTTACCACCAGTATGAGAAATTGAGTTTGGCATTGAATTAGTATAAGGAACGACTACGATCTCGATGGCTCCGTGTCGGATGGCACCTCTTGAGTTAAAGAGTTGAAAGCACAATTGCAAGAGTTAACAGATAGGGGTTTTGCACGACCGAAGTTTCTCTCCTTGGGTGCACCGTTCTTTTGTGAAAAGAAAGATGGAGCGATGTGAATGTGTATTGATTATCGACAACTGAATAAGGTAACTATAAAGAATAAATATTTGTTACCTCGGATTGATGATTTGTTTGATCGGTTGAAAGGGCTTGGTATTTTGAAGATAGATTTGAGATTAGGTTATTATCAATTGCGAGTCGGAGATACAAATGTCAAGAGCGCATTTGAACGAGTACTGAACATTTTGAGTTTCGTTATGCCTTTTGGACTCACTAATGCACTTCTTTGTTTTATGGATATAATGAATAGGGTCTTCAGACAGTTTTTGGATCGGTTTGTAGTTGTGTTTATTGATGATATACTAATCTATTCCAAAGATGAAACCGAACATGCCGAGCATTTGAGATTAGTGCTACAAACTTTGCGAGACCAACAACTGTATGCAAAGTTTAGTAAGTGTGAGTTCTGGATGAATGAAGTCAGCTTCTTGGGTCATGTTGTTTCAGCATCAGGTATTCGGGTGGATCCAAACAAAATAGCAGCTATACTCGATTGGAAATCACCAAAGAATGTTTTCGAGATCCGAAGCTTCCTAGGCCTTGCGGGATATTACAGACGATTTGTAAAAGGTTTTTCTGTAATAGCTACACCTTTGACAAAGCTACTACAGAAAGATGTCAAGTTTGAGTGGTCAGAAAAGTGTCAGAAAAGTTTCGAGCAGTTGAAAGCCCTTCTGACCGAAGCTCTAGTGTTAGCTCAGCCTGAAACGGGTAAAGAATTTATTATTTTTAGTGATGCTTCTTTGAATGGGTTGGGTTGCGTTTTGATGCAGGAAGGCAAGGTTATAGCCTACGCTTCGAGACAATTGAAGCCACATGAGAGAAATTATCCGACTCACGATCTGGAATTAGCAGCCATTATTTTCGCATTGAAAATTTGGCGTCACTATTTATTCGGCGAGAAATGTCACATTTATTCAGATCATAAAAGTCTAAAGTATTTAATGACTCAGAAAGATCTAAATTTGAGACAACGCAGATGGTTAGAGTTGTTGAAAGACTATGAGTTGGTGATTGACTACCATCCGGGAAAAGCTAACGTTGTTGCAGATGCGTTAAGTCAAAAATCAATGTTTGCTCTTCGTGCAATGAACGCACAGATAGTTATGTCTGGTGATGGTTCGATCATAGCTGAGTTACAAGCAAGACCGATGTTTATTCAGCAAATTTGTGATGCACAAAAAGTTGACAAAGATTTGATTGTTAGTCGAATTCGATTTGAAAAGGTCTTTGAATCGAATTTGATTGATGCAAATGGTGTTTGAATTTTAAAAGCCGAATGTGTGTTAGAAGAACTCGATTTGATCTGAGATGTTTCGAGTGAGGCCCATAGTGGTCGATTATCAATACATCTGGGTAGCACAAAGATGTATAATGATTTGAAATAGTTCTATTGGTGGTAGGGCATGAAGCGGGATATATCTAAATTTGTTTGAAATGCTTAGTTTGTCGCAAGTAAAAATTTGAACATCAAGTGCCATCCGGACTACTTGACCAATCATGATACCGAATGGAAATGGGATAGAATTACAATGGATTTTGTATCCGGTCTTCCTATGACACCGAGTAAGAAAGATGCCGTCAGGTTATAGTTGATAGTGACTAAATCACTCATTTTGTGCTTGGTTAAATGCAGACTTTTCACTCGATAAACTTCTTTGAATTATACGTATCACGATTGTGAGATTGCATGGTGTACCAAGTTCCATTGTTTGAGACAGAGACCCGAGATTTACATCGCGGTTTTGGAAGAAGTTGCAAGATGCCTTAGGTACTAAACTTCATTTTAGTACTGACCTTTCATCCGCAGAGCAGAGCCGGTCGATCGGCGAACTATTCGAGATACTTGAGGACATGTTGAGATGTTGCGTTCTCGAGTTTGAAGGTGCGTGGAAGCGATACCTACCTTTGATTGAATTTGCTTATAATAATAGCTTCCAATCTAGTATCAAAATGGCGCCTTATGAAGCCTTATGCGGTGAAAATGCGAACTCCATTATCTTTGGACTGAGCTCGTGAGAATAAGATACAGGGGTTGATTTGGTTAAAGAAAGCGAGCGAAGGTAGCTATTATTAGAGGCAATTTGAAAGCTACTTCGGATCGTCAAAAGTCCTATGCTGATTTGAAACGTAAAGACATTGAGTTTTAGGTTGGAGATCGTGTATTCTTAAAATTTTCTCGTGGAAGAAAGTACTCGATTTGGTCGGAAGGCAAGTTGAGCGAGATTTATCGGATAGTATGAAATCATTGAGCGTATTGGACTCGTTGCTTATAGATTGAAGTTGCCCTCGAGTTAGAAAAGATACATGACGTATTTCACGTTTGATTGCTTAGTAAATATAGATCGGATCATCGCATGTGATCACTTCGTCGAGATTGAAATCAGGCCGGATATGACATACAAGGAAGAACCGTCCGTATTTTAGCTCAGAAATGAAAGGGTTAAGAAACAAAAGAATTCCTTTAGTGAAAGTACTATGGAGTCGGGACGGAGTTGAAGAGGCTACGTGGGAGCTTGAGGATTCAATGAGGCAACAATATCCGACTTTGTTAGCGGTAAGATTTTAGGGACGAAAATCCTAAAGGGGAGAGTTATAATGACCGAATTTGACCCTAATCGGAACGGTGGTTTCGGGACCATGAATCGAGTCTGAGAAATATTTTAATATTATATTTTGTGTCTAATATGTGTGAATTAATGTGTGTGAAAGTTTCGTAGAAAAATTTAATCGTTTAAGTGCCTAATTGGAGAAAAAGGACTTAATCGCGTAAAGCGTAAAAGTTTCAATCCATAGTAAAATGTGCCAAATTGATAGTGGTTTCTTGATTTGAAGCATTGAAAGGGAAATTAGTCCATTCTTGATATTAGTGGATGGTTAAAGTTCACTTTTGCCATTATGTTTTGTTAATGAATGTTATAATAATAAGGTTAAATTAGTAAATGGCCAAATATCATAATATATGTAAAATAAAACATTAAATAAAGCTTAGTGCTTCATTTTGCATGACCGAAATATGAAAGAAACAAAGTAAAGAGAGAGTTGGTACATTCACCATTCATTCAAGCTTCAATTAGGTATGGATTCTAACTCGGTTTTGTTAATTTTACGTTTTGAGATCGTTGCTTGAACCGTAAGCAACCCATGTTGTAATTTTAAATCGAGCATGTCTAAGGTTGACCATTAACATTGTTATATGATAATTGATGTTTGATGAATTTAATTTTAAGATAGGATTAAGATTGATAAGTTTTGTATTGAAGTTTTAGTGAAAATTAAGTAAATAGGACTAATTTATAAAATAAAAATTTGAGAGGGCTTAAATGCAAAATCAATGAAAGAAATGGACTTATATAGTCCTTATACATATTCAGCCCTTGAGTGTTGTATTGAAATAATGTGTATTTTGTGTTTTGTGCAATTAGGACTAAAGTGTAAAAATGTGAAACACTTGGGGTAAAAGGGTAATTTACCCATTAATGTGATTTGGGACTAAATTGAATTGAAATGTACTTGAATGAGCTGAATTTAATGTGTTTTAGATCAAGAGCAAAGAAAAGCGAAATTGGATCGGGGAAAGACAAAGGTTCTCAAATAGCCGATTTACACGGCCTATCGACAACCGAGGTAAGTCCTTAAGCAAATATACGTTAAAGATTTATTTACAACTATGATGAATGATGAAACTTGAATATTTAAAGTATAATTATAGACAATAGCCGAATGTAGAAGTATGGTATTGAACTGAATTTACTTTGTAAAATGATAAGTGTATAAATATGTTTTGGTTGGTATGTGAAGGTAATATGATCTATATGAGTTGTTTGCATTGTTGATGTTATGAAATGAGTCTTTGAATTGATGATCATATCTATATCGGGCTTTAAGCCTAGTAGGCTTCGTCTTAGGTGTTATATATTGGGATAAATGCCTAGCGGTGCCTTGTGCTTGATGTAATTCGACTACAAGCCTAGGGCCTTGTCTTGATGATGTATATCGGGCTTATTGCCTAGCGTGCTTAATCTCGATGATCATGTTCGGACCTCGGGTCTAGCAGGGCTTAATCTTAAGCAATGTGTTATAAATTCTTTACAAGGTGGAATGAAAATACTTCAATAAACAAAATGCTCGGGTAAAAATAAAGGTTTATAGATGCAAGGAACAAGGTAAGTGATTATCTTTCCTTTCAAATTACATAAGTGATAGAATGGTTAAAGTTTTGATAATGAGTCTTTATGATATGTGCATTTGAATTACTCATTAATAAGTGTGATATGTATATTGAATACAAGTTTGGTGATATCTTTGAGATTCGGTCAAAGATAAAATGTCAAAGGTGAAAGTTATCGAAAATACATATCGTATATATATGATTAATCGTATATAATTGTGATATATGTTATACTTGTTGATAAGGTAATATGTGAATACTTAAGGCTTAAAGTCTGGAAGGGTTGTATACCTTCAATGAGGAATTAATAAATGATAAGTTCTGAGGCAATTTGTTCACCATAATGAAATTATTATTTGTTAAATTACTTGGACTTATATGTATATTTATATATGTATGTGTGCTAAATGTTGGAATATTTGATTTGTTGTTTTAAGTAAATGCTTAAGACTTACTAAGCTAGTGAGCTTATTTCGTGTGTGCTCTTTGTTCTATTTTATAGATTTTCCATCAAGCTACGGGCATCTGAGGATCATCGGAAAAGTCAACCACACTATCTCCCATTTTGGTACTTAATCTAAGTTTTAAACCGAAGGCATGTATAGGTTAGACTAAGGGTTAGATTAATGACTTTCGGCCTTGTATATATATGAATAGCCTTGCGAAAATGGCTATTTCTTTTGATTAAGTTAAATTCCTATGTTCTTGATATAATGGATTGATTATGATATTAAGGTATGTGAAATTCGGCCATGGTTTAATCATGTATGGAATATGGTCAAGTAATAAGCCTATTATATCTAGATGTGATGCATTCGGGTTAAGCATTACATATTAATATGTTTTGCATTTGTTTTGTTTTGGTTCGAATGAGGTGGATGTAGTTGAGATGATGTTCTTTGGGTTGTAAATAAATTTGGTCTATTTGGATTATTAAAGATGCCATGTTAATGTTGATAAGTAGTAAGTTATTTTAACCTATATTCGGTCATGATACATATATATTTGATAGGTATGGTTTGGTTTTGTGGTTTATGGCATTTTGGGCTAAGATGATGATTTGATAAGGTATATTTGGTTTAATAGACGTTCATGTTATGTATAATATTTCATAGTATATATGTGTACCGTTTGATGCGTAAAAATATATTTATAATAATGATTTTACTAGTATATTTTGCTATAAGGATTCGATGTATAATGGTAAATAATAAAGTGGTACATAAACATATTTATGCGTGGATTGATTTAAAAAAAATGATATGTGCTAATTTGGTGTTTATAAATATTACGTATATATATATATATGGAATGCTTTAAGATTTTATTCGATTAAATATGTAAGTGACAATTAGATTTTTGTTTGTGCTCGTGTTTTAGGCGAATAAATGTATAAATATTACATGCTTATCTTTGTTGTTGATTTTAAATGACCATGTGATTTTAATTATGCAAGTTGTTGTATTAAGACCTGATAGAATATATACATATATTTATATTCATTTCTAATAGCATGAAATGATATGAATTTATCAAGTATTAGTCTGGATGGAGTGCTTGGGCTTGGTAATTGTTATAGTAAGGCCTCATAACCCTAATCCGACGACGGATATGGGTTAGGGGTGTTACAAGGGGCTCCTTAGCTTTGCTCTTCCTTTTCGAGGCTAGTGGGACATCCATCTGTTCCTTTCACCTTTGTTTCCATTCTTTCACCTATTTTTTTAAGGTAAACGAATTGACTTCACATATTATTTTTTAGCATACTTTTCAATGGGATTACAAACTGCTCGATAGGTGACATGGGCACCATCACTCATTTACATAGGGCCGTCACTAGGTGAGGGAAGTACGTTCACCATTTCTAGCCACTGATGGATGTCAACATTGATTGGCAGATCTAATGGTCTGCGCAAACTTACTTTTTCTGCAAAATTGAATCAAGCAAGACCACTCTTAATGCGGTGATGTGAGAGATGTTTTGAGTAGAGGAATGCGGGTGAAAATAAATGGCATCCACATATTAGCCATCAAAAAATCTAAGGCCTAATTAAACTTTATGGGGATGCTGGTTCTGGTTTGGTGAGTCTAGTTGCCACACCTCTACATTATATATCTTAAAATAGCATCCATAGCGATGCCCCAAAGCATAGTTAAATCAACAAACTGTATAAAATCGTAAGTATATTAAGAAGTTAATAGGAATAAATTTCTTGTGGCGTGACCGATTACTGTTTACCCCAAACCATTAAATAACTAAGATTATCATTCGAGATTTGTCAAATTTCTCAATCTTTTAAACAATCGCGTCCACCATCGATTCGGCCAGGGTCACGCAAAAGTTACACAAATGGTAAAAATCCACAAAGTCCTAAATTGTGTTGCAACCGGTTAATGAGGGACAAACCCCCGATCTTTAATGAATACGCAACCATTCATTTGCAAGTAGTATTGTTCCAATTTTGGGTTTCTGAAAGGATTACCGTCGAAATTCATCAACGCCTATTGGGTACGTCTTGCTTTGCGGGGCTCCATGTAACGAGCTTAATAAAAAAATATAAAAGCATTAACAAATAATGAGATTGGAATGGCCAACCTTGATTTACTAATTCGTTATCATTGGGCTGTTCTTTTGATGTGTTATGCCTGTAAAAGAAAAAAAAAACAAACTGACAAAGGGAAGGAAAGAGATAACGACGAAAATAGAGGATCGGATGGGAAAAGTTAAAGTAGCAGAGATAGAGGAGAGGTGCGATGAATCTAGGAACTTTTGGGTGGCTGTTAGGATGTTTACAAAGTGACATCTAGGGATGAAATTGTCTAGTATATATAATAAATTCGATGGGCCATGCACAGAGATGGGCCAAAAAATTACAAAATTTCGATGACCTGTCGAGACACGTAGCCCTAATTTCCTAGAATTTTGGTTAGAAGTGTTGTGTCCCGTCACAGGCCTAGGCGTGTCACAACCCAGACCTTAAATTTTAGAAAATTTTTGCTCAAAGGTGCATGTGGCAACATAGGGGTCCTTTGTCGCGACACAGCCTGGGTTTATCAACAAATTTTGTTTCAAAATTCTATGTCGTAACACGGGGATTTCTGTGCATTACATGTATAGGGCTGTGTAAAATTGATATTTTTAGACATATCAGACTCCTTTGGTCGTGCCTTGTAACAGTTTGATTGAGGACCTAATTGGAATAGTGGTGCAAGACCACAAATCTGAAGAAGAAATATGTGTTTTAATAATTTGTGAGGCTTATGAGGTGTTTGCATGATTGTGTGGAAATTCCATGAAGGAATTTTATTAATTAGTAAACAATTTGTCCATTAGGACTAAATTGCAAAGATTAGAAAATATGAGAGTCTAGAAGATTTAAGTATGAAATAGAATTATAAAAATTTCTAGAGGTCCTTATTGAGCAATTAGACCTTTATATTTGATGATGGACAAAGATGGACTTGGGAAGGAAAAATCTCAAGAAAGGATCGTTAAGGGCATTTTTGTCATTTGGTAAATAAAAGATTAAAAAGGGAAAAAGAAGTCAAAATTGTGTCCATCTTCTTCCCCTTGGCCGAAAATCACAAGGAAGACATAGCTAGGGTTTCTTCAACTTTCAACCTTGATAGTAAGTGTATCCTAGCCCCGTTTTTAATGTTCTTCGTATTTTTGAGACCTTCGTAACTCGATCTAGCTATTTTTTTGCTATATTTTGAGCTAGGGTTTATGTGAAAAATTTTACCGATGTATGACATGCATGTATTTTGATGTTTTATGGAAGAATATGAAATTTTGATGTATGATAAACATCTTTTCCTAAGTGATTTTCATGAGAAATGCATAAAAGGGGCTAAATTGTAAAAGTTGTAAAAATGGTCATACATGAGTGAAATAGTGGGAATTGAAGGTTACTATAGTTGAGAATATGATTCGGCTAGGCTTGAAATGCATGAAAGTTGAATAAAAATTATTTTACGAGCCCAGAGGTAAAAGTGTAATTATATAAAAGTTTGGGGGCAAAATTATAATTTTTCTAAAATATGAATTACGAGTCAATTTACTCAATGTGTGTATTTAACAAGTGAAATTATTATAGATCAAGAAACACGAAGCCCAGATCGAAATCGAGGCAAGAACAAAATCGAGAACTAAATCGAGCATCGATACACATTTTGAGAAACAAGGTAAGTTTGTATGAATTTAAAGTCTCATAATGTTTTGATATTTGAAAGTACTTAGTATTATGACAATGTATGTTATTGCCATAAAAATCGAGTGATATAGCCTAGATGAGGAAATGGCGAAATTATGCTAAGTGAAATTTCGGATAAAGATTCGGGATAATGAGGATGCTCATGTTATGGCATTGAATAAAGGAGATCCCGTGTAAGACCATGTTAGGGATATGGCCTTGGTACCAAAGGATGATTTCATATAAGACCATGTCTAGGACATGGCATCGACATTTGTGTATGATCTCGTATAAGACCATGTTTGGGACATGGCTTCGACATCGAGCTATAAGATCCTGTGTAAGACCATATCTAGGATATGACATTGGCATCAAAATTTATGCATGATGAGTTTGAATATCCTACGATAATTTGATTAGTTTATGGGCAAAAGAGCTAAGTATGTAAAATGGTTTAGAGCCAAAACTATGTTTGGATGACCTTGAGCTTCTTTCATGATTAAGAATGATGAAGATTTGAGTCTATGCCCATGTTAGTATATGTGCTAAGTTATGTGATAAGTGATACAGTTACCATAAGGAAATAAAAGTTATAAACCCATAATGTGACATGAGATGGGTAAGAATAAGTATGAGTAAGTATGGACGAGTATGCTTAAGCTTTTGAGACTTATGTTTCTATTGATTCAATAGATGGATGAATTTAATGTGATCAATTATGTTGTTTTAGAATTTCATGCAAACTTACTAAGCTATATGCTTACCCCTCTCTTTTCCCTTTTCCTTGTAGTTTTGCCAAGTTAGCTTGGGGATCATAAAACGTCGGAGCTCGGATCACACTGTAACACCCCTTACCCGAGTCCAACGATGGAACCGGATACAAGGAATTACCGTACTTATCCTTACTTAATTATACATTCATGGGACATAAAATTTCATTCCATTTTAAAACCTTTCCTTTCTTATCATAATGTGCATATAATGGGCCTAAGGAGCCCTAATTGCATGTTCGAAGGGATTCAAAATTCATTCTGGAACTTAAAAGCTCTTAAAAACTTTTTGCCTAAATAAGGGCCACACGCCCGTGTGGCCCTTGAGACATGCCCGTGTTCGACACCCGTGGTCGACACTAACTTATTTCACATGACTGAGCACACGTCCGTGCCTATAACCAGTGTCCTTCACACGGCCTTGACACGCCTGTGTCTCCCACTCATTGAGCTCTCTGTTTGTGACGTCATTAAACCCTTAATAACACACGGCCAGGGCACACGCCCGTGTGATTGCCTGTAACATCCTAAATATTCGAGTATCATTATGTTGTTAAATGTTAGTTCGGGTTTACTTGGAGTTAGAATAAAAATATTAGTTAAGTGTAATTTAGAGTAAAGAAATTAAGTGATCTTGAGACTTAAATTAATTAAGTACTAAAAGATGGCATAAGATGAGTTAATGGCATAGTGGTGTTGGCGCCATAAGTTGGACATGAGGGAAGGAGTTCGAATCACCTAGCATGCAATTAGGAATTTTTATTTTTTCGCTTTAGTCTATGCATGTGTCGGCAAGGAGATAAGGATAGGATGAGTTGTATTGTTCTTATTTTGGTAAGAAGATTAAGATTTTGGATAGCTAAAGATATGGGCTTGAATTGGGGGATTATGTTTCATCAACTTAAGGAAAAAGGAGGAGAAAAGGCTTAAGTGTAGGAAGATGTTTTGAAACTTCCTAATGGCCATTTGACCATTGTATTTGACTGACATTGAGGCTAAGGGGTGGCGGTTTTGGTTGAGAGGATGGTAAGCTTGGATGTTAGGAAAACCCTTTTCATTTTGGTCATTTTTGGCTTAGGCTTAGTGTATTTTTCTTTTCATCTATTTTTCTCTCTAGCCGAATTTTACCAAATACCCTGAGGAAACTATAGCCATTTCTTTTACCATTCTTTCTTTTTGATCATTTGATCACTTCTTTGCCAACTATTCCTCCTAATGCCGAAACCATCATCACACAAAGAAGGCTAATCATTTTTCTTTTTCCTTCACAAAACCGAATACACCATTCTTTTAAATTAAGTTCTCTTTTCTTCTCCTTTCTTTCTCTATTTCTCTCTTGAAACCGAACCATACCATTCTATTTCCCTATTCTTCATTTTCTTCTTCATTACAATTTTCTTCAATTCTTTCATCCATGGCCCGATGTAATTTTCTCTTGTGACAAAATTTCTTCATTTTCTTTTACCACAATCGATTTCCTTTAATCATAACCGAATTCTTCCTACTCAATTATCTTTCCAATTGTGGACATTAGTGAGATTTTGGAGGGTAGAAACTCAAGGTGATCTTGAGTATTTTTTTTTTTTTGAAACTTTGGAATCGATTACAAGCATCAAGGTAAAGTGATTTTCTTTGAAGGATTCTTATTCATTTAGTATAGTTAGTTATTAATCGATTTCATTTTAGGGACACAATCGCTCGATCGATTCTCGTGGAACGAAGACAAATCGTGGTAATTCAAATCTAAAATCTTATAAACGTTAGTCAAATTTCGATACTAATAAATCGGACTAATAATCTTATGTCTTTAGGGACATTCAACATAGGACAGAAAAGGGCAGTCCATAGCTTTCGAAGAGGCGGCTCATAAATCCCCTAATTATAAGCGAAGGGTGCATTTTGGGAATCGAGGATTTTCCACCGGGTTGCGGACCTTCAAGCGAGGAGAAACCAAAATAGAAGTGGTTCAAAATCAAAGGGTAAGGATTTAGATCGTATACCAATAGTGTATTTTTGATAAATGCAGTGTTCTAATGGTTCAGTATTACGTTTAGGTGTAAATGAGCGGGGAGGTTTAGTACTCACGATATCAAGGGTGTAACTTCACACTTATCTCGGGTTAGATGTCACAATCGTAGTATTGAGCAAAATCGTAAAATGACAAAATCGATACAATCTGAAATAATTAGTATTTTGGTGAAATTTCATGAAAATGGTTAAAATGTGAAAATTACTTAAAACGCCCTCGATAAGTAGATGGTAAAATGTATATTAAATGTCTCATGTGTAAATGGGCCAAAGATGTGTTAGATCGTAAAATGTGCCGATAAGTTTGCTAGTTAGTAAAATGGGCCGATAAGTATGCTAGTTAGTAAATTGGGTCGAAATCTTTGATAGATAGTAAAATGGGTCGAAATCCTTGATAAATAGTAAATGGGCCAAAATCTCTGCTAGATCGTTAAATGGGTCGAAATCCCTGATAAATAGTAAATGGGCCGAAATCTCTACTAGATCGATAAATGGGCTGAAATCTCTACTAGATCGATAAATGGGCCAAAATCTCTGCTAGATCGTTAAATGGGCAGAAAATCCTGACAAATTGTTAAATGGGCTGAACTCTTTGCTAGATCGTTAATTAGGCCTAAGATGCTAAATTGCTAAATAGGCTAAATGTTATTTTGTAATTTTTGGGCCTTAGTAAAAACTTAAATTATTGACTCATATGTAAATTTGGCCTTTTTGATAAAATCATCATATGTACATAGACTACTTTGCATACATTTTGCATGGGTTGGGATTAACGATGAAGAGAAGAAAGGCCTGTTGCCAAAATCTAGTTCGGTGGCTCTGCCACAAATATTTTAAATGGCTCATTGCCTCTAGTTCGGTGGTTCTGCCACAAATATTTTAATGGCTCAATGCCTCTAGTTCGATGACTTTGTCACAATCTAGTTCGGTGGCTCTACCACAAATATAAAATGGCTTTATGCATATGATTGGTGTGTTTGGCATGGTGGGTTGACTTGATCCCCACAGGTGTGACGGTTGGTACGGGTGGTGTGTAGCAGATGGAAATTAGGTTTGGGTGGGAAATTTCATTATTTGCATGCATCTCATTATTTATATTGTTAAACCTGTTGATGGGCTTAAGCCCAAAATAATGACTTGATGATCTGGCCCAGTGGACAAGTAAGTAAGTTATACACTGAGTTCTGAGTAACTCACTCCCTCAAATTTTTCATCTCAGATAATGGAAATTGATGTGGACTTGGGCCGAGGATGACTTCGTAGAGGCCAAACTGCAAACATGAGTTTAATAAACTTTGAACTATTAATAAGTACTTTCTTTAAATTGCTATTTTGGGTATGATGTAATAAGGCCTCTATTATTATTTTATGGATTTTTATGTGTGGTTGGTTAAAAATTTTGTTTTGGATATTTTAATATGGGTTTGTGATTATTATAAAATGTTTACTTAAAATAATTTGGCTTTTCAAACATACGAGAATTTTTAACTATTCTTATTTCTCAAATACATCAAACTTAGAATTATTTCTCTTGGTTTTTATTAAACTCTAATTTCAAAAGGGTTTTGAAATACCGTTTCACCGAAATTACTAAGATAGTTCGATCTGTGTAACAAACCAAATCTAGTCTTAATGCATAGACCGGGTTTGGGGTGTTACATTTAATGGTATCAAAGCCAGTTTCAAAAACTCGGCTATGGTTGGGTTCAACAAATAACTTCTGAAATTATTTCAATTATGTTTTGAAGATTAGTATGGCACCACAAGCATCAGGCATCAAGTCAAGTAAGTATTCGTTACTGAATAATTATTATGATGGTGATATGATCATAGGAACACTCTAGAACTTCTAGTTTTAGATGTTAAAAATCGTAGAGATTGAGACTATAGGATGTGTTGCGAAAAACAACTTTATCTCTCAAATCTCATAAAACACCGTTAATAAACAACGCAATAATTTTACGATTCATAAAACTTGTAATCGATTAAATCAAATTAGTCATCATGAGCACTAGAGGGCGTGGTCGTGGGCCAGATGAACATGGCCGTGGTAGAGGGCGAGTGCTACAACTAAAGTACCAAATCATATGCGAAATGGATGCACTGCGTCACTTGTAAGTGAGGCGGGATCACGAGGATCATATGGAAGAAGATAATGCTTTGACACAAGCAATGCTGCGAGTCCTAGAAAGGTCGTTGGAACTAGAATTGGGCCAACAACTCGTGGGTCAATTTGAGCGACTCAAGTCAAATAATGCGAAGTTTTTAGGCGAGTTTTTACGTGTAGCTCGAATGTGGTGAATATTAGCTCGAAGTCGTGGGAGCGATTATGGATGATATGGAATGCACTATCGGCGTAAAGCGAAAGGAGCGTGTCCTTGCTAAGAGGCGAGGCGTGTCGGTGGTGGCTTACTATTTGAGAAGGCAAGAGGTCCTTGATTACTTGGGAATTCTTTAAAGCGCCTTCAAGGGAAATATGTTGGAACAAGTTATGTGGATGCCGAAGGAAGGAATTTTGAATCTTGTCCAGCGAGTAAGGCGGTGGCGGCGTATGAGGTGAGTTTTACGCTTGAGTCACTATGCTCGGATAATAGTGTCAGCGGATCATGAGCGTTGTGTGCGATTCGAGGATGGGTTGAATGATGAGTTGAGGTTCGATTGCCCACAACAAGTTAGAACTTTTGCCACACTTGTTGAGAAGGCCAAGATAGCAGAAGAGGCTAAGAACTCGAAACGTCGAATCGGAAAGATTTAGAAACAAGAGAGATATGTGATCGGGTTCTTCAAAAGGTTTGAAGAGGCCTCGGAATGATGAACCGGCTCAAGGTAGAGCACACAGTAACTAATAATCGAGGTCGAGATTGTCTTTGAATGTAGGAAAAGGCATTACGGAGAGTCTTTGGAGGAAAGCGGGCACTTATTACAAATACGGTTCAATGGATCACCGATATAAAATTGCCCTTGACGTATGGATATGACTCGGAAAGTTCGTATCTTGATGCATAGCCGGCGGAGGTACTCAACGACCACCAGAAGTCATGGACCGGTCGTGGTGGTAATAGAAATTTGGGCGTGGTCAAGGTGCACCGGTCGAGGCAATGGTCCCAGAGGTAACACAGATGCAAGAGAGCAGGATGGTCTATGCGAGTTAGACACCGCGAGGATAGCAATGCACGATGTAATAATCGATGCGTTCTTCATCTTCGATGTACCTGTTACTACTTTAATAGATATTGGTTCTACCCATTCGTATGTTGCTAGCACCATATCTGGAAACCTGAATCTGGAATCTGAAATTACCGATAGTGAGATGACAATAATTAGTCCTTTAGGACAATCGATAATTGTAAATAAACTATTTAGAGGCGTGCCTTAGAAATTCAAGAGGAGGTATTTTGGCAAATTTGATGGAATTTCCTTTCGCAAGTTCGATCTCATTCAGGCATGGATTGGTTGGTTAAACATCGAGGCGCATTTGGATTGTCAAAAGCGGATGTCATTAAGGACTTGGATGATAAGGAAGTAATAATGATAGGTGAGCAGAAGGAATTACTTGGCAAGCGTGGTATCGGCGTTGAAGGCGAAAAGTTGGTACGGAAAGGGTATGGAGCATTCTAGCTTTCATTTGTGCTTTTGATGCCAAAGAGTTATCCGTGAATGATGTGAGAACGGTAAAGGAATTTCTAGAAGTATTTTCCGATGAACTTCCGGTATACCTCGGATCGGAAGTAGAATTTGGTATTGAGCTTTTGCGGGCAACCGGTGTCCATTGCTCCTTATAGAATGGCAGAAGGAGTTAATGAACTTAAAGCTCAAATTCAAGAATATTTGGATCGGGATTTATATGACCGAGTTTGTCCCGATGGGGAGCACCAATTTTTTCGTGAAGAAGAAGGATGGATCGATCGTATGTGCATTGATTACGACAATTGAATAAATTGACGATCAAGAATAGGTATCCTTTGTCGAGAATTGATGACTGTTTGATCAATTGAAGGAGCTTGATTTTCTCAAAATTGATTTGAGATCGGGTTATCACCGACTTAAGGTGAAAGAAGAAGATATTTATAAGGCGGCATTTTGAACTCGTTATGGACATTATGAGTTTGTAGTGATGCCATTTTGATTAACCAATGCACCACCGCATTTATGGACATGATGAACCGAGTCTTTCAACCATATTTAGATCAGTTTGTGGTGGTGTTCATAGATGACATTTTGGTTTATTCAAGAAATGATGAGGAGCATGACATGCATTTGCATATAATATTGTAGCTACTTCGTGATAAGCAACTTTATGCCAAATTCAGTAAATGCAAATTTTGGCTAATGGAAGTGACTTTCTTGGGTCATGTGGTTTCAGCTGAAGGAATAAGGGTGGATCCTCGGAAGATTGAGGCTGTACTGGATTGGAAACCACCAAAGTCGGTGGTGAAATTGAGTTTCTTAGGATTGGTTGGTTACTATAGGCGCTTTGTTGAGGGTTTTCGTTGATTGCTGCACCCCTAAGTAAACTGTTGCGGAAGGGAGTTCCGTATATTTGGACTGAAAAACAACAAGAAAGTTTTGAGAAATTGAAGAAGATTCTGACGGAAGCACTAGTTTTAATTCAGCCGGAGGCTGGAAAGAAATTTACTGTTTATTGTGATGTGTCTCACACGAGTTTGGGTTGTGTGCTGATGCAAAATGGAAAGGTGGTGGCCTATGCTTCTCGTCAATTGAGACCGCACGAAGTAAACTACCCTACTCATAATTTGGAGTTAGCTGCAGTGGTCTTTGCTTTAAAGATTTGGAGGCACTATCTCTACGGTGAGAAGTCTATGATTTACACGGATCACAAGAGTCTTAAGTACCTCCTTACTCAAAAGGAGTTGAATTTGAGGCAAAGAAGATGGGTGGAATTATTAAAGGACTATGATTTCTCAATCAAATATCATCTGGAAAGGCTAACGTGGTGGCCGACGCGTTAAGTCGTAAAGCGGTATCGATTTAAGAGTAATGTTTGCTCATTTAAGTTTGTATGAGGATGGTAGTTTGTTAGCGTAACTTGGTGAAGCCTCGTGGTTGGAACAAATCAAGGAAGCGGACATTAGATAAAAATTTGGGACTTTTATTTCAAAGAAAGTTGAAAGGGGTGAAATAGAGGATTTTGGTATAAACATGAGCAGTCTTTGTGCTTTCGTGGAAGGGTTTGTATGGCTAAAGACTCGAATTGAGACAAATGATTCTATGGGAGGCGATAGTAGCCCTTATGCTATGCTCCGGAGGAAATAAGATGTATCGAGATCTCCGTGAGCGATGATTCGTGGCGGGGTTGAAGCGTGAGATTTACAATTTGTAGGAAAATGTTTGACTTGTCGACAAGTGAAGGCGAGCATCAATTCTGATCGGGTTTGTTGCAACCGGTAAATATTCCTCTTTGGAAATGGAAGCGAATAACTATGGATTTTGTTAGTGGGTTACCTTTAACACCTACTAAGAAAAATTCTGTATGGGTAGTAGTTGATCGTTTGACGAAGACTACTCATTTTCTTTCGGTTCGTACGGTTCGTACAAAATCGTGAGGTTGCATGGGGCACCAATGTCTATTATATCAGACAGGGATCCTAGATTTACATCACGATTTTGGAAAGCTCTGCATGAAGCCTTGGGGACAAAGTTGAATTTGAGACGGCTTTTCATCCTCGGTCGATGGTCGATCGGAAAGAGTAATTCGGATATTGGAAGACATGTTAAGGGATGTGTGATCGACTTGAGGGTAGTTGGGAGGATTTTCTACCATTTGATGAATTTGCATATAACAATAGCTATCGGTCTAGCATTGGATGGCACCCTATGAGGCATTGTATGGTCGTAGGTGCCGTACTCCTACTTGTTGGACTGAATTGGGCGAACGGAAGATGTTGGGTCCGAGATGATATCTGAAATAAAGAAAAAGGTAAAAGTTATTCGAGCACGATTAAAGGAAGCCTCAGATAGACAGAAGTCGTATGCAAACCCGAAGCGCAAGGATATCAATTTTGCTGTGGGAGACCATGTCTTTCTGAAGGTCTCACCTTGGAAGAAAATTTTCAGATTCGGAAAGAAGGGCAAGTCGAGCCCTAGGTTCATCGAGCCATATAGTGTGACGAAGCGTGTTGGTCTAGTGGCTTATCAAATTGAATTACCTCCGGAGTTGGGTCAAATTCATAATGTTTTCCATGTTTCCATGCTGAGACGTTATAGATCGGATCCATCTCATATAGTACTGGTAGAGGAAGTGGAATTAAATTTAGACTTGTCTTTTGAAGAAGAACCAGTTGAAATTATAGACCAGGATGTTAAAGTGCTAAGAAAGAGTGTGCCGTTGGTCAAAGTTTTATGGCGTAATCACGGAGCGGAGGAAGCTACGTGGGAGCCTGAGGATGCAATTCGACAACAATATCCTCACATCTTTTAAGCAGGTAAATTTCGAGGATGAAATTTTCTTTTAAAGGGGTAGAATTGTAACAACCTAAATATTCGAGTATCATTATGTTGTTAAATGTTAGTTCGAGTTTACTTGGAGTTAGAATAAAAATATTAGTTAAGTGTAATTTAGAGTAAAGAAATTAAGTGATCTTGAGACTTAAATTAATTAAGTACTAAAAGATGGCATAAGATGAGTTAATGGCATAGCGGTGTTGGCGCCATAAGTTGGACATGAGGGAAGGAGTTCGAATCACCTAGCATGCAATTAGGAATTTTATTTTTTGCTTTAGTCTATGCATGTGTCGGCAAGGAGATAAGGATAGGATGAGTTGTATTGTTCTTATTTTGGTAAGAAGATTAAGGTTTTGGAAAGCTAAAGATAAGGGCTTGAATTGGGGGATTATGTTTCATCAACTTAAGGAAAAAAGAGGGGAAAAAGGCTTAAGTGTAGGAAGATGTTTTGAAACTTCCTAATGGCCATTTGACCATTGTATTTGACTGACATTGAGGCTAAGGGGGTGGCGGTTTTGGTTGAGAGGATGGTAAGCTTGGATGTTAGGAAAACCCTTTTCATTTTGGTCATTTTTGGCTTAGGCTTAGTGTATTTTTCTTTTCATCTATTTTTCTCTCTAGCCGAATTTTACCAAATACCTTGAGGAAACTATAGCCATTTCTTTTACCATTCTTTCTTTTTGATCATTTGATCACTTCTTTGCCAACTATTCCTCCTAATGCCGAAACCATCATCACACAAAGAAGGCTAATCCTTTTTCTTTTTCCTTTACAAAACCGAATGCACCTTTCTTTTAAAGTAAGTTGTTTTTTCTTCTCCTTTCTTTCTCTCTTTCTCTCTTGAAACCGAACCATACCATTCTATTTCCATATTCTTCATTTTCTTCTTCATTACAATTTTCTTCAATTCTTTCATCCATGGCCGAATGTAATTTGCTCTTGTGACAAAATTTCTTCATTTTCTTTTACCACAACCGATTTCCTTTAATCATAACCGAATTCTTCCTACTCAATTATCTTTCCAATTGTGGACATTAGTGAGATTTTGGAGGGTAGAAACTCAAGGTGATCTTGAGTATTTTTTTTTTTTGAAACTTTGGAATCGATTTGAAGAATCAAGGTAAAGTGATTTTCTTTTACGGATTCTTATTCATTTAGTATAGTTAGTTATTAATCGATTTCGTTTTAGGGACATAATCGCTCGATCGATTCTCGTGGAACGAAGACAAATCGTGGTAAGTCAAATCTAAAATCTTATAAACGTTAGTCATATTTCGATACTAATAAATCGGACTAATAATCTTATGTCTTTAAAGACATTCAAGATAGGAGCGAAAAGGCGATCCATAGCTTTCGAAAGAGGCGGTTCGAAAATCCCTAATTATAAACAAAGGTCATTTAGGGAATCAGGATTTTCCAAGGGTTGCGGACCTTCAAACGAGGAGAAACCAAAAATAGAAGTGGTTCAAAATCAAAGGGGTAAGGATTTAGATCGTATACCATAGTGGTATTTTTATAAATGATAGTGTTCTAATGGTTCGTATTACGTTTAGGTGTCGACGAGCGCGAAGGTTTAGTACTCAAGATATCAAGGTGTGTAACTTCACACTTATCTCGGGTTAGATGTCACACCGTAGTATTGAGCAAAATCGTAAAAATGACAAAATCGGTACAATACGAAATAATTAGTATTTTGGGGAAAATTCATGAAAATGGTTAAAAATGTGAAAATTACGAAAACACCCTCGATGAGTAGTTGGTAAAATGTATATTAAATATCTCATGTGTAAATGGGCCAAAGATGTGTTAGATCGTAAAATGGGCCGATAAGTTTGCTAGTTAGTAAAATGGGCCGATAAGTATGCTAGTTAGTAAATGGGCCGAAATCCCTGATAAATAGTAAATGGGTCGAAATCTCTGCTAGATCGATAAATGGGCCGAAATCTCTGCTAGATCGATAAATGGGCCGAAAACCCTAACAAATTGTTAAATGGGTCGAACTCTTTGCTAGATCATTAATTGGGCCTAAGATGCTAAATTGCTAAATAGGCTAAATGTTATTTTGTAATTTTTGGGCCTTAATAAAAACTTGAAATATTGACTCATATGTAAATTGGGCCTTTTTGATAAAATCATCATATGTACATAGACTATTTTGCATACATGTTGCATGGGTTGGGATTAACGATGAAGAGAAGAAAGGCCTGTTGCCAAAATCTAGTTCGATGGCTCTGCCACAAATATTTTAAATGGCTCATTGCCTCTAGTTCGGTGGCTCTGCCACAAATATTTTAATGGATCAATACCTCTAGTTCGGTGACTTTGTCACAATCTAGTTCGGTGGCTCTGCCACAAATATAAAATGGCTTTATGCCTACGATTGGTGTGTTTGGCAGGGTGGGTTGACTTGATCCCCACAGGTGTGACGGTTGGTACGGGTGGTGTGTAGCGGATGGAAATTAGGTTTGGTTGGGAAATTTCATTATTTGCATGCATCTCATTATTTATATTGTTAAACCTGTTGATGGGCTTAAGCCCAAAATAATGACTTGATGATCTGGCCCAGTGGATAAGTAAGTAAGTTATACACTGAGTTCTGAGTAACTCACTCCCTCAAATTTTTCATCTCAGGTAATGGAAATTGATGTGGACTTGGGCCGAGGATGACTTTGTGGAGGCCATACTGCAAACATGAGTTTAATAAACTCTGGACTATTAATAAGTACTTTCTTTAAATTGCTATTTTGGGTATGATGTAATAAGGCCTCTATTATTATTTTATGGAGTTTTATGTGTGGTTGGTTAAAAATTTTGTTTTGGATATTTTAATATGGGTTTGTGATTATTATAAAGGTTTACTTAAAATAATTTGGGTTTTCAAACATACAAGAATTTTTAACTATTCTTATTTCTCAAATACATCAAACTTAGAATTATTTCTCTTGGTTTTTTTTAAACTCTGATTTCAAAAGGGTTTTGAAATACCGTTTCACCTAATCTAGTCTTAATGCATAGACCGGGTTTGGGGTGTTACATTGCCCGTGTGACAACTCATTTTCTCATGGGTTGATGTAGAGGACACACGACCCGTAACATCCTGAATTAATGGGCCTATGCGTTTAATGTGTGGTTATGTGTAATGTGTTAATTAGAGTGTTAGGGGTCCAAATTGGGCTCTGGATAGGGCCGAGGCCTTGGTTAAATTTTTTGTTTGGACACACTAGTTGAAAGCCTGATAAGTTAGGGCTTAAAAGAGGTTATATATGTTTTAAAATACAAAATGGGCTTGTGGCCCAGTGGCAAAGTGGCGCCACTTAGAGAGAGCAGAGAAGTGGCATCAGCTGAGGAGGCCCAAATTCAAGTTGCATAAAGTCCAATTCCTTTTAATTTAATCTAGTAAATTTTTGGTAATTAGATATGTAGAGTGGGATGGCAATGATGCTTGAAATTAGGACTTTTTAATGATGATAATGTGCTGATAAAGGAAGGAAGAGGTGGTGTTCTTCATGCCACTGTGGATGAGTAATCAGATGAAGATAAAGGAGAAAATTTAGGAATTATCTGTTGGTCACAGTGGTGGCCAAAATTCCAACACTGAGGGGAAGGAGGAATCGGTTTTGGTATATCCAAGGGGTGCCAAAATTTCCCTTGATTAATAGCTTAGTTTGACGTTTTAAAAAGGGGCATTTTAGGGTTTTAGGTAGTAGGTGCCGAATTCTCATTATTTTCCTAAAGCATAGCTTTTTTATTTTCTTTCACTTCTTCTTTTCTCCTCCTAATTTTGGCAACTAAGGGTTCTTCTCCTTTTTTGCCTAAACCAAAACCTCCTAACTCTACTTTCCTCTCCACTTTCATACCATAGTCGATTGATATTGAAAAGCTGAAACCCATAATCTTATTCTCTCATCTCCACTTTTATGCAAAGGCCAAAATTCCATTGTTTTCTCTGCTTTCATCTTCATAGCCGAATACCCTTGTCTATTCTTTTCTCCTTGCCGATTTCTTCATCAAAGCTGAATCTTCATAGATCTCTTGAGACCATCTTTTCTTTCTGATATTCTCAAAAGCTAAAATTCCCTAAGAGTTGCCGAATTCTTTGTGTTAAGGTAAGTGCCAATTTCTTCTATTTTGTTTTCTTCTCTTCTAGTTTTTGAGACCATAGCCAAATGGCTAGTTGGTTGTTAGGCCATCTTTAGTTCGACGTTTTCACTGATCTCGTGTTCTTTTTGGGCGACATTCCAGGATTTGAAGGAGATCTAATCGCCTAGGTTTCTAAGCCAGAAATCGTTAGCCTTCGAACCACATTACTTTTTCGGGATTTCAAGGTATGGGTTTCGATTCTCCCTAAGTGTTCAATCAGCTTCTTTTCCTTATTGTGCTTTAACCTAATGCCTCGTTAAGAAATCATTACAGTATCCTCTGATTAAGGTCATTGATGGACTCGAATGTCAGCAAATCGAAGGAAGGGTTGGATCTATAATCCCAGCCCCAAAGTTCAAGAAATGCGTAGCGTCAGCAGTACGGGATTGGCCTCTGGGTTGTGGACCGGCTTCAGAACAAAATCTTAGATCATTAGCGATCGTGGCGACTCTTGATAGTGTCGACTTAGATAATATCGTCTTGTCAGTAATTAGGTGTGTAGATCTCTATCACACTAGTTAAACTGTACTATGTATATGTTATGGGCTAAAAGCCAGAAAATGAGGGTGTATGAACAGTCGTATTACCCAGAAAGGGTATGAAAGGGATGCCAGGTACGTAATCATAGAAACTTCTCTATGTGTATCAAATTATGTGAAAGTATGTGATCTGCTTATGTAGTTTAATGTTCTGATTCTTGCATGTATGTATGCATGGGATGGGATTGATATGATGAAGGGGAGCAGGTCGCATAGCGATCGGTGGCTTTGCCACATAGGTCACATAGTGATTGGTCTTTATGACAGGTAGCACATCTGTCGATATGGTGTGTAGTGGATGGAGGGTTGATTGTAGAAATCCCCACAGTGTGATGGTTGGTACGAGGGTGTGTAGAGGATGGACTTCTAGGTTTGGGATAGGCCATGTTGCATGAAAATAATCTGTTGCCATTGTGTATGGGCCAAGGACCATAATGTGTTTGTGGGCCTTAAGGCTTTTATGTGTTTTCGGGATTTGCACACTGAGTCTTGGTGACTCACCCCTTTTATTTTTCCCAGCTTTTTAGATGAGCAGTAGATCGTGGACATGGGAGCCGAGGCGAACTTTATGGGCCATCAAGTCTTTTATTTTCATAGATTGTTTTCAGTTTTTCATTGAGTTTTAATTTTGAGATTATTTTTGTAATAAGGCCTCCATAACTTAGTTTATCGATCTATATTTTTTTATGTTACAATTTATAAGCTTATGTTTTCAAAGTCTTAATTATAAGTAAAATGAAAATGTGCTTTTCACGCACATTCAACGCGAATGTTAAGGTTACATTCAAAAATGTCACAATTAATGATTAGTCGGTTAAAATAAACTGATATTTTCAAAACCCCTTTAAAGGAAAGTTTTTAACATTCAACCCGTAGCATACCAGATCCGATCATGACGTATGGGTAGGGTTTGGGGTGTTACATTTTCTTATCGAGCCAGTTCAAAACTTGAGTCGTGAAATGGGTCCGAGAGTGATTTGTAAAAGTGATGTAAGTTTGAGAAAATTCGGTTGAGATATGGCCTTGAGTCTCTAGGCACCCGATCCACGCACGTAAGTATTCTAAACTCATTATGTGATATGCATGTTGGGCTTGATGGGCTCTCAGGGACGAGGCTAGTATGCTAGAGATTATGGACTTTAAGTTTAGTATAAACAATTCTTCAAATCTCATAAGACTTAATTTCTAATTAAACATGTGCGTGAACAAGTCACAGGGTTAGGGTGTGGTAACAGGCATACGCATATCTAGGATTGGATTCAGGGAGAGCTTGGTATTTAAGCGGCCCTAGCGGCTCACCTCCTTTTTGATGGAATCCTACCTGGTGCGTAGTGTTTATTCACTCTAACCGAGAGGGCTTGTTGACGGGCCAAAATTTATAACTAAAACCCGAAAGGGACCAACCACCCTATTTTTGTAGAATTACTTATATCCCTAGTTTTGTAAAATTATCGAAATACCCTGAATATGTAAAAATTTCAAAAATTTGTAAAAATTACTGAAATACCCCCGATTGGCAAAATTACCAAAATACCCCTATTTTGTAAAATCACCAAGATACCCTATTTTGGAAAATTATGAAAATACCCTTGTAGGGTAGAATTACAAAAATACCCATGGGTAGTGAAATGACGAAAATGCCCCTACATGACGAATGTGAGTTCATGGATGTTACTTGTGTGCTTGATGTGTAATATCCTGAAAATGAGCCTACGTATTTCTAATTTAATTATGCGAATGGCATGACTTATGTATTATGAATGTATGATGAACATTTTTGGAAACTTGGAAATGTTAAGTTAAAATAGGAAAGTGAACATTTTTGGAAACACGGAAATGTAAGGAAATGATTTAGAAATGTTAAGTAAAGAGGAAACTAAAACAAGGTAGCCTTAAGAAAATTAATAGAAGAAATTTGACACAAATATAGGCTTGTTTAAGTGGCTTGAGGCACCACTTAAGCCCTGTGGGTGACATACAAGCTATGCAAATGGGCCTAGGTTCGAGCAACGTGGGAAGCAAATTTTTAAGGTTTATTTTTGCTAAGGGATGTTAAGGAGAAGGGGGTAGAAGAACGACACCATGGCTAAATTTTAGGAGTTTGTATCCTTTAAGTTTCAAGAGATAAATGATAGCTTATTTCTTTTATTTTATTTCTAGATGAGGTGATAAGAGGAGAAAAGTGAGGAAGGGCTAGTGTTTGAGTGCTAGCCAAAATTCTTAGTTGAAGTATCCATCTTTTTCTTCTTTTTGTTTTTCATTCAGTCTCTCATCTTCTCCCTAGCCGAATTTCCCTCTTTTCCTTCTCTCCCAATCTTCCTTGCTAGCCGAAACCATCTTCTTCCTATAGTCACCATAGCCGAAACTCATAAAGCTTGACACTCTCCCTCTCCACATTCTTAAAAGGCCGAATCCCAAAATTATTTTCCTTTAATTTCATTAAAGCCGAATCTTCATTAACTCCCTAAGCCATTGTCGAAATTCTTCTGCCTCATCTCTTCTTAGTCTAGGCCGAATAACAACCAGGTTAGAGATCTCTTTTGATCCCTTCACAAATCGGTTTGGATAGGTAAGTATGCTATGGTAGAATCTCTTTTATTTCTCTTTATTCCTCCTCTGTCGACATGTGTAGAACAAAAGCTGAAATCTGACATTTGATTTGACTCTTATTCAACCATGAAATCGGTTCTTTTAGGAATTTCGAGATTTGTTTTGGAGTAAGCCGTCTTCTAGAGGAGAGCATTCAAGATTCGATTATCTAAGGTAAGGCATGGATTGACCAAAGGCCATTGATCATGTTTAAGTTATTGGAATCGAATCTAATATATGAGTCTATAGGTGATTTAAATGAGATACCAAAGGGAATTAGCAATTTCGGGATTTAGATCCTTAAGGTAAGTGTACATGAATATTCGGCCAAGGCTTATTTTGGTATGAAGATCTATTTCTTATTTCGCTTAAAAGTCGAAACTAATTAGTAAGTGATTTTAGTGCCTAGCCGATTGCAAGGGGAGAACTCTGCAAAGTTTCGAGATTTGACTATAGTCAATTCGACAGCAAGGTAAGCATATAAGTGTACTAATCCTACTGGGATTTGGTTTATGACCGAATGGTTCTTTTTGTTAAAATCCTAGTAATGGCTGAATGTAAGAGTTAAGAATAAAAGCATTAGATCGAGTTTTTGGGTTTTCAGGAAAGCATTAATATCAGGTGTGTACCCTACCCTAAGTTTTAATACGTTAATGGCTATGTTTTAAATTAAATGTGTTATTAAGAATGTGAAAAGCATGGCTAAGGTACCATACAATGGTACAAAGTACTAAGGTACGTTTCCTACTCCTACTAGGAATATGAATATATGTTATTTTTAACATGTGAAAAGTGATAAGAATATGAATTAAGGCATGATTTTGCATATTGTGTATGAAATATGGGGGCATATGGGTTATATGAAAAGGGGAAGTTAATGTGGTGACCTAAGACCACGAAATCTGAATGTGGTGACCTAAGACCACAATAACTGAATGTGGTGACCTAAGACCACGAATTCTAAATGTGGTGACCTAAGACCACGTATTTTATAAGGACGATGAGCACGTCGACTGCAGAGACTGCCTTTGATGGTGTGTAGCGGATGGAAGGTTGACTTAGTAGTCCCCACGGTGTGCAAGTTGGTACGGGGGACGTGTAGCGGATGGCTATCTAGGTTTGGGTTCGGGTTGCATCATTATTTTCTATGTTATAAGAATATGCATGTAATATGTGAACATATGCCTAAATTATTAAATTTTAGTGTTGGTTACACATTGAGTCTATTGACTCACCCCTTGTGGGATTATTTTTCAGGTGACGATCAGTGATGGATCGGGCCGGCAGATGCTTAGTGAAGGCCATGTGAAGTTGATTTCTTTTATTTGGACTATTTTACTTTAAGTATTTTGAATTTAAATTTTGGGAATTATTTGATGTAATAAGGCCTTAGTAGAAATATTTATTACTTTTTATTTGTTAAGCTTACAAACCTTTATTTATTAAAAGATTAAGTAAATCAATTTTTTAAAACAAAGCCCAAACGTTTTGTCACCTAAAGTAAAGGATTTTAACAATGAATTAAACTTGTTCTCAACTCAAGCCCAACCCAAAACAATCTTTCTTTCAAAACACACAAGTTTTTCCTAAGTAACAAAAGAATTTGAAGCAGTTTACAAGGGAACATACTAGATCCGGTCAAGGCTCGTGGGCCAGTTTGGGGTTTCAATTTGGTATCAGAGCCCAGTTTTAAACTCTTGGCCTTGGGTTTAAGGCCCAAAACGTTTTCAAAGTTAATCCCAAAAAGAATTTTGTGAATTACGCAGTTTTTCGGCATGGCCCACTAAGTCTCAGGCAAGTCCACCGGTAAGTACTTCTATCCATTATGTGATTCATATTATGACTTGTAGAAGGGTAGAAATGGAATGGAATGTAGATTAGCATGATAAGTACTTGAACCCTAGGACTAGTATACCCCAACAAAAAACATAAGACTTAAATGCCTAACTAAACAAACCTGTGATTGAGTCGCCGAGTTAGGGTGTGGCAACCATGGTACGCATGTCTAGGATTGGTTTTGGTGGGAGCTTGGTATTTAAGCAGTCCTAGTGACTCACCTCCTCTCCACTCAAATCCTACCTGGTGCGTAGCCTCGGTTCACCCAAATCAAGAGGACTTATTCACGGGCTAAACCCCTAACTAAAACCTGAAAGGGACTAGCCGTATTTTTATGGAAACCCTAGCTTTAAAATCCCTACATTACCCTTTTAGGAGTAGCAAAAGATTTTTGCGAAAATTCTTCCAAAATATTTCCTACTTGCAAAATTACTAAAATGCCCCTAGTGATAAAATTACAAAAATGCCCTTGGTTTATGAAATTTTCAAAATACCCACAACTCTTATCAAAATTTCATTACTTAACAAAATGTTCAAAAACCCTAATTTGTAAAATATCAAAATACCTTGATTTTGGAAAATTACAAAATTACCCCTAACCTGCAAAATTACCAAAAGACCCTGATCTTCAAAAAAAAAATCTGCAACAACACAGATTTGGAAAACAAATTCTCAGAAACAACCTTCAAGTTTTGTAAAATTTCAAAGTATCCTTGATTTATTAATATTTACAAATTTACCCGGGTTGATTACCAAAATATTCTCGGATTTCAAAATTTCCCAAAATACCCCCAAAATTTTAAAAAATTACTAGAATACCCTTATCGAAAAAAACACCAAGGAACCTTATTTTGACAAATTATGAAAATACCCCTATAGGGCAAAATACAAAAATACCCCTGGGTAGTGATAAACAACAACAATGAAAACTACAACATTTCTCTAAATGAACGAAAGTTCATAATTGATTGATGGATGTATGGATGTAAAGACTGTGTGCATGTATGAATACGAAAGAACCACTCTTAAAACTCTTTTCATAAAACTTTTTCGTGGATAATCAGTGGAATAAGGGCTAATTCATTAAACTTTCTTAAATCAGATTAAAGCGCATCGTTAGATATGAGTTCTAGAGGACGCGATCGTCATGGATGCAGTAGAGGAAGAATGACTGTGTCAGAACCTATTAGATTGGGTCAAGGGTCTGACAATGAGTTACCACCGCCACCACCACCCCCAGCTATTGGTGTCGAGCAGCAAGCTCAGACGGGGGATGATGCCGTATCGCAGGCTATGCTGTGGGTTCTGGAAATAGTGGCTGGTGCTAGAGGGAATACGGAGCTTAAAATCAGTGCGAGTGACTCCGAGCCAACAGAGCTGAGGTGTTCCGTGGAGTATCTGGTGTGGCACCCAGTCTGGTGATCTTGGTTGGAAGCAACCGGCGCATTATGGATGAGCTTGATCGACCCCGAGGAGAAGTTGAAGGAATGGTGGCAATCGCTACGGTGAAGCATACCAATGGTGGTTAACAGATTCGGGATGGTGCCACGGTGAGGATCGACACAGGAATATGTTAAGGCCGCATATCGGAAGAAGTATGTCGGCACAGTTATATTGATGAGCAGAAGAAGGCATTTTTGAGGCTGGTTCAAGGGAACAAGTCAGCAGCGACATATGAAGCTGAATTTCTGAGGTTAAGCCGATATGATCGAGGAGTTGTGACTACGGAGCATGAGCAGTGTGTTCAGTTCGAAGATGGTTTAAGGGATGATCTAAGGTTATTGATAGCTCCACATCAGGAGCGGGAGTTTTTCGCGTTAATAGAAAAGGCTAAGGTAGCCAAGGGGATCAAGAACTCGGTTAAGCAGAGCTCTGATAGGAATAGACCCAAAAGGGGTTATGGGTCGTCAGGATCGTCATAAAATGTGCAAAAAGGCCCGAGTCGATGGGTCATGGGTCGCAGCCAAGTCGATGCAGGAGGGCAGTATCGTCCATGTGATCAGTGTGGAAAAAAACACTTGGGTGAATGTTGGAAGAAGACAGGTGGGTGTTTCAGATGTGGGTCAAAGGACCATATGATCAAGGACAGCCCGAAGAAACCAGATGAGAATCACCTAGTAGCTCAGAATGCTAATCAGGTTGGTAGAGGGGGACAGCAGCCTCAGCGAGGTCGTGGTCCGAATAATCGAGGAAATGGTAGAGGACGTGGAACACCAGGCCGAGGTGCTACTAATACTGAGGCAAGGCAGCCGGGTTTGATTTATGCGGTTCACCGAAGGGGGAATAGAGATGCACCGGACATCATAACCGATGCGTTCCTCATTTATGGCAAGCCCTATTTTGCTCTTATTGATGTGGGCTCGACCCATTCTTATGTTGCCTATAGTGTAGTTGAAACACTAGGCCTAGACTCTGAACTTTCTGATAGGGAGATGACTGTAGTAAGCCCATTAGGCCAAACTATAGTGGTGGATAAGATCTTTCAGAGTGTATCCCTAGAAATTCAGTGAGTGAGCTTTCGGGCTGACTTAATGGAGTTACCCTTCGGGGGATTTGACCTCATACTTGGTATGGATTGGTTAGTAGAACACCGGGCCATGTTGGATTGTGCGGCTAAATGAATGGAACTAAGGACCCCAAAAAATAAAGTGGTAGTAATGATTGGAGAAAGAAGAAACTACTTGTCTAATGTAGTTTCGACATTGAAGGCGGAGAAGATGGTTCGTAAAGGGTGCAGGGCATTCTTAGCCTTTGTAAGTGCGTTAGATGGAAAAGAAGGAGGTGTCAGTGGAGTTAGAACTGTAAGGGACTTTGAGGATGTGTTCCCAGAGGAATTACCAGGAATACCCCTAGATAGGGAGGTGGGGTTTGGAATTGACCTACTGCCGGGTACAGCTCTTGTGTCAATTGCCCCTTATAGAATGGCACCAAAGGAGTTGGTGGAGCTTAAGGCTCAAATTCAGGAATTACTTGACCGTGGATTTATTTGACCCAGTGTGTCTCCATGGGGAGCACCGGTTCTGTTTGTGAAGAAGAAGGACGAAACTATGCGTATGTGCATAGATTATCGTCAGTTGAATAAGCTGACCATCAAGAACAAGTACCCCTTGCTAAAGATAGACGACTTGTTCGATCAGCTCAAGAGGGCGGCAGTGTTTTCAAAGATCGACTTAAGGTCGGGATATCATCAGTTAAAGGTGAAGGAGGAAGATATCCATAAGACAGCCTTTAGGACAAGATACGGTCATTTCAAGTTTTGTAGTAATGCCGTTCGGGTTAACAAACGCCCTTGATCGCGTTAGAATGCCGCTCGATGAAGTAGGTGCGTGGTGCTGCGTATGAAGCGTAATTCCTACGTTTCAGGCGTTATGCTCGAGAGATAGTGGCCACAGAACATGAACGGTGTGTTCGATTTGAAGATGGCATGAAGGATGATTTACGTGTTTTGATAGCTCTACAGCGAGAGATGGAATTTACTGTGCTTGTGGAAAAGGCTAAGATAGCTGAGGAGGTAAAGTGAACGGAAAAGCTGAATCGGGATAAAGATAGAAGTGGAAGTAGGAGGAATTTTAGATCGTTAGGAGTAACTAGGCGTACTTAGAAAAGACTTAGGTCGGATGGGCCGGATCGGGCGGAGAGACCTGCTGTTAACTAGACACGAAGGTGTGTTCGCTGTGGTAAATTCCATGTAGGTGAGTGTTGGACAAGCAGTGGAAAGTGCTTTAGGTGTGGGTCTTTGGACCATCATATTAGAGACTGTCCACAGCCACGGAGCGATGTAGGACCCATAGGGCAGGGAAATGCTCAGCCAATTAGAGGAGGTCGGCCGTAGTAGAGGGTCATGGTCTAGCTAAAGGTGGTACAGATTTGATTGGGCCGTGGAGCACCAAGTCGAGGGCAAGAAACACCGAGGTGAGACAATCGGGTTAGTCTATCTTTGTCGGACGTCGTGAGAAGCCGACGATCGATGTTATAATCGACGCTTTTAATATTTGGTTTGCCTTACTCGCATTGGTGACATTGGGTCGACACATTCATATGTTGCTAGTAGTGTCCGGAACTTTAAGTTTAGATTCGAGATTACCCTAGGCGATGACTATAATTAGCCCATTAAGACAATCGGTGGTAGTATATAAACTCTATCAAGAGGTACCCTTAGAAGTTCGGGGAATAGTTTTTGGATAGATCGATGGAATTACCGTTCAAGGAGTTTGACTTAATATTAGGCATAGACTAGTGGTGAAGTATCAAGCTAATTTAGATTGTGCGATAGCGTATGGTGTTGAAAACCCCAGGGTGGTGAAGTGTTGGTGATAGGAGAAAGGAGGAACCGTCATCAAATGTAGTGAGCGCCTAAGAGCGTAAAGAATGGTGAGAAAAGGATGCGAGGTCAGATTAATGTTTGTTCGGCTCGAAAGCCAAGGACCTAACTGTTGGGGACATTAGGACGGTGAAGGAATTTCCTGATGTTTTCCCAGAATAGCTTCCTGGATTACCTTCGGATCATGAAGTGGAGTTTGGTATCGATCTTCTTCCTGGAACAGCACCAGTTTCTATCGCTCCATATAGGATGGCGCCAAAGGAGTTGGTGGAGTTAAAAGCACAAATACAAGAGTTGTTAGATAAAGGATTTATTCGACCAAGTGTGTCGCCTTGGGGAGCACCGGTGTTATTTGTTAAGAAGAAGGATGGATCAAATGTGTATGTGCATTGACTACCGTCAGCTGAACAAGTTGACTATCAAGAACAAGTATCCGTTGCCAAGGATTGATGACTTGTTCGATCAACTAAAAGGGGCGTCAGTATTCTCAAAGATAGATTTGAGATCAAGATACCATCAGCTTAAGGTCAAAGAATCAGATATTCATAAGACAGCTTTCAGGACCCGTTATGGCCATTACGAATGTTTGGTAATGCTATTGGGTTGACTAACGCACCAGCGACGTTTATGGATTTGATGAACTGAGAGTTCCAACCCTACATGGATTGGTTTGTCATGGTATTTATAGATGATATCTTGGTTTACTCAAGATCAAAAGAAGAGCATGATTCACATCTGCGAGTGGTTCTGTAGATTCTGAGGGAGAAGCAGTTGTATGCCAAATTCAGTAAGTGCGAATTTTGGGTAAGTGAAGTTACTTTTCTAGGCCACATTGTGTTGGTAGAGGGGATTAGGGTTGACTCTCGAAAAATTGAAGTGGTGTTGGATTGGAAGCCGCCTAGGTGCAGAGAGAAATTGTAGTTTTCTTGAGTGCGGCCGGGTACTATCGAAGGTTTGTTGAAGAATTTTCTTCAATCGTGGCACTATTGACTAAGTTATTACGGAAAGGAGTTCCGTTTATTTGGTCTAGTAAGCAGCAAGAGAGTTTTGAGAAATTGAAAAGGATTTTGACAGAGGCTCCGGTATTGATTCAACCGGAGGCTGGAAAGGAATTCGTAATTTACTGTGATGCATTGTACACGGGACTAGGATGCATGTTGATGCAAGATGGAAAGGTTGTTGCATATGCATCTCGACAGTTAAGACCGCACGAAACAAATTATCCCACCCATGATTTGGAATTGGCGGTGGTGGTTTTCGCTTTAAAGATTTAGAGACATTATCTGTATGGGGAGAAATCTGTTATTTATAAAGATCATAGAAGCCTAAAATACCTTTTGACCCGAAAGGTGTTGAATTTAAGGCAGAGGAGGCGGATCGAGTTGTTAAAGGATTATGATTGCTCGAACGAGTACCATCCGGGTAAAGCTAATGTGGTGGTAGATGCCTTAAGTCGTAAAGTAATCTCTAACTTGAGGGCAATGTTTGCTCACCTTAGTTTGTATGATGATGGGAGCTTATTGGCTGAACTTCAAGTGAAACCCTCTTGGGTCAGTCAGGTTAAGGAGAAGCAGCAGATCGATGAGTTGCTAAAGGAGAAGTTTAATGTAGGATCAAGTGATGGATCGACGGACTTCAGTATGAATGAGGAAGGACTGTTATGTTTTCAAGGGAGAGTTTGCATGCCAAAAGATCAGGAATTGAGGCATAGGATTTTGCAAGAAGCACATGGAAGTTCATACGATATGCACCCCAGAGGGAGTAAGATGTATCAGGATTTGCGGGATCAGTTCTGATGGTTAGGCTTGAAGCGTGAGGTAATCGAATTGGTGAGTAAGTGTTTGACACGTCGGCCAGTAAAGCGAGCATCGATTACCATCGTGGTTGTTGCGCCAAATGAATATTCCACAATGGAAGTGGGAAAGGATGACAATGGACTTTGTTAGTAGGCTACCCCTCACGCCTACTAAGAAAGATTCAGTCTTGGTGATTGTTGATCGCTTGACAAAATCTGCTCATTTCACACTAGTACGGGTCGATTACTCTTTATAGAAATTGGCTAAGCTATACATAGCGGAGGTGGTGAGGTTGCATGGAGTACCAGTATCAATCATATCGAAAAGGACCCGAGGTTCACGTCGCGATCCTGGAAGGCTTTGCATCAAGCATTAGGTACGAAGTTGGATTTCAGATAGCGTTTCATCCTCAGACAGATGGACAATCGGCGGGTAATTTAGATCTTAGAGGACATGTTAAGGGGATGTGTCATTGATTTCGGAGGTAGTTGGGAAGAGTTTTTACCGTTGGCAGAGTTTGCTTACAACAACAGCTACCAATCTAGTATTCAGATGGCGCCCTGTGAAGCATTGTACGGGTGGAAGTGTCGTACTCCTACCTGTTGGATGGAATTAGGGGAACGTCGAATTTTGGGTCTAGAATTGGTTACCGAGACAGAAGAGAAGGTTGAGTTAATTCGCTCGACTACGAGAAGCGTTGATGACAAAAGTCCTATCTGAGACTTGAAGCGTAAGGACATAGAGTTTGCGATGGGTGACAAGGTGTTCTTGAAGGTGTCACCATGGAAGAAAGTCTTTGAGGTTTGACGGAAGGGTAAATTAAGTCCCAGATTTATCGGACCTTATTGGATGTTGAAACGAGTGGGGCCGGTAGCCTATCAGCTAAAGCTACCTTCAGAGCTAAGCCAGATTCACAATGTATTCCACGTTTCTATTTTGAGATGATATTGTTCAGATCCGTCTCATGTGGTGCTGTGGAGGAAATCAAGGTAAGACTGACCTATCGCTGCAGAGGAACGGTGGAAATCTTGGATCGTGATGTCAAAGTGTTACGAAGGAAGACGATTCCGTTGGTTAAGGTTCTATGGCGGAATCACGATTACGAGGAGGCTACATGGGAACCGAGAGGAGATGATGCGCAGAGAGATACGCATCTATTCTAATCAGGTTATTTTGAGGCCAAAATTTCTTTAAGGGGGGTCGAACTGTAACATCCTGAATTAATGGGCCTATGCGTTTAATGTGTGGTTATGTGTAATGTGTTAATTAGAGTGTTAGAGGTCCAGATTGGGCTCAGGATAGGGCCGAGGCCTTGGTTAAAATTTTTGTTTGGACACTCTAGTGGAAAGCCTGATAAGTTAGGGCTTAAAAGAGGTTTTCTGTGTTTTAAAATACAAAATGGGCTTGTGGCCTAGTGGCAAAGTGGCGCCACTTAGAGAGAGCAGAGAAGTGGCGTCAGCTGAGGAGGCCCAAATTCAAGTTGCATAAAGTCCAATTCTTTTTATTTTAAACTAGTAAATTTTTGACAATTAGATGGGTAGAGTGGGATGGCAATGATGCTTGAAATTAGGAATTTTTAATGATGATAATGTGCTAATAAAGGAAGGAAGAGGTGGTGTTATCCATGACAATGTGGATGAGTAATCAGATGAAGATAAGGGAGAAAATTTAGGAATTATCTGTTGGTCACAATGGTGTCTGAAATTCCAACACTGAAAGGGAGGACGAATCTGTTTTGATATATCCAATGGGTGCCAAAATTTCCCTTGATTAATAGCTTAGTTTGACATTTTAAAAAGGGGCATTTTCGAGTTTTAGGTAGTAGGTGCCGAATTCTCATTATTTTCCTGAAGCATAGCTTTTTGATTTTCTTTCCTTCTTCTTTTCTCCTCCTAATTTTGGCAACTAAGGGTTCTTCTTCTCCTTTTCTGCCTAAACCAAAAACTCCTAACTTTACTTTCCTCTCAACTTTCATACCATAGCCAATTGGTATTGAAAAGCCGAAACCCCTAATCTTATTCTCTCATCTCCACTTTTATACAAAAGCCGAAATTCCATTATTTTCGCTACTTTCATCTCCATAGCCGAATACCCTTGTCTATTCTTTTCTCCTTGCCGATTTCTTCATCAAATCTGAATCTTCATTGATCTCTTGAGATCATCTTTTCTTTCTGATCTTCTCAAAAGCCAAAATTTCCTAAGAATTGCCGAATTCTCTATGTTAAGGTAAGTGTTGATTTCTTCTATTTTTTTTCTTCTCTTCCGATTTTTGAGACCATAGCCGAATGGCTAATTGGTTGTTAGGCCATCTTTAGTTTGACGTTTTCACTGATCTCGTGTTCTTTTTAGGCGGCATTCTGGAATTTGAAGGAGATCTAATCGCCTAGGTTTCTAAGCCAGAAATCGTTAGCCTTTGAACCACATTACATTTTCGGGATTTCAAGGTAAGGGTTTCGATTCTCCCTAAATGTTCAATCGGTTTCTTTTCCTTATTGTGCCTTAACCTAATGCCTTGTTAAGCAATCATTATAGTATCCTCTGAATAAGGTCATTGATGGACTCGAATGTTAGCAAATCGAAGGAAGGGGTTGGATCTGTAGTCCCAGCCCCAAAGGTCAAGAAACGCGCAGTGTCGTGATGCAGACGGATTGGTCATCGGGTTGTGGACCAGCTTGAACAAAACCTTAGATCATTAGCGATCGTATCGACTCTCGATAGTCTTGACTTAGACAGTATCATCTTGTCAGTAATCAAGTGTGTAGATCTCTATCACACTAGTTAAAGCATACTATGTATATGTTATGGGCTAAAAGTAGAAAAATGAAATTTGTATGAGCAATCGTATTACCGTAAAGGGTAGGCAAGGGATGCTAGGTACGCAATCATAGAAACTACTCTATGTGTATCGAAGTATGTGAAAATATGTGATCTATTTAGGGAGTTTAATGTTCTGATTCTTACATGTATGTATGCATGGGATGGGATTGATGTAACACCCCTAACCCGTATCCGTTACCGGTTTAAGGTTTGAGGCAATACCGAACTAGACTTAGAACATCACAGACATTTATCGCAGTTCATACATCTTCTAATTTCTAAAGTCTTAGATTTAAATCAAACTCACATAAATTCATTTTAAATTTCATATCATAATAACTTACCATAAAGCGTGCCACTTGATTTCACTATCAAATTTCAAATGAAGTATAATCGTTTTAAGCAATTTTAACATAAGTAATATATAAAATGCACTAGATTCAAATGATCAAGTAATTTAATAAAATTCATATAATTAATCAATACCTATTTTCTACTAGGTTACAACCACAATGCCTAACCCAATTTAATCATAATCATTTTAAAAGTCATAATCAAATATATATACATATAAATATATCCAAATTTTTCTTACTTACAAATTTTATAAGTCATTTCATTTTTTTTGGTCAAAGTGAGTTTAAAACTCCACATAACATACTTGAATACAAACATAAAACATAACATCCCTATAATCTATGACAACATTCATATTACTAAGATATTATCATATTAGTCTATACTGTCATTATTCACAAGACCAAATCACACCCATCATATACATTAAGACCATGGCCGAATATAAGGTAGACTAAGCTTTACCACTTTTGCATCACAATGACATAAACATATGCATCATCTATTCATTAAAAGGAAAACCACATGTAACTTCATCGAAACACAAAATAAAAGCCATCTTCGTATGGCCATAATACATATACTATCCAAGTATCCAACTCGAACAAAGACATCAATCACCCTATACATGCCTTTAGCATAAGTAAACCAAGCTAAAGTTGTACCAAAAATTTGATAGTGTATTAGACTTTGCTGACGAATTCTCGAGCCCGTAGCTTGACCAGAATCTAAAAAAAAGAAATAGAACAATTAAACAAAAATGGAATAAGCTCACTAGCTTAGTAAGTCTCAAGCATTATTATAATTCTTAACCAACCAAGCATAGTATAAACCAATTCATGATATTAAACATATATACTTTATTTGCAAATACTTATAACAAAGCATCATCACTTCACTTAACTTATAGCTCTAAACTCTTCACCACATACTTTAATTGTCGAACGTACATAATTTATCACATAACTAGTAATATAACTCTACTTACATGAACATTTTAATCACACTCAAATTTTGGCATGTCTATTAACCACCTGGCATAATATATTTCACATTTATAACGTCACACCCAAGTAAATAACACATTGTTTCATCGTTCTATTCGATCACAACCATAGCACATGTATGCATAGCATTAACGTATAAAATACATACCTTGTTGCTAAATTAACAAGTTCATTTCCAAGACTTAAACTTACCATAATTGCTTAAAGACCTTGTGACTATGTAAATAAAGTATGAACGAGAAATTCACCGGTATAGAACCTGCTAAGCCTTAGCCTGAATCGCACACACGGCACTAGGCCTGCTAGACTCATGGTCCAAGATTTATAACACCGGCATTAAGCCTGCTAGGCAATAAGCCTAAAATATTCACAGGCACGAGGCCTGCTAGGCATGAATCCCGAAATATTCACCGGCACGAGGCCTGCTAGGCATTAAGCCCAAAATATTCACCGGCACGAGGCCTGCTAGGCTCAAAGCACGAATTATCAACATTTTCCAACCTTTCAATTTACATTACTTGGTAATAAAATCACAATCACTTATATGCTTCATATCACTTTCACATATTAAATCTAAGCACATATTCACATCACATTCGATAAAGTAAATTCACATTCAACTCATACATTTCATATTTGGATAATATACATTTATATACTTTGTATTTCCAAATTTTAACATATGCTATGTTCATAAATAATTATCTAGTATACAATTGCTTAAGGACTTACCTCGACTGTCGACGAACCGCGTAATCTGGCTATTCGATAACATTTGTCTTTCCCCGATCCAAATCCATTTTTCTTTTCTCTTGATCTTTAATCACCAATTTCCCATTGGCCGAATGTTAACCTTGTTCTTTCTTTCTTTATGAAATTCGCTAAGACAAGGAAGATGATAACATGCATGTTTTGTTTTATTTCCATTAACATATATATTAACATTTTTATTAATTAACTTTTAACCTTTATCATAAAATAACTAAACAATATAATAAAAGGTTAATGTTGTCCATGGTGGCCACTAACTTAACGAATGGGCTTTTTGCCCTTTTAGTACTCCAATTTAGAAAGCCACAATCAATTTAGTGCATTTTCACTATAGTTTGGGACTTTTACCTTTTACGCGATTAAGTCTTTTTTTCTAAATTAAACACATAAACAATTAAATTTTTCTACGAAACTTTCACACACATTAATATACAAATAATAGACACAAAATATAATATTAAAATAATTCTCGAACTCAAATTCATGGTCCCGAAACCACCGTTCTAATTAGGGTCAAATTCGGTCTGTTACAATTGATATGATGAAGGGAGCAGGTCGCACAGCGATCAGTGGCTTTGCCACATAGGTCACATAGTGATCGGTCTTTATGACAGGTAGCACAGCTATCGATATATTATTAAGGTCGCATAGCGATCGGTGGCTTTGCCACATAGGTCACATAGTGATCGATCTTTATGACAGGCAGCACAGCTATCGATATATTATTAAGGTCGCATAACGATCGGTGGCTTTGCCACATAGGTCACATAGTGATCGGTCTTTATGACAGGCTGTACAGTTGTCGATATGGTGTGTAGCGAATGGAGGGTTGATTGTAGAAAACCCCACAGTGTGATGGTTGGTACGAGGGTGTGTAGAGGATGGACTTCTAGGTTTGGGATGGGCCATGTTGCATGAAAATAATCTGTTGTCATTGTGTATGGGCCAAGGACCATAATGTGTTTGTGGGCCTCAAGGCTTTTATGTGTTTTCAAGATATGCACACTGAGTCTTGGTGACTCACCCCTTTTATTTTTCCCAACTTTTTAGATAAGTAGTAGATCGTGGACATGGGAGCCGAGGCAGACTCGAGGGGCCATCAAGTCTTTTATTTTCATAGACTGCTTTTCTATTTTTCATTGAGTTTTAATTTTGGGATTATTTTTGTAATAAGGCCTCCATAACTTAGGTTATCGATCTATATTTTTTTTATGTTACAATTTATAAGCTTATGCTTTCAAAGTCTTAATTATAAGTAAAATGAAAATGGGCTTTTCAAGCACATTCAATGCGAATGTTAAGGTTCCTTTCAAAAATGTCACAATTAATGATTAGTCAGTTAAAATAAATTGAGACTTTCAAAACCCTTTTAAAGCAAAGTTTTCAACATTCAACCCGTAGCATACCAGATCCGGTCATGACGTATGGGCCGGGTTTGGGGTGTTACACGACCTATTTTCACGCCTATGGGGCTGACCATGTGTCACACACGGCCAAGACACACGCCCATGTGTCTTCCCGTGTGGACAATTATAGGCTATTTTCCAAGCCAATTTCCACCCTGAAACATAAACACACTTATACATTCTCAAGCAACTCAATTATTCCATTCATTTCATAAACTTAAATGCATAACCTCATCATCATTAAAGGTATAAAACTTAGCAAATATCAACCAATTTTTAATGGCTATATACAAAAGAATGCACAAACTTGATAACTAACCATTTTCCTTCAATATGACATAACTCAAAATGATCAAACTCCTATACATGCCATACTCAAAATGATAAACTTTGCTATATGAAAATAATGGTTGATAGTGTGATCCAAGCTTCGACGTCTTTCGGTCCCCGAACTAGCTTGGCAAAACTACAAGGAAAAAGGAAAAGAGAGGGGTAAGCTTATATCATAGTAAGCTTGCATGAAATCTTAAATAACAATATAATTGCTTTAAATAAACTCATTCATCACGAAATAAGTACACATAAAACTTACGTACTAAAACTTACTTACTCTTACTTACTCTTGTTCATACTTAGCCATCACCTTAGGGTTACCTTATCTTGTATTTATTCATAGTACCTGTATCACTCATTACATGGTTTAGTATTTAAATTGTCATGGACAAAATTTGAATCTTGATCCCTTTAGCTTACATGGACTTTTAATCATTCTTATACAACTTATCTCATCATCAATTTTACTTACTAATATCATCTATTACCTTTCTCATACTTAATTCTTTTGCCCGTTCAATTTCCCAGAATAACAGAGGATACTCAACCTTGTCAAACATATATCTTGATGCTAATGCCATATCCTAGATATGGTCTTACATGGGATCGCCTCATATTCCGAAGCCATATCCTAGATATGGTCTTACATGAGATTCTTTAGCTTAATATCAATGCCATGTCCCAGACACGGTCTTACATGAAATCTTTCTTTGGTGCTGAAGCCATGTCCTAGACATGGTCTTACACGGGACCTGCCTTATATGGTGTTGATGCCATGTCCCAGAGATGGTCTTACACGAGACCTTCCTTATGTGGTGTCAATTGCAGGTCCCAAACATGGTCTTACATGAGACCTTCCTTATTCGATGTTGATGCCATGTCCTAGACATGGTCTTACACAGGATCTATGTTTGGTGCCGATGCCATGTCCCAAATATGGTCTTACATGGGACCTACATTCCTTGATGCCGATGTCATGTCCCAGACATGGTCTTACACGGGCTTTCCTTGGCTCATGCTATGAAATAGGAATCCTTGCTATTCCGAGACTTCGGGACTTTTACTTGCTTACTTATTCTTCTTCACTTTATCATCATAGTGTTAATGATCATTTCATATAAAGAATACGCATTTCACAAAAATAATAATTAATTTTAAATATAACAACAAATGTAACCTTAATTTCATACAAGCTTACCTCGGTATTCAAAATGTGTAGAATTGTGCAATTTAGTCCTAGACTTTTTTGCCTCAGTTTCAATCTGGGCTTTGCAGTTCTTGATCTATAATGACAATTTAACTTGTTTAATACTCACATTGATTAAATTGACTCATAATTCATACTTTAGCAAAATTATAGTTTTGCCCCTAAACTTTCTCATAATTACAATTTTACCCCTAGGCTCGAAAAATGATTTTCATTCAACTTCCTTATATTTCAAGCCTAGCCGATTCATATTCATAACTATAGCAGCCATCAATTTCTATAATTTCACCCATTTATGGCATTTTCATTACTTTTCAATTTGGTCCTAACATACATTTTTCATGAAATTCACTTAGAAAAAGATGTTTATCTTACATCAAACTTTCATAATCTTTCATAAAACATCAAAATACATGCATGTCATACATGGATAAATTTTTTAAACATAAACTCTAGCTCAAAATATAGCCAAAAATAGCTAAACTGAGCTACAAGGGTTTCAAAAATACGAAGAACATTAAAAACGGGGCTAGGATACACTTACTATTGAGCTTGGAAGTTGAAAAAAACCCTAGCTCCTTGAAATTTTGGCACTTCAACGAAGAAGATGGACAAGGTTTTGACTTGTTTTTCCCTTTTTAATTCATTAATTTACCAAATGACCAAATTGCCCTTAATGCCCTTTCTTGAGATTTTTCCTTCCTATGTCCATTTTTTTCCATCTTAGCAAATAATGGTCTAATTTCTAAATAAGTACCTATAATAATTTTTTTATGATACTATTTTATACTTAAATCTTCTAGAATATCATATTTCCTAATTTTTGCAATTTAGTCCTAATGGACAATTTATTCACTAATTAATAAAATTCATTCATAAAATTTTCACATAATTATGAAAATACCTCATAAGCCTTGTAAAATAATTTAAACACATATTTCTACTTCGAATTTGTGGTCTCTCACCACTACTCCAACTAGGCCCTAAGTCAGGCTGTTACACACACTATCAAACGTTCTTTCGGTATATTAAAATTAATTCATTTTGAGTATGGCATGTATCATTTTGTGTCATGTCATATTTGAAGGCCAAAAGGGTTAACTATTAACGTTCTACACTCATTTTGTAAATGGCCATTGTGAATTGGCCAATGTTGTCAAGTTTATGCTTTAAATTTGATGAGTACAATGAAGTGAATGTTCATACAAGTAATTGAGTAAAATACAGGTGGAATGAATGATAATTTAAGGATCCGTAGTAGTTAAATATTGTTATGACATGTGCTACTTGTGATGAAATGAACGAGTTTATGTTTTAAGGTGGCAAAGAGGCTTGGAAAATAGCCTCTAAGTGTCCACACGAGTAGACACACGGGCGTGTGTCTAAGCCGTGTGTGACACACGGTCAACCCCCATGAGTGTGTTGATAGGCCGTGAGTCCCCTGCATTTTAGTTACGAGAATTTGAATCGTTACACGGGCTAGCACACAGGCGTGTGCCTAGGCCGTGTGCTTCTTAAGGGGTTGCTAACATCATAAACAAAATACCCCTAGTTTTCACACACGGGTGAGGACACGAGCGTGTCTAGGCCGTGTGAAGGACACGGGCCATTGACACAGGCGTGTGTCCGACCGTGTGGAAAACTCCTGTAGCTTCGAAATAAAAATAAATTCTACATGGGTCAGGGACATAAACGTGTGAGACCACATGGCCTGCGCACACGGGCGTGTCCCAAGTCACACAGGCATGTAACCCCTATTTAGGTAAATATTTTCAAAGAGTGTAAAAGTTTCCGGTTGAACTCCAAAACCTTTCAGATGCATGTTTAAGGCCTCGTAGGCCCATGATATGTATGTTATGATTAAGAAAGAAAATTTTTAATTTGGAATGAAATTTTATAGCCGTTATTACATGTTCAAGCAAGGTCAAGCATGGAAATGCCTCGTATCTGGTCCTGACGTCGAACACAGGTAAGGGGAGTTACATGCCTAATCACTTCAAAACACTCCTATTGTCACCTTAGCTCCTAACTAACCTAATTACTACCCTAATTAAAACTAAATAACCAAAATTATAATATTCAAATCCCAAATACACAAAAATAAAAAATTTACAAGAATAATAAAGTTCAATGATAAAAATTTCAAGTATGGCTATCAGATTCGTCTAGTAACCCATTAATATCTATCTGTAACATCTTAAAAATTGAGTATCGATATGTTACATGTTTTTGGTGCTTAGCTTGTGGATTATTTAATTTGTGTGCTTAATATAGTCTTAGAAGGCTCGACATTTATTTGGAATTAGAATAAATTTTAGAAATGAGTACTTTATTGAAGTGGATCAAGTGAACTTGATGTTTAAGGAAATTAAGTGTCAAAAAACTAGCATAAGATGAACTAGTAGTAAAGTGGAGTTGGCGCCATAAGTGTTGCTTGAGGGAAGAGGTTCGAATCCCATAGATGGCATTTTGGTGACTTTTATTTTTGCACCGTTATAGCATGTGTCGGTCAAGCATTATATTTGGTAAGGTTGGACTATTTTACTTATGGCAAGGTGGCTAATGGTTAAGGTAAGCATGGAACTTGGGGAAAGAAATCCTAAACTTTTGGAATGTAGGGAGGACACAAGGCATATCCTAAGGGTTATGTTTTGGAAACTTTTGGATGGCCAATTTGTCCATGAATTTAGACGGCTTTGTGGGCTAAGGGGGGAGCCGAATTTAGGCGATAAGTTTGGGTATAGTTTGGTAGCTTGATAGAATTTTCCATTTGGTCATTTTGCTCTCCCAAAAACATCTTTCTCTCATCTTTTCCTCTCTTGGCCGAATGTGCTTGTGTTAGGAGAAAACAATATTTGCTCTGATTCTTTTGGTCATTCTTTTTAACCATTTGGCCATTTTTGCAAAACCTCTCAAGTGCTTCATCTTGTATTTCTCTCCTAGTACCGAAATTATCAACACAAAAAGCCATTTCTTTTTCCTTCTTTTTCCCTATTGCTTAATGCATATTTGCTCCTAGACTCCTCTCTTTTCTCTTTTCTCTTTTCTCTATTCTCTTTTCCTCTTCATTTTACTTGTCTTTCAAACACATTATTCCTTCATTTTCCTTCCATGGCCAAATGCTTATGACCATCCCCATAGCCGAAATTATTTTCTCTATCCATTAAATCATAGCCGAATCTCTTTTTCCTCATAGACCTTATTCTCAATCATTTCTTCCATTAAGTTTTGGATAACCGGTAAGAATCATTTTTTCCTTGATTTCTTTTGTTATTTGGTCACCTTGGCTGAATCTATAGGATGGCCTAGGAAGAGCCTTTCAATCGATAATCGTCCATTCTATTAAATGTTTCCTTTCGTTATATTTTAGTGAGATAGTGGAGGGCTGAATCACCATCTCGTCAAAGTCATCTTGAAGTTATTCAAGTTCGGATCATAACTGGCAAGGTAAGAAGGAACTCTTCATGGATTCATGATCACCCTCATTTTTTTTCAATGACTATCAATTGGGATTTGTTATAACCGAAAGTTTTTATATAGGAATCCTTTGGAAATCACTCGGGATTTTAAGGTAAGCCAAGTTCGCTCTTTTACGACAATAGTCTTAATTTCTGATATATTGTTAGGGATAATAATCCTTTGTCAATGAAGGCAATCAATATAGGGTCAAAAAGAGTGGTGAATAGCATTCGGAAGAGGGGTGGTTTTGCCATTCCTCTTAAATTCATGCGAAGGGCTATTTCAGGAATCCAAGGCTTTCCACCGGATTGTAGACCCTCATCCGAGGAGAATCGATTATTCGAAGTCATGCGTACTCTAGAGCCATTGACTGTTCATGATTCTTCAACGGTTTATGAACTGTCAATCAGGGAAAATTGAAAGATAACTGTTGTTCGAAATTCTGAGGGTAAAGATCTAGATTGTTTATCTTGACATAGATTTATATTTAGTATCAGCGTTCTAATCGAGTGTGATACGTATTTCGGTATCGACGAGCGAGAAAGTATAGTTCTCACCATAATCAGGTGTGTAATTTCACACTTATCTCATGGGTTAGATATTGTACCGTAAGTAATAGAATAAAATTCGTAAAGTTGGTAAATTTAGAAAAATATGGTATATTAACACTTTTTGTGTAAATGCATGAAATCAATATTAAAGTTGTGAAAATTACAGATTTGCCCTTAATGGGCTATTATATTAAACAGTGATATTTGGGGCCATATGAATTATTTTGATAAATTGACCAAGTGTGAAATTTGTGAAAAGGGCCTCATGTGATTAATGGGACAAAAATTTGCTAGATTGATTAATGGGCCAAAATTTGCTAGATCGATTAATGGGCCAAAAATTTGCTAGATCGCTTAATGGGCCAAATTTGCTAGATCGCTTAATGGGCCAACTTGTATTATGGGCCTTATGATGAAATCATTATATGAATATTGTTATGCTTTGTATATGCATACATGATTGCATGGGTTGGGATAAAATTGAAGAGAAATGCTCGTGGCTCTGCCACAATCTAGTTCGGTGACTCTGTCACAATCTAGTTCGGGTGGCTCTGCCATAATCTAGTTCGGTGACTCTGTCACAATCTAGTTCGGTGACTCTGTCACAATCAAGTTTGGTGACTCTGTCACAATCTAGTTCGGTGACTCTATCACAATCTAGTTCGGTGACTCTGTCACAATCTAGTTCGGTGGCTCTGCCACAAACATTTTAAATAGCTTTATGCATGCAATTGGTATGTTGGCGGGGTGGGTTGACTTGATCCCCACAGGTGTGCTGGTTGGTACGGGTGGTGTGTAGCGGATGGAAATTTAGGCTTGGTTGGGAATTGCATATCATATGCATTTTATATTTGATATATATGTATATACATTGTACATTTGTAAATGGGCTCAGGCCCAATTATATGCTTAAATGGTTTTGGCCCAGTGGACACGGTAAGTGGGTTACACACTGAGTTCTAAGTAGCTCACTCTGTTTTTCTTACCGTTCTCAGGTAATGATAATTGATGGAGGCTTGGGCCGGGGATGACTTCGTGTGAAGGCAATACTACGAATGATGGGTTATATATAAACTTTGAACTTCTTTTGAGTATTTCTATTTATGTATTATTTCAGTTGCAATGTAATAAGGCCTCTGGTATTATTTTCATGGATTTTTATTTCGTGGATGAATTTTAATATGTTTTAGACACTTAAATGGGACCATTTTAATTTCTATAAATGTTTTCTTAAACTTGCATATAAAAGGGGTTTTTTTAAATATCATCAACTCGTAAAATTTCGTGAAAAACTCTTTTATGAAATTATTTTAACCAATTATTTCTCTAAAAATCAAATTATAAACCCTTACGTTTTAAAATCATGGATTTCAAATTAATCTCGAATTTTTGATAAACTCTATCCCCAAAATCGTTTTGAAGATTTGTTTTCTTTAAATCATTGATGACTAGATATAAGTTTGATTTGTGTGGCATGCCAAATCTAGACTTCACGCATAGGCCGGGTTTGGGGTGTTACATTTTATAGTATCAGAGCCAGTTTCAAAACTCAGCTGTGGTTTGGGTTCAACAATAATTTTTGTTTAAAAACTGTTTAAATTTCTAGACTTTATGTTTTAAAAGTACTATGGCACCACGAGCAACCGGCACCAAGTCAAGTAATTATTTGTATATTGAATGTTTATTATTGTGATATGATCATAGGAACACTCTAGAACTTCTAGTTTTAGGTGTTGAAAACGGTAGAGATTGAGACTATAGGAGGTGATTGCGAAAATAACTCTATCTCTTATAACTCATAAAGTATCATTAATAAACATTAAAACAGTATTCTGATTCATAAAACTTTTAATCAGATTAAACCGAATTAGTCATTATGAGCACTAGAGGATGTGGTCGTGGTAGAGGACGAGCTGCTAGGACTGCGTCTGAAGCATCGGGTCATATGCCAAAAATGGACGCACCTGCGTCACCCGGGAGTGAGACTGGATCACATGACCGTACGAGAGAGGACAATGCTTTGACTCAAGCAATGTTGCGAGTCCTAGAAAGGGTTGCTGGGACTAGAACTGGTCCAACAGTTCGTGGATCAATATCGAAACAACTTAAATCAAGTGGTGCCGAGGTTTTTAGATGTGTTTTCGGTGTAGCTCCAAATGTTGAGGAATATTGGCTCAAGGTTGTTGAGCAGATTATTGATGATTTGGAGTGCACTACTGAGCAAAAGCTAAGAGGAGCCGTGTCCTTGTTAAGGGACGAGGCTTATCAATGGTGGCTTATTGTTTGAGAAGGCACCGAGGCTGCATTGGTTACTTGGGATTTCTTCAAAGCTACTTTCCAAGGGAAGTACGTTAGGACAAGTTATGTGGATGCTCGGAGGAAAGAATTCCTAAATTTGGTTGAAGGAAATAAGACGGTGGCAGCTTATGAGGCAGGATTTCTTCGCTTGAGTCGTTATGCTTGCACAATAGTGCCGACTGATCATGAGCACTGTGTACGCTTTGAAGAGGGGCTGAATGATGAGATGCGGGTACTGATAGCCCCACAACAAGTACGAACTTTTGCCTCACTTGTGGAGAAAGCCAAGATAGCCGAGGAGGCTAAGAACTCAGAACGCCAGAACCGGGAAAGAGTTAGAGGCAAGAGGGACTTTAAATACTCGGGTTCTTCTAAAAAGTTCTAGAAGAGGCCTCGAAATGATGAGCCAGCTCAAGTTAGAGCACCTGTGACTACCAATCAGAGTCAAGACTGTGCTGACTATGGGAAGCGACACCCCGGGAAATGCTGGAGGAAGACTCATGCCTGCTATAAATGTGGCTCTAAGGATCATCAATATAAGAATTGCCCTCGATGGATTGATACAACTCAAGAAGCTCGTAACCCTGATGCTCAGCGAGTTAGAGGCACTCAGTAGCCACTGAGAGGCCGTGGACCAGGTCGTGGTGGTAATGGTTTTGGACGTGGTCAAGGTGTACCGGGTCAAGGTAATGGCTTTAGAGGCAACGCGGAGGCAATACAGTCAGGGTTGGTCTATACGGTCAGGCGTCGGAAAGATGGCGATGCACCTGATGTGATAATTGGTACGTTCTTCATCATTGATGTACCTGTTACTGCTTTGATAGATATCGGGTCTACCCACTCGTATGTTGCTAGTGCCATATCTAGAAACCTAAATATTAGATCTTAGATTAACGATAGAGAGATGACGGTAATTAGTCCTTTAGGATAATCTGTAATTGTGAATAAACTGTTTAGAGACGTGCCCTTAGAAATCCAAAGAGAAATATTTTTAGCGAATTTGATGGAATTGCCATTCAGTGAGTTCGATCTTATTCTGGACATGGATCGGTTGGTGAAGCACCGGGCGTAATTGGATTGTGCTGAAAAGCGGATGTCAATAAGGACTTTGAATGATGAGGAGGTAGTAATGATAGGCAAGGGAAGAAACTATTTGGCAAATGTGGTATCTGCATTAAAGGTAGAGAAGTTGGTGTGGAAGGGGCATGGAGCGTTTCTAGCTTTCATTAGTGCTTTGGATGCTAAGCAATTATTAGTGGGAGATGCGAGAACGGTGAAGGAATTTTCAGATGTCTTTCCCGAAGAACTTCTTGGTTTACCTCCAGATTGGGAAGTAGAATTTGGCATTGAGCTTTTGCCCGGAACGGCTCTGGTGTCCATTGCCCCTTATAGAATGGCACTAAAAGAGTTAGCGGAGCTTAAAGCTCAAATTTAATAATTGTTGGATCGGGGATTTATTCGACCGAGTGTGTCTCCGTGGGGAGCACCGGCTTTGTTCGTCAAGAAGAAAGATGGGTCGATGCGTATGTGTATTGGTTATAGGCAGTTGAATAAATTGACGATCAAGAATAGGTATCCTTTGCCAAGAATCGATGACCTATTTGATCAATTGAAGGGAGCTTCAGTTTTCTCCAAGATTGATTTGAGGTCGGGTTATCATCAACTCAAGGTTAGAGAGGCAGATATCCATAAGACAACATTTCAGACTCGTTATGGTCATTATGAGTTTTTGGTGATACCGTTTGGTTTGACCAATGCACCAGCTACATTTATGGACATGATGAACCGAGTCTTTCAACCCTATCTAGACCAGTTCGTAGTGGTGTTCATAGATGATATCTTGGTATGTTCGAGGAATGAAGAAGAGCATGACTTACATTTACGAATTGTGTTGCAAATTTTGCAAGATAAGCAACTTTATGCCAAATTCAGTAAATATGAATTTTGGTTGAAGGAAGTGACTTTCTTGGGTCATGTGGTGTCAGCCGAAGGAATTAGAGTTGATCCTCGGAAGGTAGAGGCAGTATTGGATTGGAAACCACCGAAGTCAGTGGCTGAGATTCAGAGTTTCTTGGGTTTGGCTGGTTACTATAGATGCTTTATTGAGGGGTTTTTGTTGATTGCTGCACCCCTAACTAAGCTGTTACGAAAAGGAGTATCGTATGTGTGGACTGATAAACAACAAGAAAGTTTCGAGAAACTGAAGAATATTTTGACGAAAGCGCCAGTACTGATTCAACCTGCGACTGGAAAAGAGTTTATCATTTACTGTGATGCGTCACACACGGGTTTAGGGTGTGTGTTGATGCAAAGAGAAAAAGTGGTGGCTTATGCTTCTCGTCAGTTAAGGCCGCACGAAGTTAACTATCCTACTCATAACTTGGGGTTGGCTGCGGTAGTGTTTGCTTTAAAGATTTGGAGGCACTATCTCTACGGTGAGAAGTCGATCATTTATACAGACTACAAGAGTCTTAAGTACCTCCTTACCCAAAAAGAGTTGAACTTGAGACAATAGAGATGGGTGGAGTTGTTAAAGGATTATGACTTCTCAATCGAGTACCATCCTAGAAAGGATAATGTTGTGGCAGTCACATTGAGTCGTAAGGTGGTATCAGAGTTAAGAGCAATGCTTGCTCATCTTAGTTTGTATGAGGATGGCAGTCTACTAGCGAAACTTCAGGTGAAGCCATTGTGGTTAGAACAGATCAAGGAAAAATAGTTATCAGATGAAAAATTGGGTCCTTTAATGCAACAAGTTGAAAGTGGTATAATAGGGGACTTTGGATTGAACAAGGATGGAGTGCTGTGTTTTCGTGGAAGAATTTGTATGCCCATGGATTCGGATTTGAGACAAATGATTCTGAGAGAGGCGCATAGCAGCCCTTATGCTATGCACCCCGAAGGAAATAAGATGTATCGAGACCTCTGTGAACAGTATTGGTGGTCAGGGTTAAAGCGGGAAGTAACAGATTTTGTAAGTAAGTGTTTGACTTGTCAGCAAGTGAAGGCAAAACATCAATTACCGTCAGGCTTATTGCAACCGATAAAGATTCCTTTATGGAAATAGGAGCGGATAACAATGGATTTCGTTAGTGGGTTACCTTTAACACCTGCTAAGAAAGATTCCGTTTGGGTGGTAGTAGATCGATTGATGAAGACTGCTCATTTTCTACCAGTTCATACGGATTACTCACTACAAAAGTTGGCTAAGCTGTATGTATCTGAGATCGTGAGGTTGCATAGGGTACCAATGTCTATCATATCGGATAGGGATCCTAGGTTTACATCACGGTTTTGGAAAGCTTTACATGAGGCTTTGGGAACAAAGTTAAACTTTAGTACGGCTTTTCATCCTCAGTCAGAAAGAGTAATTCAAATTTTGGAAGACATGTTAAAAGGTTGCGTGATTGACTTCAGAGGTAGTTGGGAGGATTTCCTACCATTGGCAGAGTTCGCATATAATAACAGTTACCAATCCAGTATCCAATTGGCGCCTTATGAAGCGTTATACAGTCGTAGGTGTCGTACCCCTACTTGTTGGACTGAATTGGGGGAACAATAGTTGTTGGGTCTTGAATTGATATCTGAGACAGAAGAAAAGGTAAAGGTGATTCGAGCACGGTTAAAGGAAGCTTCGTATATACAAAAGTCGTACGCGGATCTAAAGCGTAAGGATATCGAGTTTGTGGTGGGAGATCAAGTTTTTCTGAAAGTCTCACCTTGGAAGAAGATTTTCAGATTTGGAAGGAACGACAAGTTGAGCCCTAGGTTCATTGGACTGTACTGTGTGTTGAAGCGTATAGGACCAGTGGCCTATCAACTTGAATTACCTCTGGAGTTGAGTTAGATTCATAGTGTTTTCCATGTTTCTATGCTGAGGCATTATAGATCGGATCCGTCTCACATAGTACCGGTAGAAAAAGTGGAGTTAAGGCCAGACTTGTCTTTCGAGGAGGAACTAATAAAAATCTTAGACCGTGATGTTAAGGTACTAAGAAAGAAGACTGTGCCATTGGTTAAGGTTCTATGGCATACTCACGGAGCGAATGAAGCTACGTGGGAGCTTGAGGACGCAATTCGTCAGCAATATCCTCACCTCTTTTAACCAGGTAAATTTCGAGGACGAAATTTTCTTTAAGGGGGTAGAATTGTAACATCTTAAAAATTGAGTATCGATATGTTGCATGTTTTTGGTGCTTAGCTTGTGGATGATTTAATTTGTGTGCTTAATATAGTCTTGAGAAGGCTCGAGATTTATTTGGAATTAGAACAAATTTTAGAAATGAGTACTTTATTGAAGTGGATCAAGTGAACTTGATGTTTAAGGAAATTAAGTGTCAAAACTAGCATAAGATGAACTAGCAAATAAAAGTGGAGTTGGCGCCATAAGTGTTGCTTGAGGAAGAGGTTGAATCCCATGGATGGCATTTTGGTGACTTTTATTTTTGTACCTTTATAGCATGTGTCGGTCAAGCATTATATTTGGAAGGTTGGACTATTTTACTTATGGCAAGGTGGCTAATGGTTAAGGTAAGCATGGAACTTGGGGAAAGAAATCCTAAACTTATGGAATGTAGGGGGGACACAAGGCATATCTAAGGGTTATGTTTTGGAAACTTTTGGATGGCCAACTTGTCCATGAATTTGGACGACTTTGTGGACTAAGGGGGGAGCCGAATTTAGGTGGTAAGTTTGGGTATAGTTTGGTAGCTTGATAGAATTTTCCATTTGGTCATTTTGCTCTCCTAAAAACATCTTTCTCTCATCTTTTCCTCTCTTGGCCGAATGTGCTTGTGTTAGGAGAAAACAATCTTTGCTTTGATTCTTTTGGTCATTCCTTTTGACCATTTGGTCATTTTTACAAAACCTCTCAAGTGCTTCATCTTGTATTTCTCTCCTAGTGCCGAAATTATCAACACAAAAAGCCATTTCTTTTTCCTTCTTTTTACCCATTGCCGAATGCATATTTGCTCTTAAACTTCTCTCTTTTCTCTTTTCTCTTTTCTCTTTCTATTTTCTCTATTCTCTTTTCCTCTTCATTTTACTTATCTTTCAAACTCATTCTTCCTTCATTTTCCTTCCATGGCCGAATGCTTATGACCATCCCCATAGCCGAAATTATTTTCCCTAACCATTAAATCATAGCTGAATCTCTTTTTCCTCATAGACCTTATTCTTAGTCATTTCTTCCATTAAGTTTTGGATAACCGATAAGAATCATTTTTTCCTTGATTTCTTTTGTTATTTGGTCACCTTGGTCGAATCTATAGGATGGCCTAGGAAGAGCCTTTAAATCGATAATCGTCCATTCTATTAAACGTTTCCATTCGTTATATTTTAATGAGATAGTGGAGGGTCGAATCACCATCTCGTCAAAGTCATCTTGAAGTTATTCAAGTTCAGATCATAACTGGCAAGGTAAGAAGGAACTCTTCATGGATTCATGATCACCATCATTTTTTTTCAATGACTATCAATTGGGATTTGTTATAACCGAAAGTTTTTATATAGGAATCCTTTGGAAATCACTCAGGATTTTAAGGTAAGCCGAGTTTTCTCTTTTACGACAATAGTCTTAATTTTCGATATATTGTTAGGGCTAATAATCCTTTGTCAATGGAGGCAACAATATAGGGTCGAAAAGAGTGGTGAATAGCATTCAAAATTTGGGCGGTTTCGCCATTCCCCCTAAATCCAAGCGAAGGGCTGTTTCGAGAATCTGAGACTTTCCACCGGGTTGTGCACCCTCATCCGAGGAGAACCAATTATTCGAAGTCGTGCGTACTCCGGAGCCATTGACTGTTCGTGATTCTTCAACGGTTTATGAACCATCAATCAGGGAAAATCAAAAGATAATTGTTGTTTGAAATTCCTAGGGTAAAGTTCTAGATCGTTTATCTTGACATAGATTTATGTTTAGTATCAGTGTTCGAATCGAGTGTGATACGTATTTAGGTATCGACGAGCGGGAAAGTATAGTTCTCACCGTAATCAGGTGTGTAATTTCACACTTATCTCATGGGTTAGATATTGTACTGTAAGTAATAGAATAAAAATCGTAAAGTTGGTAAAATTAGAAAAATATGGTATATTAACACTTTTTGTGTAAATGCATGAAATCGGTATTAAAGTTGTGGAAATTACGAATTTACCCTTAATGGGCTATTATATTAAACAGTGATATTTGGGGCCATATGAATTATTTTGATAAATTGGCCAAGTGTGAAATTTGTGAAAAGTGCCTCATGTGATTAATGGGCCAAAAATTTGCTAGATCGATTAATGGGCCAAAATTTGCTAGATCGATTAATGGGCCAAAAATTTGCTAGATCGCTTAATGGGCCAAATTTGCTAGATCGCTTAATGGGCCAACTTGTATTATGGGCCTTATGATGAAATCATTATATGAATATTGTTATGCTTTGTATATGCATACATGATTGCATGGGTTGGGATAAAATTGAAGAGAAGTGCTAGTGGCTCTGCCACAATCTAGTTCAGTGACTCTGTCACAATCTAGTTCGGATGGCTTTGCCATAATCAAGTTCGGTTTCTCTGTCACAATCTAGTTCGGTGACTTTGTCACAATCTAGTTCGTGACTCTGTCACAATCTAGTTCGGTGGCTCTGCCACAAACATTTTAAATGGCTTTATGCCTGCGATTGGTGTGTTGGCGGGGTGGGTTGACTTGATCCCCACAGGTGTGCTGGTTGGTACGGATGGTGTGTAGTGGATGGAAATTTAGGCTTGGTTGGGAATTGTATATCATATGCATTTTATATTTGATATATATATGTACATTGTACATTTGAAAATGGGCTCAAGCCCAATTATATGCTTAAATGGTTTTGGCCCAGTGGACACAGTAAGTGGGTTACACATTGAGTTCTAAGTATCTCACTCCATTTTTCTTACCCTTCTCAGGTAATGATAATTGATGGAGGCTTGGGCCGGGGATGACTTCGTGTGAAGGCCATACTACGAATGATGGGTTATATGTAAACTTTGAACTTCTTTTGAGTATTTCTATTTAAGTATTATTTCAGTTGCAATGTAATAAGGCCTCTGGTATTATTTTCATGGATTTTTATTTTGTGGATGGATTTTAATATGTTTTAGATACTTAAATGGACCTGTTTTAATTTCTATAAATGTTTTCTTAAACTTGCGATAAAAAAGGGTTTTTCTTAAATATCATCAACTTGTAAAATTTCGTGAAAAACTATTTTATGAAATTATTTTAACCAATTATTTCTCTAAAAATCAAATTATAAACCTTACGTTTTAAAATCATGGATTTCAAATTAATCTTGAATTTTTGATAAACTCCATCCCTAAAATCATTTTGAAGATTTGTTTTCTTTAAATCATTGATGACTAGATGTAAGTTCGATTTGTGTGGCATGCCAAATCTAGACTTAACGCATAGGCTGGGTTTGGGGTGTTACACCGTCATTGGCTTTTTGCATCTCTGTCTATCATCGCAATTCGTCAAATAGAGGTCTATCAATTTTGGATCTGTCCATTTGTCTCATTCCCTTGAACCATATTTCCTATACACATAAACCCCAAAAATACCTTCGATCAAGGCCATTAGGGGTTACATAATACAATGAAAAATATTCATTCCTTAATTGTTTTTCTAATCCCTCATCTTGGGAATCATGGCCTCATTTAAACACCTCTATCTCACCATTAATTTTCATGGTTAATTAATTTCTTTCAAGATCAATGGTGGATCTAGATGTGGCTAAAAATGGCCTACCCAACAATATGGGGATCTCTTGATTTTCTTTGATGTCAAGGACTACAAAATCGAAAGGGACTACAAAATTCCTCACTTAAACTAACGCGTTCTCAAATACATCCTTTGGTCGTACCAAGGACTTGTCGGCTAATTGCAGTGTTATCAATGTATTTTCAACTCCCATAATCTGAGTTTCAGATAGATTGATAGGGGAATTAAATTAAGGTTGACCCCTAAATAAAAAAGGGCCTTGCTAAAAGATATATCCCCTATCTCTATATGAATTGTAAAACTACCCAAGTCTTTTAATTTTGGGGGTATCTTTTTGGAAATAATAGCACTACAAGAGGCATATATGTTAATTTGCTCACCCTTTTTTAACTTTTTATGCGTCAACATAATTTCTTTTATGTACATGGCATATTCTGTTATTTTATCAATTAACTCCAAAAGTGGTAAATTAAAATTAAGGGAATTAAATTAATTCAGAAAACTTACAAAGTCTGCTTTGTCTCTTCTTTGTTTCTTCTTATCCTCAACAGGAATGGTATCTTTGTAGTTACAGAATTCGAGACTACCGAATTAGCTACCGATTTGGCTATTTTTTCTTTCAACTCTTCACTCTTATTTTCATCTAGGGGTTCCACAACAGATTTCTATAAATCCTCGTCTATCTGAATGAGAGCACTAACATTATTAAGGGTTTTACTTGATTGTAAGCTGATTGTGTTTGTTTCCCATCCTTCTAAGGATTATTCTCCGTATCGCTTAAGATTATGGTACCAATTTGCCTTTGAAGGTTACTTTCATCTCCATCATCTGGTTTATTTGGTTCTGGAAGCTATCTTTAAAATCAGTCAAGATGTTACGGGTTAAGGTACATTATTCTTTGTCACATCCCACAAGGTTAATTGTTGTTGTTAGTTCATTAACAAGTAAGTAGAAAGGCATAGTGGTTAATTACCTTAAGTAACTCCCTAGTGAACTGAAACACCCCAAACCCTACCACGAGCTTTGACCAGATCCGTATGTTCCTCAAGTAAACCGGTTCAAAATTCTTTTGTTACTTAGGAAAACTTGTGTGATTTTTTAAAAAAATATTGTTTGGGTTGGGCTTGAGTTGAAAACAAATTTATCTTATGTTAAAACCCATTTATTTAAGGTGACAAAACATTTAGAGTTAATTTTAAAAGGAATTTACTTAAACTTTAATTGATAAAATCCATAAACATAATAAATAAAAGAAAAATAAAGTAAACCACAATGGCCTTATTATATCAATGATCCCAAAGTAAAACTTAAAATACTTAAAATAAATTGAAAGTCCAAATCATAAATTTCTTGCTATGCATGGCCACCTTTAAGCTCCCCGCCGACCCGGTCCATTACCGCCATCACCGAAAAATATTCCCCAACGGTGAGTCAATGACTCAATGTGTACACAACACTAAGTCATAATAAAATCAGGCATACAAATGATACACATTCAAATCATAGAATACAATTAATGATGCATTCCCAAACCCAAACCTAATTGTCCATCCGCTACACACCCCGTGCATTCTGCCAACACACTGGGACTACTAAGTCGACCCTCCTCCGCTACACTCCAAATTGCGGTCTTAGGTCACCGCATTCGTGGTCTTAGGTCACCACATTCAGATTACAGTGGTCTTAGGTCACCACTTTCAGATATCGTGGGCTTAGGTCCCCACATTCAGATATCGTGGGCTTAGGTCCCACATTGATTCATTGTGGTCTTAGGTCACCACTTTTCACTTCCCCATTCAAACAAACCCATATGCCCCATAACTTATTATGTAATTACATGCCACAATTCACATTCTTAACATATTCTCATGATACAAATAACATTTTCATATTCCTAGTAGGAGTAGGAAACATACCTGAGTTCTTAGTACCATAACATGGTACCTTAGCCACTTTCATATTCTTAATATCACATATATTAATTAAACATAGCCATAACACATATTATGAAATAGTGTGGGGTACACACATTCTTAATAATACATTTAATTTAAACATAGCCATGAACCTATCAAAACTTAGGGTAGGGTACACACCTGATTTGCTTAATGAATTCCTTGAAATCCCGAAATCTGATCTATTGCCTTAGATCTCAAATTCCTTAAAATTTTCAAATCCCGAAATCCTTGTATCCATCTGTCAAAATCCCTATAACTACATGTTAGATCAATTTCTAACATTTATTCACAACAAATAACCCTTAGCCATATGTTAAATATGACTTACCTTAGATTCTTAAATCCCGAAATTCACCGAATAACTAGGGAACACGCGGCTTATGGTGTACATTCGGGAAAAGAACTTCTCCTTCCTTGTAGTCGACACTTAGTAAATCCCGAAAGATCTCCTTACTTTAGGAATCGACAATCCTTGCTTGAGCCTTTAACAATATTCGGCTATGGCCTTGATGTGGATTAAAATTTTGGCTTCTTGATGAACAGTAGAGGATTTTTGGTTTTTTTTTTTAAAGAAAGAAGAGGAAGATATAAAACTTAGGAAAATTCGGCAAGACTAGGGGGATTCTACTTTCGGCTTTGTGAAGAATTGAAAAGAGAAAGAAGAACAATGACAGAGAGAATTCAAAGAGAGAAGAGAATTTGCTTAAGAAATTGGCAGAGGAAAAGTGAATGAATGAATGGCCTCTTTTCCTTTTATAGCCAAATTTACTAGGCTAGAGCCCTTACTTGGCCACCACTCTTCTTTATTTGATAGCTTTATCTCTTTAATTTAAAATAATTAAAGAAATATCCTTTATTATCTCTTATCTCTTAATAAAATAATACTAATAATAATCCTCTTTTATCTCTTCCTTATCTATCAAAATAAAGGGATAAATCCATATTTATCCATCTATTATCTCTTCAAAAAAATAATCCAATTTAAATCCCTTATTTATCCCATTAATTGTCAAATTTAAAGGGAATAAAACTCCCTTTTCTAGAAGCCTTGTCGTCCACTCTTCGGAAGCAAAAAATAAAACTCCTTTTATTTGCTTCCCAAGTGACTCGAACTCAGCCCAACACCCCTTGCATGTGGACCATTTCGAGGCCCTAAGTGGCATCTCCAGCCACTTTTCCAAGCCTGCTTTGTGTGTCAAATTTCACAAACTTTTTTTTCTTTTAAGGCCACCTTGCCTTAATTTCCTCTTTTAAACTTTAAAACTCGACATTTCTAAGTCATTTCTAAGTTTCCAAAATTTTGTTCTACTCAGTAAACTTGACATTTCCTTACATTTCAAGTTTCGAAATGTTCACTTTCCTCGCTTGAATCATTTCCAAATCATTTCCTTACATTTCCTAGTTTCCAAAAATGTTCACTTTCCATTTTAAACTTAACATTTCTATACATTTTCAGGTTTCCAAAATTATTCCAAATTTATTCCAAAACACATAAAACATGTCTTTTCGTACAATTAGGCCAAAATGCATAGGCCTTTTTTAGGATGTTACATGAACCAAGTTCAAGTCTCCATGTTATCATTTAAAAAAAATTTGATTAAATGTTGGTCAACCTGGCCATGCAAATTGTCCATGCATGTGTGCATGGATGTATGTAACACCCTTACCCGTGTTGAACGTTGGAACTGGATACGAGGCATTACCAAACTTAAGTTAATTAAACATACAACATCGAGCTATAAAATTTCTGTAACAGCCCGGTTTAGACCCTAGTCAGAATAGTGCTTTCGAGATCTCAAATTTGAGGTTAAAAAAATATTTTAATATTATTTTTTGTGTTTATAGTATGTGATTGAGCATGTGAAATTTCTTTGTGAAAATTTTATCGATTGCTTGCTTAATTAGCAAAAAGGACTTAATCGCATAAAATGTAAAAGTTGTGTGCTAATTGTTAAAGTGCTTATTTGGCATGGCTTTCTAAAGGAAAGGTCCTTATGTTGTTCTTAAACCATTATGTGGTTAATGGACATTTATAACCAACCATTATAAATTATTATATGTTTTTATCAAAGGTTAAAATTGTAACTTAAGTATTAATGTATTATAATTAAAATTAATATAAATTAAAGACCATATTATAATCTTCTTGTGCCAAAACTTGAAATAAAAAGGAAGAAATAGGGCTTTGAGGCATTTGGCCATAGTTGCTCAAAATCAAGGTATGTTTTGAGCTTAGTTTTTTATAATTTCTACGTTTTTGTGATCGTTGCTTAGTGTTCTAGCTAGCCCATGCTTTAATTTAAGAATTTGATGGTGATTTTGAGATATTCCATTGATGAGTGTTTGAGCTTTGTGATAGTTGATGATGAAATATGAAAGATATGTGAAAGATTAACATGTTTTGTCTTTGAATTTTTGGTGAATTTGAGCAATCTTGGCTAAATTGTGAAAATGAAAAATTGAAGGACTAAAATGTGAAATAAATGCAATATATGGACTTGTATGAGAATAAGGAGAATTCAGCTAAGCATGAGTATAGTGAAATTATGTGTATTTGATTGTTTTGTGAAATAGGGGCTAAAGTGTCGAAATATGAAAATGTGAGGGCTATTTTGTAAATTGCCCAAAATATGTGTGTTTGGATTAAATTGAATGAATTGGTGATTGAATGAGATAAATTTAAATATGTATAGACCAAGAAAGGAGAGATTCGGATCGAGATCGAGGCAAAGATAAAGTGCTCGATTGATCGACTAGTCTCGATTTTCTACGTCTGAGGTAAGTTCGGATATAATATGTGTTGCTAAATTTATGTTTAAGTGCTATGAAATGTATAACTATGTGATTAATGGATTAGAAATGCTATATGTGGAATTGAAAAAATCTGGCACTAAGTGTGCGTAATTAGAAATGCGACAGAGGTGATTAGCACTTCGTGTGCGAAATAATAGAAGCTTCGATTTTTTTATTGGCACTGTGGGAGCGATACCAAATTAAGTTTAGTTTTATATTGAGGCACTAAGTGTGCGATGTTATTTAAGCTTTGACTATGACTTGGGCACTAAGCATGCGATTGAATTGAAGGGATAACAAATAGAGAATGAAATATGGTATCAAGCATTGAATAGCAAAAACGTTTGTTAATTATGTGTTGACAAAGGTATGTTTCTGAACCTATGTCATTGATGATAGTTTTTAAGGTTGAATGGATGAATGTATGAGCATATAGTTGAGGATGATATTGTGTTTAGTTTTGAATCAATCTAAGTGATGGTTTATTTATCTATTGATATTGCATTATTGAGTTAAATGTATTATATTACAAACTTATTAGGCTCTATAGTTTACTGTGTGAAGTGTTTTCTCTGTTTTACAGTGTCTTTAAAGCTAGCTCAGATTCAGGGATTGTCAGTGACTCAATCACACTATCGGCTATCTATTTTCGTACTTTTGATAGATGTATATATTTGGTATATGGCATGTATAGGTTAGAAGTTATAGTATGTTTTGAAATATTTGGACTTGCCATGTGACATGGCTTAGAAATTGAATAATGTTGGTTCTTATATGTACGCTATGAAAATGATGAATGAGGTATGAAATACTGAGAACGGAAATGGTGTATCTCATGCTTGAATTGGTTGATGAGAATGAGGGATAAAATGTGAACTTGTGGTATGGTTTAAATAAAGTTTGATTAACATGATTTGAATGTGTGGATGATAAGTTAGATTGACTTGTTAAAATGGATTTGTATAGGAAGATGAATGAATGTTAAGAGATTAAATTTAGTATGCTTTGGCATGTTTGAATGCCATTTAGAGTATAGAATTGAATTGGTTTGTGCTTGTAGGTGTGGCCCTAAGTGTAGGTTGTAAGTTGGCCTTGAAAATGGCCTATAATTGCCCACACAGTTGAGCACACGGGCGTGTGGCGCGACCGTGTTCTTCGTGGTTGTGTTTTAGAAACAAGTCAGACTCGACCACGGGTTATACACATAGGCGTGTGACTGGCCGTGTGGAGCAAGTCAATGTCGTCCACGGGTGAGGCACACGGGCGTGTCTCAAGCCGTGTGGACAAGTCAGTATGTATGCCCTATTTTGCCACAGCTTGGACGCACAAGTGTGTCTGAGGCCATGTGAGGCACATGGCTTACCCACACAGGCGTGTGACCTCTATAACTTAGAAAAATGTTTAAATTTCAAAAAATTTTCTATGAGTTCGGTTTAGTCCTGACCCATTTCTAACATGTGTTTAAGGTCTCGTAAACCTCATTAAGGGACTAATTGAATGTGAATTGCTATGTTTTGGATGTTAAATGATATTGAATGTTTTGAATTGATAGGTATTGCCTCTTAACCCTATTCTGGTGATGGTTATGGGTTAGGGGTGTCACATTTTATTGGTATCAGAGCTATGGTTTAGTCAATTCTAGGACTAACGTAGTGCGTGTGAGTCTAGCTATGTATGCCATATATATAATTGTGATAGTGTGATGAATCCTGACAATAAAAGAAAAAAATGTGTTTTCGTATAGCAAATGGATCCCGATTGAGCTGTTGCTGATGATGTAGAGAGCAATGCACTTGATCCCGCTCAAGGGACAGCGTCGGCACATCTAGGCCGAATGTTAGTAGCCACGAGAGAGAGGCTAAACAAGCCTTCTTCCAAAAGATAAGTGAGTGGTTTACAGAGTTCGTTCGAACGAATTCGACTACTCCACAACCTCCACCCCATCAAGTACTTGTTGTGCCACAAGTGACAGATCTGATCCGATTGAATAAGCCTCTCGTAGATAAAATTAAAAAGTATGGGGCCGAAGAGTTTAGGGCCACAATTGATGATGATGCTAAGCGAGCTGAGGTTTGGCTCGAGAATACAATCTGAGTATTTGATGAGATGTCATTGACTCCTGATGAATACATTAAATATGTTGTTTCCTTGTTGAGAGATACGACATATAATTGGTGGAAAACATTGATATCAGTAGTTCAAAGAGTGAGGGTAACTTATGATTTCTTTTAAGTTAAATTCTGAAAGAAGTACATCAGTCAACGATTCATAGATTAGAAATGTAAAAAATTCCTAGAGCTGAAACAGGGCTGTATGTTAGTTACGGAGTATGAACGGTAGCTTGTGAGATTAAGTCAGTATGCACGGGAATGTGTTTCGACCGAAGCTACTATGTGTAAATGTTTTATTGAAGGGCTGAATGAAGACATTAAATTACTGGTTGGAATACTTGACTTGAATGAATTTGTTGTGTTGGTTGAACAAGCTTGCAAAGCTGATGAGCTTAGCAAAGAAAAGAAGAAAGCAAATTTTGAGGCCATAGATGAAAGAAAAATATTGATGAGTAAGTCGTCCCAACCTTCGACGAATAAATTTAAAGATGCAATCAATCATTCAAATGCTTCGTTTGGACATTCAGGTAGAGATCGGGTGAGACAAAATGTTGGCCCATGAGCTCAAGCTCCAATAGAATCAAGTGTTGGTAGTGTTAAAAGCAACAAGCCTAAATGTGGATAGTGTGGAAGATGACATGTTGAAGAATGCTGGGGCAAGTACAATAATAGAACTTGCTACAATTGTGGATCACGAGATCACTTCATTCGAGACTGCCTAGAGTTAGCTGAAAAAGATAATTTTCACAGTGCGAGATCGAGTAATATGACGGCTAGGGGTAGACCACCCAGAAACATCAAAAATGTAAGTAGAAGTCAAAGAGGGACTATTGATATAGCTGTGAGATTCGAGGCAAGCACACCTACCTGAGCCTATGCTATTCGCGCTAGTGAAGAAGCATCATCTCCAGACATCATTACTGGTACTTTTACTCTATTTGATATTGATGCGATTACATTGATAGATCTAAGATCTAATCATTCTTATGTGTGTGTGAATCTAGCATCAAGTAAGACTCTACCTGTTGAGTCTATTGAATTTGAGATTAAAGTATCGAACCCCTTAGGAAAGTGTGTCTTAGTTGATAAAGTATGCAAGAACTGTTCGTTGATGTTTCGAGATATTTGCTTTCTAACTAATTTGATGCTGCTACCTTTTGATAAATTTGATATCATTTTGGGTATGGATTGGTTAACTTTGCATAATGCTATTGTGAATTGTAAACAGAAGAGTATTGATTTGAGAAGTCAGAATGGTGAGATAGTTTACATTGAATCTAATGATTTGAGTGGGTTATCGATCGTTATATCTTCGATGAAAGCCTTGAATAATGTGAAAAGGGTTGCGAAGTTTATCTTGCATATGTGATTGATACGGAAGTGACAGAAAAGAAAGTTGAATATGTGCTTGTCGTTTGTGAATTCCCTGATGTGTTTCCTAAAGAACTGCCGAGATTACCTCCGATACGAGAAATTGAGTTTGGTATTGGCTTAGTGCCGGGAACGACTCCTATCTCAATAACTCCATATAGAATGGAACCAACAGAACTAAAAGAGTTAAAGTCACAGTTGCAAGAATTAACTGATAGAGGTTTTGCACGACCGAGTTTCTCACCCTGGGGTGTTCCTTTGCTGTTTGTGAAAAAGAAAGATGGTACTATAAGAATGTGTATTGACTATCGACAGTTGAACAAAGTGACGATAAAGAATAAATATCTATTGCCTCGTATTGATGATTTTTTTGATCAATTGAAAGGAGTTATAGTGTTTTCTAAGATAGATTTGAGATAGGGTTCAGTTGAGAGTTAAATAATCAGATGTACCAAAAATTGCTTTCAGAATAAGGCACGAACATTTTGAATTCTTAGTTATACCTTTTTTACTAACGAATGCTCCTGCAGTGTTTATGGATTTGATGAATCGGATATTCAGACCATATTTGGATTGATTTGGTATGGTGTTTGTTGATGATATTCTAACCTATTCTTGTGATGAGATGCAACATGCCGAGCATTTGAGAATTGTTTTATAGACTCTGCGTAAGATACAATTGTATGCAAAGTTCAGCAAATGTGAGTTATGGCTGCGTGAGGTTGGTTTTCGGTGGCATATTGTATCAGCTGCAGGAATACGAGTTGATCTGAGTAAGATCTCAGTTATTTCTGAATGGAACTCTCTGAGAAATGTGTCTGAAGTTCGTATTTTTAGCGACTAGCAGGATATTATAGACGATTTGTGAAAGGCTTCTCGATGATTGTGACTCCATTGACGAAATTACTACAAAAATATGTTAAATTCGAGTGGTCAAAAAAGTGCCAGCAGAGTTTTGAACAATTGAAAGCATTGTTGACAGAGGCACCAGTGTGAAATTTCTGTGTGAAAATCTTATCGATTACTTGCTTAATTAGACAAAAAGGACTTAATCGCATAAAATGTAAAAGTTGTGTACTGAATGTTAAAGTGCTTATTTGGCATGGCTTTCTAAAGGAAAGGTCCTTATATTATTGTTAAACTATTATGTGGTTAATGGAAATTTATAGCCAACCATTATAAATTATTATATGCTTTTGTCAAAGGTTAAAATTGTAACAGAAGTATTAATGTATTATAATTAAAACTAAAAGAAATTAAAGACCACATTATCATCTTCTTGGTGTCGAAACTTGAAAGAAAAAGGAAGAAATAGGGCTTTGAGGCATTTGGCCATAGTTTCTCAAAATCAAGGTATGTTTTGAGCTTAGTTTTTGATAATTTCTACGTTTTTTTGTGATCATTGCTTAGTGTTTTAGCTAGCCCATGCTTTAATTTTAGAATTTGTTGGTGATTCTGAGATATGCCATTGATGAGTGTTTGACCTTTGTGATAGTTGACGATTAAATATGAAAGATATGTGAAGGTTTAACATGTTTTGTCTTTGAATTTTTGGTGAATTTGAGTAATTTTGGCTAAATTGTGAAAATGAAAAATTAAAGGACTAAAACGTGAAATAAATGAAATATATGGACTTGTATGAGCATAAGGAGAATTTGGCTAAGCATGAGTATAGAGAAATTATGTGTATTTGATGATTTTGGGAAATAGGGACTAAAGTGTTAAAATGTGAAAATGTAAGGGCTATTTTGTAAAATACCCTAAATATGTGTGTTTGGATTAAATTGAATGAATTGGAGATTGAATGAACTAAATTTTAATATGTATAGACCATGAAAGGAGAGATTCAGATCGAGATCGAGGCAAAGATAAAGTGCTCAATTGATCGACTAGACTCGATATTTTTACGTCCGAGGCATGTTCAGATATAATACGTTTTGTCAAATTTATGTTTAAGTGTTATGAAATGTATAAATATGTGATTGATGGATTAGAAATGCGATATGTGGAATTGAGAAAATGTGGAACTAAGTGTGCGTAATTAGAAATGCGACAGAGATTATTAGGACTGTGTGTGTGAAATAATAGAAGCTTCGACTTTTTTATTAGCACTGTGTGAGCGATACCGAATTAAGTTTTGTTTTATATTGAGGCACTAAGTGTCTGATTGAATTAAAGAGATAACAAACAGAGAATGAAATATGGTATCAAGCATTGAATAGCAAAAACGTTTGTTAACTAAGTGTTGACAACGGTATGTTTTCGAACATATGTGGTTGATGATAGTTTTTAAGTTTGAATGGATGAATGTATGAGCATATAGTTGAGGATGATATTGTGTTTAGTTGTGAATCAATGTAAGTGATGGTTTATTTATCTATTGATATTGCACTATTGAGTTAAATGTATTATATTACGAACCTACTAAGCTCTATAGCTTACTATGTGAAGTGTTTTCTTTGTTTTACAATGTCTTTAAAGCTAGCTCTGATCCGAGGATTGTCAGTGACTCAATCACACTATCGGCTGTTTTTTTGGGTACTTTTGATAGATGTATATATTTGGTATATGGCATGTGCAGGTTTGAATTTATACTATGTTCTGAAATGCTTGGAGCTTGCCATGTGACATGGCTTGGAAATTGAATGATGTTGGTTCTTATATGTAGGTTATGAAAATGATGAATGAGGCATGAAATAGTGAGAATAGAAATGGTATATCTCATTCTTGAATTGGTTGATGATAATGAGGGATAAAATGTGAACTTGTGGTATGGTTTAAATGAAGTTTGATTAACATGATTTAAATGTGTGGATGGTAAGTTAGATTGACTTGTTAAAATGGATTTGTATAGGAAGATGAATGATGATCTTAATAGATTAAATTGAGTATGTTTGGTATGTTTGAATGATATTTAGAGTATAGAATTGAATTGGTTTGTGCTTGTAGGTGTGACCCTAATTGTGGGTGGCAAGTTGGCCTTGAAAATGGCCTATAATTGCCAACACGGTTGAGCACACGGGCGTGTGGCTCGATCGCGTTCTTTGTCATTGTGTTTTAGAAAAAAGTCAAACTCGACTACAGGCTGGACACACGGGCATGTGACTGGCCGTGTGGTGCAAGTCAATGTCGACCACGAGTGAGGCACATAGGCGTGTAACAGCCCAGTTTAGACCCTGGTCAGAATAGTGGTTTTGAAACCACAAATCTGAGGTCGTAAAAATATTTAGTGATATTTTTCGTGTGAATAGTATGTGATATAGCCTGTGTGAAAATTTTGTATGATAACTTTATCGACTATGTGCTGATTTACGAAAAAGGACTTAATTGCATAAGGTGTAAAAGCTGTGTGCTAATTTATAAGTGTCAATTTGTTGATGACTTTTTAAGGTGGAGGCCTATTGTTGTTAATAAACCATTTATAAGTTAGTGGCAAGTTAAATGACATAGTAGCCTTATTATATTTTTGTCTTATATGTTTAATGAAAGGATAATTTAGTGATTTGAATAATAATATGTTTAATAATCAAATAAAAGATGAAAACAATATGAATACGTTCATCTTTGTTTACCAAAAAATACAGAAAGGAAAGAGGAGCAAAAGCTTGTGATATTTGGCCATTGTTCATCTTGATTGAGGTATGATTTTGAGTCGGTTTTTTATAATTTCTATATTTTTAATGATCGTTGCTTTGTGCTTTACAAAACCCATGCTCATATTTTATGTATTGATAGTGTTTGTGAAATGTGCCATTAATGAAAGGGTGACCTTTGTGATGAGTGTTGGTGTTAAATGAAAGATATGTGTTTAATGAACATGTGTTGCTCTTGAATTTTTGATGAATTTAGCTAATTAGGGCTAAATCATGAAAATAGGAATTTGAAGGAATTAAATGTGAAATAAATGAAATATTTGGGTTGGTATGGACATAAGCAAAATTTGGCTAAGCTTGTGTTAGGAGAAATTATGTGTATTTGATGATTTTATGTATTAAGGACTAAAGTGTCAAAATGTGAAAATGTGAGGGCTATTTTGTAAAATGCCCTAAATATTTGTGTTTGGACTAAAATGAATGATTTGATGATTGAATGGATTGAATTTGAATGTGCATAGACTAAGAGAGGAGAGGTTCGGATCGAGATCGAGGCAAAGATAAAGTGCTCGATTAATCGACCGTATCGATATTTCGACGTCCGAGGTAAGTTCGGATAGGATACATATTATTATGATATGTTTTAGCATTATGAAATGAATATGTATTTGTGTATGAAAGTGAGTTGCTATGTGCAAGATTTTAGTTGATGGCACTAAGTGTGTAAATTGAAATCGTAATGTAAATGAATATAACCTTGTGTGTACGATGATATGAAAGCTTTGGCTTATGGTCCTAGCACTATGTGTGCGATACTGAGATAAGTCGATTGAAAGATTAGGCACTAAATGTGCGGATGATGATTATGATCTGATTATGAAATTGGCACTAAGTGTGCGAAATAATAAAAAAGAATAGTAAAGGTTAAACGAGAGGTAATATCGAGCGATTGAGTAGCATGAATGGTGAGTAACTATGTGTTGATCAAGGTACGTTTGAACCTAGGTGGTTGATGATAGCCTTAATAGTTATATGAATAGATACTTGAGCATATGGTTGAGACTGATGATGAGCCTAATTGTGCAATTTATCTATGTGATGATTTAATTGTGTATGATGTGGTATTATTGAGTAGTATGTATTAAATTACGAACTTACTAGGCTTTGAAAAGCTTACTGTGTGGTTTTTCTTTTTTTTTTTTTTTTGCTTTGTAATGTCAGTAAAGCTAGCTTGGATCTGAGGATCGTCAGCATCTCAATCACACTATCGGCAATCTATTTTGGGGTATTTTGGAAAGATGTACATAGTTAAAATATGGCATGTATAGGCTAGTTATTTGAATCATGTTTGAGATTTGTAAGTAGCCATGAGATGTGGCTAGATATATGATAGTTTTTGGCATGAATGACTTTGGTATATATGATGCATCTTTTGGTATGGATTGTGAGTTGAGAAATTGATTTATGGATGTAAATTTTGGTGATGGTACGATGTTATTAGGAATAAGTGAAATTGGGAATGAAATATGCTTGTGATAAGATAAGTTTTGGTAGTAAATTTGGTATGAATAGAATTGGTATTGAATGCTTGGTTTGAATGATTAATTTAATATGCTTTTGGGTAGTCATAAGTGCATGAGTTGTTTTGGTAAATGTTGCTTGTAGGTATGACCCATTTGGGTGGCATTTTTGGTCTTACAAATGACCTATAATGTCACACGGCCATGGCACACGGGCGTGCCTAGTGACCGTGGGGTAAAGTCAGTAGCCTGCTTAAGGCCAGACGACCATGGCACGCGGGCGTGCCTAGAAGCCCTGTAAGAAAGTCAGTAAATGGCCTAGTAGTGCACGGCCTTAGCACATGGGGTTGCTTGGTAACCATGTTGCTTTGGCAGGATTAACCACGGCCAGGGTACACAGGCGTGCTTGGTGGCCGTGGTAAGGAATCAGGTTCAACCATGGGGAGGACAAACGGGTGGGTCTAGCAGCCGTGGAGAGCACAAGGTTGGCTCCCACGGGCGTGTATCCCCTGTATTTTCGATAAGTTTTTAAGTTTCTGAAAAATTTTGTATATGTTTCGATTTAGTCTCGATCCTTCTCTAGCATGTGTTTAAGGTCTTATAGGCCTTAATAAAGGACTATAAGTTTATGTTTTGATGTGTTATACTGATGATTGACTTTGTGTCATGAATGGGTTGTTAAATGATTTGATTGTTTGGTAATGCCTCTTAACCCCATTCCGGTGATGGCTTCAGGTTAGGGGTGTTACAGGGCATGTCTCAGGCGATGTGGACAAGTCAGTATGTATGCCCAACTTTTCCACGGCTTGGGCACACAGGCGTGTTCGAGGCCGTGTGAGGCACACGACTTACCCACACGGGCGTGTGACCTATGTAACTTAGAAAAATGTTTGAATTTCAAAAATTTTCGTATGAGTTTGGTTTAGTCTCGACCCCTTTCTAACACGTGTTTAAGGTCTCGTAGACCTCATTAAGGGACTAATTGAATGTGAATTGCTATGTTTGGATGTGGAATGATATTGAATGTTCTGAATTGATAGGTAATTCATCTTAACCCTATTCCTGCGATAGTTACGAGTTAGGGGTGTTACAATTTCATTCCAACTTGAAAATTTTTCGTTCATATAAATAATGTCCCTAATATGGGCCTACGAGGCCCTAAACATACATTCGGGAGGGTTCAGGACATAATAAAAAACTTATGCGTATTGAGAAAAGTTTTGCCTAAAATAGGGCCACACGCCCGTGTGGGCGGGCCGTGTTGTCACACACGCCCTTGTTCCTAGCCTGTGTGGGACTTATTTTTCATTTCAAACCTACAGGGATTTTCACACGGCCGGACACATGCCAGTGTCTGTGGCCCTTGTTCTTCACACGGCCGGACACCGGCCCGTGTATGTGGCCCTTGTCCTTTACACGGCCTAGACATGCCTGTGTCCTCACTCGTGTGTGAAAAACCTTGGTATTCTATTTATGACTCAGGAAACACTTAAGTGGCACACAGCCTAGTGATACGCCCGTGTGCTGGCCCATGTGACGAATTGAATTCTCGCAAATTTGATGCAGGGGACACATGGCCATCAGCACACCCATAAGGCTGACCGTGTGCCACACACGGCCTAGACACACGCCCGTGTGTCTACCCATGTGGACAATTAGAAGGCTATTTACCAAGCCAATTTCCACCCTGAAACATAAACACACATATACCACCAAAGCAACACGTAACATGGCAATAATACACTGTGAAGAATCACTAAATCATTATTCATACACTTCATATTTTACTACATCAATAGCATGAACTTTCACTTCATAAAACTCATCATCATTAAAAATATGAAATTTGACAAATATTGGCCACTTCTCAATGGCCATTTACAAAATGAGTGAGTAACATTAATATCCAACACTTTGGCTTCCAAATATGACATAAAACAAGATGACCAAGTTCCTATACATGTCATACTCAAAACAAATCAACTTTACTATACCAAAAGAATAGTTGATAGTGTGATCCGAACTCTGACGTCCTACAATCCCCAAATTCGCATAAAGCAAAATTTGGCGATACTACAAGGAAAAGGGAAAAAAGAGGGATAAGCATAAAGCTTAATAAGTTTGGATGAAATAAATAGCATCATTAAATTTTTAAAAACATCCATTCATCTCATTGAATGATATACAAATTCGCAAACACATCAACATAACTTACTCATGTATACTCTTACCCATCACATATCACATTACGGTTTCATAACTCGTATTTTACTCATGGGTACATGTATCACTTCATCATATAGTTTAGCAATTATGCTATCTTGAAAATAAACTTAACTCATTATCATCCTTAACTGAAATGTAGCTCTTTGCCCCTTTGAACTATTCGGAATATCAGAGGATACTCAATCTCATCATACATGTATCACGATGCCAATGCCATATCCGAGATATGGTCTTACAAGGGATCACCTCTTGATGCCGATGCCATATCCCAGATATTGTCTTACACAGGATCTCTTAACTTTATGTCGATGCGATACCCCAGATATGTTCTTATATGAGATCGTATATAGATGTCGATGCCATGTCCCAGACATGGCCTTACACGAGATCTTCCTTTGGTGCCGAGGCCATGTCCTAGACATGGTCTTATACTGAGACCTTCCTTATTGGTCTTGTCGATGCCATGTCCTGACATGGTCTTATACGGGACCTTCCTTGTCTCATGTTGTGACATAGGTATCCTTGTTATTCCGAATATTCAGTCGGGACTTCAACTTAACCTATTCTCATCATTTTCTCATCGAGGCATCATTAGTCAATTTTCAAAGAAAGGATATACATTGTCATGATATTAACAAATTTAAAATATAAAAATAGTATGAAGCTTTAATTTCACACAAGCTTACCTCGGTACTCAAAATGTGTATAGATATTCGATTTAGTCCATAACCTTGTTCTTGCCTCGGTTTCGATTCGGGCTTCGTGTTTCTTGATCTATAATAAAAATTTCACTTGTTTAATACTCACATTGACTAATTTGACTCATGAATCATACTTTGGAAAAATTATTATTTTGCTCCTAAACTTTTACATAATTACACTTTTTCCCCTAGGCTCATAAAATGATTTTTTATTCAACTTTCTTGTATTTCAAGCCTAGCCAAATCACTTTCATAAGTACAACAACCCCCAATTTCCACTAATTCACTCATGTATGACCATTTTTATAACTTTTACAATTTGATCATTTTATGCATTTTTCATGAAAATCACTTAGAAAAAGATATTTATCATACATCAAACTTTCAAATTCTTCAATAATTCATCAAAATACATGCATGTCATACATGAGTAAATTTTTGAACATAAATCCTAGCTCAAAATATAGCTAGAAATAGGTAAACCGAGCTACGAGGATTTCAAAAATACGAATAACATTAAAAACGGGGCTAGGAGGCACTTACAATCAAGCTTGAAAGTTGAAGAAACCCTAGCTATAGAGAGCTTGAGAATTTTGACTATGGTGAAGAAGATGGACACTCATTTTTTACTTCTTTTCCCTTTTTAATTCTTTTATTAAACAAATGACAAAAATACCCTTAGTCCCTTTCTTAAGATTTTTCCTTCCCATGTCTATTTTTTTCCATCTTAACAAATAATGGTCTAATTACTAAATAAGGGCTTATAATAATTTTCATAATTCTATTTCATACTTAAATCTTCTAGAGTCTCAAATTTTCTTATCTTTACAATTTAGTCCTAATAGGCAAATTGTTCACTGATTCATAAAATTTCTTTATGAAATTTTCACACAATTATGCAATCATGCTATAGGCCTCATAAAAGTCATAAAACGCATATTTCTACCTCAGATTTGTGGTCTCACAACCACTATTCTGACTGGGTCCTAAATCGGGTTGTTACAATTCTCCCCCTTAGAGATTTTCATCTCCAAAAATCTTACCGGTAAAAAGGTTTGAATATTGGTTTCTGATAGCCCCCTCAGGCTACATGCCATAGTACTTTCACAAGAGCTATACTTTTGTTTCTTAATTTCTTGACGTCTCGTGCCAAAATCTTAACCGATCTTTGCCATAGGTCATGCCGATTGGATTTCAACCTTTTTCATTGTAATCATATACGAAGGATCTGATCGGTAACGACGTAACATAGACACGTGGAATACATCATGTATCTTTTCCAACTTGGATGGCAAAGTTAGCCGATAAGCTACCGGCCCAATCCTCTCAGTGATCTCATATGGTTCGATAAAACGCAGACTCAATTTGCCTTTCCTGCCAAATCTAAGAACTTTCCTCCATGGATACACTTTCAAGAATACCTTATCACCAACTTGATATTCAATCTCTTTTCATTTCAAGTCTGCATAAGACTTTTGTCTATCCGAGGTAGCTTTTAAACAACCTCGAATTACTCTTACCCCATGAATCTAATTTTCCTTGAGTTCGGTCCAATATAAAGGCGTTTGGCACTTACGCCCATACAAAGCCTCATAAGGCGCCATTTTCAAACTCGACTAGAAACTATTATTATAAGCAAACTCTACAAACGGTAGGTACTTTTCCCAGCTGCCCTGAAACTCAAGAACATAAAATCAGAGCATATCCTCAAGTATTTGTATTAATCTCTCCGACTGCCCGTCGGTTTGGGGGTTAAAGTGGTACTAAAACTCAACTTTGTGCCAAAAGCTTCTTGCAACTTTTTCCAAAATTGGGATGTGAATCTCAGATCTCTAACAGATATAATCGACAAAGATACTCCATGTAGTCTTACAATCTTTGAAACATACAAGTCTCCCAACTTATCAAGTGAATAATCAACGCGTACAGGTATGAAATGGGCCAACTTTGTAATTCTATCTACCACAACCCATATGACATCTTTCTTACTCGGTGTCAGTGGCAAACCCATCACAAAATCCATAGTAAAACGGTCCCATTCCAATCGAGAACTATAATAGGTTGAAGCAAACCTGAAGGTACTTGGTGCTCAGCTTTCACTTGTTGACAAATCAAGCACTTCGATACAAACTCAGAAATATCTTTCTACATGCTCGACCACCAATACCATTTCTTCAAATCATTATACATTTTAGTGTTGCTGGATGTACAGATAAACATCCACTATGTGCCTCATGTAAAACTTTTCGAATGAGCTCATTATCACTTGGTACACAAACTCTGTCTTAGAACATCAAACATCCATCAGAATTAATTCTAAAATTTGATTCAACACCCAACTCACACTGAACTCTTTTGGTTTGCAAGTCACTATATCTTTCTAAGCTTTACAGATCTCTTGGAGAAACATCACCTAGCCCTCAACTCGGCTAGAATAGAACCATCACTTGGCAAAGTCACCTGTGTATTCATATCCCTCAATGTAATCAAGGATTTTCTACTCAAAGCATCGACGACCACGTTCACCTTTCCCGGATGGTAGTCAATTACTAGCTCATAGTCCTTTATCAACTCTAACAATCTTCGTTCCTTTATGTTCAATTCCTTTTGAGTAATCAAGTACTTTAGGCTTTTATGATCGGTGAATATCTGACATCTTTCACCATACAAATGGTGTCTCCATATCTTCAATGCAAACACAATGGTAGCCAACTCTAAATCATGTGTTGGGTAATTCTTCTCATATGGCTTTAACTGTCTAGAAGCATACGCTATCACATTACCATCTTGCATAAGGACACAGCCCAGTCCATTCAAGGATGCATCACTGTAAATCACAAATTCTTATCCCAGTTCAGGTTGCACTAAAACTGGAGCCTCAGTCAACAATGCCATTAGTTTCTCGAAACTCTGTTGGCACATTTTTATCCATTCAAACTTTACATCTTTCTGTAATAGCCTCGTCATCGGAGTAGCTATCATAGAAAATCCCTTGATAAACTGTCAATAATAGCCAGCTAAGCCTAGAAAACTTCTAACCTCAATACATTTTCAGTGGTTTCCAATCAACAATAGCTGAAATCTTGCTCCGGTCAACTCAGATTCCATCTCCTGAGACAATGTGCCCCAAAAATCCAACTTTTTTTAAGCAAAAATTTACTTTTGGTAAACTTGGCATACAACTGATTATCTCATAAAATCTGTAAAATCATCCTCAAATGCTCGAAATGCTCATCCTTATCATGAGAATAAATCAATATATCATCAATAAAGACCACAACAAATTTATCCATGTATGGCTGAAAGATGCGGTTCATTAAATCCATAAAAACAACAGGGGCATTTGTTAAACCGAAAGGTATGACTAAAAATTCATAGTGCTCATACCTCGTCCGAAACATAGTTTTTGGCACATCTGAGTCTTTGACTCTCAACTGGTAATAATCAAACCTCAAGTCTATATTGGAAAACATAGCGACTCCTTCCAATTGATCAAACAAATCGTCGATCATTGGCAATGGGTACTTGCTCTTCATTGTTGCCTTATTAAGTTGCTGATAATCTATACATAATCTCATGGAACCATCTTTCTTTTTCTCAAATAATACTGGAGCACCCTACGGAGAATAACTTGGTCTTACAAAACCTTTGTCTATCAAATCTTGTAGCTGTGCCTTCAATTCTTCCAACTCAATTAGAGCCATTCTGTATGGTACAATCGATATAGGTGCAGTACCAAGGGCTAACTCAATGCCAAATTCGACCTCTCTAACTAGAGGCAACCCTGGAAATTCTTCTGGAAATATGTCTAGATACTCACATATTATCGGTACTGATTCAATTTTCAACCCAGTCTCTTTGGCATTCATCACAAAGGCAAGATATGCTTTATATCCCTTTCTTACATATTTCTTGGCAGACATATGAGAAATCACTACAAGCGACCTGTCCTATTCATCTGATTCAACACGAAGAATGTCTTCATTTTCAAATTTTAATTTAATTTACTTCTTTCCACAATTTACTGTCATATCATGAGCAGTTAACCAGTCTATACCAAGAATTATATCGAATTCATTAAATGGCAATAGCATGAGATTTGCCTTAACACAATGACCTCTAATCATCAATGGGCAATCTTTGCATACTTTTTCCACTAGTACACATTTGCCTAAGGGGTTGGACACTTTTATCACGAATTCCATAGACTATACAGGCATGCTCATACTAGATACAAATTTCATGAAAATATATGAGTGGGTAGATCCCAGATCAATTAAAGCAACAATATTAGTATCATGAAGAGAAAATGTACATGTAATTACATCAAGGGATGATGCCTCTTCGCGAGCGCAAATGGCATAAGTCCTCCCAGGTGCTCTACCCTCAGATCTCACTGCCTGCTCTCTAAGTGTACTCTTACTACTCGTTCCACTTCTCGAGTTTCTCTGCTGTCTTCCCCTATTAATGCTTCCCGATATTGCACTCTAAATTTTCTCTTTTTTGACCATCACGAGGCATTCTCTAATAAAATGATCTTGGGAACCACACTTAAAATAGACTCTCTCTCATGTGCTTGACACTCACCGGGATGACGTTTACCACACTATGTACATTCCAGTCTATTAGGTCGAGTTTCCCAACACTAGCAACTGAAGTAGTCTGAGCTCTAGACCCTGAGTACTGTTTACCCTTGCTTTTATTTAAAAACCCAGCTAAAGTAGCTGATCGAGTGGTGAAATCTCTTGACTTATTGGAGGAGGATTGAAATGAGTTGTTCAATTTTCTCTTTCTTATGTCACGAGACTCCACTTCAGCTTTTCCTTTCTCTTTAACAACCTCCTCGGCTTTACAAGCCCGGTCCACTAGTATAATAAATTCCTTTAATTCGAGGACACCAACGAATAATCGGATATCTTTATTTAATCCGTCCTCAAATTGTTTACACATAATGGCTTCAGTGGACACATATTCTCGAGTGTATTTGCTGAGCCTTACGAACTCACGTTCATACTCAGTTACTGTCATCCTACCTTGTTTCAGTTCTAGGAATTCTTTTCTTTTTTGGTCGATAAACCTTTGACTAATGTACTTCTTCCGAAACTTTTCTTGGAAAAACTCCCATGTGATCCTTTCCCTTGGTACAATCGACACAAGGGTGTTCCACCACTGGTAAGTGGAATCTCTCAAGAGAGAAACCACACATTTCATGCACTCTTAAGGTGTGCATGATAATTCATCAAATACCCTGAGGGTATTTTCAAGCCAAAATTCTGCCCTCTCTGGATCGTCATCTTTGCTGGCCTAAAATTCCTCGGCTCCTTATTTCAAGATTCTATCAACCAGAGGCTTTTCTCTTCTTACCACTTTTACCACTTGGGGAGCTACAGGGGTAGGCTGAGGAATAGGTGGGGTGTAGGGTTTGTGCATTCGGGTTCATACAAATGAACTCCGTATACCATGCATTCATCATGTGGAGAAAGGCTTCCCTAGTGTATTCTCCTCCTCTCTAGCTTACAATAGCTTGTCTATTCTCATTTTCATTTGGCACATTCCCTTTAGCGGAAGCTAGGGCGTTACATTCAACATCATCTGCCACAGCTCTATCGAGATCCATTTACTATATAAAAACACAATTTAAATCGTCAAGAGTCGTCACACCATCATTATGTAAATACTCATATGTATGGCATGAATAGCTAAACTCATGCATTTGTTACGTTAGTTCGAGAATTGACTAAACCGTAGCTCTGATAGCATTAAATGTAACACCACTTACTCGTGTTTAATGCTAGAATTGGATACGAGGCATTACCGAAATTAAGTTACTTAAAATACAACATCGGGCTATAAAATTTCGTTCCAACTTGAAACTTTTTTGTTCATATAAATAACATCCCTAATATGGGCCTACAAGGCCCTAAACATATATACGGGAGGGATCGGAGCATAATCAGAAACTTATGCATACTTAGAAATTTTTTGCCTAAAACAGGGCCATACGCTTGTGTGAAACGGAACATGCCCGTGTGGGTGGGCCATGTAGTCACACACGCCCTTGTTCCTAGCCCGCGTGGGATTTATTTTTCATTTGGAACCTATAGGGATTTTCACACGGCCAAACACACACCCGTGTCTATGGCCCGTGTCCTTCACATGGCCCAAACATGCTCGTTTCCTCACCTGTGTGTGAAAAACCTGGGTATTCTGTTTATGATGTCAGCAAACACTTAAGGGGCACATGGCCTAGTCACACGCCCGTGTGCTGGCCCGTGTGACGAACTGAATTCTCGTAAATTTGAGACAGGGGGCACACGGCCTATCAACACACCCATGGGGCTGACCGTGTGTCACACACGCCCTTGTGTCTACCCGTGTGGACAATTAGAAGGGCATTTACCAAGCCAATTGCCACCTTGAAACATAAACACACATATACCACCACAAGCAACACGTAACATGGCAATAATACACTATGAAGAATCACTAAATCATTATTCATACACTTCATATTGTACTACATCAATAGCATGAACTTTCACTTCATAAAACTCATCATCATTAAATATATGAACTTGACAAATATTGGCCACTTCCCAATGGCCATTTACAAAATGAGTGAGTAACATTGATAGCCAACACTTTGGCTTCCAAATATGACATAACACAAGATGACCAAGTTCCTTTACATGCCATACTCAAAACATATCAACTTTACTATACCAAAAGAATAGTTGATCCTAACTCCGATGCCCTACGATCCCCGAGTTAGCTTGGCGATACTACAAGGAAAAGGAAAAAGAGAGGGATAAGCATAAATCTTAGTAAGTTTGCATGAAATAAATAGCGTCATTAAACTTATAAAAACATCCATTTTTCTCATTGAATAATATACAAATTCTCAAACACATTAACTTAACTTACTCATGTATACTCTTACCCATCACATATCACATTACGGTTTCATAACTCGTATTTTACTCATGGGTACATGTATCACTTCATCATATAGTTTAGCACTTATGTTATCTTGAACATAAACTTAACTCGTTATCATCCTTAATTTAAATACAGCTCTTTGCCAGTTGAACTATTTAGAATATCGGAGGATATTCAACCTCATCATACATGTATCACGATGCCAATGCCATATCCCAGATATGGTTTTACATGGGATAACCTCTTGATGCCGATGCCATATCCCAGATATGGTCTTACACAGGATCTCTTAGCTCGATGTCAATGCCATGTCCTAGACATGGTCTTACGCGAGATCTTCTTTTGGTGCCGAGGCCATGTCCTATACATGGTCTTATACGAGACCTTCCTTATTCAGTGCCAATGCCATGTCCCAAACATGGTCTTATAGGGGACCTACATTCGGTGCCGATGCCATGTCCCAGACATGGTCTTATACAGGACCTTCCTTATCTCATGTTGTGATATAGGTATCCTTGTTATTTCGAATATTCAGCCGAGACTTCAACTTAAACTATTCTCATCATTTTATCATCGAGGCATCATTAGTCGATTTTCATATAAATGATATACATTATCATGATATAAAGGAATTTAAAATATAAAAACACTATGAAGCATTAATTTCACACAAACTTACCTCGGTACTCAAAATGTGTGTAAAAATTTGATTTAGTCCGTAACCTTGTTCTTGCCTCGATTTTGGTTCGGGCTTCATGTTTCTTGATCTATAATAACAATATCACTTGTTTAATACCCAAATTGACTAAATTTGTAACACCCCAAACCCGGCCCATGCGTTTCGACTGGATCTGGTGTGTCACGGCTTGTACATTAAAAACTTTTACCTTATTGGTTTTGGAAGTCGTAAGTTAATTAGACATTATTAGAGTAAAAAGTGACATTTTAAAAATAAAATCTTATATTAGTATTTCATATAAATGATATACATTGTCATGATATAAAGCAATTTAAAATAAAAAAACACTATGAAGCATTAATTTCACACAAACTTACCTCGGTACTCAAAATGTGTGTAAAAATTTGATTTAGTCCGTAACCTTGTTCTTGCCTCGATTTTGGTTCGGGCTTCGTGTTTCTTGATCAATAATAACAATATCACTTGTTTAATACTCACATTGACTAAATTTGTAACACCCCAAACCCGGCCCATGCGTTTATTTGGATCTGGCGTGTCACGGCTTGTACATTGAAAACTTTTACCTTGTTGGTTTTGGAAGTCGTAAGTTAATTAGACATTATTAGAGTAAAAGTGACATTTTAAAATAAAATCTTATATTAGTATTATTAAGTATAAATAAACATTGACATAAAATTTATAAGTTGCATAGCATTGGAAACTTCTTAGTTGATTAAAACTAGGGCCTTAAATCCCAAATAAAAATAAAATAAACTTAAAGAAATCCCAAAATAATTTGTAGAAATAAAACTTGATGGCCCCTCGAGTCCGCCTCGGCTCCCATGTTCACAATCTCGCTCACCGAAATGTTGGGAAAAATAAAGGTTGAGTCACCAAGACTCGTGCAAATCTCGAGAACACATAAAAGGCTTGAGGCCCACAAACACATTATGAGCCTTGGCCTATATACAAGGGTAACAAAATATGCAACATGGCCCATCCCAAACCTATGAGTCCATCCTCTACACACCCCGCATCAACCATCACACCGTGGGATTTCTACAATCAACCCTCCATCCACTACACACCATATCGACAAATGTCTCGCCTATCATAAAGACCAATCACTATGTGACCTACGTGGTGAAGCCACCGATCGCTATGCGACCTTAATAATATATCGACAGCCAGTGCTACATCATAAAGACCGATCACTATGTGACCTATGTGGCAAAGCCACCGATCGCCTCATGACACCGCTCCCCTTTCAGAATCAATCAATCCCATCCCATGCATACATGCAAGAATCGAACATTAAACTATCTAAACAAATCACATATTTTACGTACTTCAATACACATAGAAGTTTCTATGATTACGCACTGCATCCCTTGCCTACCCTTTACGGGTAATACGATGTTCATACAAACCTCATTTTCGGCTTTTAGCCCATAACATACATATAATTCAGATTAACTAGTGTGATAGAGATCTACACACCTTTTCCTACTTTTAGCCCATAACATACATATAATATAACAAAGCTTATGTGTCAAGAATCTACACACCTGATTATCGATAAAATGAGGCTTTCTATATCGACGATATCCTTAGTCGACACAACTGCTATCTGCCTAAGGTGTTATTCAAAAGCCGGTCCACAACCAATTGGCCAATCTCGAGCAAGCAGACATTGTTCGCTTCTTAAACTTAGGGATTCTTTCTTTTGCACGATCCAATTTAATTCCATCATAAATCCTTATCGAGTTACTTTAATAATATTTAATCATTAATCCTCCTTATAAAGTTAAAATCTTTTATATAATGATGAAATCTAATAGAAATCTAGGAAAATCTTCTTACCTTAAAAATCCCGAAATTGGAGACTTATGAATTTCAGCTTTTAGATCTAGTCGACTAGGCTTCCTTCAAATCCCGACTTGCCGCCCATCATAAACCATTAAACTATTAGCTTTCGGCTTTTGCCTTTTCAAAAATTAGGAATAGATTATGAGAACTAATCAAAAATCTACTCTTACCTTAACTTAGGAGATTCGGCTAGTACTAGAGAGAGAATTCAACAATGTCAATGGAGGATTTAAATGCCGGAAGTATAGAACAATTTCTAAAATAGGATGAATAAAATAAAAACTATAGAGATTTCAGATTTTTAGAGAAGGAAGAGAATAATAGAGTTTTCAACTTTTAGAAGAAAGAAGAGAATAATGTAGTTTTTGGCTTTTAGGAGAAAGAAGAGAATAATGGAGTTTTGGCTTTTAAAAGAAAGAAGAGAATAATGGAGTTTTCGCTTTTAGAGAAATTGGAGAAAGAAAGTTGGATAAAAGAAGCTAAAGAATTTGACAAAAGGGAGAGGATTTAATGTCGTAAACAAGCACTAGCCCCCTATTTATAGGAAATTGGCAACCCTTTGCCATGTAGTAGTGGTTTCTTTACTCCTCTCAAGAATGGATTCTTGGCCATCACTCTCTTTGTAGATAAATTCTTAACTTTTCTCCTTTATCTTAATATACTAGCTCATCTAAAAGAGACTTGATTATCTCTAACTCCTCCTCCTTTATCAAAGATATTATCCATATATTTTAATCATAAAAATCCTTAGATCTTAGCCTTTATCGCTTATTATCCACATAAAATAAATTCCTAAATAATAGCCTTTATCTGCTTATTATCCACATATTTTAAACATTAAAACCCCTAAATTTTAGCCTTGTTGCCATCCACTCCACCTAATCCTAATGCCCAAAATTTAGCTAACTTAAATTAAAAGATTTGGGCTCCATGAAACTTAAATTTGGGCCCCTTACTCCTTGTGTGTGGTGTCACCTCCTAAGATTGGGCCACAAGCCCACTTTGGTATTTTAAACATAGATACTACCTTTTAAACCCTATAATACCCAAACAGATAATTTCAATCAAGGCCTCTGCCTAAGCCTGAGCCCAATTTGGACCCCTAACACTTAAATTAACTCATTCCACATATTCACCCATTAAACGCATAGGTCCAAAAATTTAGGATGTTACAAAATTGACTCATGAATCGTGCTTTGGCAAAATTATTATTTTGGCCCTAAACTTTCACATCATTACACTTTTACCCCTAGGCTCGTAAAATGATTTTTATTCAACTTTCTTGTATTTCAAGTCTAGCCGAATCACTTTCATAACTACAATAGCCCCCAATTTCCACTAATTCACTCATGTATGACCATTTTTATAACTTTTACAATTTGATCCTTTAATGCATTTTTCATGAAAATCACTTAGAAAAAGATGTTTATCATACATCAAACTTTCATATTCTTCCATAATTCATCAAAATACATGCATGTCATACATGGGTAAATTTTTTAACGTAAACCCTAGCTCAAAATATAGCTAGAAATAGCTAAACCAAGCTACGAGGATTTCAAAAATATGAATAACATTAAAAACCGGGCTAGGAGGCACTTACAATCAAGCTTGAGAGTTGAAGAAACCCTAGCTATGGAGAGCTTGAAAATTTTGGTTATGGTGAAGAAGATGGACACTCATTTCTTACTTCTTTTTCCCTTTTTAATTCTTTCATTAAATAAATGACAAAAATGCTCTTAGGCCCCTTTCTTGAGATTTTTCCTTTCCATGTCTATTTTTGTCCATCTTAACATATAATGGTCTAATTACTAAATACGGACTTCTAATAATTTTTATAATTCTATTTCATACTTAAATCTTCTAGAATCTCATATTTTCTAATCTTTACAATTTAGTTCTAATAGGTAAATTGTTAACTGATTCATAAAATTTCTTCATGAAATTTTCACACAATTATGCAATCATGCTATAGGCCTCGTAAAATTCATAAAACACATATTTCTGCCTCGAATTTGTGGTCTCATATACACTATTTTGACTAGGTCCTAAATCGGGCTGTTTTAATGTAACTCCTTTTCAACTTTGTAACATCCGTTTGCAAAGCCATTCATTTTATGTTTTATAACTCCGATGATTATTCACCATCAATCCATTCTAACTACCTTGTCTCCTCACACTGAGATGTTGGGAGTTTGAATTTTGGGTTTTGAATTAGGTTGCAAGTTGATGTCATCCCTTAGAAGCATTTTGGCTAAGATATTCTTTGTTTTTGTCATCAAATTCTCTCTTTTTCTCCTCCTTATAAACAACCGTGAGCCACCCTCCTTTGGAAGTTCTCCTCTATTTTTGTTTTATTTTTCTATTGCTGTGAGTTGATCAATGTTTCTCCTCCACCATCCATCCATAGCCACCATATCACCACCACAAAAACCACCTTGTGCCATCACTTTTCACCATCTTTCATTTTGCACCACCATTCTAATATATTCATTCCTTATTTTCTCTTCTTCTTTTCATTTCTTTTCTCTTATTTGACTTAAATAATTGACTATTCTTCTTCCATTACTGAACATCTTTTCGAACCACCACCATTTTCAACCACCGTTCACTGCAACAGATCACCGCTAACAACTATCATTTTTTAATTACTTTTTCTCTTCTCTTTTCATCTTATTATTATTTTTAAATAACAACTTCTATTTGATTATTTCTTTCTTTTCTTTGATGACTAGATTCTCATACCAATTTAGATCAATAATCTTAGTTGTTCTTTTCGGACTTTTGGAAATAAAAGTGTAGGTATTATGGAGAAGTAATTTTATTTCATTTTGTGAAGTTTTGATTAATGGGAGTGGTTGTATATTCTTCTAACTAAGAGATTATTTTGGATTGGAGGATTGAATCGATAACCGTAGACCTTTTGTGATATCAAAGTGGGAGTTTCTAAAGAAGTGGATTAAGGGTAAGTAGTGATTGCAAGCAAGATGTGTAAGTTTGGATATTATTAAATTTTGGGAGATTTTTCTTAAGGTTAAAAGTGATTTCTAATTTTCAATTTGGCTACGATAGATACAAATCTAGTATCAATTTACTTGGATCTGAAGAGTTCAAGCTCGATTTAGGATATTACGTGTTGGACAAGAGTTAAAAGGGTTTTATTCAAGTATTTTGTGTGAAAATGATGTAACAGTTCGATTTTGACCCTAGCCAGAATAGTAGTTTCGAGGCCACAAATCTGAGTCAAAAAATATTTTAATATTATTTTCTGTGTCTACAATATATGATTAAGCATGTGTGAAATTTCTGGGAATTAATTTATCCGTTTGTATGCTTAATTTGATAAAAGGACTTAACTGTGGAATATGCTAAATTAGCATGCCATAAGTTAAAAGCACCTATGTGCCATGTCTTTATAAATGTGGTGGCCTTATGAAGTAATTAAACCATTAATATGGGTAATGGACATTAATGGCCTTTAATTATATATGTCTTATATGTTTATTAAAGGTTAATTAAGTAAATGAATTAATTAAGCTATTATAATTAAAACAAGACATGAAAATGGTCATCATATTCATCCATTATTGCCGAAATTAAAGAAAGAAAAGCCAGGGCTCATATGTTTTGATATTCGACTACTTCTAATATTGATTAAAGGTTAGTTTTTGTTCGGTTTTTTTTATAATTTCTATGTTTTTGTAATCGTTGCTTTGTATACTTTGAAACCCATGCGTCAATTTTGTGAATTGATGATGATTTTGAAATGTTCCATTGATGAACTCATGAGATTTGTGATGTTTGAGGATGAAATATGAAATATATATATTAGATTAACATGTTTTGTCTTTGGATTTTTACTGAATTTGAGTAATTTGGACTAAATTGTGAAAATAATATTTTGAGGGACTACATTGTGAAATAAATGAAATGTATGGACTTGTATGATCTTAGTGAGCATTCGGCTAAGCATGGGTATTTAGAGATTTTGTGTATTTTGTGATTTTGTTAAATAAGGATTTAAATGTCAAAATGTGAAAATGTGAGGGCTAAATTGTAAATTGCCCTAAATATGTGTTTTTGGATGAAATTGAATGATTTGGTGAATAAAAGGATTAAATTTGAATGTGCATAGATCAAGAACCGAAGAAAATGGATTTAGATCGAGGGAAGTCGAAAGTAATTGAATAGTTGTTTATTTCCGTTCTTCCAGTACGAGGTAAGTCTATATACAAATAAATGTATTTGAATTGATTTAATTATGTGTCTATGAAATTTAAATGCAATGAATGTGTTCGAGATGATATACACTTGAATTTCAAGAAATTATCGACAAGGTGACAATATCCGAAAAGTCCCGTACGAAAATAGGAATAGATAGGATTACATATGTCATGACATAGGTTTTTGATATGAATTATCGTGTAAGACCACGTCTGGGGCGTTGGCATCAATTCGAGACGTGTAAGACCATGTCTAAGACATTGGCATCGTATTTGATTTTGTGTAAAACCCTGTCTGGGATAGCGGTATCGATATTTGAGTACGTGTAAGACCACGTCTAGGACATTAGCATTGTATGACTATTCCGAGCAATCTGAGGTTCCTATTTGATTCCGAATGGTTCAATGGGTAAGCTTGAGAAATGAATGACTATGTGAATGGTATAACCGTTTCAGGTATGTTTGATGTATGCTTTCTATAAGCATGAAAGGTGAGCAAATATGTACATAGATACAATGAATAAAAGGTGATATATGTATGTTTGAGAATGAGCAAAAGAAATGCTTGTGATATGATATGATGGTAAGAAATGGCAATCAAATGAGCCAAAGAGAAATCTAGAAATGGCAATGAAATGAGCCAAAGAGAAATCTATGTGTTTGTAATGAAGATATGTTAATGAATTTAAAATTGCTATGTTTATAAATGGTTATGTGTTAAGTTTATTTTTATATGGCTTACTAAGCTTTTGAAAGCTTATTTTGTGTTTGTTTGCTTTGTTTTATAGATCGTTAAAGCTACGAAAGTGTAACACCCCAAACCTGGCCTAGTCGTTATGATCGGATCTGACGTGTCACATCGAAGTGTCGTTTGGAAACTGGGCTTCTCGATAAAAGTTCACATCTTGAATTGTAAATCCCATTTAATCAATTGTTTGTTGAAAAAGTTAGTGTTGTAAAATCAAAACATGTTCTCCAATTATAGGTCATATCAATTGGTATAAGTTTATTAATCTAAATTAAAACCATGAAGCTTTTCTAATTGAATGCCTTGAAGTTTAAAATTACATGCTTTTCTTTGTGAAAAATTATTATATTGAAAACTCGTTCTCTATCCTAGCAGACTGAATGATTAAACAAAAGCCCAATTAAAAATTAAAAAAAAAAACCCACAAATGGCCTTATTACACAAACAAAAACCAAATCTAAATTTTTATCTAAATAAAGTCAAAAACAAATAATAGCAGTCATGTGGCCACCTCCGAGTCCCTCGCGACTCCAAATCAACTCAGACTAGGGGTTACATGTGTAGTTAAAAGAAAGGGGTGAGTTTGGAAAACTCAGTGTGTAATCCCCTAATAAACAAACATTAAACAAGAATAAAGTGCGATGGGCTCGAGCCCTATTCGATAGCGAAGACAACCGGACCTTAGCCCTATATAGTAACAGTGTGGGCCTAAGCCCAAATAATATCAGTACAGAGCATAAATGCAACCCAACCCAATCCAGGCAACAAACCTTGTGGGGACTAAGTCGACCCACCCAGCCAACACACCAATACTGCAGCATAGCTACCAATACTAAAGCAGCGAAGATGTTAACAACAGTAAACATGGCCAAGCAACTAAAAATAGATTACGTGGCCAAGCCACTAGAACAGTAAAAACGTGGTAAAGCCACTAGTATAATACTTCCTCAAACTTAGAATCCCAACCCCAATGCAGAATGTCGTGTCATAAATATTACGTGAGTGCAGTATGTCATATTCAAAACTAGTCAAATAAATATCATCCACATATTAATTAAACTACCACTAGGGGAATAATGGTTATCTCGTAAGTTAGGGGTAAAACAATACATTTGCCCCTCAGGGGTATTTTGGTCATTTAACTAATTTTAGGGTCCCGGTACAGATAACGACCCTTTAGAAGGTCTACAGTCATCTCGAATGACTCAGATAACCTATATGGCTGAAATAGTAAAAATAGGCCCAAGCCACATTACTTGGCCCAAGTGGACCCACATGCTCGTGTGGCCCATTTAGTCCAATTTCAGTCACGACTATACGATCATTATAGCCCAATCCATTATTTATCACTTACCGTGGATTTTACCCATGTGGGGCCCATGAGCCCGTTGGGCCCAGATGGTCCATCTCGGCTCGAGGCCCATTACTGCCCAAACCTACGAGAATGCTCGTGGCAGAATCTACAGTCTGTCGCCAATAATTTGTGGGCTTGGTTTACCTTATGAGCGTTCGCAGACTCATGAGGCCTCAAATGTCGAAGTTTCGGCTTTTCGGCTTTTGTTGATTCACAATTGAATAGGGGTGTGAATAAACACCTTCATCCGTCATTTTAACAGTAACTATATTGGGTGTACGATTACACACCTTTTTCGCAGCTCATACAAACAACCCACGAACGCCGAACCTGCATCCATCAACGTTTTTGGTTAATATCAATACCTAATCCTAACGTTATATCCCAAAGAGAATGGTATTGATACTCACCATCACCCAAGTATGCTATCCAATCCATTTATGATGCTAACCGAAAGATATCTATGCCCCTTTCCTGCCGAAACGCTATATTAACCAAGAGAATCCAACACAAGAGAAGGGTCCAAGAGTTGGCAACCCTAAACCGAATCATTTGGCTTTGCCAGAGAAGAGAGCCATCAAAATGGAACCAAGAACAGAATAAAAACAAGGAATACTTACCCAAAATTAGTTGATAGAAATGGTAGAATAAAGTAACAATCGGCCACTTAAAAGAGCCTAGTCACCCAAACCAACACAAATCCAAAGTAGTGAGAAGGGGGAAGTGTTTAGCTAACTTGAAAAGAAAAGAAACAATAAAGGGAAAGGAAAGGTTGATTTCGGCTTACTCAAACTTAAAGAGCAAGAGAAGAATGTTGAGAAGAGGGAATAACAGGTTCAGCTATGAAGGTAAAACTAAAAGATCAAAAGAGAGGAGGAGAAACGAACAGGAACTAATTGAAGAACAAAGGAAAAGGGAATGGATTCGACTAAAGAGAGGAGACAGTTTAGTAAAGAAGAAGAAGGATAGTGTGATTTGGAACAAAAAGAATGGAAAGAAGGAAGTTAAGAATGGGGGACACGGCAAGGCAAAAAAGAATGTAACCTGAAGAGAAAATCGACAAAAGTAAAAGAGCCCAAATGGTCACTTGTGAAAATGGCACTAAAGAGAAAAAAAAGCTAGAACGGTTAAAAGAACAAAACCCAAAATGTTAGAGAGGAAAACCGACTCCTAAACACTCAAAATTTGTCGAAAATGCACAACAAATGACCCCTAGCCGAATTCACATACTCAAGTTACCCAATTCAACACTCTTCTCCCCTGACTCAAACTCTTTAAAAATCTCCACAAATCACTCCCCTTATCCCTCCTTGATTTAGCCCTTGATATTCTCCACAACCACTCACAAGACTAGTTCAAACTCTCACACAACAGAGCTCGAAACCACTACAAACTCTTGCTGTCCCCTGTTAGCAAAATAAATGCTCCTTGCTTGCCATGGGATTCGAACCCTAAGCCCTCCCTCAATAGCTCAACACGCCACTTGCCTCCTTGCCACAATCTTTTTTATGACATAAAATCACACACATTTAAACATAAGTCCTAACTTCTAATAGCCAATTTCACTTAAGAGCAAAAAATAAAAATTTTTCCAAGGCCTAAACTTGAACCCAGGCTTCCTAAAAACCCCCAAATACACTCAAATACTTAGCCATTAAAGAAAACATGGAAATTAAGCCAATTCATGCAAAATTACAAACCCTATATTATTGGGGCATTACAACTCTACCCCCTTAAAGAGATTTTGGCCTCAAAATTTACCTGGTCAGGTAAGTGAGGGTATTATTGTCACATCGCCTCCTCTGGTTCCCACGTGACTTCTTCTGAATCGTGATTATGCCAAAGCACTTTTAATAGTGGAATAAATTTCCTTCTCAGCACCTTAACGTCACGATCTAGTATCTGCACTTGTTCTTCCTTGATAGTTAGATCAGGCCTAACCTCAATTTCCTCAACTGGAACTATGTGTGAGGGATCAGAGCGGTATCGCCCCAGCATGGAGACGTGGAACACATCATGAATTCTATCTAATTCAGGAGGCAACTCGATTTTATAGGCGACCGGCCCCACACGTCTTATTACTCAATAAGTTCCAATGAATCTAGGGCTCAGTTTGCCCTTCCATCCAAATCTCATAATTTTCTTCCATGGTGAGACCTTTAGAAAACTCGATCTCTTTGCGCTTTAAATCTGCATATGACTTCTGCCTGTCAGACGCTTTGTTTACTGATTTCGAATCAACTTTACTTTTCCTTCAGTCTCAGAAACTAAATCTGGCCCCAAAACTTGCCACTCACCCAGTTCAGTCCAAAATGTAGGAGTACGACACCTACGACCATATAACGCCTCATACAGTGCCATTTGAATACTGGACTGGTAGCTATTATTATATGCAAACTCTACTAGTGGTAAATAGTCCTCCCAGCTGCCTCAGAAATCGATTACACAGCTTGTTAAGCATGTCTTCCAATATCTGAATCACCCTCTCTGACTGACCATCTTTTTTAGGGTGAAACGTAATACTGAAATCCAATCTTATAACCAAAGTCTCGTGTAATTTATTTCAGAATCAAGATGTGAATCTAAGATCTCTGTCAGATGTGATAGAAACCAGCACACCATGCAGTCTTACAATCTCGGCCACATACAACTTAGCCATCTTCTGCAACAAATAATCAGTGCGGACAGGTATAAAATGGGCAGATTTAGTCAACCGGTCTATGATAACCCATACCGAATCCTTCTTAGTAGGCGTCAAGGGTAGCCCACTGACAAAATCCATGGTTACCCTCTCCCACTTCCAGAGTGGAATCTTAACTGGTTGTAGTAATCCAAAAGGCAGCTAATGCTTAGCCTTAACTTACTGGCATGTCAGACATTTACCCACAAAATCGGTAACTTTACGTTTCAGTCCTGGCCACCAGTATAGCTCACGAAGGTCTCGATATAACTTGTTTCCACCAAGATGAATAGAATAAGGACTACTATACGCCTCTGGCAGTATAGACCACCTCAGATCAGATTAGTGCTCCTTCACTATTCAACCCAAAATCTGTAGTCTCTCCACTCTCAACTTGTTGGAAACGAGGAGCCAGTGACTCATCCAACAACTGTTTCTCCTTAATTTGATCAGTCCAAGTTGGTCTCACTTGAAGTTTAGCTAACAAGCTACCATCATTGAACAGGCTAAGACGAGTAAACATTGCTCTCAAATTAGATACAACCCTATGGCTTAGTGTATCGGCTACTATGTTAGCTTTACCAAGATGGTACTCAATCGAGCAATCATAATCCTTAGGAAACTCTATCCATCTTCGTTGCCTAAGATTTAACTCCTTCTGAGTGAAGAGGTACTTAAGGCTTTTATGGACTGTGTAAATAATAGACTTTTCACCGTATAAGTAATGCCTCCAAATCTTCAGTGCAAACACTACCACAGCTAACTCTAAGTCGTAAGTGGGGTAATTCACCTCGTGAGGCTTAAGCTAACGAGACGCATATACAACTACCTTACCTTCTTGTATCAGTACACAACCCAATCTAATGTGTGACGCATTACTGTAGAAAGTGAATTCCTTCACAGACTCTGGTTATATTAACAAAGGGGCTTCAGTCAAAACTTTCTTCAGTTTCTCAAAACTCTTTTATTACTTATTAGTCCAAATAAATGATACCCCTTTACGTAGTAACTTAGTTAGTGATGCAGTGATTAGTGAAAATCCTTCAACAAAACATCTGTAATACTCAGCTAGACCCAAAAAACTTCGAATCTCAGATACAGTCTTTGGTGGTTTCCAATCCAATACGGCTTCAATTTCTTGAAGATCCACCTTACTCTCCTCGGCCGACACCACGTGACCCAGAAATGTCACTTCTCCAAACCAGAACTCACACTTGCTGGACTTTGCGTATAGCTGGTTTTCCCTCAGAATCTGCCAAAACAATTCGAAAATGTGCATTATGATCCTCTTCAGTTCTTAAATACACCAGGATGCCATCTATAAACACCACCACGAACTGATCCAAATAGGGCTAGAATACTCGGTTCATCATATCCATGAAAGCAGCTGGTGCATTTGTCAACCCAAATGGCATTACTAAAACTCCTAATGACCATAACGAGTCCTAAACGTAGTTTTATACACATCTGCCTCCTTAACCTTTAGCTGATGATCTTGGAGAAAATTGAAGCTCCTCGTAGCTAGTCAAACAGATCATCTATCCTCAGTAAAGTGTACTTGTTGTTAATTGTCAGTTGTTCAGTTGACGATAATCGATGCACATGCGCATGGATCCATCTTTCTTCTTCATGAATAACATTGGTTCTCCCCATTGAGACACACTCGGCCGAATGAACTCTCGGTCCACTAGCCCTTGAATTTGAGCCTTTAACTCCACCAGCTCCTTTGATGCCATCCTATAAGGGGTGATGGACACCAGAGCTATTCCTGGTAGGAGCTCAATACTGAATTCAACCTCGTGGTTTGGAGGCAACCCAGGAAGCTCTTTAGGAAATACATCCAAAAACTCCTTAACAGTTCTGACATCTCCAACAAAAGGACCTTTAGAATCAGAATTGCTGACATAAGCTAAGAACGTCTCGCAACCCTTGGGAACCAGCTTTTTGGCCCTTAATGCCGAGATTACATTAGATAGATAATCTCTTCGCTCCCCTAACACAACCACCTCCTCATTCTTAGTTGACTTCAAGACCATACGCTTAGCAGAACAATCCAAATTCGCACAGTGTTTCACTAGCTAATCCATGCCCAACATAAGATCGAATTCACCAAATGGCAATTCCATCAAATCTGCCGGAAAGACAACCCCTTAAACCTCTAGGGGTACATCTCTGAACAACTTATTAACTCTAACTGACTGTCCTAGTGGACTTAACACAGTCATCTCACTATCAGTAATTTCAAACTGAAAACCCAACGTCCTAGACATAGTGCATGCAACATACGAGTGTCTAGACCCAATATCAATTAAAGTGGTGTATGGTACACTATAAATTAGGAACGTACCAGCTATGACGTCCAGGGCATCACCATCCTCTCAAGGACAAGAAGCATAGACCATGGATGGTTGTCTTTCCTCGTTGTTACCAAAGACCTCGCCAAAGGCTCCACTACCCTGCTCCAAACCGCTCCCACCTCCGCCACGACCACGGCCTCTCGGGTTTCTTGACCCCTCTCCTTCTTGAACATGGCATTGACCTGCGACTTGCATCTGAACAGGCCTTTGAGTACAATTCTTGACCTGATGATCCATGGACCCACATCTGAAACACGCCCCCGTTCATTTCCAACACTCACCCTAGTGAGCTCTCCCACAATCTACGCAAGGCTGCGGTCTAACCATAGTAACAAGAACTGCTCAGACTGGCCCATCAAATCTGGCCTTCGTTATAAGCCTTCTAGAAGAACTCGAGGGCCCTGACTCCCTTTTAAATCTACCCTTATCTTTCTCGTAATTCTGGCGGTCAAAACACTACATCCTTTGTAATTTTTTCTTTCTCAATAAGGGCAGAAAAGTCTCGCTCCCTCTGCGGAGCTATCAGCACACGTAACTCATCCTGGAGCCATACTCAAATTACACACAATGTTCATACTCAGTTGCGACTATACCACGAGCATAATGACTCAACCATAAGAATTCTGCCTCATATACTGCCACTGTCTTATTCCCCTAGGTTAGGCTTAGAAATTCCTTTCTTCAGGCGTCTACATAACTTGCACCCACATACTTCCCTTGAAAAGCCGTCTTGAAGAAATCCCACGTCAAACAGTTGGCTTGCTTACCCTCTCTCACAGTGAGCCACCACTAGTACGCCTCATCTCGCAGTAAGGACACTGCTCCCTTTAGCTTATGTTCCACAGTACAGTCAAGGTCATCCATTATTCTGCTAAATATTTTTGCTCCATTAGACCGGAGTCGCTCAAAAATTGACCCTTGGCCCACTAATCTAGTACTCACCCTAGCAACCCTTTCAAGGACCCGTAACATTGCTTGGGATAGAGCATCATCCCCAACTACTCTATCATGAGACCCTATCCCAGATACTGGTGAGACTGGTGCCTCCGAAGCAGGCATGTGACCCGATGTTGAAGACCCAACCCTAGTACCTCGGCCTCTACCGCGGCTTCGTGTACCCCTTCCGCGAGTACCTCTTGTGCTCATATTGATATAGCGTATTATTTGTTTTAAAAATCTTATGAATCAATTCACTATTCTATTAATTATTAATGGATGTTTTATGACAATCAGTATTTAAAGTTTTTATTTTCGCAGATTAAGATATCTCACAACAGTTTTCAGTCTTCTACAGTCTTAGTTTACCCTAACAAAAGAGTTTTAGAAAAGTACTACTATCTATAGTAGTTTCTCAGTATAACATTTCAATCTATAGTGGTAAACAGTGTTAGAGAACTTGCAAATTTGGTGCCGGAGACTAGGGGTGCCACACTTTCAATAACAACCTTTCAATTTTCTTTCCAAAACCAAAAACTAGACAACATTAGAAAATTTTCAATACCCCAATCCACAGCCGAGTTTTGCAACTTAACTCTGATATCACTAAATGTAACACCCCAAACCCAGCCTAGTCGTTACGACCAAATCTAATGTGTCACATCGAAGTTTCACTTGGAAATCAGGCTTGTCGATAAAAGTTCATCACTGAATTTTAAATCCCATTTAATCAATTGCTGTTGAAAACATTAGTGTTGTAAAATCAAAACATGTAGTCCAATTATATGTCATATCAATTGGTATAAGTTTATTAATCTAAATTAAAACCGCGGAAGCTTTTCTAATTGAATACCTTAAAGCTTAAAATTATGTGTTTTTCTTTGTAAACAATTATTATTTTGAAAACTCATTCTCCTATCCTAGAAGATTGAATGATTAAACAAAATCCTAATCAAAACTAAAAAAAACCTCTCAAATGACCTTATTATACAAACAAAAAAACCAAATCTGAATTTTTATCTAAATAAAGTCAAAACCAAATAACAGCAGTCATGTGGCCACCTCCGAGTCCCTCGCTACTCCAAATTAGCTAAGACAAGGGATTACCTATATAGTTAAAAGAAAGGGGTGAGTTTGGAAAAACTCAAAGTGTAATCCCCTAACAGACAAACAGTAAATAGTATATACAGTGCAGACTGGGCTTGAGCCCTATTTAGTAGCAATACAGTCTGGGCCTTATCCCTATACAGTAACAGTGTGGGCCTAAGCCCAAATAATATCAGTACAGAGCAGAAATGCAACACAACCCAATCCAACCAACACACCACCCGTACCAACCAACACACCATGTGGGGACTAAGTCGACCCACCCAACCAACACACTAATATCGTAGCATAGCTGCTAATAGTAACGCATCAAAGCTTCTAATAACAGTAAATGTTACCAAGCCACTAGAATAGTAAAAACGTGGCAAAGCCACTGTACAGTATTTCTTCCAACACAGAATCCCAACCCCAATGCAGAATGTCGTGACATAAATATTACGTGAGTGCAGTATGTCATATTCACAACCAGTCAAATAAATATCATACACACATCAATTAAACTACCACTAGAATGGTTATCTCGTCTGTTAGGGGTAAAACATTACCTTTGTCCCTTAGGTGTATTTTAGTTATTTAATTAATTTTAGGGTCTCGGTACAGATAACGACCCATCAGAAGGTCTACAGTCATCTCAAATGACTCAGATAACCTATATGGCCAAAATAGTGTAAATGGGCCTAAGGCCCATTACTCGGCCCAAGTGGGCCCACACACTCGTGTGGCCCATTTAGCCCAATTTCAATCATGACTATATGATCACTATAGCCCAATCCATTATTTTTCACATACCGTGGATTTCAACCATGTGAGGCCCATGAGCCCATTGAGCCCACATAGCCCATCCCAGCTCAACGAGGCCCATTACTGTCCAAACCTATGAGAACGCTCGTGGCGGCCTCTACAGTCTATCGCCAATTATTTGTGGGCTTGGTTTACCTCATGAGCGTTCGCACACTCATGAGGCCTCAAATGCTGAAGTTTCGGCTTTTCAACTTTTGCCGATTCAAAATTAAACAGGGGTGTGAATACACACATTTATCCATCATTTTGATAGTAACTATATTGGGTGTACGATTACACACCTTTTTCGTAGCTCATATAAACAACCCACGAACACCGAACCTACATCTATTAACGTTTTGATTAATATCAATACCTAATACTAACACTAAATCCCAAAGATAATGGTATTGATACTCACCTTCACCCAAGTATGCTATCCAATCCACTTATGATGCTAACCAAAGATATTTATACCCGTTTCCTCTTGAAATGTTGCATTAACCAAGAGAATCGAACACGAGAGAAGGGTTCAAGAGTTAGCAACCCTAAATCGAATCATTCGGCTTCACCAGAGAAGAGAGCCATCAAAATGGAACCAAGAACCAAATAAAAACAAGGAATACTTACCAAAAATTAGTTGATAGAAATGGTAGAATAAAGTAACAATCGGCCACTTGATAGAGCCTAGTCGCCCAAACCGACACAAATCCAAAATAGTGAGAAAGGGGAAGTATTCGGCTAACTTGAAAAGAAAAGAAATAGTAAAGGGAAAGGAGAGGTTGATTTCGGCTTACTCAAACTTAAAGAATAAGAGAAGAATGTTGAGAAAAGGGAATAATAGGTTCGACTGTGAGGGTAAAATCAAAAGATCAAAAGAGAGGAGGAGTAACGAACAGGAACTAATTGAAGAACAAAGAAAAAGGGAATGGGTTTGGCTAAAGAGAGGAGATGGTTCAATAAAAAAGAAAAAAGATAGTGTGATTTGGCACAAAAAGAATGGAAAGAAGGAAGTTAAGAATAGGGGATTCGGCAAGGCAACAAGAATGTAACCTGAAGACAAAATCGACAAAAGTAAAAAAGCCCAAATGGTCACTTGTGAAAATGGCACTAAAGAGAAAAGAAGCTAGAACCGTCAAAAGAACAAAACCAGAAATGTCAGAGAGGAAAATCGGCTCCTACACACTTAGAATTTGCTGAAAATGCACAACAAATGACCCCTAGCTGAATTCACATGCTCAAGTTACCCAATTCAACACTCTTCTCCCCTCACTCAAACTCCTTGAAAATCTCCACAAATCACCCCCTTATCCCTCCTTGATTTACTCTTTGATATCCTCCACAACCACTCACAAGACCAGTTCAAACTCTCACACAACAGAGTTCGAAACCACTACAAAATCTTGTTGTTCCTTGTTAGTAAAATAAATGCTCCTTGCTTGCCATGAGATTCGAACCCCAAGCCCCCCTCAATAGCTTAACACGCTACTTGCCTCCTTACCACAAGCTCTTTTGTGACATAAAATCACACACATTTAAACATAAGTCCTTACTGCTAACAACCTATTTCACTTAAGAGAAAAACTAAAAATTTTACCAAGGCCCAGACTCGAATCTAAGCTTCCTAAAAACTCCCCAAATACACTCAAATACTTAGCCATTGAACCAAACATGGAATTTAAGCCAAATCATGCAAAATTACAGACCCTATAGTTTTGTGACGTTATAGAAAGGCTCGGGAATCATCGAGGATCATCATTACACTACTTAAATTACATTTTGATACCTTATAATCATGTATATATATTATGTATGGCATGTATAGGCTAGTTGTTTTGGAATATGTTTGAGATATGTACATGGCCATGTGATATAGCTAGATAAATGGTTGTGTTTTGAATGGGTAGTCATGTTATATGGTGCCTTATTTGGTAAGGTTTGATGACTAGTGAAGTGGTCATAATAATGGTAAGCTTGTTGATGCAAAGTAAGCATATGTGTGATGAATGATTGTTATAATGAAATGGTATGTTTGTGATGAATTATACTTGGATATGATTTTGAATATATTGAGCTAATTGTTGCATAATATGGTGTGCTTGAAATGCTTTTGAATGCTTGGAAAAGTTGGTTATTTTGGCATGAATTGGATTGGTATGATGCTTGTAGGGATAGCCCACAGTGTGGGTGGTATTTTGGCCTAAAAAATGGCCTATATTTGGCCATACGATTGAGTACATGGGCGTGTGGCTCGATTGTATCCTTCGTGGTTGCATTTAAAAACAAGTCAGACTCAAACACGGGCTGATCACTCGGACGTGTGACTGGCTGTGTGGTGCAAGTCAATAGCGAGCACGGGTGAGGCACACGGGCGTGTCCACGTGTAACAGTCTGGTTTATACCCTAGTCGAAACAATGGTTTCAGGACCACAACTTCGAGTCAGTAAAATTTTTTTAATATTATTTTCTATGTCTTTGATAGGTGAATAAGCATGTGGTAAAGTTTCGTAAGTTAATTGTTCATCTGTGTGTTTAATTTGATGAAAAGGATTGAATTGCATTGAAATGCAAATTTGCATGTTTTATGAAAAGATGCCTATTTGTTATGTCTTTATAAGTGTGAGGACTTATGTGGCAATTAAGCCACTACTATTGTTAGTGGATGGCAAGCTATTAAATGAATAAGTTTTATATGTTAAAATTTATGGTTAAAATTTATAAGTTAATGTTATATGACATTTTATATTATAGTAAAAGAAAACAAGAATAAGTAGTCTTATTCTTATTATCTTATTGCCGAAATTCATAAGAGAAAGAAAAGAAAAACAAGCTAGGGTTCGCCATTGAATTGCATAATTAAGGTATGTTTTGGCTTTAGATTTTGATGATTTTTATGTTTTTGATATTGTTGCTTAGTCAACTATCAAGACCATATCTAAATTTTGTGTATGGATGATATTTGTTAGTTGTTCCATTGATGAAATGGTGAGCTTTGTGATGAGTTTAGGTGTTAAATGAAAGATGTGTGTTTAATGAACTTGCTTTGTTCTTAAAATTTTGATGAATTTAGCTAATTAGGGCTAAATTAAATAATAGCAATTTGAGGGACTAAATTGCAAATTTGATGGAAATTATGGGCTTGTATGATGTCCATAAGCATTTAGCTAAGCATAGATATCTGATGAATTTGTGTATTTGATGTTTTGAGAGAAATAGACTAAATTGATAAATTGTACAAATGTGAGGTTTAAGTTACAAATAACCCAAAATATGTGTATTTGGAATGAATTGGATGAGTTAGCGAATTAAAGGGATAAATTTGAATATGTTTAAATCAAGAATCGAAGAAATCAGACTTAGATCGCGGGAAAGCTAAAGTAACCAAGTAGCCGTTTCTATTTCAGTTAAATCGAATCTGAGTTAAGTTATTATGCAAATAAACGTATTTTTATTGAACTGCGTATGTTTATATGACTAATGTTAACTATGAATGCTTATGAGATAATCTGTACATGAATTCCAAGATATGGTTGACTTAGTGACAATGTCCGAGAAGTCCCGTACGAGCCTAAGAATAGATAGGATTAGCTATGTCATGACATAGGTATCTGTTTTGTTTTATCATGTAAGACCATGTCTGGGACGTTGGTGTTGATTTGAGATTTCGTGTAAGACCACGTCTGGGACGTTGGCATTGATATGAGATTTACGTGTAAGACTATGTCTGGGACATTGGCATTGCATTGATTCGTGTAAGACCCTGTCTGGGATAGGGGCATCAATATCTGGGTGCATGTAAGATCTCGTCTGGGATGTTGGCATTGTACGACTATTCCAAGCTTTTTGAGCATCCTATTAGGTTCCTAACTATTCAACGGGCAAGTCTGTGATACGAATGGCTATGTGAATTGTAAATCTATTTCAGGTACGGTGATTTATACACTAAGTGTGTATACAAGGTAAGTATCTATATTATCTTACTATGATGATTATGTATATTGAAATAATAGTATGATACATGAAAGTATGCATGAAATAGCTAGTATATATGAGATTTTTGAATCAATGAATGTGGCAAATTATGTACAAGTATATGGACCAAAGCATACATGTGATAAATGTGCTATGAATATTAAGTGTGCCAATCTTCCTATATGCTTATGTGCCTTTCATGTTAAGTTTATTTGTATATGACTTACTAAGATTTTGGAAAGCTTACTTTGTGTGTATTTCCGCTGTTTTATAGATCGTCAAAGCTACTGAAGGCTCGGGGACTGTCGAGGATCGTCATCACACTACTCAACTTGTTTTGGTACATTTTGAAAATGTATATAGTTAGATATGGCATGTATAAGCTATTTATTTGTATAAGAGTGTGACTTAAACTTAGCCATGTGATTTGGCTAATTATGTGTTGGTAATATGCTTTGATGAATGTGTTATATGATGTATATTTTTGGTATGGTTTGAAAGCATAAGAAATGGTTAAGTTTAAGGTAAGTTTATAAATGAAATTTTGGGCATATATGTTTAACAAAAAGTTGAACTTGTGAATGGTAAGTATGGATAAATTATGCTTGTACATTTATCAGTTTTAGTCTTGTAAACATGGCATGATTAGTATTGGATTGGATTGTAGAAATGGATGATTATTTTGATATGTTTTTGGTTGTCATATGTGCATGAGATGTGTTGGTAATTTGCTTGTAGGAATGACCCTAGTTGGGTGGTATTTTGGCCTTGCAAATGGCCTATAATGTCACATGAGTGTGGCACATGGGAGAGCCTAGTGGCCGTGAGGTAAAGTCAGTAGCCAGCTTAAGAGCCCACGGCCATGGTACACAGGCGTGCCTAGTAGCCATGTGAAGAAGTCAGTAAATGGCGTAAGAATACACGGCCTTAGTACATGGTGGTGCTTGGTGACCGTGGAGCCAAGTCAAGTTCAAACATGGAGAGGACACACGGGTGTGTCTAGTAGCCGTGGGAGGCATACGGCCTACCCACACAGGCGTGTAACCCCTAAAATTTAGAAAAATTTTAAATTTTTGAGAATTTTTGTATGTGTTTCGGTTTAGTCCCGAACCTTTTTCAAAGCATGTTTTAGGTCTCAATGACCTACAGAGGGGACTTTATTTTTGTATTTGATAGTTTAATTTATGAATTTTCTGTTAAAGTTTCTGATCTGTTAGGTAACGCCCTTAACCCTAATCTAGCGAGGGACATGGGATAGGGGTGTTACATTTGATTGGTATCAGAGCTACAGTTTAGTCAATTCTTGGACTAACGTAGCGTGTCAAAGTCTAGCTATACATGCCATATATCTGAATTATGATAGTGTGATGAATCCTGACGTATAAAATGTGAATTTTTATAGAATAATGGATCTCGAAAGAGTCGTAGCTGATGACGTAGAAAGTAATGTGCCTACTCTCGCGAAAGGGATAGTGCCCTCTGATCTGAGACCTGTTACGAGTGGTCAAGAGGGAGAAGCTAAACAAGCCTTCTTCCAAATGATGAGTGAATGGTTCATTTAATTTGTAAGAAATAACTCGACTGTTTCGCAACCCCCGCCCTCGATTATTCCCCCTCAGACTACATTTGTGCCACCGGTTGTGTATCAAAATCTATTGAATAAGCCTCTAGTTGACAAGATTCATAAATATGGGGCTGAAGAGTTTCGGGCTACTAGTGATGATTATGCTGAAAAGGCCGACATCTGGTTAGAAAACACTATTCGGGTATTCGATGAAATGTTTCTGACTCTGAAAGAATGTATAAAATGTGTTGTATCATTACTTCGAGATGCAGCTTATCAATGGTGGAAAACTCTGATTTCTGTTGTTCCGAAAGAGCGAGTTACAAGGGACTTCTTTCAGATCAAGTTTCGGAAGAAATACATCAGTGAGAGATTCATCGATTAGAAACGAAAGGAATTTTTAGATCTAAAACAGGGCCGAATGACTGTTGCTGAGTATGAACGAGAATTCGTGAGACTAAGTCAGTAAGCCGAAGAATGTATATCATCTGAAGTAATAATGTGCAAAAGGTTCGAAGATGGTCTTAATAAATATATTGATATGTTAGTTGGGATTTTAGAAATAAAAGAGTTTGTTGTACTTGTTGAACGAGCATGCAAAGTTGAGGCACTCGGGAAAGATAAAAGAAAAACTGAGTCTGAAGCTCGAGATATGAAAAATAGATTTTCGAGCAAATTATTTTAGTCTGCTACGAAGAGATTCAGAGATGATCAAATTCGTTCAAGAGATAATGTGGGACATTCGAATAGAAATCGAACTAGATCGAAAATGAGTTCCAAAACTCAAGCAACTTCAGTGGCCAGTGTTGGTAATGTTCGATTTGAGAGACCTAAATGTAAACATTATGGAAAAAGGAATCCGAGAAGTTACAGATTAAATGACAGAGCTTGTTTCAGATATGGATCACTTGATCATGTTATCCGTGATTGCCCTGAGTCTGTCGAGCCAGAGACTGTTCAGAATCTGAGATCTGATATTGCACCTGTGAGAGGTAGACCTTCAAAAAATGTAAGAAATGTCAGTGGTAGTCAGAGAACTACTAGAGACACTATTGCAAGATCTAAAGCTAGAGCACTTGCTAGATCATATGCTATCCGAGCTCGTGAAGAAGCTTCATCTACAGATGTTATAACAGGTACTTTTACTCTTTATGATACCTCTATGATTGCATTGATAGACCCTGGTTCTACACATTCATATATATGCATGAATGTAGTATTCGGTAAGACTTTGCCTGTAGAGTCTATTGAGTTTGCTATAAAAGTATCGAACCCCTTAGGTAAAAGTGTCCTTGTTGACAAAGTATGCAAGAATTGTCCGTTAATGTTTTGAGATAATTGTTTCCCTGCTGATCTAATGCTTTTGCCATTTGATGAATCTGTTCCGAAGAGATTTAGAGATGATCAAAGTCGTTCAAGAGATAATATGGGACATTCGAATAGAAATCGAGCTAGATCGCAAATGAGTTCCAGAACTCAAGTAACTTCAGTGGCCAGTGTTGGTAATGTTCGATTTGAGAGACGTAATGTAAACATTGTGGAAAAAGGAATCCAAGAAGTTACAGATTAAACGACAGAGCTTGTTTCAGATGTGGATCACTTAATCATTTTATCCGTGATTGCCCTGAGTCTGTCGAGCCAAAGACTGTTCAGAATCTAAGATCTCATATTGCACCTGTGAGAGGTAGACCTTCAAAGAATGTAAGAAATGTCAGTGGTAGTCAAAGAACTACGGGAGACACTGTTGCAAGATCTGAAGCTAGAACGCCTGCCTGAGCATAAGCTATTCGAGCTCGTGAAGAAGCTTCATCTACAGATGTTAAACGGGTACTTTTACTCTTTATGATACCTCTATGATTGCATTGATAGACCCTGGTTCTACACATTCGTATATATGGATGAATTTAGTATTCAGTAAGACTTTGCCTGTAGAGTCTACTGAGTTTGCTATAAAAGTATCGAACCCCTTAGGTAAAAGTGTCCTTGTTGACAAAGTATGCAAGAACTGTCCGTTAATGTTTCGAGATATTTTTTTCCCTGCTGATCTAATGCTTTTGACATTTGATGAGTTTGATATCATTCTGGGTATGGATTGGTTGACATTGCATGATTCTGTTATAAACTGTAAAAGAAAGACTATTGATTTGAGATGTCTGAATAATAAAATTGTACGGGTTTAGTCTAATGATATTAGTGGATTGTCTGCTGTGATATCTATATTGAAAGCTCAAAGATATGTGAAAAAGGGATATGAGGCATATTTTGCTTGTGTGATTGATTTGAAAGTGTCTGAGAAGAAAATTGAATCAGTGCCTATTGTCTGTGAGTTTTCTGATGTATTTCCTAAAGAGTTGCTGGGTTTACCTCTGATACGCAAAGTTGAATTTGGTATTGATTTGTTGCCTGGTACTACACCTATTTCGATAGCTCCGCATAGGATGGCACCAACAAAGTTAAAAGAGTTAAAGTCACAGTTGTAAGAATTGACTGATAGAGGTTTCGCTAGACCAGGTTTTTCTCCTTGGGGTGCTCCTGTTTTGTTTCTGAAAAAGGAAGATGGCATGATGAGAATCTGCATCGATTATTGTCAGTTGAATAAGGTGATAATAAAGAATAAATATCCGTTGCCCAGAATTGATGACTTATTTGATCAGTTAAAAGGAGCTACTGTATTTTCCAAGATTGACTTGAGATCAGTATACAACTAGTTGAGAGTGAAAGATTCAGACATACCGAAAACTGCTTTCAGAACGAGGTACGAGCATTATGAGTTTTTAGTTATGCCATTTGGACTAACCAATGCTCCTGCTGTTTTTATGTATTTAATGAACAAAATTTTCAGACCGTATTTAGATCGATTTGTGGCGGTGTTCATTGACGATATATTGATTTATTCACGTGATGAAAATGAGCATACTGAACATTTGAGAATTGCGTTACAAACTCTGAGGGAAAAGCAATTGTATGCTAAATTCAGCAAATGTGAATTCTGGTTACGCGAGGTTAGTTTTCTGGGATATATTGTGTCAGGATATGGGATTCGAGTTGATCCGAGCAAGATTTCTGCTATTCTGTATTGGAAACCTCTGAGGAATGTGTCCGAAGTCCGTAGCTTTTTGGGTTTAGCTGATTATTACCGTTGATTTGTAGAAGGATTTTCAGTGATAGTTACTCCATTGGCTAGACTACTTCAGAAAGATGTTAGATTTGAATGGTCTGATAAATGTCAAAAAAGTTTTCATCAGTTGAAAACTCTGTTAATAGAAGCTCCAGTATTGGTACAACCAGAATCGGGTAAAGAATTTGTTATATACAGTGATGCTTCATTAAATTGTCTGGTATGTGTTCTGATGCAGGAAGGTAAAGTTGTAGCCTATGCTTTGAGACAATTGAAGCCTCGTGAAAAGAGCTATCCGACGCATGACCTTGAGGTAGCTGCGATTGTGTTTGCACTAAAGATATGGTCCCATTGTCTGTATGGTGAAAAATGTCATGTGGTTTTAGATGATAAAAGTCTGAAATACTTGATGACTTAGAAAGATTTGAACCTGCGTCAAAGAATATGGTTAGAGCTATTAAAAGATTATGAGCTTGTAATAGATTATCATTCGGGTAAAGCAAATGTTGTTGGTGATGCGTTAAGTAGAAAATCATTGTTTGCATTACATGCTTTGAATGCTCAGTTAGATTTGTTTGATGATAGTTCTGTGATAGCTGAATTAAAAGTGAAATCGTTGTTCTTACAACAAATATGTAATGCTCAAAAGGTTGATAATGAATTGTTATCAAAACGAGCTCAGTGTGATGCAAATTTTGAATCTAAATTTCGAGTTGTTGATGATTTTTTTGAGATGCTGAGGTCATATCTATGTTCCAAGAAATCCAGAGTTGATTTAGTTGATTTTGAGTGATGCACATAATAGTCGTCTATCTTTTCATCCGGGAAGTACAAAGATGTATCATGATTTGAAGCAACGCTATTGATGGTCTGGTATGAAGCAAGATATTTCTGAATTTGTTTCGAAATGTTTAGTCTGTCAGCAAGTCAAAGCTAAACATCAAGTTTCGTCTGGTTTGCTACAACTGATTCTAATTCCAGAGTGGAAATGGGATAGAGTAACAATGGACTGTGTTTCTGGATTGCCTCTAACTCTGAGAAAGAAAAATGCAATTTGGGTTGTGGTTGATCGATTAACGAAATCTACCCATTTTAGTCCAGTAAGATCTGACTACTCACTTGATAAGTTAGCTGAGCTTTATACTTCTGAGATTGTGAGATTTCACGGGGTGCCACTATCTATTGTGTTAGAGAGAGATCTGAGATTTACATCACGATTCTAGAAGAAATTACAAGAAGCTTTAGGCACGAAATTACATTTCAATAGAGCTTTTCATCCGCAAATAGATGGTCAATCTGAGCGGATCATTCAGATTCTTGAGGATATGTTAAGATGTTGCATTCTTGAATTTGATGGTACTTGGGAACAGTACCTGCCATTGATTGAATTTGCATACAATAATAGTTTTCAGTCCAGCATCAAAACGGCACCATATGAAGCTTTGTACGGTCGTAAATGTCGTACACCTCTGTATTGGACTGAGCTTAGTGAAAATAAGCTACATGGGGTCGATTTGATAAAAGATTAAGAATAAAAAGTGAAACTGATCCGAGATTGTTTGAAAGCAGCATCTGATCATCAGAAGTCTTATGCGGACTTGAAACGAAAAGATATAGAATTTGAAATCGGCAACAAAGTATTTCTAAAAGTGTCTCCATGGAAGAAAGTGCTTCGTTTCATACATAAAGGCAAGTTAAATCCGAGGCTCATCGGGCCGTATGAAATTATTGAATGTGTTGGGCCTATTGCTTATAGATTAAGGTTGCCCCCTAAACCAGAAAAGATCCACAATGTATTTCATGTTTCGATGCTCCGTAGATATCAATCCCATCCGTCACATGTGATTGCTCCATCTGAAATTGAAATCCAATCTAGACATACGAAAAGGAATCGATTCATATCTTAGCTTGTGAAGTGAAAGAGTTGAGAAATAAGAAAATACCGTTAGTGAAAGTATTGTGGAATCAACACGAAATTGAAGAGGCAACGAGGGATTCAGAAGATTCATTGAGACAACAATATCCGAATCTATTTGACGGTAAGATTTTTAGGGACGAAAATCCCTAAGAGGGGAGAATTGTAACAGTCTGGTTTATATCCTAATCGGAACAGTGGTTTTGGGACTACAAATTCAAGTCAGTAAAATATTTTTAATATTATTTTCTGTGTCTTCGATAGGTGATTAAGCATGTGGTAAAGTTTAGTAAGTTAATTTGTCCGTCTGTGTCTTTAATTTGATGAAAAGGATTGAATTGCATTGAAATACAAATTTGCATGATTTATGGAAAGATGCCTATTTGTTATGTCTTTATAAGTGTGAGGACTTATGTGGCAATTAAGCCACTACTACTGTTAGTGGACGACAAGCTATTAAATGAATAAGTTTTATATGTTAAAATTTATGGTTAAAATTTATAAGTTAATGTTATATGACATTTTATATTACAATAAAAAGAAAACAAGAGTAAGTGGCCTTATTCATATTATCTTCTTGCCAAAATTCATAAGAGAAAGAAAAGAAAAACAAGTTAGGGTTTGACCATTGAATTGCATAATTAAGGTATGTTATGGCTTTAGATTTTGATGATTTTTATGTTTTTGAGATTGTTGCTTAGTCTACTATCAAGCCCATGTCTAAATTTTGTGTATTGGTGATATTTGTGAGTTGTGCCATTGATGAAATGGTGAGCTTTGTGATGAGTTTAGGTGTTAAATGAAAGATATGTGTTTAATGAACATGCTTTGTTCTTGAAATTTTGATAAATTTAGCTAATTAGTGCTAAATTGAGATAATAGCAATTTGAGGGACTAAATTACAAATTCGATGGAAATTATGGGCTTGTATGATGTTCATAAGCATTCGGGTAAGCATAGATATGTGATGAATTTGTGTATTTGATGTTTTGAGAGAAATGGACTAAATTGATAAATTATACAAATATGAGGGTTAAGTTGCAAATAACCCAAAATATGTGTATTTGGATTGAATTGGATGAGTTAGAAAATTAAAGGGTTAAATTTGAATATGTTTAGATCAAGAATTGAAGAAATTAGACTTAGATCGAGGGAAAGATAAAGTAACCGAGTAGTTGTTTCCGTTTTAGTTAAATTAAATCCGAGGTAAGTAATTATGCAAATAAACGTATTTATATTGAACTATGTACGTTTATATGACTAATGTTAACAATGAATGCTTATGAGATAACCTGTACATGAATTCCGAGATAAGGTTGACTTACTTATGTGTTGGTAATACGCTTTGATGAATGTGTTATATGATGTATATTTTTGGTATGGTTTGAAAGCATAAGAAATGGTTAAGTTTAAGGTAAGTATATAGATAAATTTTGAGCATATATGTTTAACAAAAAGTTGAACTTGTGAATGGAAAGTATAGATAAATTATGCTTGTATATTTATAAGTTTTAGTCTTGTCAACTTGGCATGATTAGTATTGGATTGGATTGTAGAAATGGATGATTATTTTAATATGTTTTTGGTTGTCATATGTGCATGAGATGTGTTGGTAATTTGCTTGTAGGAATGACCCTGGTTGGGTGGCATTTTGGCCTTGCAAATGGCCTATAATGTCACACGGGCGTGCCTAGTGATCGTGGGGTAAAGTCAGTAGCTAGCTTAACAGCACACGGCCATGGTACACAGGCGTGTCTAGTAGCTATGTGAAGAAGTCAGTATATGGCCTAAGAGATAACCTGTACATGAATTCCGAGATAAGGTTGACTTAGTGACAATGTCCGAGAAGTCCCGTACAAACCTAGGAATAGATAAGATTAGCTATGTCATGACATATGTATCTGTTCTGTTTTATCATGTAAGACCACGTCTGGGATGTTGGCGCTGATTTGAGATTTCATGTAAGACCATGCCTGGGACGATGGCATCGTTATGAGATTTACATGTAAGACCATGTCTGGGACATTGACAACGTATTGATTAGTGTAAAACCCTTTCTGGGATAGTGGCATCGATATCTAGGTGCATGTAAGACCTCGTCTAGGATGTTCGCATTGTACGACCATTCGAGCATTTTGAGTATGCTATTAGGTTCCCAACAGTTCAACGGGCAAGTCTGTGATCTGAATGGCTATGTGAATTGTAAACTGCTTTAGGTGCGTTGATTTATACACTAAGTGTGTATACAAGG